>CM045994.1:68429473-69647286 GCA_025175895.1 Wurfbainia villosa | reverse complement strand
GGTCCAACCAAACCTAGTTTCTCTCGGTCTGAGAATCTCATTCTCAAACTCGTTTTAAATCCTTCGGATTACCCTCATTGTGCATGTGACCAAATAGGTTCTCGATTTATGTTGGCTGTCTATAATTAACCATTAATTATAGAACGATCATGAGTGACACCTAGTAGTACATCATGATCCCCAATTAACAGAAAAGATCAACGGTTGATCCAGAACTATTTCTGAAACCCTTCAGCAGCTACAATGATTCGTGCCTCATTCCCTTCACTCATCTTATACCCACTTGGTTCAAGACATGGTCTATCGTGTCAGTCCCCACTAGGTTGACTATGTCACACCTAGCCCAAGTGTCATTTCCTCGTCCTACGGATTCTAGTTATTGCACATGTATCGAAGAGTACCTTACTCTAAACGTGTAATGCTTTGGCCAAAGACTTTAGTAACAATCCGACGAGAGGCCATGGGTATACATCTCCTCGCAAGGAGTGGTGAATCCTTTATATGCTATTCAAACACCTTCGATCACTTCGATTTATACTCAATCATCCCGGGTCCACATCTCCTTAGAGATGCTTGCTTAAGATGTCAAAGCATAAGTCTCTATGATCAAGATGTCTTGAATACCGCAAGTCAAAGGAACATCGCACTTAAGCTGCAGTAATAACTTCATTGACATATCTATATATGCAGAGAACCATATGAAATCTTAGGGATGGTCACTCTAATGAACTAGTTACCATAACTAGCATCCACGATTAACTCCAGACATCACAATGTCTCTAGCCAGTGAGAATCAGTTGCTTGGATACACCAAGGAGTATACCTCGTGCTAGTCTCGACCGAATCGATGGTGTCCAAATCCATCAATTCATCGACTAGGGATAATTTCGATACATCACAATTACACATATAGAGATACTCACTAGTTGTGTTCCAATCACAAATTCTCTCATGCTGTGAATCGTATGGTGGACATTCAGTAAATGAGTTTAAGATTTTATCAAATACATGAAAACATGTATACTCAAATAGTGAATCTTCATTTATCATATAAATGGTTCAAACATAAGGCGATTGCCTTAGGACATCTCTCATATATTACTAACAGTCCTAGGATAGGAGAACTCATGGTGGTACCTGCTTTGGTTACAAAAATTGGCGAACCTATGGTTTTCGAATTCACCACCATGATCGCTTCTAATTCTCTTTATCTTAAGATTCTATTCATTTTCTATTAATTTGCATAAATTGGTGATTTGATCTAAGGTTTCACTTTTATTTTTTAAAAATCTAACCCATGTAAACCTAGAGTAGTCATCGACTATAACTAGACAAAATCGGCTTCCGTTTAGTGACTTGGCTCCATGAGAATCAAAGAGGTCTAAATGTAGAAGCTTAAGTACACTTTTAGTTCTTTATTGGTTAGTTAGTTGATGTGAGGTCCTAGTTTGTTTACCTTGTTAACAAGCATTAAAAATTTTATCTTCCAAGTTATTAAGGTTGGGTAGACCTCTAACTAAACCACTCTAACTCATTTTGTGTACGAGTCTTCGATGATAATGGCTGAGTTGTCAGTGCCACAACAAGGATTCCTCTTGTTGTGTCATTAGACACTTGGTTGTGGAGTTGGCTAAGTTGATTGGAAAATGTTACTATTCCTAGTTCCATTAAGTATACTTTTTATGGTATCACTATTTTTAATTAGGCATTCAATTTGTAAGAAGATGACCCTATAGTTGTTGTCACACAATTGGCTAACACTAAGAAGATTAAATTCAAAATGTTCAACTAAAAGTATATTACGAATTATGAAGTTCGAGTTTAGCTCAATATCACCTGATCCGATGATTTTGAGCTTCCCGTTGTTTCTGAATGCTACCGATCCTTGGTTTTTGAATATGAGCGTCGAAAACTTTAGTCGGTCTCCGGTGATGTGTCGGGAGCACCCACTATCCAATATCTATTGATCCTATACATATAGTAGTTGGATCAGATATTGGAATTTTAAGATTTGGTTGAAAATTTTTAATCCTAGGAATCATCTCACCCTTTCTATATGATCAAACAAGTTAACCTTATATGTTTTGTGAGATGAGTTCAATTTTACTTGATTAAGATTAGTGATTTGAAGATAATCAACCTTGGGTTAGATTTGGATTTAACCCTTAGATCATTAAGTAAACTTTTTGAGAAAATGACTTCCAGGTCGTTATGAGGCATAGAGGTATTCTTTGATCGGAATAACGACCATGTCCTTAGACAAAGCCAATTTCAAGAAGATGTTCACTTAAGTCACTTAGAGTCACTTCCTGGTCTAACTAGTTTAGGATGTGGTGAGATAGCTTCGGCTATTTCCACTTAGCCAAGTGCACCAAGCTAGATACGCCTTATCTAACTCAGATACACAAGGCCTCATTTCCCTAACGTACTATTATCTTGCCGCATCTGATACTATGTTATCAAGGTTGACTAACTATTGATCCTATATAGCCATTCTAAAAATTAAAACAAAAATAACTAAGCATGTAAAACTAAATCAAGAAGTAGAGCAAACAAGTTTAGTACTAGCTCCCCCTGGACCATTGAACCGATGCGGTTTTTCCACGTAGTGGATTTGATCCTTGGGAATCCAATACTAGGTGGATCCTAATTGTGAATTCAAAAAAGTCTTAGGGACCCATTCTTGGACTTTTTGTCTATTTCAATTTACAATCGACATATATGATTTATTCGTTGTGATTGATCTAAATCTGAGTCTAGCCTTATTGTACACGACCCTTTGTGATCCAAGTAGTAGGTCAAGTCCCTTGGATCCCAAAGTAAACCTTTCCAATGATTTCTTAAGGTCTTGGACTTGTCCTTTCAAGATAGAGTTCTCTTCTTCAAGTTTTTTAACTCGAGTTGAGTTCTCTTCTCAAACTTGATTAGTCGAAGAGGTTAGGGAGACCTCATGTTTAAGGAGTTTAACCTCATTAACTAAGGTCCTAACCTTGGACTCAGAATTAGATAACTTCTTAGTTAAATATTTAATTGCACTATATAGAGTAACAATTAATGACTGACTCACCTTGATCGAATCTTTTGAACCTGGTATGGAACCGTGGATTGTCTTGAATTGGAGTTCATTGTCGGATTCAAAGTAAGACTCGGTCTCGGACTCATAGCTCACTTCGGGTTTGGATTCGTCTTCGGGCTTGGTCGGCTTGGCCATGAACGCAAGGTTGTTGAGCTTGTCTTTTTCTTCTTATGGCTGCTCCCAAGTTGCGTTGAGCGCCTTTTTGGATTGTGATGAATTGTTCTTTAGTCTCGGGCACTCCGATTTGATGTGACCCCACTTGTTGCATTCGTAGCATTTGTAATTTGAACTTTGCTCAGGTCTCTTTTCCTTGGATTGCTTGATGGGTCATCTTTTGCTCTTGATCATCTTCCGAACTATATTCACTAGCATGGTCTCCATCTCATCGTTCACCTCCGATTCGTACTCCTCTTCTTCTTCGAGATGTGGTTTGCTCTTCGCCTTCTTCTTCCGACTTGCAACAAAGGCAATACTTTTCTCGACCGAGGACGATTTAGATTGTTCGTGTAACTCAAATTCGGAAAAAAGCTCGTCGAGTCTAATCTTAGATAAGTCTCTAGACACTTTGTAGGCATCAACCATAGATGCCCACAAAGTGGTCCTAGGAAAAGCGTTTAAGGCATACTTGATTACATCTCAATTCTCGACCTTTTTGTCCGATCGAGTGGAGACTATTCATGATGTCCTGGATCCTCACGTGAAGTTGTGTAGCGGTCTCGTGATCCTACATTTTCAAATTAAATAATTTATTTAACAAAAGGTCACACTTACATACCTTCGTGTCAGTCGTTCCTTCGTGTAGCTCAATGAGCTTGTTCCACAAGTCCTTCGCACTGATGAATAGTCCCACTCAGTTGAATTCCTCTTTAAAAAGACCGCATTGAAGAATTTTGTGGCTTTGGCATCGGCCTCCACTTGACGCTTTATGGCATTCGTGATGTAATTGAGAGGTGTCCTAAGGCAATCGCCTTAGAAGTTATTAATGAAATTCAATATTTGAGTGTACATTATCTATGTATTTGATTGGATCTTAAACTCATGTACTGAAGTCCATAATATGATGCATAGCATGAGAGAAATTGAGATTGGATCACAATTAGTGGGTATCTCATCATGTGTAAATATGCAAGTATTGAAACTATGCCTAGTTGATGAATTGATGAGATTGGACATCATCAATTCTGTGAGACTAGCACATGTTATGCTCCTTGGTTTATCCAAGCATTCGGTATTCACTGAATGGAAGCATAGGGATTCTAAGAGTGAACATGTGGATTCTAGTTATGGTAACTAGTTGATTGGAGTGACCTGCTATGAGACTTCATATTGTTCTATATATCGTTGAAGATCTCATTGCAGCTTCAGTGCGAGCTTTCTTAGACTTGAGGTATTCAAGTCACCTTGATAATGGCGCCTTGTACTTTGTCTTCTTCGCAACCATCTACATAGTAGGTGTAACTCTGGGATGATTGGGTATAAGCCAAAGTGATCTAAGGTGTTTGAATAGCCCACAGAGGATTCACCACTCCAGATAAAGGAGATGTATATCCTAGGCCTCTTGTTAGGATTGTTACTCAGAAGTCTCTGGCCAGAGCAAGCATGTTAAGAAGATGGTCTTCTTGGGAACATCTAGGAGTAACTTGAATCCACAGGACAAGGAAAAATAACTTGGGCTAGGTGTGACGTAGTTAGCCTAGTGGGGACGAACACAGAGACCATGTCCTGAAACAAGTGGGTATATTGAAGGTAGGGGAAACTTCGCTTCCCACTTCAATTCGGTCGCTTGTTCATGGCAATCCCTTCTACGTCCTCGGATAAAAAATTTATCCTTGACAAAGAGAGATTACCCAAGGTACCATTTCATCGTCGTGCTATTCGATTAGAGTGGTCACTTGAACAAACTTGTTGTTCAAGCAACCTACCTCTATTCTCCGAATAGCCGCGGAATAGACGATGTACGGATGGTCATTTTTGCATTTGTGTTCGGGGTCCAAGTAAATTAGCCACATAACAAAACATACAACATGCATATAATTGAAAAACAATTATAGACATAATACAAAAGAATATAAACAAGCATTATACCTCTCGATCTTCTATTGTATGTCCTTCTTCCTTTTGGACGTCGTGTGGGCGACGATCTTCCAAAAGTCGAAGCCTCCTAGATCATGATCTTCCTTTCCTTGCTCACTCCGAACAAGAGGAAGTATATAATCAAAACTCTCTTCTATCTAGGACCAACCAACAAGCTCCAAACTTGAAGCTTGTCGCCGGCCCAAAGAGAGGGGAAGGTGGGCACCGACCAAGAGCTCCAAGGAACCACCCTTACCCTTGTTTCCGCTGGCCAAGGAGAAGAAGAGGAATAGGTTGAGCACCGGCCAATGAGGAGGGGAGAAAGATGGGCGTCGGCAACTTCTTAGGAAGAAGGAAAAACCTTCCAAAATTGTGGCCGCCGAAGCCTCCAAGCCCTAGCCGCCCAAACCCTAATCCTCTCTTCAATTGCTCTTGCCGTCCACCCCTAGCCTCCTTTTATAGAGTTAGGCCTTAGCGTCCTTTAATCTCCACCATCGGTTCTAAGGATTTAATCTCAACCGTCGGATCTGGAGATTTAATATCAACCGTCGGATCTAGATATTTGATCTCCATCATCGGATCTAGAGTTTCATCTTCCACCATTGGATCTAGGCTCCATGAGGTCTTAATAGGCTACAATAGGGTCCATGAGGAGGAGTTGGATCTTGGCCACCCAATGGATCAAGCCCACATAAAGTCCGTGTAGGGGATCGTTGGAACGCTAGAGGGGGGGGGGGTGAATAGCGCGTGCTAGTACCGATGATGTAATTCGTTCATGATTGAGTCTACAAATTTTGTTAGTGCAGCGGAATAATGATAATAAAAGCAATAACGAAATAGACACAATCAAACACACCAATACACAAATATTTAACGTGGTTCAGAACCAAAATGATTCATACTCTACGGATCGAGCTCTAAAGAGCTCTAGCGATGTCAATGCAATCACTAACCACAAATACTTTTTCTCGACATAAGCCGGAGGCAGAGAAACCTCTTACAAACTATTCTTACAACAATAAGAAATAGATACAAGCAATTACAACAATGAAAAACAATGCAAGTAAAGAAAACTACTTTACAATTGCACTTTGAATGTTTGATCGCTTGGTTGCTTGAAAAGAACTTGGAAACCCTGATTTGCAGCAGTAAATCGCCCCAAATGCCCTCAAGAACCGGTTGGTTTTTCCTCCATCACGGGCTCCTTTTATATCTTCAACATGTGCTAGAAAAAGTCGATCAGTCAACTGATCGGGACCATCAGTCGACTGATCACATTGTTGTTGTGAGACAACGGTGTAATCCACGCTGGAAAAATCCAATGGCTAGGACATCAGTCGATTGATCATGAACATCGGTTGACTGTTCAAGCTATCACTCGACTGCTCGTCCCAGCGGTCGAGTGAGGCTCCATCCTGTGCCCTAAAATCCAAGCATCAGTCGACTGATTACAAGATCAATCAACTGCTCATCCAATCAGTCGATTGACCGCCTATGGCAGTCTACTGATAGGGCAATTCCCACAGTCAAACCCTAGTTGACTTACCCCAGTCGACTGTCACATGGCACCAGTCGACTAGCACACCTCAAACATGAGATTTTAACCGATGTATGGTGCCCCCATACTCGCTAGACCACCCTTAGCCTAAACATAAGCCTTCTAGACACCTCCATCAGTCTCATGCCTCTCGGATCCCTCCAAGTCATCCATGACTTGTTCATCCATCGCGCTAGCCTTCAGGTGCTTCCATCGGTTATGTCATGCTAACAGTGTCTACACCGCCAAGGCACATTGGACATACGCCGCAAAGACTCCGCTTGGACTTTACACCGTCAACCATTGGACTTATGCTGCCAAGACATCTGCTTGGACTTTACGCCGCTAATATCAAACCCCTTGGACTTCTCAAATGCCATGACTCAAGCTTGGACTTTCCCTTGCCAACCCATGTTGGACTTTCCATGCTAAGACCCATGCTTGGACTTTACCTTGCCAAGACCCATGCTTGGACTTTCCCATAATCACATGGTCAACCCTAGTCAACCATCAAAGTCTCCCTCGAGTCAAACTCGAGTCTGGTTAATCATAACCCGGGTCGATTGTACAAACAATTTCCCCAAAACATTAATAGACATCAATGTCAAATATCAATGTCAACTCATTTTGTCAAACATCAAAACATCACTCGAGTCAAACTCGAGTCTGGTCAATCGTGACCTGGGCCGATTCCACCAACAATCTCCCCCTTTTTGATGTTTGACAAAAACAATCTTGAGTTAGACCCCTAACTTAAATTCCCTTACCAATTTCATAAATTGGTAATCTTATGTTCTCCCCCTTTTTGACATACATCAAAAATGTTCTTTCCAAGGAGGTCAATGTCTCATGTCCCAATGAGATCTTACAATCTCCCCCTTGGTCCAATAATACTAGGATGCCTACCATGTTCCTAGTGATAAGTCCCATATCACTCAAGAGAGGCATTCCTATATGCTCTCCCAATTTCCAAATTGGGTCTCTCAAAATCCCATTTTCCTCCTCATGAAGAAAAATACCATCCATCATCCCATGATGGATACCTCTCCCTAAAGACTTGCTCCCCCTTGACCATTGCACCAACAATGTCCTTGGGAAGTCCCTAAGCAAATAGGAACTCGAAACTATCAAAATTAAGGTTCAAAGTTCAAACATGAACTCTTCCACCCTTAAATTTGATACTTTGACCTAACACCTCTCCAAATCCATATCCATTGAATTTTTACCCTTTATAATGCTTTCCAAAGCATATCCTAGGGTTAGAAGTGGTTAGGGACCTTAACCGTAGCTGAAATCGGGTTAAGCAATCTTCGACGAAAAATCAGCGCACCAAGTGCCCATCGATTGATGGCACTTATCGCAGAGTCGATCGATCGCGCGGAAGTTCCTCTTCCGCTGTGGTTCCACATCGATCGCCTAGAGGCAGTTGACTGATAACTGAAAAACCCTATTTTTTAGTTATCAGACTCCAACTTTGAAAAATCATAACTAAATATATATAGCTTGAAAAATCACAAAATTTCACATGTATAATACTTATCACACATAAAATCGCAGAAAAATCTTGGAAAAATATTTTAACCATTAAAATAGGAGATTGGTACAATGTTCAAAAACTATTAAAACTTTAAAGTTTTTGATCTACTTTGTATCAACTTCTACAATGATGATTGCTATCACAAGATAGACTTCACCAAGGTTTTCTAAAGTGATTTTAAAATGTTTTTGACAACCTATTTTGAACCATGGATTATTGGCTAGATATACATAACTTGTATATTAGCTTTCCTCATGATTCTTAGTGATGATTGAAATAAGTTTGAGTTCATCTAGATGCACTACCTATGCACCTTGAATCTAATTTATTATCCTAACATCTCACATGTTATCTAAGGTGTATACAAACACATACATGTCAATTTTAGATGTGAGATGTGGAGTTAGGATTATTATGGCCTCATGCATTTTCTAGGCAACCCTACTTGATTCCCTTATAAATGGGACTCCAAGTCAATCCATTTTTCCTTAAATCAATTTTAATCAAGATAAATGCATGAATGATCATGGCATAAATGATAACACTAATAACGCATAGCCAATGATTATGATGTCATGATATATCAATAAGCTTTTAAAAAGTGAACATGACATCTACAAAAATCCTAATCAATAGCATGACATGTTATATGAGAAAACGGAATTAGATGCCATGACATAGCAAGCTTACACAAACAAGCACATTTCAGCCAAACATACAATCAGACAACAATAATTTTTAGAAACAAAGCATTTCATTAAAAACATCAAGTTTTTACATCCAAAATGTGAAATGTTCAAACAAAAAGACATCCTATATCGCTAAACATCCTATATTGCTAGTCCTCTGTGGAAGGTAGAGGTGGCTACTGACTCAAGGTCCAGGCTCGCATCATCTCGTACATGTCGAGCTGACGCTGCTCAATGCAGCCCTGCCCCGCCAGAATATCAGCCAGTCGAGAGTCCACGGTCTGCTGGTACTCCTTAAATCTGACCTCCAGGTCTGCAACCCGATCTGAAGGACCTGCTGCTGATGCATCTGCTTGTATCTAATCATCCTGGTCAATAGCATCAGGGTCCTCATATCGTCCTACATCCTCTCTATGGACTCGAGGTGCCTCTCTGCGTGCCCCGGCCTGAGGTCGAGGTATCAGCTCCATCCGTCCGTCACCAGTCCAGAGCCCCTCCAAAGTGAAGTTTCTAACTGATATACAATTGTAAACTTCGGATAATGCCCGCAGTGAACCCCTAGAAATATTTATGCCTATGGACTCTAGCCATGCAGTTATGATATGTCCAAAAGGCATGTGGGTCTTTCTTTGCACAGGGGCTATAAAATGTACAATGCAATGAAACATGTTCAATACAATGTTTATGTCCAATCTGTGATGCATGACATACATAAGAAAAAGATGAGGAGGCTGAATCTTGGCCTGTCCCCGAGTGACAATAGGTAGAAAACACCCATCAATGACTTTGTAGAGTACATTGTCGGGCGTAGATAGCTCATTGATGGGAAATAGGTTCTGAGCTGGTGGGCGAGGGTGATGAAAGATATGCTCATGCATGGAGTCCAAGGAGATTTGATCAAAAGGCTCAGGTAGAGAAGCATCGAAGGTAGGGTAAAATATGAAAGTGTCATTTGATGGCCTACACCCAAGGAACTCATGCAGGATTGCAGGAGTGAACTCTAGGTCGCGTTTTGTGACCCGAGTGGTGTATATCATACCATCATCAACTTTCTTCAGGTTTTGATAGAACTCCTTAAGGAGATCATCATTTATGGAATGGTTGCAAAGAGCTACCTTCATAAGCTGATAGTATGATAAGATCTCAATGACATCAGTACAAAAATTCCTAAAGAACTCGCCATCGATGTACCGAACCACCATGGGTTGATACAGTCGTGAGGCACCCTCATTGGAGTCATCCTACGTGGTCGTCTATATGAATGCAATGCAGTGGAATGAAATGCAATGACACAATTATGTGATTAGATCACAATGAATTATAACGAAAAATTAGGGTTTTAAAAGAGTAAAAAGTTATACTTTGGCGCCATTGAGGATGATGAAGAGAAGGTACTCAGACACTGCTGAAGAGAGCGCCGGAGAGTTCGCCAGAGCAGAGGTTTCGCCGGAACCCTAATCGCAAAAAAAACATCATCTGAGAGGAACAGATTAGGGCTGAGAGATGTTAAAAACATGAATGGAGGAGTTGGCTATCAAACATAGGGCTTAGGTGGCTAGCGCAGTCGGAAGAACTGGTCGGAGAAAGAGGCGACGATCGGAGAAGAGGAAGAAGACGAGAGAATCGAGCTTGACGATGCCGAACCCTAGCAGTTCAGCGTTATAAAATCGCGACGATAGTCGACTGATGTGCGACATCAGTCGATTGATGGAGGCTTATGAATGATTTTATTGAACCGACAGTCGACTGCTTCAGCTCAACACTCGACTTCTGAGCATTCTATATCGAGCTACAGTAACATCAGTCAACTGCTATTGGTTATCAGTCGACTGATGTGATCATCACTCGACTGCTGAGCGAGCCACTTGATTGATGATCCTTCTACTTCGATGAATAGTACCATCAGTCGACTGATGTACAAATCAGTCGAGTCCTAGAAACAACACTCGACTGTCGGACTCACCGTATCGTGCTACAGTAGTAACAGTCGACTGATATCTGATTTCCAGATCTGAATTTCAAAAAACTCAATTTCTTTGTCCAACTTGTTTCATTTTCTCATGTTTAATCTTGTATGTCGAATATATTAATGTTATGCTTATATTCATGTATTAGTTAATGTATTTTGGTATTTTATTTCATTTTAGCAAACATTAACATCCAATGGTTTCAAAATCCTAACATCTCACCCTTTCTAAGTGTTGAAATACACAATCAAGGTAAAAGACTTGTTTTGTGAGATGCAATCCACCCTAGACACTCCTTCCATGCAAACACATGGTGAAACACATGAAGCATGGTAAGTGCAAGACATCAAGGTGTGTGACACTTGAGTATCACTCTTGATGTAACTTATACACCTTAAGACACTTCTCTTGATACATTAATTCCTAAAGTGTGCCAAAAGCTGAAATGACACACTATGACCTCTAAATCTAGATTGTGCCAATTTTATTGATTTTCATAATTCCAAAAATGTATTGGCACATCATAAAATCTTTTAGGATAGAATATCAAACCTATCTCCAAGGTATCCATAACCTTGAAAATAACCTAAAATGTCAACTTTGCTATGGTTGAGTTAACTACCCATCCAATCAAAGTTGGCACATCCTAATCCATTTAGCGTGAGTCAATCACGCTCCTTGGAACCCAAAATCTATTTGAGCTCATTGGATTAATTAGGTATTCCTTAGGGATGACTTCCCTAGATACCTTTCTAATGACTCTTCTAGGCTTGTTACCCTTGGTGATTATGGTCTTGCCATGGTTAGTCTTAGGGATTGCCTCCCTAGTAACCTTCTTAGTGGCTTCCTTAGGTTTCTTAGAAACCCTAGCCACTAGGCACACATTATGGTTGACCTTTTTTTTCTTAGATCTAGGTTTAGTTCCATAATCAAATGAAACATTGTGATAAGTAGGCATTAATCTCTTAGGCATAGGCTTGTGACCCAAACCTTGTCTCCTAGATGATTCTTGCCTCTTATACCCTTTTTGTTGACTTCAAGATCCTAGAGTTTGACAATTTGACCATTTAAATTGATTTTGCATATTTGTAAGAGTCTTTTCCAATTTCTCAAGCCATGACCTCAAGGCTTGATTTTCTAACTCTAATTGCCCAAATGGTTTTTGATTAGATTTTTGGGAATTACCATTCTCTTTAGGCATATGTCTACCCTTATTAGGATTGATGCCTAAATGGTTTTCGATTTTTTTAATTGTTTTATTAGGAAGGACATTTCTAGGGACATTAGTCCCAAATTTCTCCTTCTTTGAAATAGGCCTAGAGTTATCATTTCTAGATTTCTCCTTAGTCCTAAAACCAACATGTTTAGCTTCTAGACAACCATAATTATTATTTATTGCATGCTTTGATTCATGAGTAATAGCAAAATTATTTAAATTAATTCTAGCATGCTTTTGCTTAAAATTTAAAGAATGAGAATTATGAAAATATACCTTAGAGTTAGTCTTAGAGACTTCCCCTACTTGTGAAACTCCCTCCTTTCTTCTAGGACATTGGCTCCTATAGTGTCCCGGTTGTCGTCATTTGAAGCACACCACATGCTCCTTGCTCTTCTTGGTGGGGACGCCGACATCCTTGACTTTTTCATTGACTTTTGGTGCGGAGGAGCTTTCTTAACTCTTTTCGGACACTTACTTATGTAGTGTCCGAATTCCCTACACTCAAAGCATATTATATGATTTTTATTTACAATTGACATGCTTGAGTTACCTATGGTGGTGGTAGGTGCCGGAATTGAAGCTTCTTCATCCCTCCTGGAGGTTGAGGCTTCTCCTTGATCTTGCTTCGGCTTCGGTGTGGAAATTCTTTCCTCCCCCTCAATCCTAGAGGTGGAGGTTCCTTCTACTTCTTCCACCGATCCGGAAATTGATTCCCTATCAACTTCCGAATCCTCAAGCTCTTTAGATGGCAATGTACTTGCTTGAGCTTGAGAGGGTGAACACTCCTCTTCTTCTTGAGCCGATGATGAATTTTCATGGAGCTTTGCCACTTGACTCCATAACTCCTTAGCATCCATATAATCCCCTAACATACACACAATATCGTTAGGGATCAAATCAAAAATAAACTTTACTACCTTCATGTTTTTCTCGAAGGCTTGGGTTTGATCTTCACTCCATTTCTTCTTCTTGAGGAAACCACCTTTTGGTCCTTTTGGATATTCGAATCCATCCATCAAAATAGACCATTCCTCAAAATCTCTCATCATAATAAAATCTTCAATTCTCCTCTTCCAAGAATTGAAGCCTTCTCGCCATATAGGGTGTAGGGCACCGGTGTGTTGATGTCCCATCCTAGTTGTCCTTGGACTTCCATCTTCACCCTCTAGTGTACTCCCTTAGTTGTTAAACTTCAAGAGCGGCCTCGCTCTGATACCACTTGTAGGGGATCGTTGGAATGCTAGAGGGGAGAGGGTGAAAAGCGCGTGCTAGTACCGATGATGGAATTCGTTCGTGATTGAGTCTACAAATTTCGTTAGCGTGGTTCAGAACCGAAATGATTCCTACACCACGGATCGAGCTCTAAAGAGATCTAGCGATGCCAATGCAATCACTAACCACAAATACTCCTTCTCGACACAAGTCGGAGGTGGAGAAACCTCTTACAAACTATTCTTACAATAATAAGAAATAGATACAAGCAATTACAACAATGAAATACAATGCAAGTAAAGAAAACTACTTTACAATTGCTCTTTGAATGCTTGATCGCTTGGTTGTTTGAAAAGAACTTGGAAACCCTAATTTGCAGCAACAAATCACCCCAAATACCCTCAAGAACTGGTTGGTTTTTCCTCCATCACAAGCTCCTTTTATATCTTCAACCTGTGCTGGAAAAAGCTGATCAGTCGACTAATCGGGACCATCAGTCGACTGATCACACTATTATTGTGAGACAACGGTGTAATCCACGTTGGAAAAATCCAACGGCTAGGACATCAGTCGACTGATCATGAGCATCAGTCGACTGTTCAATCCATCACTCGACTGCTCATCCCAGCGGTCGAGTGAGGCTCCATCCTGTGCCCTAAAATCCAAGCATCAATCGATTGATCACAAGATAAGTCGACCGCTCGTCCAATCAGTCGACTGATCGCCTATGGCAGTCGACTGATAGGGAAATTCCCGTAGTCAAACCCTAGTTGACTTACCCCAATCGACTGCCACATGACACCAGCCGACTGGCACACCTCAAACATGAGGTTTTAACCCAAGTATGGTTCCCCCATACTTGCTAGACCACTCTTAGCCTAGACCTAAGCCTTCTAGCCACCTCCATCAGCCTCACGCCTCTCGGATCCCTCTAAGTCATCCATGACTTGTTCATCCATCGTGCTAGCCTTCAGGTGCTTCCATCAACTATGTCATGCTAATGGTGTGTACACTGCCAAGGCACATTGGACTTACGTTGCCAAGACTCCACTTGCACTTTACGTTGCCAACCATTGGACTTATGCTGCCAAGACACCTGCTTGGACTTTACGCCACCAATATCAAACCCCTTGGACTTCTCAAATATCAAGACTCAAGCTTCGACTTTCCCTTGGCAACCCATGTTGGACTTTCCATGCCAAGACCCATGCTTGGACTTTACCTTGCCAAGACCCAAGCTTATACTTTCCCATAATCACATGTTCAACCCTAGTCAACCATCAAAGTCTCCCTCGAGTCAAACTCGAGTCCAGTTAATCATAACCCGGGTCGATTGTACAAACAATCTCCCCAAAATATTAATAGACATCAATGTCAACTCATTTTGTCAAATATCAAAACATCACTCGAGTCAAACTCGAGTCTGGTCAATCGTGACCTGGGCCGATTGCACAAACAGTCCGATCCATTAATGATAATCCATTCCACTAGAGGATTATCATTGATCTTCCTCACCAACCTCCATAAGTTAATATGGGCTCCATATATTATTTGTACATTAAGATCTCGAATGTCTATCAATTAATTAATTTACTGACAATTAATTAATCAACATCTAACTCCATGAGTAGTACCACTCAACCTTATCATCATGCCAAACCAAGTCCACCTGCGGGGTTTACATGATGAACCTTATGAGATCCTCAAGAGGACATCATCATCCTAATATATAGGACACAGTTTCCTCCTATAATCAACGACACACCATATAAATAATATCATTTCCCAACTTACCGAGCCTATCGATTTACTCTATAAATCTCGCCCATTAGTAAATCAAAGAAATGAATACTAAGTATATGTGCCCATTATTATATCTGGATTAAGAGCATGTACAATATTATATCGGAGGTCCGATTTGATTATGTACTCAGCAATAAATTGAATCATCTCTAAGTCGGTCCTGCTCAATACACACAAAGTGTACTAGTGTAATTCTATGCTCAAGACAAACCAATACCAAATCACACTACAACCATACCAATGGTTTGTCCATAACCATCTCGGTTGTGAGCCTTTACTTGTACTTTACATTGAACCGATAACATGATCTCCTGTGTGACACTACACACCATGTTATCTACAATGTAATGTATCAGACAAATATGCATAACCATAAATATGCAAACAATGATCATGTGATTCTTATTTCAAAATAAAGATGTTCATATAAAAGATAGACTTTTCAGTATACATCCCAACAATCTCCCACTTATACTAAAAAGACTATGTTGCCCTCAAACTGCCATACATCTGATTCCCATTCCCTCCACATGCCTATCCAAAGCTCTCGCTGGAAGGTCCTTAGTGAAAGGATCTGCCAGGTTATCCTCCGATGTAATCTTGGACACAACAACTTCTCCTCCCTTTACGATTTCTCGTATCAGGTGGTACTTTCGCTCTATGTGTTTACTTGCCTTATGGGCTCGTGGTTCCTTAGAGTTTGCAACTGCACCACTATTATCACAAGAAATTGTGATAGTTGTGGGTAAACCAGGAATCACATCCAAGTCCATAAAGAAGTTCCTAAGCCACAAAGCTTCTTTGCCCGCCTCAGAGGCTGCCACATACTCAGCTTCCATGGTAGAGTCCGCCACGCATTTCTGTTGACACTCCTTCATACAATGGCTCCACCTCCCAAAGTAAACACAAAAACTGATGTAGACTTACTGTTATCCCTATCTGATTGGAAGTCAGAATCTGTGTAACTCATAGGGAGTAATTGGTCTACCTGGTAAACTAGCATATAATCCCTAGTCCTTCTCAGGTACTTCAATATATGCTTTACCGCAGTCCAATGTCCCTGTCCTGGATTACTCTGATATCTGCTGACCATGCCCATGACAAAGATGATATCCGGTCTCGTACATAACATTGCATACATGAGGCTTCCTACTGCTGAAGCATAAGGAACCGCCTTCATCTTCTCTATCTCCTCAGATGTTCTAGGACACATCTACTTAGATAAAGGAACTCCATGCCTGAAAGGTAGAAAACCCTTCTTAGAGTTATGCTTGCTAAAACGATCCATAATGGTGTCTATGTATGAAGCTTGAGATAAGAACAACATCCTTTTCCTGCGATCCCTTATAACCATGATCCCAAGGATGTGTCCCACTTCTCCCAAGTCCTTCATATCAAACTGTTTGGACAACCATACCTTTACGTCCGATAACACCTTGACATTATTGCCAATTAACAAAATGTCATCTACGTATAGTACAAGAAATATCACTACGTTTCTATCACATCTCTTGTATACACAAGACTCATCCGGACTTTGAATAAATCTATAAGACTGGATTACCTCATCAAAGCGAATGTTCCAAGACCTCGAAGCTTGCTTCAATCCATAAATGGATCGATTAAGCTTGCACACAAGATGCTCTTTACCCTGCGCAATGAATCCCTTTGGTTGCTTCATATAGATATTTTCCTCAAGACTTCCATTAAGGAAAGCTATCTTGACATCCATCTGTCATACACCATAATCCATATGAGCAGCAATACATAAGAGAAACTGGATAGACTTAAGCATGACTACCGACGAAAAGGTCTCCTCATAATCGATACCCTCTTTCTGAGTACACCCCTTCGCAACTAGCCTCTCTTTGAAGGTCTCAACCTTCCCATCTATTCCACTCTTTCTTTTGTAGATCCACTTGCATCCAATGATTTTTACACCATTGGGTGATTCTACTAGCTCCCAGACCCGATTTGAATCCATAGATTCAATCTCAGCATTTATTGCACTTTGCCAAGATACCAAATCATTATCTTGGATCGCCTCATCATATGTCCAGGGATCAGGTTCATGTTCGCCAGGGATCAAATCAGAAGATTCTCCCTAGAACATTAATCTATCAGGCTGTCTAACAACCCTCCCACTACGACGAGGTATCACATGTGTATCCTCTGTGACACACAGTGCAGTGACTTGTGGTATATCCTCTTGTACCAGTGGTACTGAAGTAGTGACTTCCCCTTTCAATTCCTTCAGAACAATCATTTTCATGGGCTTGTGGTTCATCACATAGTCTTCCTCTAGAAATCTAGCATTCATGCTAACGATCACCCTCTGATCTCTAGGACTATAAGACAAACCACCTTTCATTCCTCTAGGATAGCCAACGAACATGCGTACTTCTGTACGAGGTTCCAACTTACCAGCATCTGCCTTCAGCACATGTGCTCGACTCCCCCAAATCCGATTATGTCTTAGACTAGGCTTTCGCCCAGTCCAAAATTCTATGGGAGTAGAAGGCACTGTTTTAGATGGTACCAAGTTCAGAATATACACTGGCGTATCTAGAGCATATCCCCAGAACGAATCTGGCAACTCAGAATAACTCTTCATCGATCTAACCATCTCCATAAGAGTCCTATTCCTTCGCTCTGTTACACCATTCTGCTGGGGTGTGCCAGGTGCAGGCAATTGGGAATGAATCCCAGCCTCTGATAAGTAATTCCTAAACTCTCCCAAGTGAAGGTAGGATACTTCACTTCCCCTTTAACTCGGTCACTTGTTCATGGCGATCCCTTCTATGTCCCCGGATAAAAAAAATTTATCCTTGACAAGGAGGGATTACCCAAGCTAACGATTCATCGTCGTGTTATTCGATTAGAGTGGTCACTTGAACAAACTTGTTGTTCAAGCAAACAACTTCTATTCTACGATTAGCTGTGGAATAGACGATGTGCGGATCGTCGGTTTTTGCATTTGTATTCGGGGTCCAAGTAAATTTAACCACAAAACAAAACATACAACATGTGTATAAATGAAAACAATTATATACATAATACAAAAGAATATAAACAAACATTATACCTCTCGATCTTCTATTGTATGTCCTTCCTCCTTTTGGACGTCATGTGGGTGACAATCTTCCAAAAGTAGAAGCCTCCTAGATCACGATCTTCCTTTCCTTGCTCGCTCCAAACAAGAGGAAGTATAGAAACCAAACTCTTCTCCTTCCTTTTAGCCAACCACCAAGCACCAACCTTGATGTTTGCCGCCGGCCAACAAGAAGAAGAGATGAGGAAGTGGGCGCCGGCCAAGAGCTCCAAGGAATCAACCTAACCCTTGTTTCCACTGGCCAAGGAGAAGAATAGGAATAGGTTGAGTGTCGGCCAAGGTGAAGAGAAGAAGGAGGGGTGCCGACAACCCTAAGGAAGAAGACAACCATCCTTAATTGTGGCCGCTCAGGACACCTCCAAAACCCTAGCCGCCCACTTCTTCCTTACCGCCCAAGCCAAGGAAGAAAAACGCTAACCTCTCTAATTATTTTTCATGCCCAAGCCTTAAGGCCATATTTATAGAGTTAGGCTTAAGCCTCCTTTTAATCTCCACCATCGGTTCTAGGGATTTAATCTCAACCGTCGAATCTAGAGATTTAAACTCAACCGTCAGATCTAGAGATTTAATCTCCACCGTCGGATCTAAAGATTCAATCTCCACCTTTGGATCTAGAGTTTTATTTTCAACCATCAGATCTAGGCTCCATGAGGTTTTAATAGGATACAATAGGAACCATGAGGAGGAGTTAGACCTTGACCACCCAATGGATCAAGCTCACATAAAGTCCGATCCATTAATGATAATCCAATCCACTAGAGGATTATCATTGATCTACCTCACCAACCCCCATAATTTAATATGGGCTCCATATATTATTTGTATATTTATCTCTCCATGTTTAAGATCTCGAATGTCCATCAATTAATTAATTTACTGACAATTAATTAATCAACATCTAACTCCATGAGTAGTACCACTCGACCTTATCATCATGCCGGACCAAGTCAACCTGTAGGGTTTACATGATGAACCTTATGAGCTCCTCAAGGGGACATCATCATCCTAATATATAGGACACGGTTTCCTCCTATAATCAACGACACACCATATAAATAATATCATTTCCCAACTTACCGAGCCTATTGATTTACTCTATAAATCTCACCCAATGGTAAATCAAAGAAATGAATACTAAGTATATGTGCCCGTTATTATATCGGGATTAAGAGAATGTATAACATAATATCTGAGGTCTGATTCGATTATGTAGTCAGCAATAAATCAAATCACCTCTAAGTCGGTCTTGCTTAATACACACAAAGTGTAAGAGTGTAATTCTATGCTCAAGACAAACCAATACCAAATCACACTACAACCATACCAATGGTTTGTCCAAAACCATCTCAGTTGTGAACCTTTACTTATACTTTACAAGGAACTGATAACATGATCTTCTGTGTGACACTACACACCATGTTATCTAGAATGTAATGTATTAGACAATATGCATAACCATAAATATGCAAACAATGATCATGTGATTCTTATTTCAAAAATAAAGATGTTCATACAAAAGATAAACTTTTCAGTATACATCCCAACACCAAGAGGTACTCACCACCATGATCAGATCGTAATGTCTTGATACTTTTACCTTGACGTTTCTCCACATCAGCCTTGAATTCTTTGAACTAGTCAAAGCATTCAGACTTACGGCGCATCAAGTAAATGTATCCATACCTTGAATAATCATCTATAAAAGAGACGAAATATTCAAAGCCATTTCTTGCCTTGATAGACATAGGACCACACAAATCAGAATGAACCAATTCCAACACATCTTTGGCTCTATACCCCTTGGCCTTGAAAGGCCTCTTAGTCATTTTACCTTCCAAGCAAGACTCACAGGTTGGGAAGTCTTCCACCACTAATGAACTCAGAGGTCCATCAACTATCAACCTTTGAATTCTGCTTAGGTTAATATGACCAAGCCATAGATGCCAAAGATATATTTAGTTCATCTTCGAAGGTTCTTTTCTCTTATTGGAATTAGAAGATGAGTTATTCACTTCTATTTGCATTGTGAGAACTTTTTGTTTAAGTGTATATAAATTTCCTATCAATGCACCAAAATAGATAATCTCCCTATTCCTTTTTATAACAACTCTGTCATTAAAAGAAATAGAATATCAATCCATAAACAATTTAGAAATCGAAATCAAATTCTTTCTAAATAAAGGTACATAAATGTAATTTTTAAGAACCAAAACATTATTCCTCTTAAAAGACAAATAAACATCTCCCACTGCAACAGCCGCCACCTTCGTGGCATCGCCCAAGTATATGGTAATCTCCCCCTAAGCTTGTCGTCTGGTTTCCTGGAACCCCTACAAAGTATTGCAGACATGATCAGTGGCTCCCATATCTACACACCAGGTGCCGGTAGATAACACCGCTAAACATGTTTCAACGACTAGACCAAAAGATATAATTTTGTTTTGCTTGTGGTTGGGGCAGTCCTTCTTCCAGTGTCCAGTCTACTTGCAAGTGAAGCACTTGACTTTCGACCTCTTCACTCATCCCTGAGTTCCTCCCGCCACCTTAACCCCAGCTTGTTTCTTCTTCTTCTTGCCTTTCGGCTTAAAAGTAGAAACCTTTTGGGCAACCATGGCCTGCGCTTAAGCACTCTGACGAAATAGCCCCTCTGTCGCCGGGAGTTCTGTCAGATGCTCCGCCAATGAATACAACCTCTTGTTCATGTTGTAGTTCAGGCGAAACTACTCAAAACTCCTAGGTAGATACTGGAGAATGATATCGACTTGGGTTTCCCCATCGATCTCAGCTTCGAGGACTTCCAACTCATTCAAATGAGCCATCATCTTGAGAACATGATCCCTCACGGGTGTTCCCTCGATCATGGTGGTCGTCATCAAGTTCCTCATGGCTTCCTGCCTTGCAACCCGATTCTGGTGTCCAAAAGTTCTTTGAGATTGAGCATCATGTCATAAGCAGTGGGCAAGGCTTGATGTTAATGTTGCAGTACATTTGACATAGATGCCAAAATGTAACATCGTGCCATCTCATCAGTCTTAATCCACTTCTTATAACTCTCCTTCTCCTTTTCCCCTTAATCATCTGGAAGCTTAGGAGGGCACTCTTCGAGGAGTACATATTTGTATTCCTCAGCAGTCAAGACAATGTCAAGATTCCTCTTCCAATTAACATCATTGGATCCAGTAAGTTTATTTTCTTTCAGTATCACAACAAGAGGGTTGAAAGTTATTTTGAAAAAACCTAAGAATCACATAGATCAAAATATTAGATTTCAAAAAATTATTGATTCCTCAAACAATAAAATTTTAAAATCAACCAACACCTTAAAACACCGAGAATATCGTATGTCACGATAGTGTGGACGTAAACGAACTCTACATTTGTAAGAGGAGGTTTTACCCATTAAGTTTACTATCTTGTCAACCTAACTTTTTGACAAATAAAATTAATAGTTGGTTCTTCTTTGGCCCTACAAATAAAAGCAGTGACTCCGATGGGGAGGTTCCTCTAAGTGTTCACCATTACTTGGTACCAAGACAATTATCTCGGGTTATGTGCCTTCCGATGGGGAAGTACACACGCTCCTTAAAAATTTCCTCTAAACATATTCCACCTTGTGATCCGCAAACAAACTCATCCGATGTGGAGGAAGACACTCAGAGCCGGCGCACAAGTTTGTTTGTATCACATGTCAAATCGTAATGGAGGCCATGGGAATTTATAAAATATCCCTCTCCCACTTAGTAATTTAAAATTGAGGAATTTTCTAGCCTACGACATGCATATCAAACAATAAGCAATAAATATGAAAAATAAATATTTTCCAACTATTATGGCTTTTGTCTCAAATATGCCTCTTGTCGTATCGCCATCTCGTCCGCTCCTCCCTACGCCATGTACGAGCCATTGGAAGATCCGAGCCGAGACTAACTATTTTATTTCACATCCATCGATCATATACTCCACGAAGGAGTGTACATGAAATCTCGATCGAAAGTAAACTAAAATAAAATGAGTGGCTAAACAATTCCGTACTTAATTACAAAATTAAATACTAGCCTCGTCAACCCCGAGGATTCAAAAAATATACAATTACACACAAACAATCACATACACACATATGGCAATAATAGTTGGATCCTATGCCTGCAACCAATAAGATAACCTATGCACATCCTACTATTATCCGACACATATAATATATGAAAAAGTGGATAAAAGTAACCGAATTCTAAACACACAAAACCAGAAACCGTGGCTCTGATACCAATTGAAGGTAGGGGAAACTTCGCTTCCCACTTCAACTTGGTCGCTTGTTCATGGCGATCCCTTCTACGTCCCCGGATAAAAAATTTATCCTTGACCAAGAGAAATTACCCAAGCTATCGTTTCATTGTCATGCTATTTGATTAGAGTGGTCACTTGAACAAACTTGTTGTTCAAGCAACCTACCTCTATTCTCCGAATAGCCACGGAATAGACGATGTACGGATCGCCGGTTTTTGCATTTGTGTTCGGGGTCCAAGTAAATTAGCCACATAACAAAACATACAACATGCATATAATTGAAAAACAATTATAGACTAATACAAAAGAATATAAACAAGCATTATACCTCTCGATCTTCTATTGTATGTCTTTCTTCCTTTTGGACGTCGTGTGGGCGACGATCTTCCAAAAGTCGAAGCCTCCTAGATCATGATCTTCCTTTCCTTGCTCGCTCCGAACAAGAGGAAGTATATAATCAAAACTCTCTTCTATCTAGGACCAACCAACAAGCTCCAAACTTGAAGCTTGCCGCCGGCCCAAAGAGAGGGGAAGGTGGGCATCGACCAAGAGCTCCAAGGAACCACCCTTACCCTTGTTTCCACCAGCCAAGGAGAAGAAGAAGAATAGGTTGAGCACCGGCCAAAGAGGAGGGGAGGAATAGGTTGAGCACTGGCCAAGGAGGAGGGGAGAAAGATGGGCATTGACAACTTCTTAGGAAGAAGGAAAAACCATCCAAAATTATGGCCGCCCAAGCCTCCAAGCCCTAGCCTCCCAAACCCTAATCCCCTCTTCAATTGCTCTTGCCGCCCACCCCCAACCTCTTTTTATAGAGTTAGGTCTAAGCCTCCTGAATCTCCACCGTTGATTCTAGGGATTTAATCTCAACCGTCGGATCTAGAGATTTAATCTCAACCATCGGATCTAGAGATTTAATCTCCACTGTCGGATCTAGAGTTTCATCTTCCACCATTGGATCTAGGCTCCATGAGGTTTTAATAGGCTACAATAGAGACCATGAGGAGGAGTTGGATCTTGGCCACCCAATGGATCAAGGCCACATAAAGTCCGATCCATTAATGATAATCCATTCCACTAGAGGATTATCATTGATCTGCCTCACTAACCCCCATAAGTTAATATGGGCTCCATATATTATTTGTACATTTATCTCCCCGTGTTTAAGATCTCGAATGTCTGTCAATTAATTAATTTACTGACAATTAATTAATCAACATCTAACTCCATGAGTAGTACCACTCAACCTTATCATCATGCCGGACCATGTCCACCTGCAAGGTTTACATGATGAACCTTATGAGCTCCTCAAGGAGACATCATCATCCTAATATATAGGACATAGTTTCCTCCTATAATCAACGACACATGATATAAATAATATTATTTCCCAACTTACCGAGCGTATCGATTTACTCTATAAATCTCGCCCATTGGTAAATCAAAGAAATGAATACTAAGTATATGTGCCCATTATTATATCGGGATTAAGAGCATGTACAACATAATATCTGAGGCCCTATTCGATTATGTAGTCAGTAATAAATCGAATCACATCTATGTCGGTTCTGCTCAATACACACAAAGTGTACTAGTGTAATTCTATGGTCAAGACAAAACAATACCAAATCACACTACAACCATTCCAATGGTTTGTCCATAACCATCTCTGTTGTGAGCCTTTACTTATACTTTACAATGAACCGATAACATGATCTCCGGTGTGACACTACACACCATGTTATCTACAATGTAATGTATCAGACAAATATACATAACCATAAATATGCAAATAATGATCATGTGATTCTTATTTCAAAATAATGATGTTCATACAAAAGATAGACTTTTCAGTATACATCCTAACATTTAGGATGAGTGAAAAGAATAAGGCATGAACAACTGGAGTTGCTGAATGTTCAAAAAATGTTCGGAAGTCGATTTAGACTTTCCGATCAATTGGGGGGGTCATGATGTACTGCTAGGTACCACTCATGATCTATTAATAATTAAGGGGTTAATTATGAATGGCCAACATAACCGAGATCCTATTGGGTCACACGCACTACGGGTGATCTCGAGATGTAAAACAAGTATGAGAATGAGATTCTCGTTGAGAGAGGATATGTCTGGTTGGACCAGACCAAGGGGATATGAAACGGAGGCTATGAAACCTTCTATGACTTTGTTGGACCTTGCATGGCCATATCACACTTAAACGAAGTCAAACAGACCATATAATGCCTCACACGACCATGCCTAACTTGGTGTGGGCCATGCCTGGCTCTGGCCACAAATTGGCAAAGTTTGGGATGCACCTAAAGAGACACATGACAAAACCGTGTGAATCCACACGACCATATCAATCAACACAGCCAGGCCATGTGAATCCACACGCTCGTGTTGCATCTCCGTTGATTTTGGAGATTTCTCTTTATAGAAATTTTCTGGGTTGTTCTTTCCTTAATTATGGGATAATTATGGTAAGATATGTTCCGTTTAAGCCTCCTAAGATGACCTAATCAAGAGATATATAAATATATCTTTTGATAATCTTTGGCTAAGGTTTTGTTTAGGTTTTCTCCCTTGGTAGCCATTGTTACTCTCTCCTCTCTCCTCTTCCCTTGTCTTTGTCAGTTGGCTAGCACCAATCGGAGACAAAGACTTGCTGCGCTAGGAGTTGTCTCTGGTGATCCCGGCATGGATACTGATAGAGGCAGGGACCGTTGGTCTTACTTGTGGTTTCGACGGATTCAAATGAATCCCGAAGGTATAACTTCTCCTTCTTCTTGCGTGTTTTCATGTGATTATGCCAAAACAAGTTTTTTCCTGGCCCCAGGGGATGTCTGGGATGTAATAAAAATTATTTTTATTCACTTTTTTCCACTCCGCATGATCCTGGAATCTCCAAAAAGTGGTATCAAAGCCACCTCTTTCGTTTGACATAGATTGCATGTTGTAGGAGAATATTTAAAGAATGTTTGATGTTTTAATATACCTGTGCCATGTTTAATCTATATGATAGATTAGAGTATGCTTGTTTTACAAATAGGATATGTTTGTAACCTAAAAAGGGAACATTGAGGATGCGTCTAGAAACACCGAAGGTGTTGGTCGCATCGTTAGAGCCTAAGCATAGACTCACGTTCACATCGAAAATTTTGTTTCCTAATGTGACCTTGGGTTTTCCATATTTAGGTTTATTTCCCTTATAGATGAGACCCATAATAATCTGAAATCCCTTGTGCAAATATTAGGGCTAAGATCTTCCATTAATATGGTCGAACCAGAGTTCTTTTTCGTGTTTGGGTTGTTGGACTCTCTCCAAGCCTGGCATGACATCGAACATGTTCAATTCATAAGAGATTCAATGTTTATTTTAAATTATAAGGACCAGAGGTCAATTTCATGTTTGGGTTGTTGGACTCTTTCCAAGTCTGGCTTGTAAATTGGATGTGTTGGTGCAATCGGCCCAGGTCACGATTGACCAGGACTCGAGTTTGGCTCGAGTGATGTTTTGATGTGTTTTAATGTTTCGACAA
Organism: Wurfbainia villosa; assembly: GCA_025175895.1. Classification (NCBI taxonomy): domain Eukaryota; kingdom Viridiplantae; phylum Streptophyta; class Magnoliopsida; order Zingiberales; family Zingiberaceae; genus Wurfbainia; species Wurfbainia villosa. The sequence goes on along the minus strand of CM045994.1, from coordinate 69,621,238 downwards.
AAACATATGACAATATAATTGTCATGGAAAGTCCAAGTCGGACACTTGGCAATGTAAAGTCCAACATGGGTTGGCAAGGAAAGTCCAAGCATGGTCTTGGCATGGAAAGTCCAACATGGGTTGGCAAGGGAAAGTCCAAGCTTGAGTCTTGGTATTTGAGAAGTCCAAGGGTTTGATATTGGCGGCGTAAAGTCCAAGCGGGAGTCTTGGCAGCATAAGTCCAATGGTTGGCGGCGTAAAGTCCAAGCGGAGTCTTGGCGGCGTAAGTCCAATGTGCCTTGGTGGTGTAGACACCGTTAGCATGACATAGCCGAGGCACACGCGATGGATGAACAAGTCATGGATGACTTGGAGAGATCCGAGAGGCGTGAGGCTGATGGAGGTGACTAGAAGGCTTAGGTCTAGGCTAAGGGTGGTCTAGCAAGTATGGGGGAACCATACTTGAGTTAAAACCTCATGTTTGAGGTGTGCCAGTCGACTGATGCCATGTGGCAGTCGACCGAGTCAACTAGGGTTTGACGTGGGTTATGGCCTAGCGATCGCCATAGGTTGGCGATCGATGGCTCAGCGATCGGCCCGATCGTGTGATCAGTCGACTGGTGCTCGAGAATTCGGCCACAGAATGGAGTCGAGACTCGACTGGTCGAGTGAGGACTCCATCAGTCGACTGATAGTAGTTCCGTTGGACTTATCCAACGTGGAACTAGCCGTTGTCTCACGACAACAGTGGCATCAGTCGACTGATGGTCTCGATCAGTCGACTGATAGACTTTTTCCAGCACAGGTTGAAGCTATATATGGAGCTCGTGATGGAGGAAAAAGCAACCGGTTCTTGAGAGCTATTGGGGCGATTTGTTGGTGCAAATCAGGTCTCCAAGTGCAAGCAAGCAACCAAGCATTCAAGCAATCAAAACAAGTGTTGTAAAGTCTTTTCTTTACTTGTATTTCATATTTACATTGTATATTGCTTGTATTTCATTCTTACTGTTGTAAGATTTATTGTAAGGGGTTTCTCCGCCTCCGACTTGTGTCGAGAAGGAGTGTTTATCATTAGTGAGTGCGTGTGCATCACTAGGGCTCTTTAGAGCTCGATCCGTGGAGTAGGAACCGTGCGGTTCCGAACCACGTTATATCATTGGGTTAGCTTGTTGTCTATTTCGTTATCGCTTTTATTATTTCTATTTCCGCTGCGCACTAACGAAATTGTAGACATAAACGTGAGCAAATTTCATCTACGCTATTCACCCCCCCCTCTAGCCGTTCCAATATTCCTAACAGGATGTGTTCAAATCATTTAAGTTCGATCTCACGATTAATAGGTCGACCCTAACTGAAAGCATTGATTTGTTGGACTCTCTCTAAGGTTAATGTGGACGGAGGTGCAATTTGGTGATATACATTTGATATATATATGTTAATGAGTTAACAACCTAATGTATATGTGAACATTCAATTAGTTGGTAGTATAAAGTGATAGTTATATATTTAATATATAATGGGTACTGTTGATACCTAACATTATCACTATGAATGACTTGTTGGACTCTCTCCAAGTTTGTTCTTAGTCACAATGGATATCAACCCACTAAGAGATCACCTTCCATCTCTCAAATTCAAAGTGAGGGCTATTGAATTTGATAAAAATAGTGGGAGTTTCTTGTTAATGTAAATTGTTTACATTACTATAAAATCATCTCTCTTATACACTTCTTTTTGTATGTCTAGATACTAATTAGAACAACATGTCAACCTCCATTATTTTACATTCGATTTTGGACAACAACAAATTGATTGGGGCAAACTTCTTAGACTAGCTTCGCAACCATAGAATTGTTCATAAGGCTGAAAAGAGAGCTTATGTCCTTGAAGAGGTTCTTCCCAACCCTCCTGCAGACAATGCATCTGGTGACTAAAAGTTGGCTTACCAGAAACATGTTGTTGATTCTGAGATGGCGAGTTGCATTATGCTAGCGTCTATGTCTCTTGAGTTACAGAAGCAACATGAGCATATAGATGCTAATATAATTTTTTTTCATCTTCGAGAATTGTTCGATGAGCAGACGCAATCTGAATGGTTCGAGGTCACCCAACTTCTCTTTCACTCGAAGATGTAGGAGGGTTCATCTACAGTGTAGTTTGCACTAAAGATGAATAGCTATAATGAGCGATTGGGATTACTAGGGTTTTTCAGGGACCTTGAATTAAGTATTGACTTAATTCTTCACAATCTAACTGGTAGCTATTCACAATTTGTGATGAACTATCAGATGAATAAGATTGAGTTCACGATTGCTGAATTGATCAATATGCTCAAAACAGTGGAGTCATCTGTTGCGAAAGAACAGAAGGCGGTGATGCTGGTTGACTCGTCAAAGAAAGGTTCTAAGAGGAAGTCAAAACTCAAAGCTAAAAGGAAGAAGAAGGCAAAGAAGGAAGAAATAACTCCCAAAGGCACCTGCCATCATTGTGGCAAGGATGGGCAGTGGAAGAGAAACTGCAAGCAGTATCTGGAGTCACTGAAGCAGAAAAAGGCATATGATGCCCAATCTATTGGGAAATTACGGATCGTGATGTTCACAACATCACGGGTGAATACTTTACACAACCGCAGTGGAAACAATATATAAATCGGATCCCACCAGAGATCCATGCAAAACTATATAAGTCGTTTCGTATCCTACTATTTCTAGATCATATGTAGAAGGAGAAGTATACCTTTGATGCGTGCCCTTCGCAATCCCGTTTTTCCAAATGTTGTCGGATCACAATACGGTAAGGATAACCGTATCTCTAAGGTATCCACACTGACACTCAGCCGTTTTGGAGTCACGTTGTGCTAGCAACTCTAGCAAAATGCCAAGACCACTTGGAAGAAGAAGAAGGAGAGGAAGGAGAGGAAGAAGACAACTCTTTCTCTTGGCCTTTTGGCTTGCATGCCCAAAACACATAAGCCACCAAAAAAACATGCCTAGATTTCACATTGAAAGCTTTTTATCCTCTAGCCATCAATTCCTTCTTAAAGTCTCTTCATTAAGAAGACTTTTAATATCAAGACCCTTGGTATTTTTCCTTCATCCAAATGCATGAACCTCTCATCAAGAATACCTAAACCCTTGGTATTCACATGCATGATTAATCACTTTAATCATGCATGATGATAGATGACACTTGCATGTGATGATTTATCTTCCACGGTTTAACTTGAGTCTAACTCAAGTTTAACCAATTTGAGTCTAACTCAAGTCTTGGCCATATGCTCAATTGTACTTTTAGTCCAACAAAAAGAAACTATCTCCAAAATAGAATGTCATTTGTGTGTGACCCAATAGGCTCTTATAATGTTGGCAATGTATCTAAAACCATTTTAGATACATAAACAATGAGTGACATCTAGCAATACATCGTTGCTACCAAGTTATAAGAAAGTCAAGATCTGACAACCTTTTCGTGACCATTATCATGTATGATAGTGTCCTTCTATCTCTGATATCTTAGATCGATCAATGAGACATAGACTCTGTCATCCCCTTATCGATCTTTATGTTTCTTGATCCCCAAGTAGACTCACTCAAACAAATGAGCACAATATCTCATATTGACACATTTGAGCATGGCCATGCATTTCGTGGTCATACTCTATCAAGAGGCCAAAGATATCACTCCCGTCATATGAGAGGGATAGATCTCATCTACATCACTCACATCCCTCCTCATAATTTGTTACATACCCAGTGATCGCCATTATAGTGCACCCTATTACAGTGTGACGTTAGACGATACCAAAGTATATAACTCCTTATGTAGGGAACCATAGTTACTTCATGTCTAAGGATTATTCATACCAATAGTCACATGAGAAAGTATATGACACTCATATAACGATCCATGACACTTTCTCATGGCGGATCAATTCAGTACATATATTCTCCAATATATATACCTATGTGTCAATGTGATATCACATATCCATGACTTGTGAGATCAAGTCATCCATTAACCTACATGCTAGTCTCAATGTATCAATATATCCCTTTGTCTATTAATACAATACTTGACTAGGAATGTTTAAGAATAGTGTTCTCTACAACTTCTCATAATCAATTCTACCAATTGATATATTGTAGATTAGAACCTATTATTCAAGGGCATTATTATATTTATTTATTGGAAAACACATAAAGTAAATATAATAATCAATCTTTGCCTGTTATTAATGAAATATGATACATATGATCTCTAATCAATCATCTCATGATTGACACTAAGGGCTGACACTAACACAATCTACTTCAAGTATATTTGTTATTAAATGTCATACTTGTTGGATCAAGAAGCGTCGCTAGAGGGGGGGGGGGGTGAATAGCGAGCGTAAATCTTTTCTTCGTTTTGTTCGAGTAGACAATTAAACGAGTAAGCATAGCGGAAAATAAAGAGACACATTTATTTTACTTGGTTCACAACCCAGCGGTTGCTACTCCAAGGCCCTATCGGTCCTAGACCGCGTACGGAGGACAAAGCACTATAACATCTCCTCCTCGTTGGAGGTAGGAGACAAAGATCACAAGACCGAATGTACGAGGATGAGGCAACAAGCCTACCTCACCACGTTACGAATAAAAACAATGAATACAATATTAAAATATATTACTAGATGTTGTTGCCGATGAAGAAGATCTAAACTTGTTGTCGTGTTGGCGTTATGACCGTGTTGGAGCGTTGGCGTTGTAGGAGCACTTGATGAATAAACTTGATGATGTTTGGAGTTGGAATCCTCCCCTCTTATAGATTTTGGCCTATGAATATGTCTCCTTTTTTTCGGAACAGATCACGAAGTTGTAATAAATTTTATCGCGAAGTGGCCGCGTCAAACCTTATCCGTTTTGACCTAGTGCAAAGGCTGATGAGCATCAGTCGACTGCCCAATGTCCAGCAGTCGACTGCCAGCCTGGCCACTTCCCTGTAGTAAGAGGTTAGCTCGGAAAATGATAAATGCGATGGTTTCTAACCGTCTGATCTCAACCTAGACCTTCCACTGGAAGTCTTAATCAGATCGCCGCCTACGGTCATCCCCGTAAAGAGGACACGACCTTACAATCTCTTTATCACACGAGCTTTTCTCGATACTTACCTTGTAGCTCTCGCTTTCGGCCTTCCACTCAATTCCTTCGGCTCCCTCCAAAGTCACTCGAGTGTCGCCTGACCACCACGGCTTCCTCCGGGTGTCGCTAGCCTTCAGCTCCAGCTTTAGTACTTTTCTACACACTCGATTTAGCTCGTGAGATAATGATGTAAACTTAACTTTGTGTCTTTGCCATAATCAAAACACAGGTTCGATTATCTAGTGCCCATGCACCAACAATCTCCCCCTTTTTGATCTATGGCAAACCAACACAAAGTTAAGGGAAATTAAAGCATAAAACACGTATAGTAAAGGATGAATATCATTTCCAAAAACTCCCGCTCAACCAAAACTCCCCCTTAACCCTAGGTGAGTTTTGAAAGAGATAATTTAATTTTCAAAATTAAATTTTATGTTACTCCCCCTTAAATTTTTCTCTTCTCCCCCTTTTGCCATAAATAAAAAAAAAGTTGGGTTTTTTATAAAAAATAGGGGTTTTAAAAACAATACCGTATATGCATGCATCTAGATAAATAAAATATGAGTCCAAGCATGCGTCTAACAGTAGTTTGATAGATTGGTTCGAGGTGTGTCCCTCTACACCAATAATCTAAAGATTTATAATATAACCCTTAGGGTTAGTTTACTCTCTCCCTTAGTAAAATCTATGAAGTATAAGAGATGTAGGGGGCCCTAAACTTTGGCCTAAGGAGTCATTAAGTACAATAGTTGAGAAAATAAGTAGTATTTTGAAGAGATTATATTTCAATTATCCTTAACATCTCACCCATTCTATGTGTCTCAGACTTTGTTCACCTTATATGTTTTGTGAGATAATTTTAAATTTGTTAAAGATAGTCAAGCTTGGGTTAGATTCGGATTTAACCTTTAGATCGTTAAGTAACTTTTCGAGAAACTAGCTTCCAGGTCATGGTGAGGCACAGGGGCCTTCTTTGATCGGAACAACGACCACTTTCTTAGACAAAGCCAAATTCAAGAAAATATCACTTAAGTTACCTAGGGTTACTTCCTGATCTAACTAGTTTAAGATACGACGAGGTAGCTTCAGCTAGTTCCACTCGGTCAAGTGCACCAAGCTAGATACGCCTTTTCTAGCTCGAATACACGAGACTTTGTTTCCCTAACGTACTATCATCTCGCCGCATCCTGATACTATGTTGTCAAGAGTTGACTAACCATTTACCCTATCTAGCCATTCTAAAAATTAAAGTAAAATATACAATGGTTTTGCTAAGTAAGAGGGTATACTATTTTAGTGTTAGCTCCCCCTGGACCATTGAACCAGTATGGTTTATTCAAATAATGAACTTGATCCTGGGGAATCCAAACCTTATTAGTCCTTATGTGTGAGTTTAGTAAAACCTTTGGGACCCATGCTTGGACTCTTTGATGACTAAGATTTACGATAGACATATATGATCTATTCATAGTCTTTGACTTAAATCCGAGTCTGGCTTTGTTGTACACGACTCTTTGGGTTCCAAGTAGTCGATTAAGGTTCTTAGATCCCAACGTGAACCTTTTCAACCTAGCCTCGACCTCTTGAACTCGATCTTTCAAGAGAGAATTCTCCTCCTCAAGGTTTTCAATCTGGGTTGAGTTTTCCTCTTGAACTTGACTAGTTGAAGAGGTTAGAGTAGCCTCTTGCTTGAGGGTTTCAACCTCCTCAAGTAACGACTCAACCCTAGACTCGGACTTAGTTAATTTTCTAGTAAGCATTTTAATTGTATTATAAAGCGTATGAATTAGTGAGCGGCTAACCTTAATTTTCTCTTTTGGTCCGGCTTTGAGTTTCTTCTCGACGTAGTCCTCGAGTTCAGAGTCGGTGTTGTAATTGGATTCGGATTCAGACTCTGACTCGGACTCCTCCGGTCTTGCCATGTAAGCTATGTCTTCTCTGTTGTCCCAAGTTGCATGGAAGGCTTTCCTTGTTCCCTTTTTCTTTTGGTTATCGTTCTTCAATTTCCTTCTTTCTTTTCAAACTATTCTCTGCACAACGCTCACTATTGCTTCCACCTCTTCGGATTTGGACTCTGATTCATTGTCGGGTTTGAGTCCATCTTCTTGCCAGGTAGGTGGCTTGTTTCTTTCTCCTGCAAGTAAAGCAATACCTCTCTCCACCCGGACCACATTAGTTTGCTCGTGAAGTTCAAACTCGGAAAATAATTCATCTAACCTAAGTTTCGAAAGGTCTTTAGAGACCTTGTAGACATTGACCATGGATGCCCACAAGGTAGTCTTAGGGAAAGCAATTAAAGCGTACCTTATAAGATCCCGGTTCTCTACGGCTTGCCTGATCGAGTGAAGACCGTTGACGATGTCTTGGATCCGTGCATGTAATTGTGTGGCGGTCTCACAATCCTGCATCTTTAGATTGTACAGTTTATTTAAAAGTAAATCTCTTTTACATACCTTAGCATCGGGCGTCCCTTCGTGTAGATCAATCAATTTGTTCCAGAGGTATTTGGCGCTAATGAATGGACCGATACGGTTGAGCTCCTCCTTGGACAAGCCACATTGTAATATTTGAATTGCTCTTGCATCGGCTTCGATTTACCTCTTGGTTGCATTTGTCCACTTGTTGAAATCCAAGGGCTCTCCTTGATCATTGGTGGGTATAGTCTCGACTTATGTTTTTAAAAAACACTCCATCCGACCTTTCCAATAACGGAAATCACTTCCGATAAAGAACGAAGGTCGGGTGGTGCTATACCCCTCATTGTGAGCCATTAAATATCTTGCAAAACACGAATAAAAACCAAAGAGAATTCCAAGATTCGGTCTTGGATTAGTATTGTGGGAAATAATAGGAAATAAACAGAAATAAATGAGAAGAATAAGAAACTAACAAAAACTAACAACTTACGACCTTCGATGTCCCCGAAAGGGAACTAAACGTTAGTTTTTGGGGCTGGAAACAGCTTGTTACAAGGCTAAACCCCAGTAAGAAATGTAGATCTCTCAGAGAGCTTCGATTTGGTAAGTAGATCATTTTGAGAGTCCTCTTGTGTGGAAAGATATGGTCGTTTTACCGTCGACTACTCCGAAAGAGAATACTTGCAAATACACAACCAAAAGAAGCGTACCAAGACTTTGTCTTGGATTAGTAGTGCGGGAGGAAAAAAATCTAAGAAAGATACGAATCAAAAAATATGAAAAGAAAAACAAAGCGTGCTAGATTGGTGGTTTCACCAAATCTTAGCGCCCCCGCTCTGATACCAATTGTTGGATCGAGAAGCGTCGCTAGAGGGGGGGGTGAATAGCGAGCGTAAATCTTTTCTTTGTTTCATTCGAGTAGACAATTAAATGAGTAAGCACAACAGAAAATAAAGAGACACATTTATTTTACTTGGTTCACAACCCAGCGGTTGCAACTCCAAGGCCCTATCGGTCCTAGACCGCGTACGAAGGGCAAAGCACTATAACGTCTCCTCCTCGTTGGAGGTAGGAGACAACGATCACAAAACCGAATGTACGGTGATGAGGCAACAAGCCTACCTCACCTTGTTACGAATAAAAATAATGAATACAATATCAAAATATATTACTAGATGCTGTTGCCGACGAAGAAGAACTGAACTTATTGTCGCGTCGACATTATGACGGTGTTGGAGCATTGGCTTTGTAGGAGCACTTGAAGAATAAACTTGATGATGTTTGGAGTTGGAATCCTCCCCTCCTTTTATATATTTTGGCCTCTGAATATGTCTCCTTTTTTTTCGAAACAGATCACGAAGTTGTAATAAATTTTATCGCGAAGTGGTCGCGTCAAACCTTATCCATTTTGACCTAGCGCAAAGGCTGATTCGTCGCCATCAATCGACTGATGACTCCCATCACCGATCGATGAGCATCACGATCGGCCTTGTCCGATGATCACGGCTGTCCACTTCCCTGCAGTAAGAGGTTAGGTCGGAAAATGATAAATACGACGATTTCTAACTGTTCGATCTCGACCTAGACCTTCCACAGGAAGTCTTAGTCAGATCGCCGCCTACGGTCATCCCCATAAAGAGGACACGACCTTACAATCTCTCACTCACACGAGCATTCCTTGATACTTACCTTGTAGCTCTCGCTTCCGGCCTTCCACTCGATTCCTTCGGCTCCCTCCGAAGTCACTCGAGTGTCACTCGACCACCGCGGCTTCCTCTGGGTGTCGCTAGCCTTCAGCTCCAGCTTTAGTACTTTTCTGCACACTCGATTTAGCTCGTGAGATAACGATGTAAACTTAACTTTGTGTCTTTTCCATAATCAAAACACAGGATCGATTATCTAGTGCCCCTGCACCAACAATACTGTTTCTTCTAGCACTTGGGTATTGGATATCGTGTGTGGCTCACATATATGTAATGACATACAGGGGCTGAGGAATAAAAGAAAATTGGTTAAGGGAGAAGCAGATCTATGTTTTGGCAATGGAGCAAAAGTTGTTGCAATAGCCAAGGGTACTTATATGTTGCGACTTCCTACAGGACTAGTTTTCGAGTTGAATGATTGTTTTTATATTCCTGCATTAATAAAGAACATTGTTTCTATTTCATGTTTGAATAAGAAAGGTTATCATTTGACGTTTAGTAATAATTGTTGTTACATTACATTAAATGGTGTTCCTTATGCTACTGGGATATTAAATAATGGAATCTACATGTTAGATACATCCAACGAGATATTCAATATCGAATCAAATAGCAAACAAGCTAAGTTAGATATTCAATTAACCTCACAATTATGACATTGTCGTCTTGGCCATATAAGCAATGAACGCAAGTCCAAACTGCAGATGCATGGCATTTTGGAGTGTAATGAATCAGATTCATTACACACATGTGTTTCATGCTTAAAAGGAAAGATGACTAAACTAACTTTTAGAGGAAAGGGTGAATGAGCAGTTGAGGTAATGGGCCTTATACATATCGATGTATGCTGACCAATGTCGACTCATGCCATAGGAGGTTATAGCTACTTCGTTACATTTATCGATGATTATTTATGATATGGGTATTTGTATCTGTTAAGATATAAGTCTGAAGTCTTTGAAAGGTTTAAAGATGTTAGAAAGGAAGTAGAGAAACAACTTGGTAAAAGTATTAAAGTACTTCGATCAGATTGAGGTGGTGAATACTTAAGCCAAGAGTTTCAAGACTATCTAAGGGACAATGACATCTTGTCCCAAAGGACTCCACCTTACATGCCACAACATAATGGTGTGGTTGAAAGGCAAAAACGAACCTTGTTGGATATGGTTAGGTCATTGATGCAGCATACAAGTCTTCCAAAAACCATTTGGAGTTACACACTCGAGACTACTGTTTACTTGTTAAATAGAGTCCCGACTAAGGCAATCTCTACTACTCCATATGAGATGTGGAAAAGTACAAAACCTCATTTATCTAATTTGAAGATATGGGGTTGTCATGCTTATCTAGAGAGGACAGTATCAGACAAGCTGGAGGCTAAGTCTGATAAGTATCTATTTATTGGTTACCCTAAGGAAACAAGGGGTTACTAATTCTATCATCCCTTGGAACAAAAGGTGTTTATTTCAAGGCATGATGTATTCCTAGAGAAGGAGTTTCTCTTATAGAAAAACAACGAGAGTGAGGTTGAACTAAGTGTAGTTCAAGAGACTCTGGTAGACATAAAAGAGACGCCTAGTCAAGAACCACAGTTGATTACTCATGTAGATGAGGTAATAGATGAACCTGATAATACACAACCTCCTCGTAGATCTAGTAGGACACATAGGAATCCCGAGAGATATGGATTTCTCATAAGTGAATCTAATGATGTGTTGCTCATAGATGATGTGGAACCTACTAATTACGAAGAAACACTGAATAGTTCAGACAGGGATAGATGGCTAATAGCCATGAGATCAAAAATGGATTCCATGTATGAAAACTAGGTATGGGACTTGGTAGACTCACCCGAAGGCATAATGCCTATAGGGTGCAAGTGGGGTTTCAAGAAGAAAATCGACATGGATGGTAATATTATTACCTATAAAGCTAGATTAGTGGGAAAAGGCTATCGTCAAAGGAAAGATATTGACTATGATGAAACCTTTTCACCAGTAGCTATGCTTAAATCCATTCGGATACTCCTTGCCATGGTGGCTCATTTTGATTATGAGATATAATAGATGGATGTGAAAATAGCTTTCCTTAATGGAAACCTGTCTGAGGATGTATATATGATAAAACCTGAGGGTTTCACATCCATTGATAAGAACAAAGTATGCAAGCTTCAACGTTCTATTTATGGATTGAAGCAAGCATCAAGGAGTTGGAATATCCATTTTGATGAGGCAATCAAACAGTTTGATTTCTCACAAAATCCTGAGGAGCCCTGTGTGTATAAGAATCATAGTGGGAGTGCGGTCGTGTTCCTAGTATTGTATGTCAATGACATATTAATTATAGGAAACAATAATTTTCTTTTGCAAATAGTCAAGGTCTGGTTGTCCAAAATGTTCTCCATGAAAGACATGGGAGAAGCAACCTATATTTTAGAAATTAAGATATATAGAGATAGATCGAATCGGTTGCTTGGTTTTTTGCAGTCTACATACATAGACAAAGAGTTAAAATGGTTTAGCATGGAAGAATCCAAGAAAGATTTTATTCCCATGAGGCATGGGATTCACCTTTCAAAGTCTATGTGCCCGCACACGGAAGATGATGTAGTGGATCGAACGGCCGGCTAGAGGGGGGTGAATAGCCCTCTTACGATGGATGTCGTAAATTGCTCGTCTACAAAAGATTAGCGCAAGCGGAATATACAAATACAAATAGACAAAGAAAAAGATAAACAATAAAACAAATGCTAACACGATGGTATAACGTGGTTCACGGCTGCGCCGCTAATCCACGGTCCGATTCATCCAAGGTGAATCACTCATTCAAAGCCAATCACTATTGGTCTCTCCTTTGCACAAAGCTAGGTGGAGGTAACCTTTACAATTAAGATCACTCTTCTTACAATAAGAATGGAGTAAAAGCAAGTAAGAAGAGTTTAGAGCTAGTGGGGCACTAGGATGGTCGTTTGGAGTAATGAGCATTAACCCCCCAAAGTTCCACACCCTCTCTTTATATAGAGAGGAAGGAACACTTGGCGATCGATGGACCTCATCGCTGATCACGCTCCGTAGTCGACTGCCCAGTCGGCTACTAGCGGTTCTGTGGCTAAACCCTTTCGACTACCGATCGATGCCTTCGAGGTCGATCAGGTCTTGGCAATGATCGCCCATATATGATAATGATCACCGCCGCCTCAAAACGGCCGAATACCCGGTCGAACCACGTTCGACTCGGAGCAGTCCACTGCCATTACATGGCAGTCGACTGGTGCTGTGTGAAACTTAAACTTAACATAAGTTTGAGCTTCCGGCGGTCGGGTAAACCTTAACCCTTGCGGTCAAGTCTCCGACACTCAGCCATTCGGCCAAGTTCACCTAATGAGCTACTTAAATTTCACTCATTCTCTCATCTCACTCGAAGTCCCTCGCCGAAACTCTCTTCGCTCAGCGCCATGTCCCTCTAAGCGATCAAAGACGACTCTGCAATGCTCCTTCGCGTCTCTTGCCTCCGAAGTCTGCTTCCTTGGCTTCACTTCAAGTCATCTCATCCGGCGGTCCCTCGGCAACATCAAGCACATGACTCTGCAATGCTCCTTCTCCGACTCAGGCACAAGGTTGTGAGGGTGAACCCGCCAAGGCTCCATGTGCGAATTACTAAGTCCTGCAAGACTCCAACGCACATATCAAATAACAATACCAACCTAACTTAAACCCTTTGCCACACACATCAAAACCTTATCATGGCAAGAGATTGCCCTAACAATCTCCCCCTTTTTGATGTGTGGCAATCCGTTTAAGTTTGGTAAAAAACATTTGATAGAAATTTCTAATGTAAGAAAGCATTAAACATAAACATGATATAACAACATGCAACTCCCCCTTAATCCATGAAACTCTCTCTACAAATTCTCCCCCTATCATAATTTACTTAAACAAAATTATTTCTCCCCCTTTGACACAATCAAAAAGATTAATACTAAGTGTTGGATCGATCGGATCGCTGAGGGGGGGTGAATAGAGATAGAAATTTTTCTTTCGAATTCGTTTCAAGACAAATATACGCAGCGGAAAAATAAACAAAAATAAAAGACAATAGACACAAGGGTTTTACTTAGTTCGTAGTCGAAGGCTACTACTCCAAGGCCCTAGTGGTCCTTGACCACGTACGGAGGGCAATCTACTAAAAAACTCCTCCTCGTTGGAGGTAGGAGTTAGACGGATACACAAAATGAAAAAAGCTCAAGGTAGAGGGACACTTCCCCTCTCCTTGATATGATTTAAAGTTTGAAAAGAATAACAACTTATAAACTGAATTATAATTCAAACTTTTCGTTACCGACGACTTCAAAGGTTGGAGGTTGAAGCTCTAGTCGTCGTCTCGGCAGCGCTTCATCGTAGGGATGTCGGAGAGTCGGAGCGTATCGGAGGCTTTTGAGCACTTAGAATTGATGATGAAACCCTAGGTTTGGCCCTCCTTTTATAGCCTTTGAGCCCCTTTTCGAGAGGAACCCTAGCCAATCAAAATTGAGCACCAATCTCCTTGAAATGGGGTGATAAGCCTTGACTCCTCGAATCTGATCATTGACCATCGATCGATGGCCATCATCGATCCGATGATGGCGACATCGAGTCCGACTTGGCGATCATTGTTTGATGGCAATGAGTCCTCCAAGCCGGGCATCGGTGATGCTAGCTACAGGGCAAAGTTAGCTCAAAGAAAACATTATTTCGACGGGCTTCGACCGTCCGATCTCGACCGACCATCACATGGATGTCTGGTCGGATCTACGCTTAATATCATCCCCGTAAGGAGGATACTACCTCACTTACGCTCGCACACACGAGCTTACCTCGATACTTACGTGTTGCTTTTGCTTCCGGCCTTCCACTCGATTCCTTCGGCTCCCTCCGAAGTCACTCGAGTGTCGCTCGACCACCGCGGCTTCCTCCGGGTGTCGCTAGCCTTCAGCTCAAGCTATATCAATCTTCTGCACACTCGATTCAGCTCGTGAGATAACGATATGAGCTTAACTTTGTATCGTTTGCTATAATCAAAACTCAGGTTCGACTTAGGTGCCTACTGCACCAACACTAAGTTATAAACCCATGGCATCAAGTCTAATAGAAGGAAAATACCAAAAACATGTTTAAAATATGAAATCAGAAAATATTAGACTATTTTTCATGTGGAGCAATGCTATCGGTATGGCAATGATCACATAATAATGGTTTCAAATTACGATTTTGTAATTTCAGAAATGCAATAAAATTTTTAGAAAATTCGAAAAATCATGAAATTTGGGAAACATATTTCTTGTAAGATTCTTTATCAGTGAAAAATAGGTCTTCATGAGAAATCATTATATTTTCACGTATTTGCCAAAAATCCAAAAAATTTAAAAACCACTAGGTTTTTGACCATTCTAGTATCAAATTTAACACCTAGTTTTGCATCCAATTGTTTCAAAACATGAATACATAGATTTTAAAGTAAGAAATTGTTTTGAAAACATATGAAATATCCAACCGTGATCTTTGGGAAATATGTCTATGAATTAAACATAAGCCTTCCCCATGATTGGTCTATTATTGCTATTTTGATACTTTAAATGACCATCTAAATGTCATAGGCATTAGTGGACATTTGTTCCATCCTAACATCTCACCCATGCTAAGTTTTCAATCAAAGTAACCTATGGTGAGTGTGAGATGCATCCTAGGGGGTATTTGTATATACTTAACCATTATATTCATACAATTCTATCAAGGTTAAGTATCAACCTAACAATCCTCATGATCATAAAGGCATATATCAATTAATTTTACATTATGATCATGAAACACATGTATTCATTGAATTGTTATCATGCATTAGGTATTATGTCATGATAATAAATAAAGTATCACCTAAGGCATGATTTAACCCTATTTCTCATGATGACGTGCCAAATTTCAAAATCATAAATCATGATTGCAAACATACATAGCAATTACATTAATCATCATGATTTAAGCATTATTAACTATTTATAGGTACGTTATCATCACCTAACACTATTTAAAAATGTTGTTCCGCCATCCTAAGTCAACCAAAATATGATATAGGTCAATTGCATATGGTTGACTACCCTAGGGGTTTTCTAACCCTTAAGGATGGATTTTGGAACCCAATACAAATTCTTTCCTATGGGGTTCACTAGATACTCCTTGGGGATCCATTTCCTAGCAATTACTTTCTTCTTATCTTGTCCCCTAGCAATTAGGCATTTATAGGCCTTTTCATTTTTCTTTTCTTTGTATCCTAGGTCTTTCTTATTGAAGCTAGCTCTTTGGCTCCCTATAATCATGTTCAAGGTGTTTGAGCCAATTGTAAACTTTTCTAAGGCTTTGGTTAAATAATCTACTTTCTCTCTTAAAACCCTATTTTCCTCTATGCATGCATCATTAACATAAAGAGGCATATAGTTATCATGTGAGCATGCATCATTTAAGCTAGAAGAAATATTTTCATTTTCATTTAAGCATGCTTTTTCTAGTTTATTTTCTAGATCCTTAATTTGATCTAGCATGCTCTTATTCTTCTTCTTAGCTCTAAATAAATCCCTAGTTAAGCTAGAGACCATGGAAACTATTTTCTTGGGAGTTAGATTTGTTACCATAGTCTCCATGTCCTCTTCTTCTTCTTCGGATGAGGATGTAGGGGAGGCTCCCCCTTCACTTGAGCTCTCTCCATTTGAGCTTGATTCTTCATTTTCGGTGGAGGAGCAATCCAAGTCGTCAAATGCCATCAATGCTAGGTTGGTGACGAATGCATTTTCTTCCTCGGATGATGATGAAGATGAAGAGGAAGTGTCGTCCCAAGTCTTTGCTTTGAATGCCTTGGCCTTTCCCTTTTCCTTTTCTTTCTTCTCCTCTTCCTTTTTCTTCTTGCTCCCCTTTTTCTTCTTCTTTTCTTCCTTCTTTTTCTTTTCTTCCTTTCTCTTGTTTAGAAGGGGACAATTATCCCTTATGTGTCCCTCTCCTTGGCAATTGTAGCAAATGATTTTCCCCCTTTGTCTTCTATTCCTATCATTAGATTTATTAAATCTAAAACCTTTTAAAGCACGCCTTACCCTCCTTACCATATATGCTTCTTCCGTGCTATCCATGGAGGAGGATGAGGATGCTTCATCATCGGAGGAGGAGGGGATTTCCATCTTCTTCTTCCCCTTGTTTTCCAACAATGCTACTCCCCTTGAAGGTTGGATTCTAGGCTCGTCTTGTATACCTTCAAGCCTTGTTTCATGAAGCTCCATGGTTGAGAAGAATTCCTCCAAGGTGCTTACTTCTAAATTCTTGGAGATATAAAATGAGTCCACCATGGAGCTCGATTTTGAGGATCGCGGAAAGGCATCTTTAGCCTTCATAACCATATCCCGGTTTGATAGCTTCTCACCTACACTTGACAAACCGGTTATAATTTCCTTGAAACGAGAATGTAAGGAAATTACCTTTTCTCCCTTTTCTAGTTTAATGTTGTTGAGTTGGGAGCGGAGGAGGTCTCTCCTTGCTAGCTTCGCCTCGGATGTGCCTTCATGAAGCTCAATTAGCTTCTCCCACATCTCCTTGGCTCTAAGGCATTCTCCAATTCGGTTGATCTCTTGTTGGGGGAGCACATTGAAGAGATGGTGCTTGGCTTTTGAGTTTGCAAGGTGCTCTTCCCTTTGCTTTTTGGTCCACCTAGATGTCTCTATTGGCTTCCCTTCTTCATCCCTAGGCAAAACGAAACCGAATTCCATTGTAATCATGATATCAAAATCCGTTTCGAAAAATACCTCCATTCGCTTCTTCCACCAAGCGAATTCCCCTTCAAATTTCGGTGGATGAATGTTTGAGCCAGCCATTTTTGATGTAGAGCTTGTTGCGGCGGTTAGTCCGGTGACAAACAACCTTGCTCTGATACCACTTATAGTGGATCGAACGGCCGGCTAGAGGGGGGTTAATAGCCCTCTTACGATGGATGTCGTAAATTGCTCGTCTACAAAAGATTAGCGCAAGTGGAATATACAAATACAAATAGACAAAGCAAAAGATAAACAATAAAACAAACGCTAACACGATGGTATAACGTGGTTCATGACTGCGCCGCTAATCCACGGTCCGATTCGTCCAAGGTGAATCACTCCTTCAAAGCCAATCACTATTGGTCTCTCCTTTGCACAAAGCAAGGTGGAGGTAACCTTTACAATCAAGATCACTCTTCTTACAATAAGAATGGAGTAAAAGCAAGTAAGAAGAGTTTAGAGCTTGTGGGGCACTAGTATGGTCGTTTGGAGTAAGAGCATTAACCCCCCAAAGCTCCACACCCTCTCTTTATATAGAGAGAAAGATTTTCTTCCCGTTGGCCGCCACCAATCGACTGCTGCCCTTTGACAGTCGACTGCCGCCACTCCAACGACCTCCGAACACGTCGGATCTCGACCGTTGTAGTCCAATGGAACACTTGGCAGTCGACTGATGGACCTCATCAGTCGACTGCTGCCTCCGTAGTCGACTGCCCAGTCGGCTACGAGCGGTTCTGTGGCCAAACCCTTTCGACGGTCGATTGCGCCTTCCGATCGACTGGTCTTAGCGATCGCCCACATATGGCGATCATTGCTGGCCCTCAAAATAGCATCGAATACCCGGTCGAACGTTCGACGCTCGACGATCGATCGCCATTACATGGCAGTCGACTGGTGCCGTGTGAAACTCAAACTTAACATAAGTTTGAGCTTCCGGCGGTCGGGTAAACCTTAACCCTTGCGGTCAAGTCTCCGACGCTCAGCCATTCTGCCAAGTTCACCTAATGAGCTACTTACATTTCACTCATTCTCTCATCTCGCTCAAAGTCCCTCGCCGAAGCTCTCTTCGTTCGCGACCACTTCCCTCGGCAGCATCAGGCACATGACTCTGCAATGCTCCTTCACGTCTCTTGCCTCCGAAGTCTGCTTCCTTGGTTTCACTTCAAGTCATCTCGTCCGGTAGTCCCTCGGCAGCATCAAGCGCACGACTCTGCAATGCTCCTTCTCTGACTCAGGCATGAGGTTGTGAGGGTGAACCCGCCAAGGCTCCATGTGCGAATTACTAAGTCCTGCAAGACTCCAACGCACATATCAAATAACAATACCAACCTAACTTAAACCCTTTGCCACACACATCAAAACCTTATCATGGCAGGAGATTGCCCTAACAGATGAGAGGATTCGCATGAGTCAGATCCCATATGTGTCAGCTATAGGATCGATCATGTATGCTATGTTATGTACAAGGCTCGATGTATCGTGCACTTTGAGCGTTACCAGTAGATACCAGTCGGATCCTTGTATGAACCATTAGGTGGTTGTCAAGACAATCCTTAAGTACTTGAGAAGGACTAAGGATTTGTTCTTGGTATATGGAGGAGGTGATATAGTAGTAAGCGGGTATACTGGTGCCATATTCCATACAGATAAGGATGATTCCAAATCTCAGTTTGGATACATATTCATCTTGAATGGAGGTGCGGTGAGTTGAAAAAGTTCCAAGCAAAATACCGTTGCTGATTCTACAATAGAGGCAGAGAACATTGCAACTTCTGAAGCAGCAAATGAGGCGGTCTGGATTAAGAAGATCATAACTGAACTTGTAGTAGTTTCGAGCATTGTTGAAGCATTACTGGTTTACTACGACAACAATAGCGCCATTGCACAGGTGAAGGAACCACGGTCTCATGAGCGATCCAAAAATGTACTACGTCGTTACCATCTGATCAGAGAGATCATAGGTAGAAGAGACATACAAATAGAGAAAGTTCCCATTGATAGGAATCTAGCAAATCCCTTGACAAAGCCTCTTCCCTGAGAAAAGTTCGAGAGGCATATAGAGGCCTATGGTATTAGATACCAAGGCGATTTGTTGTAGGCCAAGTGGGAGTTTGATGTAATTAAAAGGTGTCCTAAGGCAATCGCCTTAGAAGTTATTAATAAAATTCACTATTTGAGTGTACATTATCTATGTATTTGATTGGATCTTAAAATCATGTTCTGAAGTCCATAATATGATGTATAGCATTAGAGAAATTGTGATTGGATCACAATTAGTGGGTATCTCATCATGTGTAAATATGCAAGTATTGAAACTATCCCTAGTCAATGAATTGATGAGATTGGACATCATCAATTCTGTGAGACTAGCACATATTATGCTCCTTGGTTTATACAAGCATTTGATATTCACTGAATGAAAGCATATGGATGCTTAGAGTGAACATGTGGATGCTAGTTATGGTAACTAGTTCATTGGAGTGAACTGCTATGAGACTTCATATGATTCTATATGTTGTTAAAGATCTCATTGCAGCTTGAGTGCGAGCTTCCTTAGACTTGAGGTATTCAAGTCACTTTGATCATATCGCCTTGTACTTTGATTTCTTCGCAGCCATCTACATAGTAGGTGTAACTCCAGGATGATTGGGTATAAGCCAAAGTGATCGAAGGTGATTGAATATCCCATAGAGGATTCACTACTCCTGATAAAGGAGATGTATACCCTAGGCCTCTTGTCAGGATTATTACTCAGAAGTCTCTGGCCAGAGCAAGCATGTTAAGAAGATGGTCTTCTTGGGAACATGTAGGAGTAACTTGAATCCACAGGACAAGAAAAATAACTTGGGCTAGGTGTGACGTAGTTAGCCGAGTGGGGACGAACACAGAGAACATGTCCTGAACCAAGTGAGTATAGTATGAGTGAAAGGAATAAAGCACGAATAACTGGAGCTGCTGAAGGTTTAGAAAATGTTCTAGAGTCAATTTAGACTTTCCGGTCAATTGGGGGTCATGATGTACTGCGAGGTGCCACTCATGATCTATTCATAATTAAGGGGTTAATTATGAATGGCCAACATAACCGGGAGCCTATTGGGTCACACGCACTACGGGTGATCTTGAGATGTAAAACAAGTTTGAGAATGAGATTCTCGTTGAGAGAGGATATGCCTGGTCGAACCACACCATGGGGGTACGAAACGGAAGCTATGGAATCTCCTATGGATTTGTTGGACTTAGCACGATCATATTGCACTTAAACAAAGTCAAATGGACCATTCAAAGCCTCACACGATCGTACCTAACTTGGTGCGGACCATGCCTAACTGGGTGTGGGCCGTGCCTAGCTTTGGCCGCAAATTGCCAAAGTCTGGGCTACCCCCAGAGAGACACACGACCAGGCCTTGTGAATCAACACGATCGTGTCGCATCTCCGTCGATTTTGGAGATTTCTCTTTTTAAAATTTTTTTGGGTTGTTCTTACCTTAATTATGGGATAATTATGGTAAGATATTTTCCTTTTAAGTCTCCTAAGATGACCTAATCAAGAGTTATATAAATATATCCTTTCATAATCTTTGGCTAAAATTTTGTTTTGGTTTTCTCCCTTGGTAGCAGTCGTTGCTCTCTCCTCTCTTCTCTTCCCTTGTCTCCGCCTGTAAAATACCAGGAAAAAAAATAATAAATAAATAAAAGTAATTAATTAAATTAAATAGATAAAGCATGGTTAGGGATTTAATTAAACCTAACCTTTTCTTAATTTAAATGGATGCTAGTGGATCTAGGTTTAGTCTTATAGGGTTGTAAACACAACCCGTTATCATAAAACCTGATCCGATTTCTTTTCTTAACATCGGCCTTTTTAATTTTCTTCCGTTCGATCCGTTTCCTCACCGCAATCTCGCCGCGACCTCTGAGTTTCCTTCTCCGCACCGCAGTGATGACGATCGACCTAGACGGTGGCCATAGACAAGCCGACGGCAAGCGCGTGCGGCTGGGAGGTTGCGTCAGCGGCGGCGACGACACCTTGTTCCGAACTAGGGCTGGAGTCGAGGTCGGCGACATAGCGAATCGGGAGTTTTTCTTTTCGATTGAAGCCGGAGCAAGGTGAGCAGTGCTTTCTTACCCTCATCTCCGGTGTCGGACGAACAACGATGGTGCTTTCACCGTCACCGCTCTATTGCCACGCCGACAACGCCGCTTCTTCGCCGCATCGCGCCGCTTCATGCGCCATCGAACCAGAACTCGCCACCCATCCACGTGGCGGTTTGGGAGCTGCCTTGTCCGATTATTGCCGGAGCAAGTGGTATGGGGCATGGATTTGCCCCGAGGGACAGGGGATCAGAGTGGATTTGTGACGGTGGAGTTGCTAGGGCGGGGAGGTGGCGTCAGCTATGGTTCGATTGGAGGCTTTCATGGTTGTCGCCGAAGCAAGGTAAGGGCCCAATTCTCGGTTGATTTCAGTCGATCTCTATATCACACCTCATTGTTTCTCCCGCGAGCAACAAGGTGACAACATCACTGCGATTGGTCATTCCAGCCGGAGGTGGAGCTGTAGTCGGCGAACAGAGCAATGGGGAGTATCGCCGGTGAAGCTCAATTTCAAGTATATCAGTCGATTACCCTTTTCTCTGATATCTTTTTTCATTTCTGGCAGTTGTAGGTGCTGGATCGTGGGTTGAATGGGTCGGTGGCAATGTGTAAGAGAGGGATAAATCGAGTTTGAGATAAGGGGGTATTGATCGATGAATTTTTCATGTTGTTATGCTGCAACAGGGGTTGCTCGTGGTGTTGGCTTTGAGTTTTTTCGGCGAACCAAACAGGTTAAAGGATCACTGCCGGTGGAGTATAGGGCTGGTAAGCTTGAACGATCCTCTGACTTTTAGCTGAAATTGCTAGGTTCTATGGTTCATACGGTGGATCTGTGAATTTTTACTGTGTAGGTAGGTTATTTGGTTTATGAGGGTCTAATGTGAAGGTTGGTTATAGTGAATCGACCTTGGATAATTTGAGGGACTTTCCTAAGTCGTAGGCGATAAAAGGTTGCGACTATAAGAATGATATAGTAATTAAATCGTATGTTGTAGTATGCTTGCACTAAAATGTAATTGATTCTATTTGCAGGACGTGGATACGAGACTGGTCCGCGGACGTGAGGACTCTATTACTACGAGCATTGACAGCAGGTGGGTAATTTCCTACCTGGTCCGGGTAGATGTATTGAATTCAGATTTAGTCATTGATATGAGCATGTTAGGTGTGTTGGGTTTCCGGCACCGCTGCGAGTGTGTGTTCGAACATGTTTCGCAAATATGTGCACAGCGGAAGGAATAAAATAATAAATCTAATTTATTACAACACACACATCACACGCATGCATAGTACAACATGTGTAGACATAACCATAAATTCAAATTTTACAATAAAAAGAAACTTAAACTACGTATACCTGAGGTATCACGTGTAGCGGGAAAGGCATCATCCGGAACGATTCTAGCTAGAATCGTCTCTATCCGTATCCACGCCGAGTATCTTCGGGATGACTTCACTAAGTCACGAGCCTCGTCTTCGTATGGGTTACTAGCCTCGTGTTGAAGACGACGTGATCGAGAGAAGATCACGATCCGAATCAAAATTCGGATCCAAAAATGAGTCCTCAAAAACTCGCTATGAGGATTACCGGAGATCAAATCCCCGGTAAGGAAGGCACTGTCGGAGCTCCAAACGTCATCCAAACATTGCTCCGACAAGAGGGAAACAAGCTGTCCAGAAAACTGGACAGCTTTGGTGGAGACCTTGCGTCGGCCAAATAAGGAAAGCAATGTGCTCACCTTGTCGCCGAAGCCAAGGATGATCACCGGAGGTCCTCCGACAGCAGCTCAATGCCGGCAAGTGGAGAAGACGGCAGCAGCTGGTCGCCGGTTAGAGGAGTTTGGCGGCGGCATGGAGTTGGCGCCGACTAGATGGAGAGGAGGGAGAGGTTGGGCGGCCACAATTAGGTTAGGGCTTTTAATTAGCGTTTAACAAAAACCCTTAAGCCCTATTTTATAGAGAACAAATTCTCTTAATGTTTATTGGATCATAACCAAAGGTCCGTTAACCCGCTCTATTAATTTAAGTTAAAATAAATCAAACCATGATGGTTTATTTTAAGTTAAAACGAACCAAACCAACTTTGGTTCATTCATTTAAAACAAACAAACCCTTTGGTTTATTCTCCTCCGTTGGATTAGAACCAAACCAATTTGATTCATCCATCATGTCTTCATAAGACACGGCCCATCCACGTTTCCATTGCGACTGAAACGATTTCATGCTCGCTTCATGATTGGTCCAACCAAACCTAGTTTCTCTCGGTCTGAGAATCTCATTCTCAAGTTTGTTTTAAATCCTTGGGATTACGCTTGTTGTGCGTGTGTCCAAATAGGTTCTCGGTTTATGTTGGCCGTCTATAATTAACCATTAATTATAGAACGATCATGAGTGGCACCTAGTAGTATATCATTATCCCCAATTAACCGAAAAGATCAACGGTTGATCCAGAACTATTTCTGAAACCCTTCAGCAGCTCGAATGAATCGTGCCCCATTCCCTTCACTCATCTTATACCCACTTGGTTCAGGACATGGTCTATAGTGTCAGTCCCCACTAGGTTGACTACGTCACACCTAGTCCAAGTATCATTTCCTCGTCCTACGGATTCTAGTTACTGCACATGTATCGAAGAGTACCTTACTCTAAACATGTAATGCTTTGGCCAAAGACTTTAGTAACAATCCGACGAGAGGCCATGGGTATACATCTCCTCGCAAGGAGTGGTGAATCTTTTATAGGCTATTCATACACCTTCGATCACTTCGACTTATACCCAATCATCCTGGGTCTGCATCTCCTCAGAGATGTTTTCTTAAGATGTCAAAGCATAAGTCTTTATGATCAAGATGACTTGAATACCGCAAGTCAAAGGAACATCGCACTTAAGCTGCAGTAAAAACTTCATTGACATATCTATATATGCAGAGAACCAAATAAAGTCTTACGGTTGGTCACTCCAATGAACTAGTTACTATAATTAGCATCCATGATTAACTCCGGACATCACAATGTCTTTAGCCAGTGAGAATCAGCTGCTTGGATACACCAAGGAGTATACCTCGTGCTAGTCTCGACAGAATCAATGGTGTCCAAATCCATCAATTCATCGACTAGGGATAATTCCGATACATCACAATTACACATGTAGAGATACTCACTAGTTGTGATCCAATCACAAATTCTCTCATACTGTGAATCGTATCGAGGACATTCAGTAAATGAGTTTAAGATCCAATTAAATACATGAAAACATGTACACTCAAATAGTGAATCTTCATTTATCAAATAAATGGTACGACCATAAGGCGATTGCCTTAGGACATCTCTCATATATTACTAACAAACTCCCACTTGGCCTAATGTCAATCGCTATGGTATCCAATACCATAAGCTCTAACATGACCCTCAAACTTACTTTGAGGTAATGCCTTAGTCAAAGGATCCGCTAAGTTCCTTTCAGTGGGGATTTTCTCGATTTGTATTTCCTTCCTACTAATGATCTCTCTGATCAGATGATAGCGGTGAAGCACATGTTTGGATCATTGATGAGACCATATCAAGTTCAGAGATGAAATTCTTGATCCAAACCGCTTCCTTTGCTTCTTCCAATGCTGCAATATATTCTGCCTTAGTGGTAGAATTCGCTATAGTGTCAAGCTTGGAACCTTTCCAACTTATTGTGCCTCCATTCCAGGTGAATACATACCGAGACTAAGACATGAAATCATCCTTGTCTGTCTGGAGCTGGCATCTGTATACCCACGTATCACCATGTACCCTTCTCCATATATTAGGAATGCATCCTTAGTTCTTAAGTACTTAAGGATCGACTTAACAGTCACCCAATGATCCATTCCTGGATCAAACTAGTATCTACTCGTGACACTCAGAGCATACGATACATCGAGCCTCGTACATAACATAGCATACATGATAGATCCTATTGTGGATGCATAGGGAATCTTACTCAAGCAAATCCTCTCGTCTTCTGTGCGCGGACACATAGACTTCGAAAGGTGTATACCATGCCTAATGGGTAGAAAACCTTTCTTGGATTCCGACATGCTAAACCTCTTTAGCACTCGGTCTATATATATAGACTGCGAAAGACCAACCAACCGTTTCGATCTATCTCTATAGATCTTAATCCAGAGGATGTAGGTTGCTTCTCCCAGGTCTTTCATGGAGAATGTCTTGGATAACCAAATCTTCACTGACTGTAAGATTGAAACATCGTCTCCTATAAGTAATATGTCATCGACATCCAATACTAGGAACACGACTGCACTCCCACTAACCTTCTTGTACACACAAGGTTCGTCTGGATTTTATGAGAAATCAAACTTTTTGATTATCTCATCAAAACGGATATTCTAGCTCCTGGATGCTTGCTTCAATCCATATATGGACCGTCGCAATTTGCATACCTTGGTTTTATCAACCAATGTGAAACCCTCAGACTGTATCATATACACGTCCTCGAGCAGGTTTTCATTAAGGAAAGCTATTTTCACATCCATCTGTCATATCTCATAATCATAATGAGCTGCTATGGTCAGGAGCATCCGAATGGATTTAAGCATAGCTACAAGTGAATAGGTTTCGTCATAATCAACACCTTGCTTTTGACGATATCCTTTCACCACTAATCTAGCCTTATAGGTAATCACATTACCATCCATGTTGGTTTTCTTCTTGAAAACCCACTTGCACCCTATAGGCTTGATGCCTTCAGGTGGGTCAACCAAGTTCCAAACTTGGTTTTCATACATGGAATCCATTTCCGACTTCATGGCTTCATGCCACTTATCCCTTTCTGAACTTGTCAGCACTTCTTCATAACTGGTTGTCGGAATGTATACTGAAAGCCTATCTCTTTTGTATGAACATTTTTATTTTGAAATAAGAATCACATGATCATTGTTTGCACTTTATATTTATTATATGTGTGCATATTGTCTAATACTTTACATTGTAGATAACATGGTGCTTGGTGTGGCACAGAAGATCATGTTATCAGTCCCTTGTAGAATATACGTAGAGGCTCACAACCAAGATGGTTTTGGACAAACCATTGGCATGGTTGTAGTGTAGCTTGGTATTGTTTTGTCTTGAACATAGAGTTACACTAGTACACTTAGGTGTATTGAGCAGGACCGACATAGAGATGATTCAATTTATTGCTGACTACATAATTGAATCGGACATCGGATATTATGTTGTACATGCTCTTAATCCCAATATAATAACGGACACATGTCCTTAGTATTTATTTCTTTGATTTACCAAAGGGTGAGATTTATATGGATTAAATCAATATGCCCGGTAAGTTGGAAAATGATATTATTTACATGGTGTGCCGTTGATTATCGGAGGAAACTGTGTCCTATATATTAGGTTGATGATGTCCCCTTGAGGAGCTCATAAGGTTCATCATGTAAACCCTGCAAGTTGACTTAGTCAACATGATGATAAGGTTGAGTGGTACTACTCAAGGAGTTAGATGTTAATTGATTGATGGTCAGTAAATCAATTAATTGACGGACATTCGATATCTTAAACACGGGGAGATGGATGTACAAATAATGTATGGAGCCCATATTAATTTATGGGGGTTGGTGAGGTAATTCAATGATGATCCTCTAGTGGAATGGAACATCATTGATGGATCA
The DNA here is from genome assembly GCA_025175895.1 of Wurfbainia villosa. Classification (NCBI taxonomy): domain Eukaryota; kingdom Viridiplantae; phylum Streptophyta; class Magnoliopsida; order Zingiberales; family Zingiberaceae; genus Wurfbainia; species Wurfbainia villosa. The sequence continues at coordinate 69,594,427 of CM045994.1, read as the reverse complement.
AGTTTGTGTGGTTCCGATCCATCGGGTGGCCAAGATCCAACTCCTCCTCATGGTCCCTATCGTAGCCTAATATAATCCTCATGAAGCCTAGATCGAATGATGGAAAACAAATCCCTAGATCCGACGGTGGAGATTAAATCTCTAGATCCGACGGTTGAGATTAAATCTCTAGATCCGATGGTTGAGATTAAATCCCTAGATCCGACGGTGGAGATTAAATCTCTAGATCTGACGGTTGAGATTAAATCTCTAGATCCGACGGTTGAGATTAAATCCCTAGATCCGACGGTGGAGATTAAATCTCTAGTTCCGACGGTTGAGATTAAATCTCTAGATCCAACGGTTGAGATTAAAACCCTAGAACCGACGGTGGAGATTAAAACAAGGCTTAATCCCAACTCTATAAAAGGGGGCTTAAGGTTGGGCAACAAGAGTGGTTCATGTTTTTGGAGATTAGGGTTTTGCCTTTCATTGGCTTGGGCGGCAAGAAACCCTAGGGAGATTAGGGTTTGGTTCCTTGGTTGGGCGGCTAGGGTTTGCAAGGAGAGTGGGCGGCAACAATAGGTCTTCTTCCTAAGGTGTTGGCCGGCTCCTTCCTCTCTTCCCTCTACCTTGGTCAGCGCTCAACCTATTCCTCTTCTCCTCTTCTTTTCCTCTTGGCCGGCGGCACAAAGGAGCTAGGGATTGTTCCCTTGTTCGGTTCCTTGGTTGGCCATCTTGTTCTCTCTATTCTTGGGGCCGGTGGCATCAATCCTTTGTGGATTGGTGGTTGGCTCAAGCAAGAAGGGAAGGAGAGTTTTTCTTTCTTTCGATTGAAGAAGATCTAGGAAGCTTCAACTTGTGGAGGATCTTCGCCCACACGAAGTCAACAAGGAGGCTAGGACATACGATAGATGATCGAGAGGTATAAAAGTTTTACAAGTTTTATTATTGATCTTTGCATGTTCTTATTAATATGATTTTATGTGTTGATTATACATGTCTACATCCATATGTATTTGTATAATCATGGACCCCGAAGATAAACACAAAAATTGGCGATCCGTCCGTCGTCTCTTCCGCGGCTTACCGACTAGAAGAGTTTCGTTGCTTGAACAACTAGTTTGTTCAAGCGATCGCTCAAGTCGTTAGCACGATGATGAATTGGTTGAGCTTAGGAAACTCATCCCATCCGGATTAGTTTTCATTAGTGAAAATTTTAATCCGGGGACATGGGAGCCAATGAGGCTCCGAGCACAATGCCATCAAAAGTGGTATCAGAGCCACGATTTTCGGTTTTGTGTGTTTGGATCCGGTTACTTTCACGCACTTATCATATATTGTGTATGCCGAATGATAGTAGGATGTGCGTAGCATAACTTTTTGGTTGCAGGCATAAGATCCAACTATTATGGCTATATATGTGTGTATGTGATTGCATGTGTGTGTGAGATTGTATATTATTTGAATCCTCGGGGTTGACGAGGCTAAATTAGTATTTAATTTTTGTAATTAAATATGACATATTTTAGCCACTCAATTTAGTTTACTTTCGATCTAGATTATTTGTACACTCCTTCGTGGAGTATAGGATCGATGGATGTAAATTAAAATAGTTTATCTTGGCTCGGATCTCCTTGGTGACTTGCACACGGGAAAAGGTAGAGTGGACAAGGTGGCGACACGACGGGACGCATATTGGAGAACAATGCCATAATAGTTGGGAAAATTATGATTTTTTCCATATTTATTGCTGATTTGTTTTATATGCATTTTGTGTGTGCTTGAAAATTCCTCACTGTCAATTTACTAAGTGGGAGAGGGACATTTTAATTAATTCCCGTGGCCTCCATTACAATTTGATGTGTTATGCAACAAACTTGCGCGTCGGCTCTGAGTGTCTTCCTCCCCATCGGATGAGTTTGTTTGCGGATCACTAGGTCAAATAATGGTTATAGGAAATTATTTAGGAGCGTGTGTACTTCCCCATCGGTAAGGCACATAATCCGAGATAATTCCCTTAGTATCGTGTAATGGTGCACACTTAGATGCAAATAAAAAGTATCCTCCCCATCGAAGTCACTGCTTTTATTTGTAGGACCAAAGAGGAATCAACTATTAATTTTATTTGTCAAAAAGTAAGGTTGACAAGATAATAAAATTAAAGGGTTAAACCTCCTCTTACAAATGTAGAATTCGTATACGTCCACACTATCGTGGCATGCGATATTCTCGGTGTTTTGAGGTGTTGGTTGATTTCGAAATTTTATTGTTTGAGGAATCAATGATATTTGAAATCTAATATTTTGATCATAGTGATTCTTAGGTTTTTCAAATGGCTTTCAACCCACTTGCTGTTATATTAAAAGAAAATAAACTTACTGGAACAAATTATATTGATTGGAAAAGAAATTTTGATATTGTCTTAACTGCAGAGGAGTACAAATTTGTACTCTTCGAGGTCTGTCCTCCTAAGCCCACCGATGACTCTAATGAAAAGGAGAAAGAGAGTTATAAGAAATGGATCAAGGAAGATGAGATGGCGCGGTGTTACATTTTGGCATCTATGTCAAATGTGCTACAACATCAACATCAGGCCATGGCCACCATGGTCGAGGGAACACCCGTCAGGGACCATGTTCTCAAGATGAGGGCTCATCTAAATGAGATGGAAGTCCTCGGAGATGAGATCGATGGGGAAACCTAGGTCGATATCATTCTCCAGTCTTTGCCTAGGAGTTTTGAGCAGTTCCGCCTCAACTACAACATGAACAAGAGGTTGTATTCATTGGCGGAGCTTCTGACAGAAATCTAGGCGGTAGAGGGGCTTTTTCATCAAAGCGCTCAAGACACGGTTGCTCAGAAGGTTTCTACTTCTAAACCGAAGGGTAAGAAGAAGAAGAAGCAAGGTGGAGCAAAGAAAATGACAGTAGGACCTCAGGCAAGAGTGAAGAAGCCGAAAGGAAAGTGCTTCACTTGCAAGCAGACTGGACATTGGAAGGCGGATTGTCCTCGCCGAAAGAACAAAGGTATATCTTCTTGTTTAGTTGTTGAAACATGTTTAGTGGTGTTATCTACCAGTACCTGGTGTGTAGATATAGGAGCCACTGATCATGTCTGCAATACTTTGCAGGGGTTCCAGGAAACCCGATGACTAGCTGAGGGAGAGATTACCATCTTCATGGGCAATGCTTCAAAGGTGGCGGCTATTGCAGTGGGAGATGTTTATTTATCTTTTGATAGGAATAAAGTTTTGGTTTTGAGAAATTGTCTTTATGTACCTACTTTTAGAAAGAATCTAATTTCAGTTTCTAAATTGTTTCTGGATGGATATTTTGTTTCTTTTAATGACAAAGTTGTTATAAAAAGGAATAGGGAGATTATCTATTCTGGTACATTGGTTGGCAATTTGTATACTCTTAAACCGAAAACTCCCACGATGCATATAGAAGTGAATAACTCATCTTCTAAGTCTAATAAGAGAAAAGAACCTTCGAAAATGAACCAGACATATCTTTGGCACCTAAGACTTGGTCATATTAACCTGAGTATAATTCAAAGGTTGATAGCTGATGGACCCTTGGGTTTATTAGTGGTGGAAGATCTCCCAACCTGCGAGTCTTGCTTGGAAGGTAAGATGACCAAGAGGCCTTTTAAGGCTAAGGGGTATAGAGCCAAAGATGTATTGGAATTGGTTCATTCTGATTTGTGTGGTCCTATGTCTATCCAGGCTAGAGGTGGCTTTGAATACTTTGTCTCTTTTATAGACGATTATTCAAGGTATGGATACATTTACTTGATGCGCTGCAAGTCTGAATGCTTTGACAGGTTCAAAGGATTCAAGGCTGATGTGGAGAACCGTCAAGGTAAAAGTATCAAGACACTACGATTTGATCATGGTGGCGAGTACCTCTTGGGAGAGTTTAGGAGTTACTTATCAGAGGCTGGGATTCAATCCCAATTGTCCGCACCTGGCACACCCCAGCAGAATGGTGTGGCAGAGCGAAGGAATAGGGCTCTTATGGAGATGGTCAGATCGATGATGAGTTATTCTGAGTTACCTGATTCGTTCTGGGGGTTTGCTATGGAAACGACAGCACACATTCTGAACTTGGTTCCATCTAAGTCAGTACCCTCTACTCCCACAGAATTGTGGACTTGGCGAAAGCCTAGTCTAAGACATATTCAAATTTGGGGTAGTCCAGCACATGTGCTGAAGGGAGATGCTGGTAAGTTGGAATCTCGTACAGAAGTACGCTTGTTTGTTGCCTACCCTAAGGGAACGAAGGGTGGTTTGTTCTATAGTCCTAGAGATCAGAAGGTGATCGTGAGTACGAATGCCATATTTCTAGAGGAGGACTATGTGATGAACCACAAGCCCACGAGTAGGATTGTTCTTGACGAGTTGACAGGGGAAGTCCCGACTTCAATACCACTTGTACAAGAGGAAATACCACAAGTTACTGCACCGCGTGTCACAGAGCATACACAGGAGGCACCTCGTCGTAGTGGGAGGGTTGTTAGACAACCCGAGAGATTCATGTTCTTGGGAGAGTCTTCGGACTTAGTCCCTGGTAAACATGAACCTGATCCCTGGACATATGACGAGGCACTCCAAGATAGAGATGAGGTATCTTGGAAAAGAGGGATGAATTCAGAGATAGAATCTATGGATTCTAATCATGTCTGGGAGCTAGTAGAACCACCCGATGGTGTGAAAGCCATTGGATGCAAGTTGATCTACAAGAAAAAGAGAGGAGTAGACGGGAAGGTTGAGACCTTCAAAGCTAGGCTTGTTGCGAAAGGGTATACTTAGAAAGAGGGTATCGATTATGAGGAGACATTTTCACCGGTAGCTATGCTTAAGTCTATCCGGATTCTCTTATCTATTGCTGCTCATGAGGATTATGAGATTTGGCAGATGGATGTCAAGACAGCTTTCCTTAACGGAAGTCTTGAGGAAAACATCTATATGAAGCAACCAGAGGGATTCATTGCAAAGGGCAAAGAGCATCTTGTGTGTAAGCTTAATCGGTCCATTTATAGATTGAAGCAAGCTTCTAGATCTTGGAACATCCGCTTTGATGAGGTAATCCAGTCATATGGATTTATTCAAAGTCCGGATGAGCCTTGTGTATACAAGAGATGTGATGGAAACGTAGTGGTTTTTCTTGTACTATACGTAGATGACATTTTGTTAGTTGGCAACAATATCAGAGTGTTATCAGACATAAGGGTATGGTTGTCCAAACAGTTTGATATGAAGGATTTGGGAGAAGTGGGACACATCCTTGGGATCAAGGTGATAAGGGATCGCAAGAAAAGGATGTTGTGCTTATCTCAAGCTTCATACATTGACACTATCCTTGCTCGTTTTAGCATGCAGAACTCCAAGAAAGGTTTTCTACCTTTTAGGCATGGAGTACCTTTATCTAAAGAGATGTGTCCCAAAACATCAAAGGAGATAGAGGAGATGAAGGCGGTTCCTTATGCTTCGGCAGTAGGAAGCCTCATATATGCTATGCTATGTACGAGATCAGATATCTGCTTTGCCGTGGGCATGGTTAGCAGATATCAGAGTAATCCTGGATAGGGACATTGGACTGCGGTAAAACATATATTGAAGTACCTGAGAAGGACTAGGGATTATATGCTAGTTTACCGGGCAGATCAATTAGTCCCTGTGGGTTACACGGATTCTGATTTCCAATCAGATAGGGACAACAGTAAGTCTACCTTGGGGTTTGTGTCTACTTTTAGAGGTGGAGCCATAGTATGGAGGAGTGTCAAGCAGAAATGCGTGGCGGACTCTAGCATGGAAGCTGAGTATGTGGCAGCCTCTGAGGCAGCCAAGGAAGCTGTATGGCTTAGGAACTTCTTGATGGACTTGGATGTGATTCCTGGTTTGCCCAGAACTATCACAATTTATTGTGATAACAGTGGTGCAGTTGCAAACTCGAAGGAACCACGATCCCATAAGGCGAGTAAACACATAGAGCGCAAGTACTACCTGATATGAGAGATCGTAAAGCGAGGAGAAGTAGTTGTCGCCAAGATTGCATCAGAGGATAACCTGGCAAATCCATTCACTAAGGCCCTTCCAGCGAAAGCATTTGATAGGCATGTGGAGGACATGGGGATCAGATGTATGGCAGTATGATGACAGCATAGTCATTTAGTATAAGTGGGAGATTGTTGGAATGTATACTGAAAGCCTAGCCCTTTTGTATGAACATTTTTATTTTGAAATAAGAATCACATGATCATTGTTTGCACTTTATATTTATTATATGTGTGCATATTGTCTAAAACTTTACATTGTAGATAACATGGTGCTTGGTGTGGCATAGAAGATTATGTTATCAGTCCCTAGTAGAATATAAGTAGAGGCTCACAACCAAGATGGTTTTAGACACATGAAGAAGCTGCAAATCCAAATAAGGAGAATGCTATCCTGAAGCTGATAGATGTTGTCTGAAGGTTGAAAATGGTGGCTGGCCAGAGTAGGAGAAGATCACCTAGCTGAAGAGAAGGGGAATCCCCTTCTCCTCTTTAGCTAACGGTGAATATGGAGCTATGATGGCAAGTTGAGCAAAGGGGAATCCCTTCCTCCGAAGTTGTCCAATGATGGAAGGGATGGAGATTGACTGATCGGAGGGGAAATCCCCTTCTCTGATTGAGCGGTGACAGAGCTTGGAGAAGATGGAGTGCCCAGTGGTCTACATAGATGTAGAATAGAGGGAATGCCACCACCGGCTGTTGGTGCAGGGGCACCAGATAATCGAACTTGTATTTTGATTATGGCAAAGACAGAAAGTTAAGTTTACATCATTGTCTCACAAGCTAAATCAAGTGTGAAGAAAGGCTAAGCTAAGCCGTGTTAGTAATATATGAGAGATGTCCTAAGGCAATCGCCTTATGTATGAACCATTTATATGATAAATGAAGATTCACTATTTGAGTATACATGTTTAATGTATTTGATTGGATCTTAAACTCATTTACTAAATGTCCACGATACGATTCACAGCATGAGAGAATTTGTGATTGGATCACAACTAGTGAGTATCTCTACATGTGTAATTGTGATGTATCGGAATTATCCCTAGTCGATGAATTGATGGATTTGGACACCATCAATTCTCCGAGACTAGCACGAGGTATACTCTGGTGTATCCAAGCGGTGATTCTCACCGGGCCGAGACATAGTGATGTCCGGAGTTAATCGTGGATGCTAGTTATGGTAACTAGTTCATTGAGTGACCACCGTAAGACTTCATATGGTTCTCGCATATATAGATATGTCAATGAAGTTCTTCTGTGGCTTAAGTGCGATGTTCCTTTGACTTGCGTATTCAAGTCATCTTGATCATGGAGACTTATGCTTTGACATCTTAAGCAAACATCTCTAAGGAGATGTGGACCCGGATGATTGGGTATAAGTCAAGTGATCGAAGGTGTTTGAATAGCCTATAAAGGATTCACCACTCCTTGCGAGGAGATGTATACCCATGGCCTCTCGTCGGATTGTTACTAAAGTCTTTGGCCAAAGCATTACATGTTTAGAGTAAAGTACTCTTCGATACATGTGGAGTAACTAGAATCCGTAGGACGAGGAAATAATACTTGGGCTAGGTGTGACGTAGTCAGCCTAGTGGGGACTGACACAATAGACCATATCCTGAACCAAGTGGGTATAAGATGAGTGAAGGGAATGGGGCACGATTCATTCGAAGGGTTTCGTAAATAGTTCGGATCAACTTTGATCTTTTGGTTAATTGGGGATCATGATGTACTACTAGGTGCCACTCATGATCGTTCTATAATTAATGGTTAATTATAGACGGCCAACATAAACCGAGAACCTATTTGGTCACACGCACAACGAGTGTAATCCAAAGGATTTAAAACGAGCTTGAGAATGGGCTTCTCAGACCGAGAGAAACTATGTTTGGTTGGACCAAACATAAAGCGAGCATGAAATTGTTTCAGTCGCAATGGAAGCGAGGATGGGCAGTGTCTTATGAAGACATAATGGATGGACCAAAATGGTTTGGTTCTAATCCAATGGATGAGAATAAACCAAAGGGTTTGGTTTATATTAAACGAATGAACCAAAGGTTGGTTCGGTTCGTTTTAACTTAAAATAAACCATCATGGTTTGGTTTATTTTAACTTATCTTAATGGAGCGGGTTAACGGGCTTTATGGATATGATCCATTAACCATTAAGAGAATTAGTTCTCTATAAAATAGGGATTAAACCCTAACCCTAATCCTAATCTATTTTTGGCCGCCCAACATCAAGAGTTGCCGCCAACCTCCTTGGTGAAGTTGCCGCCCAGCTTGTGTTGCCGCCCAGCCCACAGCTCCTCCAACCGGCGTCCAGAAGGCGACTTCCTTCCTCCTCGCCGGCGTCGAGCTGCTGCCGGAAGAGTTCCGGCGATCCTCCTTAGGTTTGGCATCAAGGTAAGCACTTGGCTTCCTTTGTTGGCCGGCGCCTATCTCCTCCACCAAGCTGTCCAGTTTTCTGGACAGCTTCTTCTCCTCTCGTCGGAGCGTCGTTTGGACGACGGTTAGTGCTCCGACAGCGGCTAACATACCGGGGATTTGATCTTCGGTAATCCTCTGAGGTGGAGGACGAAGGATTCATCAAACAGTTGACGAATACCTCTCCGGAGAAGCGAGTTTTGAGAACTCATTTTTGATCCGAATTTGGATTCGGATCGTGATCATCTCTCGATCACGTCGTCTTCAACACGAGGCTAGTAACCCATACGAAGACGAAGCTCGTGACTTAGCGAAGTCATCGCGAGGAGCTCGGCGTGGATACGGATAGAGACGATTCTTACGAGGATCGTTCCGGTTGATGCCGTTCCCGCTACACGTCATACGGAAGGTATAACGTAGTTTAATTTCCTTTTATTGCAATTTTAATTTACGGTTATGTCTACACTTGTTGTAATAGCATGCGTGTGTTGTGTGTGTTGTAATAAATAGGAGTATTTATTATTTTTTTATTGCTTCCGCTGTGCTCATGTTTACGAAACATGATCGAACACACACACGCCGCGGTGCCGGAAACCCAACAGTGGTATCAGAGCCCAGGTTGTGTTTCGACATAATCGTAAAATTGTTTTGCGATAGTCATAATGTATTTCTGGAAATTTTCTAATTTTGGAAATTTAGAAGTATTTATGGAAATTTTTCAATTTTGGAAAGTCTAGAAGTATTTATGGAAATCTTCCACTTTTGGAAAGTTGGAAGTATTTATGGAAATTGATATTTTCCATAAATAAAATATTTGATTAGATTCTGGAAATTTGTTTCCTAATTTAATCATGATTTGATTTGGGAAATCAAATCTTAAAATATTTAATTTCCATAAGTAGTTTTAAAGATTTAGGAAATTGGTTTCCTAAATAGATTTTCCTTAATCAAATAATTCCATGAATAAAATATGTGATTAGATTTGGAAATTTGTTTCCTAATTTAATTATGATTTGATTTGGAGAATCAAATCTTAAACATATTTTATTTCCATAAATAGTTATGACATATAAGGAAATTATATACATGACATAATTGTATGCCATGTAATTGCATTAGATGCATAACATTATGCCATGCGTGTCGTGACATGTAGATGTATGTCATGTATGTCATGCCATGTAGATAATAGTTATTTGCATGCAAAGAGGATGAGACATTAAAAACCCTTAATCAATATTAAAGCCTACACCTTCCATTAATATGGTTAGAACCAGAGTTGTGTTTCTTGTTTGGGTTGTTGGACTCTCTCCAAGCCCGGCTCGAACCTGAATATGTTCAAACCATGGAATAGTTTAATACTAATATGGTAAGAGTCAGAGGTCAATCGTTAGCTTTGGTTGTTGGACTCTCTCCAAGCTGGGCTAATTGGTTGAATGTGCTCTAACCATATTAAAACTATGTCCCGATTAATGGGTTGGCTTTAACCTGGAGCATCGGCTTGTTGGACTCTCTCCAAGGTCGATGTAAAGGGAGGTGAAGTTGGGTGCTATGCATATGATGCATACTTGTTAATGTGTTAACAACCCGATGTATGTGTGAACATTCAATTAGTTGATAGCACATTGTGATAGTTGCATATACGTGATATGCAATCGGTATAGATGATACCTACCGTCGTAGTTATGAATGGCTTGTTGGACTCTCTCCAAGGTTGTTCATAGCTATGATGGATATCAGCCCATTCGGAGATGGACCTACAATCTCCCGAAGTGATTTTGGGGCTTTTGAAATTCGAAAAATGAATGGGATTTATAAATGTATATTGATGCATTTTAAAATCATTTTCTCATATATGCTCGTTTTGTATTTCTAGGTCAATAAATTGATCATGACGTCTTTGAATTTGCGCACTATTTTGGATTCGAACAAACTGACTGGGCCTAACTTCCTGGACTGGCTTAGAAACCTGAGAATTGTTCTCAAGGCGGAAAAGCTTGCATATGTCCTTGAAGAGCCTCTTCCTGACCGTCCTAAGGACGATGCAACCTGCATCAAATGTTGGTCTATCGAAGCATGGCGGTCGAAAGGGCGAGTTGCATCATGCTAGCGGTGATGGTACACAGTGCCGCGAGCATGAGCATATGGATGCTAACACTATGGTCTTCCATCTTCATGAGTTGTTCGATGAGCAAGCGAGATCCGAAAGGTTCGAGGTCTCTAGGCTCCTCTTCACCACGAAGATGCAAGAAGGTTCGTCTGTAGTACAGTTTGTGCTAAAGATGAACGGGTACATCGAGCGGCTAGCTACCCTCGGTTTTGTGATGGATCATGAGTTAAGTATTGACTTAATTCTGCATTGTTTGCCCAAGAGTTTCTCGCAATTTGTGATGAACTATCGGATGAACAAATTGGAATCCACCATTCCCGAGCTCCTCAATATGCTGAAGACTGTGGAGCCTTCTGTGAAGCATTAGGAGAAGGCGGTTCTGTTAGTTGATTCCTCAAAGAAAGGTTCTAAGAGGAAGGCAAAAGAACAGAAGAAAGGAAAGAAAAAGGCAAAGAAGGCGGAACGGAACAAGAAAGGGCACTTGCCATCACTATGGCAAGGAAGGCCACTGGCGAAGAAACTGCAAGATTTATCTTGAGTCCATGAAGAAGAAGAAGGCATCCGATGCCCCATCCTCTTCAGGTATCTTCGTTATTGATTGTCATTCTATTTCCTTAGACACTTGGGTATTGGATTCTGGGTGTAGCTCACATATATGTAATGACATACAGGGGCTAAGGAATAGAAGAAGACTTGTCAGAGGGGAGTCAAATTTGCGAGTTGGCAATGGAGCAAAGGTTGCTGCGGTCGCCATCGGAACTTATTTGTCAAGCTCCTAGTGGACTAGTCTTGAATCGACAATTGCTATTATGTTCCTTCTCTAATAAAGAACATTGTTTCTATTTCCTGCTTAAATAGAAATGGTTTCCATTTAACGTTTAGTAACAATTGTTGTTATATAACTTTGAATGGCGTACTTTATGGAACTGGAACTTTGAGTAATGGCATTTATACGTTGGACGTATCCAGTGACATTTTCAATATCGAAGCGAGCAACACGCGTGCTCGAAAAGATAATCACATAGACTCCTATATGTGGCATTGTCGTCTTGGCCATATAAGCAAGAAACGCATGTCCGAATTACACCGATGTGGAATTCTGGAATCGTTTGAATTGGATTCATACGATACATGCGAATCATGCTTAAAAGGCAAGATGACTAAGTTACCTTTTATGGGAAAAGGTGAACGAGTGGGAGAGTTACTAGGTCTAGTACATACTGATGTATGTGGACCTATGTCAACTCAAGCTTTAGGAGGCTATAGCTACTTCATTACCTTCACCGATGATCACTCACGGTTTGGGTATGTGTTCTTGATGAAACACAAGTCCAAGCCTTTGAAAGGTTCAAAGAATTTAAATGAAGTAGAGAAACAACATGACAAAAGTATTAAAATACTTGATCGATCAAGGTGGTGAATACTTAAGTCAAGAGTTTCTTGATTATCCGAGAGACAATGGCATATTGTCTCAATGGACTCTATACACCACAAAGATAATGGTGTATCCGAGGCGAATCGGACCTTGTTGGACATGGTCAGTCAATGATGAATCATGCGACTCTTCCCAAGTCCTTTTGGGGTTATGCACTTGCATACCGCTTACTTGTTAAATGTAATGCCTACTAAGGTAGTCTCAACTACTCCATATGAGATATGGAATAGTAAGAAACCTCATGTATCTTACTTGAAGATATGGGGTTGTCCTTATGTGAAGCGGATATGTCGACAAATTGGATGCTAAGTCCGATAAATGTCTATTTATTGGATACCCTAAGGAAACAAGGGGTTACCAATTCTATCATCCCTGGAACAAAAGGTGTTTGTTTCAAGGCATGTGTTTCTAGAGAAAGAGTTTCTCTTGCAAGAAATGGGAGTGTCGTCGAGCTTGAGGAGGCTCGAGAGACTCACAAATAGACATTAATGAGATACTGGTGAAGCACAACACCGGTGACAACTCATAGTGATGAGCAATCGGACCTATTGTAACACCACATCTTCGTAGATCCGGTAGAACACGCAATATTCCCGAGAGATATGGATTTCGTAGTTTAATCGAACGACGTGTTACTCATTGATGATGAGGAGCCTACTTATGAAGAAGTCCGACAAGTTCAGAAGGGATAAGTGGCTTGGTGCCATGAAGTGGAAATGGATTCCATGTACGAAACCAAGTTTGGAACTTGGTTGACCCACCTGAAGGCAAAAAGCCTATAGGGTGCAAGTGGGTTTTCAAGAAGAAAATCGACATGGATGGTAATGTGATTACCTATAAGGCTAGATTGGTGGCGAAAGGATATCGTCAAAAACAAGGTGTTGATTATGACGAAACCTATTCACGTAGCTATGCTTAAATCCATTCGGATGCTCTCGCCAATTATGATTGCGTGAGATATGCGGCGCATGGATGTGAAAACAGTTTTCCTTAATGGAAACTCGCCGAGGACGTGTATATGATACACCGAGGGTTTCACATCGCTGATAAAACCAAGGTATGCAAATCACGATCCATTTATGGATCAAGCAAGCATCCAGAGTCGAATATCCGCTTTGATGAGACGATCAAAAGTTTGATTTCACAAAATCCGCATTTAACCTTGTGTGTACAAGAAGGTTAGTGAGTGCAATGTTCCTAGTATTGTATGTCGATGACATATTACTTATAGGAAACGATGTGTCAATCTTACAATGCTAAGGTTTGGTTATCCAAGACATTCTCCATGAAAGACTGGGAGAAGCAACCTACATCCTTGGGATTAAGATCTATAGAGATAGATCAAACGGTTGCTTGGTCTTTCGCAGCTACATATATAGACCGAAAGCAAAGAGGTTTAGCATGTCGGAATCCAAGAAAGGTTATCCGCCCATCGTGCATGGGGTACACCTTTCAAGTCTATGTGTCCGCGCACGTAAGACGAGAGGATTTGCATGAGTAAGATTCCCATGCATCCGCAATAGGATCTATCATGTATGCTATGTTATGTACGAGGCCCGATGTATCGTATGCTCGAGTGTCACGAGCAGATACTACCGATCCAGAATGGATCATTGGGTGGTCATAAGACGATCCTAAGTACTTGAGAAGAACTAAGGATGTGTTCCTAATATATGGAGAAGGGGACATGGTGATACGCGTATACAGATGCTGCCTTCCATGACAGACAAGGATGATTCCTGTGTCTCACCGATACGTGTTCACCTTGAATGGGGCGCAGTTGAGTTGGAAAAGTTCCAAACAAGAGATCAGAGCGGATTCTACCACCGAGGCTAATATATTGCGCCTTCTAAGCAAAGCAGGAAGCGGTTTGATCAAGAAGTTCGCTCATGAACTTGGTGATTCCGCCATTGTCAAGCAATACCGGTCATCGCGATAACAATGGAGCAATCGCGACGTAAAGAGCCAAGGTCTCATCAACGATCCAAAACATGTGCTTCACGCTATCATCTTATCGAGAGATCATCGAGGGAATGAAATACAAATCGAGAAAATTCCCACCGAAAGGAACTTAGTGATCCTTTGACTAGCATTACCTCAAAGTAAGTTCGAGGGTCATGTTGGTGCTTATGGTATCGATACCGTAGCGATTGGCATTAGGCCAAGTGGGAGTTTGTTAGTAATATATGAGAGATGTCCTAAGGCAATCGCCTTATGTATGAACCATTTATATGATAAATGAAGATTCACTATTTGAGTATACATGTTTAATGTATTTGAGTGGATCTTAAACTCATTTACTGAATGTCCACGATACGATTCACAGCATGAGAGAATTTGTGATTGGATCACAACTAGTGAGTATCTCTACATGTGTAATTGTGATGTATCGGAATTATCCCTAGTCGATGAATTGATGGATTTGGACACCATCAATTTCGGCCGAGACTAGCACGAGGTATACCTTGGTGTATCCAAGCACCGATTCTCACCGGGCCGAGACATAGTGATGTCCGAGTTAATCGTGGATGCTAGTTATGGTAACTAGTTCATTGGAGTGACCACCGTAAGACTTCATATGGTTCTCTCGCATATATAGATATGTCAATGAAGTTCTTATCGCGGGCTTAAGTGCGATGTTCCTTCGACTTGCATGATTCAAGTCATCTTGATCATGGAGACTTATGCTTTGACATCTTAAGCAAACATCTCTAAGGAGATGTGGACCCGGATGATTGGGTATAAGTCAAGTGATCAAGGTGTTTGAATAGCCTATAAAGGATTCACCACTCTGCGAGGAGATGTATACCCATGGCCTCTCGTCTGGATTGTTACTAAAGTCTTTGCCAAAGCATTACATGTTTAGAGTAAAGTACTTTCGATACATGTGGAGTAACTAGAACTGTGAGGACGAGGAAATAATACTTGGGCTAGGTGTGACGAGTCACTTAGTGGGGATCGGCACAATAGACCATATCCTCAACCAAGTGGGTATAAGATGAGTGAAGGGAATGGGGCACGATTCATTCGAGCCTCAAGGGTTTCGTAAATAGTTCGATCAACTGCTGATCTTTTCTGCTAATTGGGGATCATGATGTACTACTAGGTGCCACTTCATGATCGCTCTATAATTAATGGTTAATTATAGACGGCCAACATAAACCGAGAACCTATTTGGTCACACGCACAACGAGTGTAATCCAAAGGATTTAAAACGAGCTTGAGAATGGGCTTCGCATCGAGAGAAACTATGTTTGGTCGACCAAACATAAAGCGAGCATGAAATTGTTTCACCGCAAATGGAAGCGAGGATGGGCGTGTCTTATGAAGACATAATGGATGGACCAAAATGGTTTGGTTCTAATCCAATGGATGAGAATAAACCAAAGGGTTTTGGTTTTATATTAAGCGAATAGACCAAGGTTGGTTGGTTCGTTTTAACTTAAAATAAACCATCATGGTTTGGTTTATTTTAACTTATCTTAATGGAGGCGGGTTAACGGGCTTTATGGATATGATCCATTAACCATTAAGAGAATTAGTTCTCTATAAAATAGGGATTAAACCTAACCTAATCCTAATCTATTTTTGGCGCCCAACATCAAGAGTTGCGCCAACCTCCTTGAGTAAGTTGCCGCCCGGCTTGTGTTGCCCGACCCAGCTCCTCAACCGGCGTCGGCGGCTTCCTTCCTCCTCGCGTCGAGCTGCTGTCGGAAGAGTTCCGGCGATCCTCCTTAGGTTTGGCATCAAGGTAAGCACTTGGCTTCCTTTGTTGGCCGGCGCCTATCTCCTCCACCAAGCTGTCCAGTTTTCTGGACAGCTTCTTCTCCTCTCGTCGGAGCGTCGTTTGGATGACGGTTAGTGCTCCGAAAGCGGCTAACATACCGGGGATTTGATCTCCGGTAATCCTCTGAGGTGGAGGACGAAGGATTCGTCAAACGGTTGACGAATACCTCTCCGGAGAAGCGAGTTTTGAGAACTCGTTTTTGATCCGAATTTGGATTCGGATCGTGATCATCTCTCGATCACGTCGTCTTCAACACGAGGCTAGTAACCCGTACGAAGACAAAGCTCGTGACTTAGCGAAGTCATCCCGAGGAGCTCGGCGTGGATACGGATAGAGACGATTCTTACGAGGATCGTTCCGGTTGATGTCGTTCCCGCTACACGTCATACGGAAGGTATAACGTAGTTTAATTTCTTTTATTGCAATTTTAATTTACGGTTATGTCTACACTTGTTGTAATAGCATGCGTGTGTTGTGTGTGTTGTAATAAATAGGAGTATTTATTATTTTTTTTATTGCTTCCGCTGTGCTCATGTTTACGAAACATGATCGAACACACACACGCCGCGGTGCCGGAAACCCAACAAGCCGAAGCTCGATGACACCCAGAGGGAGCTGTGGTGGTCGGGCAACACCGAGTAAACTTCGTGAGAGTCGAAGAACCTAGGTGGAAGACCGGAAGTAAAGCAACAGATCTTAAAGGACCAGAGGCAAGCTTGTGTGAGTGAGAAATGGTAAGGTCATGTCATCTGTACGGGGACTACCGTAGGCAGTGATCTAACTAAGATTTTCTGTGGAAGGCCTAGGTCGAGATCGAACGGTAAGAAACCGTTGCATTTACCATTTTCTGTGCTAACCTATTATTGTAGGGAAGTGGTCAGGCTGGCAGTCGACTGATGGCGACGAATCAACATTTTGCACTAGGTCAAAATGGATAATGTTTGACGCAGCCAAATCGTGATAAAATTTGGTACCACCTCGTGATATGTTCCAAAAGATGAGGGGACTTATTCTGAGGCCAAAATTTATAAAAGGAGGGGAGGACTCCAACCCAAACTGTTATGGCAATCTCTTGCCATTATAAGGTTTTGATGTGTGTGGCAAAGGGTTTAAGTTAGGGTGTTATTATGGTTTGATATGTGCGTTGGAGTCTTGTAGGGCTTAGTAATTCGCACATGGAGTCTTGGCGGGTTCACTACTCATTACCTCGTGGTTGAGTCGGAGAAGGAGCATTGCAGAGCCGTGCGCTTGATGCTGCCGAGGGACCGCCGAACGAGATGATTTGAAGCGAAGCCAAGGAAGTAGACTTCGGAGGCAAGAGATGCGAAGGAGCATTGCAGAGCCGTGCGCCTGATGCTGTCGAGGGACGTGGCCGCGAACGAAGAGAGCTTCGACGAGGGACTTCGAGTGAGATGAGAGAATGAGTGAATTGTAAGTAGCTTATTAGGGGAACTTGGCCGAATGGCTAAGTGTCGGATGAGTTTTCCCGACATCAGTCGACTGCCATGGAATGGCAGTCGACTGCTCTGAGTCGAACGGGGTTCGACTGGTATTCGACTAAGTGTTTTGAGGCCATCAGTCGACTGGCATATGGGAGCAGTCGACTTCCAAGACCATCAATCGATCGGCGCGAAAGCGGCGATTGGTCGTCGAAAGGGTTCGCAGGCTGCTCGCCAGAGCCGTGAGCCGACTACGGAGGCGTGATCGTGATGGGATCCATCACTCCAGTGCCAAGTGTTCCGTTGGACTACAACGATTGGGATCTGACGTGTTCGTAGGCCATTGGAGTGGCGGCAGTCGACTGGTGGTGGCCAACGGGAAGAAAAGCTTGCTCTCTATAAAAAGAGAGGGAGTGGGGCTTTGAGAGCCTAATGCTTATGCTTTAAGCGATCATCCAAGTGCCCCACAAGATTTAAACTCTTCTTACTTGTTTTTACTTCATTTCGTTTGTAAGAAGAGTGATCTTGATTTGTAAAGGTTAACTCCACCTAGCTTGGTGCAAAGGAGAGACCAATAGTGGATTGGTTTTTGGCGGAGTGATTCACCGAGGACGAATCGGGGACCGTGGATTAGCGGCGTAGCCGTGAACCACATTATACCATCTTATTAGCATTGTTTGTATTATTCTTTGTTCATTTTCTTTGTCTATTTGTATTTGCATATTCCGCTTGCACTAACATTTTGTAGACTAGAAAATTGCTTCATCTAACGATTGAGGGCTATTCACCCCCCTCTAGTCGGTCGATAGATGCCCTACAAGTGGTATCGGAGCCAAGGAAAGCTAGTCGAGGACTAACCGCCACAACAAGCACATTTAAGGATGGCCAGCTCAAACATTCACCCACCAAAATTCGAAGGCGAATTCTCTTGGTGGAAAAAGAGAATGGAGGTATTCTTTGAAACCGACTTTAAAATTTTATTAATTATGGAAAACGATTTCGAGTTGCCTAGGAATGAAGATGGGGAGCCATTGGAGAAAGCATGGTGGAGCAAGAGGCAAAGAGAAGAATACTTGGCAAATTCAAAGGCCAAGCACCACCTCTACAATGTGCTTCCCCAACAAGAAGTGAATAGGATACGGGAATGCTCTAGTGCAAAGGAGATGTGGGAGAAGCTAGTAGAGCTTTATGAAGGTACCTCGGAGGATAAACTTGCAAGGAGAGACCTCCTCCGCTCCAAACTATCCAACATAAAATTAGAAAAGGGAGAAAAGGTAACCTCCTTACATTCTAGATTTAAAGAGATTTTAATTGGGCTAACAAGTGTAGGAGAAAAGCTTTCAAACCGGGACATACTTATGAAAGCAATCGACGCTTTTCCCCGGTCATCAAAATGGAGCTCAATGGTGGACTCCTTCTATATGTCCAAGATCTTAGAAGTAAGTACTTTGGAGGAGTTTTTCTCAACCATGGAGCTTCATGAAACAAGACTTGAAGTAGTAATAGAAGAGCCAAGAATCCAACCTTCAAGAGGAGTAGCATTTTTGGCAAACAAAGGGAAGAAGAAGATAGAGATCCCCTCCTCCTCCGATGAAGCGTCCTTCTCCTCCTCCATGGATAGCACGGAAGAAGCCTATATGGTAAGGAGGGTAAGGCATGCTTTAAAAGGTTTTCAATTTAATAAATCTAATGATAGGAGGAGAAGACCAAGGGGAAAGGTAATTTGTTACAATTGCCAAGGAGAGGGACACATAAGGGATAATTGTCCCCTCCTAAACAAGAGCAAGGAAGAGAAGAGAAAGAAGGAAGAAAAGACGAAAAAGAAGGGAAGCAAGAAGAAAGAAGAAGAGAAGAAAGTCAAAGAAAAGGGAAAGACAAAGGCATTCAAAGCAAAGACTTGGGATGACCCATCCTCCTCCTCATCATCATCATCCGAGGAAGAAAATGCTTTTGTCACAAATTTGGCATTGATGGCGTTTGACGACTTGGATTGCTCCTCTTCTAAAAATGAAGGATCAAGTTCAAGTGAAGGGAGCTCAAGTGAAGGGGGAGCCTCCTCTACCTCCTCATCCGAAGAAGAGGACATGGAAACTATGATAACTAACCTTTCACCTAGTAAAATAGTTTCTATGATTTCTAGCCTCACTAAGGACCTATTTAGAGCAAAGAAAAATAATAAAAGCATGCTTGATCAAATTAAGGAATTAGAAGAAAAATTAGAAAAAGCATGTCTTAATGATAATAATGATGATGCATGCTCACATGATCTTTATGTACCATTAGATGTTAATGATGCATGCATAGAAGAAAATAGGGCTTTAAGGGAAAAGGTAGACTATTTGACAAAAGCCCTAGAAAAATTCACTATTGGCTCAAACACTTTGAACATGATCATAGGGAGCCAAAGAACAAGTTTTAACAAAAAAGGCCTAGGATATAAGGAAAAGAAAAATGAAAAGGCCTATAAATGCCTAATTTCTAGGGGACAAGATAAGAAGAAGGTAATAGCTAGAAAATTGATTCCTAAGGAATTTCTAGTGAACCCCATAGGCAAGAATTTGTATTGGGTTCCTAAATCCATCCTAAAGGGTTAGGAAAACCCTAGGATAGTCAACCATATGCAATTGACCTATATTATATTTTGGTTGACTTAGGATGGTGGGATATAACTTTTGAAATAGTGTTAGGTTATGATAATGTGCCCAAAAATAGATAATAATGCTTAAATCATGATATTTAATGAAATTACTATGTATGTTTGCAATAATGATTTATGATCTTGATATTTGGCACATAATCATGAGAAATAGGGTTTAAATCATGTCTTAGGTGATACTTTGCTTATTATCATGATATAATACCTAATGCATGATTATTATTTGATGAATACATGTGTTTCATGATCATAATGTGAAATTCATACATATATGTCTTTATGATCATGAGGATTGTTAGGATGATACTTAACCTTGATAGAATTGCATGAATATAATGGTTAAGTATATACAAATACCTCTAGGATGCATCTCACACTCACTATAGGCTACCTTGATTGAAAACTTAGCATGAGTGAGCTGTTAGGATAATACAAATGTCCACTAATGCCTATGGCATTTAGATGGTCATTTAAGGTATCAAAATAGGAATAATAGACCAATTATGGGGAAGACTTATGTTTAATTCATAGACATATTGCCCAAAGATCATGGTTGGATATTTCATATGTTTTCAAAACAATTTCTTACTTTAAAATCTATGTGTTCATGTTTTGAAACAATCCAAAGAAAAACTAGGTGTTAAAATGGATACTAACATGCTCAAAAACCTAGTGGTTTTTAAAGCTCTTGGATTTTTGGTAAATCTCTAAAAATACAATGATTTTTCATGAAAAACTATTTTTTATTGATAGATATACTTACAAGAAATATGTACCCCAAATTTCATGAGTTTTTTAAATTTTCTAGAATTTTTAATGCATTTCTGAATTTCATCGAGAAAATAAAAAATTCGGATTTCTTTATGTCGATCATTGCCATACCGATAGTGATCTGATGGATAAACAAAGATAACTGATTTCATCAGGTTTTTGACTGATTTTGGTTTTTCTTTCTCTCTAGACTTGATGCCATGCTATATACACCTTGTTAATTATTTTTAATGGTGGTAAAGGGGGAGAAATGTATGTTTAAGTAAGGGGGAATATATGTAGGGGGAGTTTCATGTATTAAGGGGGAGAGTTACTAATCATGTTTATTTACATGCTTTCCTTTCTTAATGTTTTATCAAATGTTTTTACCTAACTTAAACGGATTGTCACATATAAAAAAGGGGGAGATTGTTAGGGCAATCTCTTGCCATTATAAGGTTTTGATGTGTGTGGCAAAGGGTTTAAGTTAGGGTGTTATTATGGTTTAATATGTGCATTGGAGTCTTGCAGGGCTTAGTAATTCGCACATGGAGTCTTGGCGGGTTCACCACTCATTACCTCATGGTTGAGTTGGAGAAGGAGCATTGCAGAGTCATGCGCTTGATGCTGCCAAGGGACCGTCGGACAAGATGACTTGAACCGAAGCCAAGGAAGTAGACTTCAGAGGCAAGAGACGTGAAGGAGCATTGCAGAGCCGTGCGCCTGATGCTGCCGAGGGACATGGCCGCGAACGAGGTGAGCTTCGGCGAGGGACTTCGAGTGAGATGAGAGAATGAGTGAATTGTAAGTAGCTCATTAGGTGAACTTGGCCGAAAGGCTAAGTGTCGGATGAGTTTTCCCGACATCAGTCGACTGCCATGGAATGATAGTTAACTGCTCTGAGTCGAACGAGGTTCGCCTGGTATTCGACTGAGTATTTTGAGGCCAGCGATCGGCCCGCCATATGGCGATCGCAATGACCAAGACCATCGATCGGCCGCCGAAGGCGCGATCGACTAGTCGAAAGGGTTCGCCACAGTAACCACTCGTAGCCGGGCGGCGATTGACTGAGGTGATCGTGATGGGATCCATCGATCGCATCGCCAAGTGTTCTGTTGGACTACAACGGGCGGGATCCAACGTGTTCGGAGGCCGTTGGAGTGGTGGCAGTCGACTGCCAAGGGAAGCAGTCGACTGGTGGTGGCCAACGGGAAGAAAAGCTTCCTCTCTATAAAAAGAGAGGCAGTGAGGCTAATGATTATGCTTTAAGTGATCATCCAAGTGCCCCACAAGCTTTAAACTCTTCTTACTTGTTTTTACTTCATTTTTATTGTAAGAAGAGTGATCTTGATTTGTAAAGGTTACCTCCACCTAGCTTGGTCAAAAGGAGAGACCAATAGTGGATTGGTTTTTGGCGAAGTGATTCACCGAGGACGAATTGGGGACCGTGGATTAGCGGTGTAGCCGTGAACCATGTTATACCATCTTGTTAGCATTGTTTGTATTATTCTTTGTTCATTTGCTTTGTCTATTTGTATTTGCATATTCCGCTTGCGTTAACGTTTTATAGATGAGCAAATTGCTTCATCCAACGATTGAGGGCTATTCACCCCCCTCTACCCGGCCGATAGATCCCCTACACAAACATCAATCAAGATTATTCTGAAGTGCTCCTACAACTCCAAAGCTCCAACACCGTCATAACGCCGACGTGACGCTAAGCTTCCATCTTCTTCATCGGCAGCAGCAACAAGTAATATCTTTTGTATTCTTTGTTTTAATCATAACGAGGTGAGGTAGGCTTGTTAGCTCATCCTCATACTTTCGGTTTTGTGATCGTTGTCTCCTACCTCCAACGAGGAGATCTTATAGTGCTTTGCCCTCCGTACGCGGTCTAGGACCGTTAGGACCTTGGAGTAGCAACCGATGGGTTGTGAACCAAGTAAAAATAAACTTGTCTTTTTATTTTTCCAATGTGCTTGCTCGTATATCGAATGAACGAAAAGAAAAGATTTACTTTCCCTATTCATCCCCCTCTAGCGACGCTTCTCGATCCAACAATTGGTATAAGAGCGGGGGCACTAAGATTTGGTGAAACCACCAATCTAGTAGTTTTTTAGTTTTCTTTTCGTATTTTTCGATTCGTGTTTTTTTGGTTTTTTTTCTTCCCTCACTACTAATCCAAGACGAAGTCTTGGTACTTTTCTTTTTGTTGTGTGTTTGCAAGTATTCTCTTTTGGAGTATCCGACAGTAAAACGGCCATAACTTTTTACACAAGTGGACTCATGAAACGATGTACCTACCAAAATGAAGCTATCTGAAAGATCTACACTTCTTATCAAGGTTTACCCTCATAAAAATTTGTGTCCATCCCCAAAAACCAATGTACAGTACCCTTTCAGGGACATCGAAGGTCGTAAGCTTCTAGTTTTTCTTAGTTTCCTATTCTTCTTATTTATTTATGTTTGTTTCTTATTATTTCCCGCATTACTAATCCAAGACCAAGTTTTGGAATTCCTTTTGGTTTTTATTCTTGTTTTGCAAGATATTTAATGGCTCACATTGAGGGGTATAGCACCACTCGACCTCCGTTCATTAACGAAAATGATTTCCGTTATTGGAAAGGTCGGATGGAGTGTTATCTAAAAACACAAGTCGAGACTTGGATAATCATCCAAACCGGCTTTGCTATACCCACCAATGATCATGGTGAGCTTTTGGACTTCGACAAGTGGACCAATGCAACCAAGAAGCAAATCGAAGCCGATGCAAAGGCGACCCAAATGTTACAATGCGGTCTATCCAAAGAGGAGCTCAACTGCATCGGACCCTTCATCAGTGCAAAGGACCTGTGGAACGAATTAATCGAGCTACATGAAGGAACACCTAATGGCAAGGTATGTAAAAGGGATTTGTTTTTAAATTAACTATACAATCTAAAGATGCAGGATCATAAGACCGCCACCCAACTACATGCACAAATCCAAGACATCGTCAATGGTCTTCACTCGATCGGGCAAGCCGTAGAGAACCGAGACCTTATAAGGTATGCTTTAAATTCTTTCCCTAGGACTACATTATGGGCATCCATGGTTGAAGCCTACAAGGTTTCTAAGGACCTTTCTAAACTTAGACTAGATGAATTATTTTCTAAATTTGAACTCTATGAACAGTTTAATTCAGCTCCCGAGAAAGGTATTGTCTTATTTGCAGGTTCGAAAAAGAAGGCCGCAAACAAACCACCCCCCAAGGAAGAGAACAAATCCGAATCCAAATCCGAAGAGGAGGCCATAATAGTCAACATTGTGCGGATAATAGTTTGACAAGAAAGAAGGCAATTGAAGAACGAGAACAAAGAGCAATTCAAGTCAAGGAGTTGGCCAAAGAAAAAGGGAGCAAGAAAAGCCTTCCATGCAACTTGGGACAACAGAGAAGAAATAGCTTACATGGTAAGACCGGAGGAGTCCGAGTCAGAATCCGAAGCTGAGTCCAACTACAACTTCGACTCTGACCCCGAAGACTACTTCGAGAGGAAACTCAAAGCCGGACCAAAAGGGAAACTCAAGTTTAGCCGCTCTTTAATTAGTACACTTTACCTTACAATTAAAATGCTTACTAGGAAATTAACTAAGTCTCAGTCTAGGGTTGATTCGTTACTTGAGGAGGTTGAAACCCTCAAGCAAGAGGCTACTCTAACCTCTTCAACTAGTCAAGTACAAGAGAGAAACTCAACCCAAGTTGAAAAACTTGAGGAGGAGAATTCTCTCTTGAAAGACCAAGTTCAAGAGGTCGAGGCTAGGTTGGAAAGGTTCACGTTGGGATCTATGAATCTTAACCGACTACTTGGAACCCAAAGAGTTGTGTACAACAAAGCCAGACTCGGGTTTAGTCCAAAGACTACGAATAGATCATATATGTCTATCGTAAATCGTAGTCATCAAAGAGTCCAAGAATGGGTCCCAAAGGTTTTATTGAACTCACATATAAGGACTAATAAGTATTGGATTCCCCAAGATCAAGTTCATTATTTGAATAGACCATATTGGTTCAATGGTCCAAGGGGAGCTAACACTAAAATAGGATACCCGCTTACTTAGCAAAATCATTGCATATTTTATTTTAATTTTTAGAATGGCTAGATAGGGAAAATAGTTAGTCAACTCTTGACAACATAGTATCAGGATGCAGCGAGATGATAGTACGTTAGGGAAATAAAGTCTCGTGTATTCGAGCTAGATAAGGCTTATCTAGCTTGGTACACTTGACCGAGTGGAACTAACTGAAGCTATCTCGCCGTATCCCAAACTAGTTAGACCAGGAAGTAACCCTAAGTGACTTAACTGATATTTTCTTGAATTTGGCTTTGTCTAAGGAAGTGGTCGTTGTTCCGATCAAAGAAGGCCCCTGTGCCTCGCCATGACCTGGAAGCCAGTTTCTCGAAAAGTTACTTAACGATCTGAAGGTTAAATTTGAATCTAACCCAAGGTTGTCTATCTTTAATCAATCTCAAATCATCTCACAAAACATATAAGGTGAACAAATTCTGAGGCACATAGAATGAGTGAGATATTAAGGATAATTGAAAATATACTTAAAATAACCTTTTCAAAATACTACTTATTTTCTCAACTATTGTATTTAACGACTATTTATAACTCTTTAGGCCAAAGTTTAGCGCCCACTACATCTCTTATACTTCATATATTTGACTAAGGGGGAGAGCAAACTAACCCTAAGGGTTATATTACAAACCTTTAGATTATTGGTGCAAAGGGACACACCTCGAACCAATCTATCTAACTACTGCTAGATGCATTCTTGGACTCATAGTTGATTTATCTCGTTGCATGCATATACGATATTGTTTTTAAACCCCTATTTTATAGAAAAACCCGAACATTTTTTTTATTTATGGAAAAAGGGGGAGAAGAGAGAAAGTTAAGAAGGGGAGTAACACAAAATTTAATTTTGTAAATTAAAGTATCACTTTCAAAACTCACCGAGGGTTAAGGGGGAGTTTTGGTTAAGGGGGGAGTTTTGGTTGAGGGGGAGTTTTTGGAAATGACTTTCATCATTTACTATACTTGTTTTATGCTTTAATTTGCCTTAACTTTGTGTTGGTTTACCATAGATCAAAAAGGGAGAGATTGTTGGTGCAGGGGCACCAGATAATCGAACTTGTGTTTTGATTATGGCAAAGACACAAAGTTAAGTTTACATCATTGTCTCACGAGCTAAATCAAGTGTGCAGAAAGGCTAAGCTAAGTCGAAGGTCAGCGACACCCAGACGGAGCTATGGTGGTCGGGCAACACCGAGGGAACTTTGTGGGAGTCGAAGAACCTAGGTGAAGACCAGAAGCAAAGCGATAGATCTTAAAGGACTAGAGGTAAGCTCATGTGAGTGAGAGATGGTAAGGTTGTCTCCTCTGTACGGGGACGACTATTGGCGGCAATCCGACAAGACTTCTTTTGGAAGGTCTAGGTCGAGATCGGACGGTAAGAAACCGTCGCATTTACCATTTTCTATGTTAACCTCTTATTGCAGGGAAGTGGTCAGGCTGGCAGTCGACTGCTAACCATTGGGCAGTCGACTGATGCTCATCAGTCCACTGATGGAAGGCATCAGTCGAATGATGGTGACGAATCATCCTTTTGTACTAGGTAAAAATAAATAATATTTGACGCGACCACTTCACGATAAAATTTGGTACCACCTCGTGATCTGTTCCAAAAGATGAGCAGACTTATTCTGAGTCCAAAATCTATAAAAGAAGGGGAGGACTCCAACCCAAACATCAATCAAGATTATTGTCAAGTCCTCCTACAATGCCAAAGCTCCAACACCGTCATAACGCCGACGCGACGCCAAGCTTCCATCTTCTTCGTCGGCAGCAACAGTAAGTAATATCTTTTGTATTCTTTGTTTTAATCGTAACGAGATGAGGTAGGCTTGTTGCCTCATCCTCGTACTTTCAGTTTTGTGATCGTTGTCTCCTACCTCCAATGAGGAGGAGATCTTATAGTGCTTTGCTCTCCGTACACAGTCTAGGACCGTCAGGGCCTTGGAGTAGCAACCACTGGGTTGTGAACCAGGAAAAATAAACTTATTTTTTTATTTTTCCACTGTTCTTTCTCGTATATCGAACAAACGAAAAGAAAAGATTTACGGTCGCTATTCACCCCCCCTCTCTAGCGACGCTCCTCGATCCAACACCGGCCATGGTGGAGAAAAGGGATGGCCGACGGAGCTTCGTGTGGATGAGGTGCAGGAGCTCGCGGTGAAGATGATGCAGTGTGTGTTGAAGAAATTCCCCCCCCCCTCCCCCATCGTGATCGGGAAGAAGCTGGCTTTTATTTGGAAATTCCAGATCTAATCCAACGGTCCAAATTGCTCCGATTTCTATTGATGTAATGCCCGTAAAATTTCTAGAAAATTTTATAAGAATTTTTGCATGATAATAATAGGCTTTTATGTGGGCTCTTTCAAAAATAAAAGAAAATAGAGCCAAAAAGGATGCATGGCCCAGGGTTTGAACCCTAAACCTCCAAGTATATAACTAAACCTTAGGATGCATCAGATAACCAGAAACCCAACAGGGTTGTGCTATTAGAAGGGTATAGGAAATGATAGATAAGGGTAAGGGAGGCTAAGGGACACCTTCAATTGAATAAATAGGAGTATGAAGAGACAAGAGAAACCAAGTTGTCATTCTCCTCTTCCTCTCTTCTTCCTGCTCCGAAACCCTACCTCTCCCTTCTTCCATTTCCGAAAACCAAGCAAGCAAGAAGAGAGCTCTAGTCTTGGCACAACCTAGGGTATATTCTACTACCTAAACAAGCGAAAGGATGTAAGTATTCCCTCACCGGCAGTATAAGTTGTTTTGGTTGTTAGTTGCTTAAAAACCCCTTTTCAAACTTTTGGCCAAGGCCTCCTTCATGCTTCCAATGATTTTTTCCATGCCATGTTTTGTATGAATATGATGATAATATGTTGATATATAGGCTTGATTTGAGTGTTTGATCCCAAAGCCCCCTTGAAACTTTCGGCCAACACCTAATCATGCTACTAATGGTCTTCCATGCTATGATCTATATGTTTCCATGCCATGTTTTGTATGTAGATGAAGATAACATGTTGATAGATAGGCTTGATTTGAGTGTTTGATCCCAAAGCCCCCTTGAAACTTTCGGCCAAGACCTAATCATGCTCCTAGTGGTCTTTCATGTCTTGATCTATATGTTTCCATGTCATGTTTTGTATATAGATGAAGATAACATGTTGATAGATAGGCTTGATTTGAGTGTTTGATCCCAAAGCCCCCTTGAAACTTTCGGCCAAGACCTAATCATGCTCCTAATGGTCTTCCATGTCATGATCTATATGTTTCCATGCCATGTTTTGTATATAGATGAAGATAACATGTTGACAGATAGGCTTGATTTGAGTGTTTGATCCCAAAGCCCTCCTTGAAGTTTCGGCCAAGTCCTAGTTGTGCTCCTAATGGTCTTCCATGCCATGATTTATATGTAATGGATGTTAACATGTGGTTAGTTAGATCTTGTACAAGTTTTTTAGGGTTTGAATTTTGTTAGAACCCCCATGAAGTTTCGGCCACACTATGTTATGCTTGTTCATGATGTTTCATGCCATACACTATATGTATATGATGTTAGTATGATGTTAGGTACACCTTGTATGAGTTGTTTTAGTGTTTGAATTCTTAAGAACCCTCCCTTAGGGTTTCGGCCAACCCATGTTCATGCCTTCTAATAATCCTCCATGCCATGCTACATGTATATATGATGTTAGTTAGACTTTATGATAGCATGATTGGTTTATGCTACTACCTTATGTCCATGTTAATTGTATGAATGTAAGATTATGTTATGCTCATTGCATCATGATGAACAAGTATGTATGATGAAAATGCCTAAGAGATGCTTCCCTATGAATGGGGACTAAGAGCACTCTTTATGTTATGAAAAGGAACATGATATGTTATGAAAAGGAACATGATATGCTATGATAAGGAACATGATATGTTATAATAAGGAACATGATATGCTATTTTACTTTTTACTTGGCTTGTACTGGACCCTAACAAGGTCCAAGGGATGGGCTCCTACGTGTTCTAGGTCGACGGTCATAGTACGGACCTAGTACGGGATGGGATCCTAAGTTGCCCTAGGCCGACGGACATAGTACGGGCCTAGGATGGGCTTCTATGTTATGTTGCCCCTAGGTCGACGGACGTAGTACGGACCTAGTACCCTAGTAGGTTCGGGATTAGCTACCTCGAGTCTATTTAGGGATGAGCGCAATGATGATCATGTATGTGGTACAATGTCAGGCCCAATATGTTGAGATTATGCTTAAGTACCTATAAAATATATGTTTTCAAAGATCATCTTGCATATACCCTTTTTCATGTTTATGTGATTATGATATTTATATGAATGCTATGCTTATATGTTCCTGAATGATCATGTCATTACTCTTATATGTATGCTATGCTTATATGTTCTTGAATGATCATGTCACTACTCTATGTCTAATTCTTGATGTATGGATTTTGTGAGTAGGAAAGGATCTTACTAAGCCTATGTGCTTATAGTTCATGTTTCCCTTGTACTGCAGATAAGGGTAAAGAATGGCTAAACTAAACGGAGCAGCAGGAGAGGCAAAGTGTGTGTGGTAGTGGCATGGTGGAGGAGATCTGTTTATGTTCCCAGACTTATGCATGTTCCCTTTAAGCTTTGCATGTTAGTTGTTAAGAGTCGAACTCTACTTGATGTTGATGGTTGCTACTTGGTGTCCTTTAAGTTGATTATCATGAACTTGATCTAAGTACTTATGAAATGATTATGCATGCTCCATGTTTCATGCTTTATGTTTTAAAAAGAAAAAAAAAGAAGTTTAAAGTCTTCCACTGTAAATGCATGTAGTTTGCCGCTGTAAATGCATGTATGTATGATCGCGTCGCGCCGCCCTTCCTACCCCTATAGATTACGAGGAAAAGGGGCGGCCGTGACAGGTTGGTATCAAAGCAGATCTGCCTTTCCACTACACACACATCAAGCTCCAATCCTGCCGCTCCAAGTAAGAAATTCTATGTCTACTCTATTTCTTTCATGTATGATAAGAAATGCTTTTAGCTTAAATATGCATGAATATATGTATGATAATCTTATGCTAGCCTTTAGTTTAAATATGCATAAATATATGTATGATAATCTTATACTAGCCTTATTATAATATATGAAGATAAACATGGCTGGGAGACGCAGTAATAGAGTCGATGAGATACCACCCTCACCTTACCTTACGCATGTTGTTACTGAACTCCAGCGTCAAGTCACAGAGCAACAGCAAGTGATAAATGCTTTAATGAACCAGCGAGGAAACCCTATTGCCCCACCAGTGGGGCCTGGCCCGATAGTTCGACAAGAAGCTTACCTAATACAGTGGCAGAGGCTGAAGCCGAAAAATTTCTCTGGTACTAGTGAACCATGGGACGCCCAGGCCTAGTTCAAGACTGTGGAAAGCATCGTAGAGCTACTGGACTGGCCCGAATATGAGAAGATTAAGTGTGCATCGTTTTGCCTTTCGGGAGATGCTCGAATGTGGTGGGAAAGGGTTAAAGCAAAGAGGCAAGTGAATCAGATGAGATGGACGGACTTCGAATATGAATTTTTTGATGAATTCTTCAATATGCGGGTGACAAACAAGCATTACGACGAGTTCACCGGGTTCCGACAAGGTGACCTATCAGTTAGTGATGTTGTGAAGAGATTCAATCGGCCCGCATGCCTATGCCCAGAGTTGGTCAGTACAGAAAGAGAAAGGGTCAGACTCATGCTGAAGATGCTCCGACCTAAGATAGCTCTGAACATGGCCGGCGGAGTTAATAGACCGAACACCGCAGAGGAGTTGTTCAGTAGCGCCCTGATCACCGAGCACTACCTGAACAACATTAACCAGCAAAAGAAGGCACTGAATGAAGGCAAGAGTCAAGCCCAGTCAGGAGGTCAGAGAACCCAGAGTACTTGGAAAGGGAACCACAATGGCAAGAAAAAGTAATGGGATGACTCTAAAGGTGGTCCAGCAAACAAGCAGCCCAAGATCTCTCAGTGTACTACATGCGGGAAGATACATCTCGGACTATGCTACAGGGGCACGAATAGATGCTACAACTGTGGACGGGAAGGGCATCGAGTCAAGGACTGCCCCACTCAGGTTCAGGCACCTCCTCAACAGTATACCCAATACAGGGGTGCTCCTTCACAGCTACACCAGATGCAAGCTACAATCGAAGGTACTCCGATAAGCCAAGGGAGATTGGAAGCGCCGCCAATTACGACGAATGCCAGGGTATTCTCTCTCACCAAAGAAGATGTGGCGAACGCTTCTACGGTTGTCACATGTTAGATATTTATTTTCTGTCAGCATGCTACTGCATTATTTGATACTAGGGCAACACACTCGTTTGTCTCTACACCTTTCACGAAGAAGATGGACATGCCACTGCAAGCTTTGGATCGCAAGTTCTTAACGACCCTGCCCTCGGGAGAAGTGATGCCCTCTACTCATATGCTGCGAGCCGCACCCATCAGAATTGCAGATAGAGAACTCTACTGTGATTTGATAGTGCTCGACATGCAGGATTATGATATCATATTGGGCATGGATTTCTTAAGTAAGTACAGTGCTTTGATCGAGTGTCGTAAAAGAAAAGTGGTCTTCCAGTCGGAGGCAGAACCTATGTTTGAATTTATTGGAGAGCCAAGGACAAGAATCGATAAATTTCTATCAGCTCTAAAGGCACGCAAGATGTTAGACAGTGGATGCACTGGGTTTCTGTTGGGTTTCCGGCACCGCGGCGTGTGTGTGTTCGATCACGTTTCGTAAACATGAACACAGCGGAAGCAATAAAAATAATAAATCTACATTTATTACAAAACACACAACACACGCATGCATATTACAACAAGTGTAGACATAACCGTAAATTTAAATTTGCAATAAAAGGAAATTTATCTACGTTATACCTTTCGTTTGACGTGTAGCGGGAACGGCATCAACCGGAACGATCCTCGCTAGAATCGTCTCTATCCATATCCACGCCGAGTTCCTCGGGATGACTTCGCTAAGCTACGAGCTTCGTCTTCGTACGGGTTACTAGCCTCGTGTTGAAGACGACGTGATCGAGAGATGATCACGATCCGAATCCTAATTCGGATCCTAATACGAGTTCTCAAAACTCGCTTCTCCGGAGAGGTATTCGTCAACCAATTGACGAATCCTTCGTCCTCCACCTCAGAGGATTACCGGAGATCTAATCCCCGGTAAGTTAGCCAC
The DNA here is from genome assembly GCA_025175895.1 of Wurfbainia villosa. NCBI lineage: Eukaryota > Viridiplantae > Streptophyta > Magnoliopsida > Zingiberales > Zingiberaceae > Wurfbainia > Wurfbainia villosa. The sequence continues at coordinate 69,562,422 of CM045994.1, read as the reverse complement.
TGTCGGAGCTCTAACCGTCGTCCAAACGACGCTCCAACGAGAGGAGAACAAGCTGTCCAGAAAACTGGACAGCTTTGGTGGAGGTGATAGGCACCGGCCAACCAAGGGAGATAGAGCTCACCTTGATGCCAAACTTGAAGGAGATCACCGGAGCACTAACCGGCAGCAGCTCGACGCCGGCGAAGGGGAAGGTCAGCACCTTCTGGACGCCGGTTGGAGCCTCAAGGTGGGCGGCGGCAAGGAGGAGGAGAGTTGGCTCAGAATTTCTCCAAGGAGAGGTGGGCGGCAACTTAGGGTTGTGGATTAGGGCTTAATTATCCCTTAAGCCCTCTTTTATAGAGAACTAATTCTCTTAATGGTTATTGGATCATAACCATTAGGCCCGTTAACCCGCTCCATTAAGATAAGTTAAAATAAACCAAACCATGATGGTTTATTTTAAGTTAAAACGAACCGAACCAACTTTTGGTTCATTCTTTTTAAAATAAACTAAACCCTTTGGTTTATTCTCCTCCATTGGATTAGAACCAAACCATTTTGGTCCATCCACTATGTCTTCATAAGACACGACTCATCCATGCTTCCATTGCGACTGAAACGATTTCATGCTCGCTTTATGTTTGGTCCAACCAAACCTAGTTTCTCTCGGTCTGAGAATCCCATTCTCAAGCTCGTTTTAAATCCTTTGGATTACACTCGTTGTGCGTGTGACCAAATAGGTTCTCGGTTTATGTTGGCCGTCTATAATTAACCATTAGTTATAGAACGATAATGAGTGGCACCTAGTAGTACATCATGATCCCCAATTAACCGAAAAGATCAACGGTTGATCCAGAACTATTTCTGAAACCCTTCAGTAGCTCGAATGAATCGTGTCTCATTCCCTTCACTCATCTTATACCCACTTGGTTCAGGCCATGGTCTATTATGTCAGTCCCCACTAGGCTGACTACGTTACACCTAGCCCAAGTATCACTTCCTCGTCCTACGGATTCTAGTTACTCCACATGTATCGAAGAGTACCTTACTCTAAACATGTAATGCTTTGGCCAAAGACTTTAGTAACAATCCGACGAGAGGCCATGGGTATACATCTCCTCGCAAGGAGTGGTGAATCCTTTATAGGCTATTCAAACACCTTCGATCACTTCGACTTATACCCAATCATCCCGTGTCCACATCTCCTTAGAGATGCTTGCTTAAGATGTCAAAGCATAAGTCTCTATGATCAAGATGACTTGAATACCGCAAGTCAAAGGAACATCGCACTTAAGCCACAGTAAGAACTTCATTGACATATCTATATATGCAGAGAACCATATGAAAGTCTTACGGCTGGTCACTCCAATGAACTAGTTACCATAACTAGCATCCACGATTAACTCCGGACATCACTATGTCTCCAGCCAGTGAGAATCAGCTGCTTGGATACACCAAGGAGTATACCTCGTGCTAGTCTCGACAGAATTGATGGTGTCCAAATCCATCAATTCATCGACTAGGGATAATTCCCATACATCACAATTACACATGTAGAGATACTCACTAGTTGTGATCCAATCACAAATTCTCTCATGCTGTGAATCATATCGTGGACATTCAGTAAATGAGTTTAAGATCCAATCAAATACATAAAACATGTATACTCAAATAGTGAATCTTCATTTATCATATAAATGGTTCATACATAAGGCATTTGCCTTAGGACATCTCTCATATATTATTAACAGACTCCCACTTGGCCTAATGCCAATCGCTACGGTATCCAATATCATAAGCTCGAACATGACCCTCAAACTTATTTTGAGGTAATGCCTTAGTCAAGGGATCGCTAAGTTCCTTTCAGTGGGAATTTTCTCGATTTGTATTTCGTTCCTACTGATGATCTCTCTGATAAGATGATAGCGGCGAAGCACATGTTTGGATTATTGATGAGACCACATCAAGTTCAGAGATGAACTTCTTGATCCAAACCGCTTCCTTTGCTGCTTCCAAAGCTGCAACGTATTCTGCCTTAGTGGCAGAATCCGCTATAGTGTCAAGCTTGGAACCTTTCCAACTTATTGCGCCTCCATTCTAGGTGAATACATACCTGATCGAGACATGGAATCTCCGTCCGAAGCCGCATCCGTATACCCGCGTATCACCATGTCCCCTTCTCCATATATTAGGAACACATCCTTAGTTCTTCTCAAGTACTTAAGGATCATCTTAACAGCCGCCCAATGATCCATTCCCGGATCGGACTGGTATCTGCTCGTGACACTCAGAGCGTACGATACGTCGGGCCTTGTACATAACATAGCATACATGATAGATCCTATTGCGGATGCATAGGGAATCTTACTCATGCAAATCCTCTCGTCTTCTGTGTGAAGACACATAGACTTCGAAAGGTGTACCCCATGCCTGATGGGTAAGAAACCTTTCTTGGATTCCGACATGCTAAACCTCTTTAGCACTCGGTCTATATATGTAGACTGCGAAAGACCAAGCAACCGTTTTGATCTATCTCTATAGATCTTAATCCCGAGGATGTAGGTTGCTTCTCCCAAGTCTTTCATGGAGAATGTCTTGGATAACCAAACCTTAATCGATCAGAAGATCAAACATCGTTTCCTATAAGTAATATGTCATCGACATATAATACTAGGAACATGATTGCACTCCCACTAACCTTCTTGTACACACAAGGTTTGTCTGGATTTTGTGAGAAATCAAACTTTTTGATTGTCTCATCAAAACGGATATTCCAGCTCCTGGATGCTTGCTTCAATCCATAAATAGATCATCGCAATTTGCATACCTTGGTTTTATCAACAGATGTGAAACCCTCAGGCTGTATCATATACACGTCCTCGAGCAGGTTTCCATTAAGGAAAGCTGTTTTCACATCCATCTGCCATATCTCATAATCATAATGAGCCGCTATGGACAGGAGCATCCGAATGGATTTAAGCATAGCTATAGGCGAATAGGTTTCGTCATAATCAACACCTTGCTTTTGACGATATCCTTTCGCCACCAATCTAGCCTTATACGTAATCATATTACGATCCATGTCGGTTTTCTTCTTGAAAACCCACTTGCACCCTATAGGCTTTATGCCTTCAGGTGGGTCAACCAAGTTCCAAACTTGGTTTTCATACATGGAATTCATTTCCGACTTCATGGCACCAAGCCACTTATCCCTTTCTGAACTTGTCAGCACTTCTTCATAACTGGTAGGCTCCTCATCATCAATGAGTAACACGTCATTCGATTCACTTACGAGAAATCCATATCTCTCAGGAATATTGCGTGTTCTACCAGATCTACGAAGATGTAGTGTTACAATAGGTCCAGTCAATTGCTCATCACTATGAGTTGTCGACTGTTGTGCTTCACCAGGTATCACATCAATGTCTATTTGAGTCTCTCGAGCCTCCTCAAGATCGACGATACTCCCACTGTTTTCTTGCAAGAGAAACTCTTTCTCTAGAAACACAGCATGCCTTGAAACAAACACCTTTTGTTCCACAGGATGATAGAATTGGTAACCCCTTGTTTCCTTAGGGTATCCAATAAATAGACATTTATCAGACTTAGCATCCAATATGTCTGATACTTTCCGCTTCATATAAGCAGGACAACCCCATACCTTCAAGTAAGATACATGAGGTTTCTTACTATTCCATATCTCATATGGAGTAGTTGAGACTACCTTGGTAGGCATTCTGTTTAACAAGTAAACAGCTGTCTGAAGTGCATAGCCCCAAAAGGTCTTGCGAAGAGTCGCATGATTCATCATTGACCTGACCTTGTCCAACAAGGTCCGGTTACGCCTCTCAGATACACCATTATGCTGTGGTGTATATGGCGGAGTCCATTGAGACAATATGCCATTGTCTCTTAGATAATCAAGAAACTCTTGACTTAAGTATTCACTACCTCGATCCGATCGAAGTATTTAATACTCTTGTCATGTTGTTTCTCTACTTCATTTCTGAATTCTTTGAACCTTTCAAAGGCTTCAGACTTGTGTTTTATCAAGAACACATACCCAAACTGTGAGTGATCATCGGTGAAGGTAATGAAGTAGCTATAGCCTCCTAAAGCTTGAGTTGACATAGGTCCACATACATCAGTATGTATTAGACCTAGTAACTCTCCCACTCGTTCACCTTTTCAGTAAAAGGTAACTTAGTCATCTTGCCTTTTAAGCATGATTCGCATGTATCGTATGAATCCTATTCAAACGATTCCAGAATTCCACATCAGTGTAATTCAGACATGCGTTTCTTGCTTACATGGCCAAGACGATAATACCACATGTAGGAGCCTAATTGATTATCTTTTCGAGCACGCTTATTGCTCGCTTCGATATTGAAAATATCACTGGATACGTCCAATGTATAAACACCATTGCTTAAAGTTCCAGTCCCTTAAAGAACTCCATTCAAAGTTATGTAACAACAATTGTTTCTAAAAGTCAAATGGTACCCATTTCTATTTAAACAAGAAATAGAAATGATGTTCTTTATCAACGAAGGAACATAAAAACAATTGTCCAGTTCTAAGACAAGTCCTACAGGGAGTTCCAACAAATACGTTCCGATGGTGAGTGCAGTAACCGTTGCTCCATTCCCAACACGTAAATTTGACTCTCCCTTGACGAGTCTTCTTCTATTCCTTAGCCCATGTATGTCATTACATATATGTGAGCCACACCCAATATCAAATACCCAAGTGTCTGAGGAAATAGAATGACAAACAATAAAGAAGATTTCTGAAGAAGATGGGGCATCCGATGCCTTATCCTTCTTCACGGACTCAAGATAAATCTTGCACTTTCTTCGCAAATGGCCCTACTTGCCATAATGATGGCAAGTGCCCTTTTGAGCTGGTTCTGCCTTTTTAGCCTTTTTCTTCTTCCCCTTCTGTTGTTACTTTGACTCCCTCTTAGAACCTTTCTTCGAGGAATCAACTAACAACACCGTCCCCTGCTCATGCTTCTCAGAAGGCTCCACAGTCTTCAGCATGTTGAGCAGTACCACAGATGAACCTTCTTGCATCTCAGAGGTGAAGAGGAGCTTGGAGACTTCGAACCTTTCAAATCTCACTTGCTTATCAAACAACTCATAAAGATGAAGGACTACGATATGAGCATCCATATGCTCATGCTGCTTTCGTAGCTTGGGTTCCATCGTGGCTAGCATGATGCAACTTGTCAGTTCAGAATCAGTCACATGTTTCTGATAGACCAACAATTGGTCCAGAGTTGCATCGTCACTAGGACGGGCGGGAAGAGGCGCTTCGAGGACATACTCAAGCTTTTCTGCCTTGAGAACAATTCTCAAGTTTCTAAGCTAGTCCAAGAAGTTCGGCCCAGTCAATTTATTCGAATTAAAAATAGAGCACAAATTCAAAGACATCATGATCAAGCGATTAACCTAGAAATACAAAACGAGCATATATTAGAAAGATGATTTTAAAATGCATCCACATACATTTACAAAATCCCATTCATTTTTTCGAATTCAAAAACCCTTGAAATCAATTCGGGAGATCGTAGGTCAATCTCCGAATGGGCTGATATCCAATATAGATAAGAACAACCTTGGAGTGAGTCCAAAAAGCCATTCTTAGCTATGATGGTGGGTATCAAGTATACCGATTACATATCATGTATATGTAACTATCACAATGTGCTATCAACTAATTGAATGTTTACACATACATTGGGTTGTTAACACATTAACAAGTATGCATCATATGCATAGCACCCAACTTCACCTCTCTTCACATCGACCTTGGAGTGAGTCCAAAAAATCGATGCTCCAAGTTAGAGCTGACCCATTAATCGCGAAATAGTTTTAATATGGTTAGAGCGCATTCAACCAATTAGCCAGGCTTGGAGTGAGTCCAACAACCCAAACTAACGATTGACCTCTGACTCTTACCATATTAGAGTTAAACTATTCCAATGATTTGAACATGTTCAGGTTCGAGCCGGACTTGGAGTGAGTCCAACAACCCAAACAAAAAATAGAACTCTGGTTCTAACCATATTAATGGAAGGTGTAGGCTTTAATATTGAGTTAGGGTTTTATGTCTCATCCTCTTTGCATGCAAATAACTATTATCTACATGGCATGACATACATGACATACATCTACATGGCATGACATACATGACATACATCTACATGTCACGACACGCATGGCATAATGTTATGCATCAATGCAATTACATGGCATACAATTATGTCATGTACATAATTTCCTTATTTGTCATAACTATTTATGGAAATAAAATATGTTTAAGATTTGATTCTCCAAATCAAATCATGATTGAATTAGGAAACAAATTTCCAAATCTAATCACATATTTTATTTATGAAAATAATTGATTAAGGAAAATCAATTTAGGAAACCAATTTCCTAAATCATCAAAACTACTTATGGAAATAAAATATTTTAAGATTTGATTCTCCAAATAAAATCATGATTAAATTAGGAAACAAATTTTCAGAATCTAATCAAATATTTTATTTATGGAAAATATCAATTTCCATAAATACTTCCAACTTTCCAAAAGTGGAAGATTTCCATAAATACATCTAGACTTTCCAAAATTGAAAAATTTCCATAAATACTTCTAAATTTTCAAAATTAGAAAATTTCCAGAAATAACATTATGACTATCGTAAAACCATTTTACGATTATGTCGAAACACAACCTGGGCTCTGATACCACTGTTGGGTTTCCGGCACCGAGGCGTGTGTGTGTTCGATCACGTTTCGTAAACATGAACACAGCGGAAGCAATAAAAATAATAAATCTACATTTATTACAACACACACAACACACGCATGCATATTACAACAAGTGTAGACATAACCGTAAATTTAAATTTGCAATAAAAGGAAATTTATCTACGTTATACCTTTCGTTTGACGTTTAGCGGGAACGACATCAACCGGAACGATCCTCGCTAGAATCGTCTCTATCCATATCCACGCCGAGTTCCTCGGGATGACTTCGCTAAGCCATGAGCTTCGTCTTCGTACGGGTTACTAGCCTCGTGTGGAAGACGACGTGATCGAGAGATGATCACGATCCGAATCCAAATTCGGATCCTAATACGAGTTCTCAAAACTCGCTTCTCCGGAGAGGTATTCGTCAACCAATTGACGAATCCTTCGTCCTCCACCTCAGAGGATTACCGGAGATCTAATCCCCGGTAAATTAGCCACTGTTGGAGCTCTAACCGTCGTCCAAACGATGCTCCAACGAGAGGAGAACAAGCTGTCCAGAAAACTGGACAGCTTTGGTGGAGGTGATAGGCACCGGCCAACCAAGGGAGATAGAGCTCACCTTGATGCCAAACTTGAAGGAGATCACCGGAGCACTAACCGGCAGCAGCTCGACGCCGGCGAGGGGGAAGGTCAGCACCTTCTGGACGCCGGTTGGAGCCTCAAGGTGGGCGGCGGCAAGGAGGAGGAGAGTTGGCTCCGAATTTCTCCAAGGAGAGGTGGGCGGCAACTTAGGGTTGTGGATTAGGGCTTAATTATCCCTTAAGCCCTCTTTTATAGAGAACTAATTCTCTTAATGGTTATTGGATCATAACCATTAGGCCCGTTAACCCGCTCCATTAAGATAAGTTAAAATAAACCAAACCATGATGGTTTATTTTAAGTTAAAACGAACCGAACCAACTTTTGGTTCATTCGTTTTAAAATAAACCAAACCCTTTGGTTTATTCTCCTCCATTGGATTAGAACCAAACCATTTTGGTCCATCCACTATGTCTTCATAAGACACGACTCATCCATGCTTCCATTGCGACTGAAACGATTTCATGCTCGCTTTATGTTTGGTCCAACCAAACCTAGTTTCTCTCGGTCTGAGAATCCCATTCTCAAGCTCGTTTTAAATCCTTTGGATTACACTCGTTGTGCGTGTGACCAAATAGGTTCTCGGTTTATTTTGGCCGTCTATAATTAACCATTAGTTATAGAACGATCATGAGTGGCACCTAGTAGTACATCATGATCCCTAATTAACCGAAAAGATCAACGGTTGATCCAGAACTATTTCTGAAACCCTTCAGTAGCTCGAATGAATCGTGCCCCATTCCCTTCACTCATCTTATACCCACTTGGTTCAGGACATGGTCTATTGTGTCAGTCCCCACTAGGCTGACTACGTCACACCTAGCCCAAGTATCACTTCCTCGTCCTACGGATTCTAGTTACTCCACATGTATCGAAGAGTACCTTACTCTAAACATGTAATGCTTTGGCCAAAGACTTTAGTAACAATCCGACGAGAGGCCATGGGTATACATCTCCTCGCAAGGAGTAGTGAATCCTTTATAGGCTATTCAAACACCTTCGATCACTTCGACTTATACCCAATCATCCCGGGTCCACATCTCCTTAGAGATGCTTGCTTAAGATGTCAAAGCATAAGTCTCTATGATCAAGATGACTTGAATACCGCAAGTCAAAGGAACATCGCACTTAAGCCACCGTAAGAACTTCATTGACATATCTATATATGCAGAGAACCATATGAAGTCTTACGGCTGTTAGGGCAATCTCTTGCCATAATATGGTTTTGATTGTGTGGAAAAGGGTTTAAGTTAGTTTGATATGTTGATTTGATATGTGCGTTGAAGTCGTACAGGACTTAGTAATTCGCACATGGAGCCGTGGCGAGTTTCGCATCTCATGATTGGTGCCTTGAGTCGGTGAAGGATAGCTTTGCGGAAGTCGTGCGCTTGGAGCATCCGAGGGACCGCCGGATGAGAAGCTTGGAGTGAAGCCGGAGGAAGTAGACTTCGAGGCAAGAGACGCGAAGGAGCATTGCAGAGCCGTGCGCCTGATGCTGCCGAGGGACGTGGCCGCGAACGAAGAGAACTTCGAAGGCGAGGGACTCCGAGGGATGAGAGTGAGCGACTGTAACCCGGGAAGGGTAGCTCTTAGGTGAAACTTGGCCATTTGGCCAAGTGTCGGATGGGTTTTCCCGACACCAGTCGACTGCCATGTCACGGCAGTCGACTGCTCTAAGTCGATGGTTCAATCGACTGGTCTAATGTGGCTGAATCAAGTTGATCAGTCGACTGCCAGCATGGGCAGTCGACTGATAGCTTGATCAGTCGACTGCCAAGGGACGGCAGTCGACTGATGTCACTGTGCACGGGCACAGAATGGAGTCGACCTCGTTGAGGACTCGACTGGTTGACATCAGTCGACTGATGGGTGCCATCAGTCGACTGATGCCAGTACCGTTGGATAGTATCCAACATGGAAAGCGGCCGTTATTGGTAACGATTATAGCACTGACCGATCGATGGGTGCCATCGATCGCCCCGTGTCAATGGGAAGAAACCCTCTTCCTCTATAAAAAGGAAGGGGGTAAGGCTTTGGGAGGCTAATGCTTATGCTCTAATTTGCTCCCAAAGTTCCCTAAAGCTTTCCATCCTCTTACTCAAGCTTATTTCCATTATATTTATAAGAGGAGTGTATTTGTGTAAAGAGGTTACCTCCACCTAGCTTTGTGCAAAGGAGAGATCTAGTGGATAGATTGCAGAGTGATTCACCGTGGACGAATCAGACCGTGGATTAGCGGCGTAGCCGTGAACCACGTTACATCTCCGTGTTTGTATTGTCTTTGTTTTATTTCTATTTGCTTGTCTTAGTTTATTGCTTTCGCTTGCGCTAACATTTTGTAGACGAGCGAATTACGACATCCAACGAACGAGGGCTATTCACCCCCCTCTAGCCGGCCAATCGATCCCCAACAAGTGGTATCAGAGCAAGGTTGCTTGTCACCGGACTAACCGCCGCAACAAGCTCTACATCTCAAATGGCCGGCTCAAACATCCACCCACCGAAGTTCGACGGCGAATTCTCTTGGTGGAAAAAGAGAATGGAGGTATTCTTCGAAACCGACTTTGAAATATTGTTAATTATGGAAAACGGTTTCGAGTTGCCTAGGAACGAAAATGGGGAGCCATTGGAGAAATCAATGTGGAGCAAGAGACAAAGAGAAGAATACTTTGCGAATTCAAAGGCCAAGCACCACCTATACAATGTCCTCCCCCAACAAGAAGTCAATAGGATAGGGGAATGTTCTAGTGCTAAGGAGATGTGGGAGAAGCTAGTAGAGCTTCATGAAGGTACCTTGGAGGCTAAGCTAGCGAGAAGAGACCTCCTCCGCTCCCAACTATCAAACATCAAATTAGAAAAGGGAGAAAAGGTAACTTCCCTACATTCTAGATTTAAAGAAATATTAATTGGGCTAACAAGTGTAGGAGAAAAGCTCTCCAACCGGGATATGGTAATGAAGGCCATAGATGCCTTACCCCGGTCCTCAAGATTGAGCTCCATGGTGGATTCGTTTTACATCTCCAAGAACTTGGAAGTAAGTACCTTGGAGGAATTTTTCTCAACAATGGAGCTCCACGAAACTAGGCTTGAAGGAATACAAGAAGAGCCTAGAATTCAACCCTCAAGAGGAGTAGCCTTGATAGCGAACAAGGGGAAGAAGATGGAAGTCCCCTCCTCCTCATCCGATGAAGCCTCTACCTCCTCCATGGATAGCACGGAAGAAGCCTACATGGTAAGGAAGGTAAGGCGTGCATTTAGTAATCTTAGATTTTATAAATCTCATGATAGGAATAGAAGACCAAGGGGGAAGGTCATATGCTACAATTGCCATGGAGAGGGACACATAAGGGATAATTGTCCCCTCCTAAACAAGAGCAAGGAAGAGAAGAAAAAGAAAGAAGAAAAGAGGAAGAAGAAGGGGAGCAAGAGAAAGGAAGAAGAAAAGAAGGCAAAAGGAAAAGGGAAGGTCATGGCACTCAAAGCAAAGACATGGGATGACCTTGCCTCCTCATCCTCATCCGAAGAAGAAGAGCATGTCTATTCCAACCTAGCACTAATGACTCTTCATTACTCGGATTGCTCTTCCTCCACCGAAAATGAAGAATCAAGTTCAAGTGGGGAGAGCTCAAATGAAGGGGGAGCTTCTACATCCTCATCATCCGAAGAAGAAGAGGACATGGAAACTATGGTAACGAATGCCTCTCCTAAGAAAATAGTTTCCATAATTTCTAGTTTAACTAAGGACTTATTTGGAATGAAAAATAAAAATAAAAGCATGCTTAATCAAATTAAGGCATTGGAAAAGAAACTAGAAAAAGCATGCTTAAATGATAATATTTCTTCTAGCTTAAATGATGCATGCTCACATGAATATATGCCATTTAATGTTAGTGATACATGTATGGATGAAAATAGGGCCCTAAGGGAAAAGGTAGATTATTTAACAAAAGCCCTAGAAAAATTCACAATAGGCTCCAATACCTTGAACATGATTATAGGGAGCCAAAGAGCTAGCTTCAATAAAAAAGGCCTAGGCTACAAGGAAAAGAAAAATGAAAAGGCCTACAAATGCCTAATAGCTAGGGGACAAGATAAGAAGAAGGTAATAGCTAGGAAATGGATCCCCAAGGAATACTTAGTTAACCCAATAGGAAAGAACTTATTTTGGGTTCCAAAATCCATCCTCAAGGGTTAGGATAACCCTAGGGTAGTCAACCATATGAACTTGACCTATATCATATTTTTGGTTGACATAGGATGACGGGACAACATTTTTAGAATAGTGTTGGGTGATGATAACGTGCCCATAAATAGATAATAATGCTTAAATCATGATGATTAACGTAATTGCTATGTATGTTTGAAATCATGATTTATGATTTTAATATTTGGCACGTAATCATGGGAAATAGGGTTGAATCATGCTTTAGGTGATACTTTGTTTATTATCATCTTATAATACCTAATGCATGACTATTATTTGATGAATACATGAGTTTCATGATCATAATGTAGAATTCACCCATATATGCTTTATGATCATGAGGATTATTAGGTTGATACTTAACCTTGATAGAATTGCATGAATATATTGGTTAAGTATGCACAAATACCCCCTAGGATGCATCTCACACTCACCATAGGCTACCTTGATTGAAAACTTAGCATGGGTGAGATGTTAGGATGATACAAATGTCCACTAATGCCTATGGCATTTAGATGGTCATTTAAAGTATCAAAATAGCAATAATAGACCAATCATGGGGAAGGCTTATGTTTAATTCATAGACATATTGCCCAAAGATCATGGTTGGATATTTCATATGTTTTCAAAACAATTTCTTACTTTAAAATACATGTATTCATGTTTTGAAACAATTGGATGCAAGACTAGGTGTTAAAATGGATACTCTTATGATCAAAACCTAGTAGTTTTTAAAGCTTTTAGATTTTTGGCAAATACGTGGAAATATAATGATTTTTCATGAAAACATATTTTTCACTGATAGATATACTTAAAAGAAATGTGTTCCCCAAAATTTCATGATTTTTTGAATTTTCTGGAATTTTTAATACATTTTTGAAATTGGTCCAAAATCAAAATCCCGAATTACGTGCGGTCATCGTGTATCCGAACCAATGATCGATGGCTGAATATCGTACATAAAAGGCTAAATTCTGATTTTTAATCAACTTGTGGTATTTTCTTTCTATTAGACTTGATGTCATGTGCTTTTAACTTAGTGATAATCTTTTTGATGGTGTCAAAGGGGGAAAAATGATTATGTTTAAGTTAATTATGATAGGGGGAGAAATTAAGGAAGAAATTAAGGGGGAGTTTCATGGATTAAGGAGGAGTTGCATGTTGCTATATCATGATTATGTTTACATGCTTTCCTTCCTTTAAAATTTATATCAAATGTTTTTACCTAACTTAAACGGATTGCCACACATCAAAAAGGGGGAGATTGTTAGGGCAATCTCTTGCCGTAATATGGTTTTGATGGTGTGGCAAAGGGTTTAAGTTAGTTTGATATGTTGATTTGATATGTGCGTTAAAGTCGTGCAGGACTTAGTAATTCGCACATGGAGCCGTGGCGAGTTTCGCATCTCATGACTCGTGCCTTGAGTCGGTGAAGGATAGCTTTGCGAAAGTCGTGCGCTTGGAGCATCCGAGGGACCGCCGGACGAGAAGCTTGGAGTGAAGCCGGAGGAAGTAGACTTCGAGGCAAGAGACGCGAAGGAGCATTGTAGAGCCGTGCGCCTGATGCTGCCGGGGGACGTGGCCGCGAACGAAGAGAACTTCGAAGGCGAGGGACTCCGAGGGATGAGAGTGAGCGACTGTAACCCGGGAAGGGTAGATCTTAGGTGAAACTTGGCCATTTGGCCAAGTGTCGGATGGGTTTTCCCGACACCAGTCGACTGCCATGTCACGACAGTTGACTGCTCTAAGTCGATAGTTCGATCGACTGGTCTAATGTGGCTGAATCAAGTTGATCAGTCGACTGCTAGCATGGGCAATGATCGATGGCTTGATCACCGATCGCTAAGGGACGCAATGATCCGATGTCACCGCACGGCATAGAATAGAGTCGACTCGCTGAGGACTCGACCGTCGACATCGGGCCGATCGATGGGTGCCATCACCGATCGATGCCGCATGGATAGTATCCAACGTGGAAAGCGGCCGTTATTGGGCAACGGCTAGCGACTACCGATCGATGGGTGCCATCCGATCGCTTCCTGTGTCAACGGGAAGAAACCCTCTTCCTCTATAAAAAGGAAGGGGGTAAGGCTATGGGAGGCTAATGCTTATGCTCCAATTTGCTCCCAAAGTTCCCTAAAGCTTTCCATCCTCTTACTCAACCTTATTTCCATTATATTTGTAAGAGGAGTGTTTTTGTGTAAAGAGGTTACCTCCACCTAGCTTTGTGCAAAGGAGAGATCTAGTGGATAGATTGCGGAGTGATTCACCATGGACGAATCAGACCGTGGATTAGCGGCGTAGCCGTGAACCACGTTACATCTCCGTGTTTGTATTGTCTTTGTTTTATTTCTATTTGCTTGTCTTAGTTTATTGCTTCCGCTTGCGCTAACGTTTTGTAGACGAGCGAATTACGACATCCAACGAACGAGGGCTATTCACCCCCCTCTAGCCGGCCAATCGATCCCCAACAACGGCTGGTCACTCCAATGAACTAGTTACCATAACTAACATCCATGATTAACTCCGGACATCACTATGTCTCCAGCCAGTGAGAATCAGCTGCTTGGATACACCAAGGAGTATACCTCGTGCTAGTCTCGACAGAATTGATGGTGTCCAAATCCATCAATTCATCGACTAAGGATAATTCCGATACATCACAATTACACATGTAGAGATACTCACTAGTTGTGATCCAATCACAAATTCTCTCATGCTGTGAATCGTATCGTGGACATTCAGTAAATGAGTTTAAGATCCAATCAAATACATAAAACATATATACTCAAATAGTGAATCTTCATTTATCATATAAATGGTTCATACATAAGGCGATTGCCTTAGGACATCTCTCATATATTACTAACAGTTTCTAGCACATGCGGTTGATACAAGTCAAGCCGAGGACCAAAAGCTAGAAGATGTCAGAGTTGTATGCAACTACCCAGAGGTATTCCCATATGAACTACCAGGGTTAGCCCCAGATAGAGAAATTGAATTTGAGATCGAATTGATTCCTGGTACTAATCCGATCTCTAAAGCACCTTACCGTATGGCGCCGACTGAATTGAAGGAACTTCAGGGACAACTACAGGAGTTACTCGACAAGGGACTCATACGGCCAAGTCACTCTCCATGGGGAGCTCTAGTACTGTTGGTAAAGAAGAAAGATGGGTCTATGCGAATGTGCATAGACTACCGAGCGCTAAATAATATGACAATCAAGAACACGTACCCTTTACCACGGATTGACGACCTATTCGACCAGTTAAAGGGTGCCACCGTCTTTTCTAAGATTGATCTGAGGTCTGGCTATCATCAAGTGAAAGTGAAACCAAATGATATGTCGAAGACGACTTTTCGAACAAGATACAGACATTATGAGTTCGTAGTTATGCCTTTCGGAGTGACGAATGTACATGCTATGTTCATGGATCTAATGAATCAGGAATTCTCGGCATTTCTCGACAAAATTGTGATTGTTTTCATCGACAATATACTGATATATTCGAGAACCCAAGAAGAGCACGCACACCTGAATATGGTATTGCAGATCCTTCTGGAAAAGAAGCTGTATGCATAGTTCACCAAATGCGAGTTCTTGCTCGATCAAGTATCATTTTTGGGTCACGTTATATCCAAGCATGGAGTGATGGTAGACCCAATAATGATTGAAGATGTGAGTGACTGGAACAGGCAAAAGAATGTCGGCGAAATCAGAAGCTTCCTCGAACTAGCAAGCTACTACAGGAAGTTTGTAGAGGAATTCTCTAGAATTGCAACCCCTATGATAGTTCTCACCAGAAAGAACAAAAAGTATGAATGGACGGACACATGCGAGAAGAGTTTCACAGAATTGAAAAGGAGACTAACCAGTGCTCCAATCCTTGCTCTTCCGGATAGTAACGACGACTTCGACATGTACAGCGACGCTTCCAAGTAGGGACTCGAAGTTGTACTCATGCAGAATGGCAAGGTCATTGCCTACGACTCTAGGCAACTCAAGGAACATGAAAGGAATTATCCCACTCACGATCTGGAGCTAGCAACCGTGGTCTTTGCTCTCAAAATATGGAGGCATTATCTATATGGAGCTCAGTGTAGGATTTGTACAGATCACCAGAGTCTGAAATATTTCTTCACATAGAAAGACCTAAACATGAGACAACGCAAATGGCTAGAGCTCGTCAAGGATTATGACTGCGAGAACTTCTACCATCCAGGAAAAGTGAACAAAGTGGCTGATGGCACCGACGATGTTCGATAATATATTAGAAAAGCAAGCCCATGACCCAAGCATCCAAAGGATCAAGCAAGAGGTCCTAGAAGGAAAGGATGATGGATTTCGTATCGCTGACAGTGGAGTACTCTACCTCAGAAATCGCTTGTGTATTCCCGATGATCTAGAATTACGGAAGAAGATATTTGAGGAAGCTCACGGAACCCCCTATGCGATGCACCCTAGATCCACCAAGATGTACCAAGATCTGAAAGGGAAGTTCTGGTGGTTCGGTATGAAAAGAGATGTGGCTCAGTATGTCAGTACCTGCCAGACCTGCCAAAGAGTTAAAGAAGAACACTAGAGACCTGGAGGAACACTATAGCCAATCCAAATTCCAGAATGGAAATGGGAAGATATTTCTATGGATTTCATCTCAGGACTACCCAAGACGATGAACGGATATGACGCTATATGGGTGATCGTGGACAGATTGATGAAGTCTACCCACTTCTTAGCAATCAAGATGACCTACTCAATTGAGCAACTGGATCAATTATATGCTAGGGAAATTATCAGATTACATGGGATTCATAAGACCATCATTTCTGATAGAGATGGTTGCTTTATTTCCCATTTTTGGGAATGTATTCAGAAGACCCTTGGCACGGTTATTATTCAAGATCGCCTTTCATCCTCGTAATCGAATGCATGCATGTAAAGGGTGAACCAAGTATTGGAAGATATGTTACGAGCTTGCGCCTTGGATTTCAAAGAGAGTTGGTGCCGATACTTATGCTTGGCAGAATTTGCCTACAATAATAGCTACCAAGCTACTATTGGAATGGCGCTCTACGAGGCTCTATACGGGAGATGTAGATCTCCTATATGCTGGTACGAGGGTGGTGAAAAGAAGGGGATGGGACTCCAAACAGATATCATTGACGACACCACCCGAGCTATAGAGAACATCCGCCAAAGAATTGAAACTGCTCATAGCCGGCAAAAGAGCTATGCAGATATGCGCCGTAGACCATTGGAATTCAAAGTTGGGGATATGGTATTCCTCAAAGTGGCCCCTATGAAGGGAGTGATGAGATTCGGAGGGAAGGGTAAGCTAAGTCCGTGCTATGTGGGACCGTATCGGATATTGAAGAGAGTCGGCAAGGTAGCTTACGAGCTAGAGCTGCCTCAAGAGATGTCGGCTATTCACAATGTGTTTCCATGTTTTGATGCTCAAGAAGTGCATTTCCAGTACAGACCAAGTGATTGAGCCACAAACAGTGCAAGTTCAAGAGGATCTGAGTTATGAAAGTCGGCCTATCCAGATACTAGACCAAGAAGTCAAAAGACTAAGGAATAAAGAGGTGCCCTTAGTAAAGGTCCTGTGGCAAAATCAATGGTATGAAGAAGCCACCTGGGAATGTGAGGAGGACGAGAAAAAGAAGTATCCAGAGTTGTTCTAAGTTTTGAGGACGAAACTTTTAAAAGGTATGAAGGACTATAATGCCTGTAAAATTTCTAGAAAATTTTATAAGAATTTTTGCATGTTCATATTGGGCTTTTATGTGGGCTCTTTCAAAAATAAAAGGAAATAGAGCCAAAAAGGATGCATTGCCTAGGGTTTGAACCCTAAACCTCCAAGTAGATAACAAAACCTTAGGATGTATCCGATAACCAGAAGCCCAGCAGGGTTGTGCAATTAGAAGGGTATAGGAAATGATAGATAAGGGTAAGGGAGGCTAAGGGACACCTTCAATTGAATAAATAACAGTATGAGGAGACAAGAGAACCCAAGTTGTCATTCTCCTATTCCTCTCTTCTTCCTCCACCGAAACCCTACCTCCCCCTTCTTCCATTTCAGAAAACCAAGCAAGCAAGAAGAGAGATCTAGTCTTGGAACAACCTAGGGTATATTCTACTACCTAAACAAGCGAAAATATGTAAGTATTCCCTCACCTGCAGTACAAGTTTTTTCGGTTGTTATTTGCTTAAAAACCCCTTTTGAAACTTTCGGCCAAGGCCTCCTTCATGCTTCCAATGATTTTTTCCATGCAATGTTTTGTATGAATATGATGATAATATGTTGATATATAGGCTTGATTTGAGTGTTTGATCCCAAAGCCCCCTTGAAACTTTCGGCCAACACCTATTCATGCTCCTGATGGACTTCCATGCTATGATCTATATGTTTCCATGCCATGTTTTGTATGTAGATGAATATAACATGTTGATAGGTAGGCTTGATTTGAGTGTTTGATCCCAAAGCCCCCTTGAAACTTTCGGCCAAGACCTAATCATGCTCCTAGTGGTCTTCCATGTCATGATCTATATGTTTCCATGCCATGTTTTGTATATAGATGAAGATAACATGATGATAGATAGGCTTGACTTGAGTGTTTGATCCCAAAGCCCCTTTGAAACTTTCGGCCAAGACCTAATCATGCTCCTAATGGTCTTCCATGTCATGATCTATATGTTTCCATGCCATGTTTTGTATATAGATGAAGATAACATGTTGATAGATAGGCTTGATTTGAGTGTTTGATCCCAAAGCCCTCCTTGAAGTTTTGGCCAAGTCCTAGTTGTGCTCCTAATGGTCTTCCATGTCATGATCTATTTGTAATGGATGTTAACATGTGGTTAGTTAGTTCTTGTACAAGTTGTTTAGGGTTTGAATTTTGTTAGAATCCCCATGAAGTTTCGGCCACACCATGTTATGCTTGTTCATGATGTTTCATGCCATACTCTATATGTATATGATGTTAGTATGATGTTAGGTAGACCTTGTACGAATTGTTTTAGTGTTTGAATTCTTAAGAACCCTCCCTTAGGTTTCGGCCAACCCATGTTCATGCCCTCTAATTATCCTCCATGTCATGCTACATGTATATAAGATGTTAATATGATGTTAGTTAGACTTTATGATACAATGATTGGTTTATGCCACTACCTTATGTCCATGTTAATTGTCTGAATGTATGATTATGTTATTCTCATTGCATCATGATGAACAAGTATGTATGATGAAAATGCCTAAGAGATGCTTCCCTATGAATGGGGACTAAGAGCACTCTTTATATTATGAAAAGGAACATGATATGTTATGAAAAGCAACATGATATGCTATGATAAGGAACATGATATGTTATGATAAGGAACATTATATGTTATTTTACTTTTTGCATGGCTTGTACCGGACCCTAACAAGGTCCAAGGGATGGGCTCCTACGTGTCCCTAGGTCGACGGTCATAGTACGGACCTATTACGGGATGGGCTCCTAAGTTTCCCTAGGCCGACGGACATAGTACGGGCCTAGGATGGGCTTCTATGTTATATTGCCACTAGGTCGACGGATGTAGTACGGACCTAGTACCCTAGTAGGTTCGGGATTAGCTACCTCGGGTCTATTTAGGGATGCACGCAATGATGATGATGTATGTTGTACAATGTCGGGCCCAATTTGTTGAGATTATGTTTAAGTACCTATAAAATATATATTTTCAAAGAGCATCTTGCATATACCCCTTTTCATGTTTATGTGATTATGATATTTATATGAATGCTATGCTTATATGTTCTTGAATGATCATGTCATTACTCTTATATGTATGCTATGCTTATATGTTCTTGAATGATCATGTCACTACTCTATGTCTAATTCTTGATGTATGACTTTTGTGAGTAGGAAAGGATCTTACTAAGCCTATGTGCTTATAGTTCATGTTTCCCTTGTACTGCAGATAAGGGTAAAGAATGGCTAAACTAAAGGGAGCAGCAGGAGGGGCAAAGTGTGTGTGGTAGTGGCATGGTGGAGGAGATATGTTTATGTTCCCAGACTTATGCATGTTCCCTTTAAGTTTTGCATGTTAGTTGTTAAGAGTCAAACTCTACTTGATGTTGATGGTTTCTACTTAGTGTCCTTTAAGTTGATTATCATGAACTTGAACTAAGTACTTATGAAATGATTATGCATGCTCCATGTTTCATGCTTTATGTTTTAAAAAGAAAAAAAAAATTTAAAGTCTTCCGCTGTAAATGCATGTATGTATGATCGCGTCGCGCCGCCCTTCCAACCCCTATAGATTACGAGGAAAAGGGCGGGCGTGACAATTGAATGTATTTGATAAAATATGAAGATGATCACGATCATCTTGATCTCGTTGGAAGGTTGAGATGTATAAATATGAGTGTATGGATCAGATCTCTCTAGATCTGAATAGATGGCTCATAATCAATTAGATCTCATCATACGATCAGGATTGTGAAAATCTGAACCCTTGATTAAATTCCTTCAAATATTGATGAAGGGTCCAGATTGATCCATCTTGAAACACCTCTTGTAACCCTAGATTAAGCCATATTTGATCTCACTTGAGTCTAGTCCATTGGCTCATCTCGATCTCCTACAAATATGTTATAAAATTTGTATATGAGTTTGCAAATTTAGAAGAATTTATAATAAGGTCCAAAATAAATCAAAACTTGTAAAACAACCTAAGAATCAACAATTAACACCATGAGAGGATTAAAAACATCAAAATTAAGGACCAAAATAATATACTAAAATTTTGTTATCAATGAACACTCCTCCTTGAACTCCTCCAATACTTTTGTTGGTGAGGGCTCTTCATGGAGCTTGACTAATTTGCTTCACAGCTCCCTAGCATCTTTATAATCTCCAAGCTTACACAAGATGTCACTAAGCATTAAGTGAGCTAAAATTAATATTACCTTTTTATTTATCTTGTACTTTCAATTTTGCTTCTCGGTCAATTTCTTCTTCTTGAGGACTCTTCCCTTCTTATCCTCGGGGGGTCAAGACCTTCCATCACGACAATCCAATTTTCAATATCATACATAAGAAAATGTTTTATTCTACTTTTCCAATTAACGAAGTCTTCGCCGTTGAAGAAAGGTGGAACCATGATGTCTTGGCCTTGTCCATCCTTGGACAATTCCATCTTCTACCACTTATGCTCTCTTGCCAATGAATCCGTAGAAGAGCAACCTTGCTTTGATACAAACTGTAGGGTTGATGGACGTCACACTAGAGGGGGGATGAATAGCGATTTTTTCTTCGCTTTGATGGATTGCATGCTCGTCTATAATCAGTTAGTAATATGCAGCGAAATAATAAAGTAAAGTAACAAATACAAGCACACACACAACAACAAGATCTTTACGTGGTTTTAAACTAGGGTTCCTACTCCACAACGACACTATA
Organism: Wurfbainia villosa; assembly: GCA_025175895.1. Classification (NCBI taxonomy): domain Eukaryota; kingdom Viridiplantae; phylum Streptophyta; class Magnoliopsida; order Zingiberales; family Zingiberaceae; genus Wurfbainia; species Wurfbainia villosa. The sequence continues at coordinate 69,541,389 of CM045994.1, read as the reverse complement.
GTGATCTACCCTCACTATGAACCTCTCCTTCTCGGTATTGTAGGATCATAAAGATGTGTTAGAGTGGAGGGGAAGGGGTGAATAGCGTCAAAATTTTTCTTTCAACAAAACTCGTAATCAAAGTATGGTCGCAGTGGAAGACAAATAAAGTAATAGAAAACATGAACACAAATAGTTTTCACTTAGTTCACAGTCGCAAGGCTGCTTGATTAGGTGCATCCAACAGTCTAATCAACTTTTATCTTATGATGCAACCTTGCCTTCTTCCAAGCCATAATGAAGAGAAATTGAGCTCCAAAACAAGGATTTTAACACATCCAATGCCCCCTAATATGGATATGCTTCATTTTGGATTGGAATGAGGCATAAAGGAGTTCCTAGAGGCTACCACGGCCTATCCGTGGTCGCCACCACGGGTGTGGATCATTCTATGGCTCGACACGGGATATCCAACACGGACGACACCCTGCCCATGCTTCCCCACCACAGTTGTGGTCCTCACCACGGTCTAACTGTGGACCAGTCCATGACCGTAGTTCCCACCATGACCTAACCGTGGACCAGACCACGACCATGATGCATTTCCAATACTATTTAGGATTTAATTAATATTTTATTATTAATTTTATTTTGTTCAAATTTTCTATTTAATTTAATTTTATTTTTAGTTTTAAAATTGTTATATTTACTTTTCTATTTCATTAAGAAATTTTTGTTTTAGTTTGTTTATTTTTTTAGCTTTCTTACTTGCTAAGAAATATATGTTAAAGATAGTTTATTTTTTTTAGCATTAAGAAACCTTCTCTTTCTAAGCCTATTTAAACTTAAGTTTGGGCTCTTGTTCGATATTCAATTTTGATTAATAATATTTCTTTTTATTTAAACTAAGAGGTGTCCTTCTTTTGTTTATGAATTCCCCTTTCTTCAATTCTCTCTGCCTCCCTCTATTCTAACCTCATACATGGAAGATTTTTAGTGTCACCCCGCTGCCCCACCTACGTCAGTTGGTATCGGAGCCCTATATCTATGGAGGGACATTATGGTCATGGTCATGGACGTGACAAGCAGATTTTGATTGAGGAAGTCAAACCCCAGGATCAAAATACCCACGAGATCATCGATCTACAGAGACCAATCACCGAGTTATCTCAGAGATCCATGAATGGTTGTCATGGTCATGATTATGGAAATGATCGATAGGTTTCAATTGAGGAAGTCGCACCCTAGATCGATGTTTCCAGGAGACCATCAAGGATCTATAGAGACAAGTCATAGAGTTATATCGGCAACTATGATTCATAGATGGTTGTCATGGTTGTGATCATAGTCATGACTGGCAGGTTCCGATTGAGGAAGCCTCACACTAAGATCGAAGTTTCCAAGAGATCATCAAGAATCTACGAAGAAAAAGAAGAGGATTAACTCGGTGTGCAACACTGTGAGAACTTGTGGTATCTCTTTGATGCTCTAAAATTCTACATCATCAAGAATATTGTGGTCGTAAAGAATAGTATGAAGACTCTATCTACGATGATGATGAAGACATGGAAGATTTTATCTATGATGGTGATAAAGACATGGATGATTCTATCTACGACGAAGAAATTAGAGAAATCGCGGAAGACCCCATCCATAATGATGATAACATTGACGAGGTAATGGACGACCCCATCTACGACGAGTATGATGATGACGAAGTACTCTGTGAAGATGGCCACGAAACATTGTTTAATCTCTCTTTTTAAGACGAAACGAGGGGTGACTAGTTGATGACGACGATCACCCATATTGGAGGATAAAATATTGTACTAGCACCCCGACAAGAGGATTTCACTTCTCTTTTGGATCATGTCTACCAAATCGGATCCCGAGGACAAGTTCTTTTCAACCCTGAGAGTCTGATTCAGGTGCATCCATCACAACACAACATGCTCATACCCCTAACCTTGAGTATGCATCATTTTGGACTAAAATAGGGCATAATGGAGCTAGTGAATGAAAGAGAAAACAAAAGTCCTTATGCCAAAGAAGAGGATGAGACGGGTTTAAACTCGAGGACGAGTTCTTTTCAACCTTGAGTGATTGATGCAGGCGCATCCAATACTCTAATCAACTTTTATCTTATGATGCGACCTTGCCTTCTTCCAAGCCATAAAGAAGAGCAACTGAGCCCCAAAACAAGGATTTCAACACCTCCATGGCCCCCTGATATGGGTATGCTTCAATATGGATTGGAACGAGGCATAAAAGAGTTCCTAGAGGCTACTATGGCCTACCCGTGGTCACCACCGTGGGCATTGATCATTCCATGGCTTGACACGGGATCTCCAGCAGGGACCACACCCTGTTCGTGTTTCCCGACCACAGTTATGGTCCTCACCATGACCTAACTATGGACTAGTCCATGACTGTGGTTCCCACCATGGCTTAACTATGGTTCCAACCATGGCCTAACATTGGACCAGATCACAACCATGGCGCGTTGCCGTCACTATATAGGTTTTCAATAATATTTTATTATTAATTTTATTTGGTTCGAATTTTCTATTTAATTTAATTTTTTTAGTTTGAAAATTTTTATATTTACTTTTCTGTTTCGTTAATACATTTTTGTTTTAGTTTATTTATTTGTTTTAGCTTTCTTACTTGTTAAGAAATTTTTGTTAAAGTTAGTTTATTTTTTTTTCATTAAGAAACCTTCTCTTTTTAAGCATATTTAAACATAGGTTTAGGCTCTTGTAAGATATTCTGTTTTGATTAATAATATTTCTTTTCATTTAAAGTAGGAGGTGTCCCTCTTTTTTTTTATGACTTCTTCCCCCTTCTCCTTCGATTTACTTTGCCCCCTCTATTCTAACCTCACACATGGATGGTTTTTAGTGTCACCCTGCTGCCCCGCCTACGTCACTGCTAATCCAAGGCCCGTGAATCCTTAATCACTTTCGATGGGGCAATGAACTAAAAGAGTCTCTTCGTTGTTAGAAGTAAGAGACAAGACGATTACAGAAGATTGAAAGGCCTTACCGGTCCTTATACAAATTAAGTACGAAGAAATTGACAAGATAAAACTAATATACCAACAATTTAAGATGAAAGTAAAAGTGTGGTTAGATTAGTAATGTAGCACGAAAGAGTGTGGTTGGAGAGCAAGAGCATTTAGGTGCATTAGATGCTTAGGGTTTGTGACCATCCCACTTATATAGAACTTCCTAGGCCTTCAAGATCATCATTTTCGTCAATATCTAGATCTAGATAAAAACTCTATTCGAAAATCTTATCTTTGAGGTGACATTTGGCTCTTCACGACTACATCAGTACAATGTTCCTATCGCTAGTCGACTACTGGTCCTCCTAGTCGACTACTATTCTTGAGTTTCCATCTTGTTGGCCGCATCACAAGATTAATACAATGTATACACTAAGAGTGATGATGATAGTCATAGACTGTCTAATCTCGACTCCACTATTCCCTCGGAAGCCATAGTTGGATCGATGCTTATGGTTGTCCTCCTATTGATAACACGACCTCACCGTCGCTCCTCACCCAAAGCTTACCTTTGGCCCTTTGGCCTATTGCATAGAATCTGATCTTTGACCACCATTCCTCCTAGTGTCTTTGAGTCCGACTAAGACTGCTCAAGTTTTGCAAAGTTAATGTCACACCCTCCCTTTCCAGGGGTTCAGAGGGCGGCGCGACGCGATCATACATACATGAATTTACAGCGGAAGACTATATACTTCTTACAGCGGAAGACTTTAAACTTCTTCTTTTTTTTTCTTTCTTTCTTTTAAACATAAGCATGCATCATCATTTCATAAGTACTTAGTTCAAGTTCATGACATTCAACTTAAAAGAAAACATGCATAAGTATGGGAAACATAAACAGATCTCCTGCACCGTGCCACTACCACACACACTTTGCCCCTCCTGCTGCTCCCTTTAGTTTAGCCATTCTTTACCCTTATCTGCAGTACAAGGGAACATAAAAATATAAGCACATAGGTTTAGTAAGATCCTGTCCTACTCACAAAAAACATACGTCAAGCATTAAGCATAGAGTAGTGACATGATCATATAAGCTCATATAAGCATAACATTCATATAAACATACACGAACATATAAGCAAGCATAGCATACATATAAACATACCGGAACATAAACCTAGCATTCATATAAACATTCAAGAACATAAGCAAGCATAACATGCATATAAACAAACCAGAACATAAGCATAGCATTTATATAAAAGAAATAACATGAGTATTCAGAAACATATATGCATAACAACCATAATAACATCATAATAATCTAGACATGAAATAAAGGTATAAGCAATATTCTCTTTGAAAACATATATATTATAGGTACTTAAACATAATCTCAACATATTGGGACCGGCATTATACCACATACATCATCATCATAGCGGGCATCCCTAATAGACCCGAGGCAGCTAATCCCAAACCCACTAGAGTACTAGGCCCGTACTATGTCTGTCAGCCTAGGGGCAACATAATATAGAAGCCCATCCTAAGCCTATACTTATGACCGTCGGCCTAGGTCATTTGGGAGCCCATCCCGTACTGAGTCCGTACTACGACTGTCGACCCAGGGGCACGTAGGAGCCTATCCCATGGACCTTGTTAGGGTCTGGTACAAACCATGCAGAAAGTAAAATAGCATATCATGCTTCCTATCATAACATATCATATTTCTTTTCATAAACATATCATGTTCCTTCTTTATAACATATCATGTTTCCTTCTTCATAACATATCATATTTCTTTTCATATCATATCATGTTCTTTTTTTTTATAACATATCATATTTCTTTACATAACATATCATGTTCCTTCTTTATGACATATCATACACTCATACAATTAACATGGCAATGAGCATAACATAATCATACATTCATACAAATAACATGGACATAAAGTAGTGACATCAACCAATCATGCTATCATAAAATCTAACTAACATCATATTTGCATCTTTTTCTACATGTAACATGGCATGGAGGACTTAGTAGAGGGCATGTACATAGGCTGGCCGAAACCCTATGGGAGGGTTCTTAGGAGTTTACATGCTAAACAACTTGTGCAAGGTCTACTTAACATCACACACAAATAGAGTATGACATAAACATCATGTAAAAGCATAACATGGTGTGATCTAAACTTCATGGGGTTCTCACAAAATTTTAAACCCTAAACAACTTGTATAAGATCTAACTAACCACTTGTTAATTCCATCCAATATAGATCATGGCATGGAAGGCCCTTAGGAGTTTAAATGGGTCTTGGCCGAGAGCTTCAAGGAAACTTAAGATCAATTTCTTAAATCTAGCTTAGCTATCAACATGTTACCTTCATCTACATTCAAATCATAGCATGACAACTTATAGATCATAGCATGATAGACCATTAGGAGCCTAAATTGGTCTTGGCCAAAAGTTTCAAGGAGCTTAAAGATCAACCACTCAAATTTAGTTTAGCTAACAACATGTTATCTTCATTTACATTCAAAACATAGCATGACAACTTATAGATCATAGCATGGTAGACCATTAGGAGCCTAAATGGGTCTTGGCTGAAAGTTTCATGAAGCTTTTAAGATCAAATACTTAAATTTAGTTTCGTTATCATCATACTATCTTCATCTACAATCAAAACATAGCATGACCACATATAGAGCATAGCATAGAAAACCATTAGGGGTCAATAGGGGACTTGGCCGAGAGTTTCAAGAAGGTTGAAGATCAAACACTTAAATTTAGTTTAGCTATTAACATACTATCTTCATATACAATCAAAACATAGTATGACCACATATGGAGCATAGCATAGAAAACCATTAAGGGTCAAAAAGAGGACTTGGCCGGAAGTTTCATTAAGGTTGAAGATCAAACATTTAAATTTAGTTTAGCTATCAACATACTATCTTCATCTACAATCAAAACATAGCATGACCACATATGGAGCATAGCATAGAAAACCATTAGGGGTCAAAAGGGGACTTGGCCGAGAGTTTCATGAAGTTTGAAGATCAAACACTTAACCAAACCTATCATGAAACCTATTATCATCATATTCATACAATGTATAGTATGGACCATCATGGAAAGCATAAGGAAGGTCTTGGCCAAAAGTTTCATGTAAGGATTTTCTTAATAACATCAATCGAAACAACTTGTATACAGGTGAGGGGATACTTATATCCTTCGCTTTGTTTAAAAGTTGGAAAACACCTTAAGTGATGCCAAGACTAGAGCCTTCTTCTTTCTTGGTTAGTTTTCGAAAAATGGAAGAGGGGGAGCTTAGGGTTTCGGTGAGGAAGAAGAAGAGAAGTGGAGAATAGCAATTGTGGTTTCTCTTGTCTCCTCATTCCCCTATTTATTCACTTGAAGGTGTCCCTTAGCCTCCCTTACCCTTATCTATCATTTCCCATACCCTTCTAATAGCACAACCCTACTGGGCTTCAAGTTATTGGGTGCATCTTAAGGGTTAGCTATCTACTTTGGGTTTAGGGTTCAAATCTTGGGCCATGCATCCTTTTTGGCTCTATTTCTTTTATTTTTTGAAAGAGCCCATACAAAGCCCATTATAATCATGCAAAAATTCTTGTAAAATTGCTAGGAATTTTACAGGCGTTACAATCCTTCATACCTTTTAAAAGTTTTGTCCTCGAAACTTAGAATAACTCTGGCTTCTTCGTACCGTTGATTTTTTCATAGGACCTTCACTAAAGGAACCTCTTTATTCCTTAGTCTTTTGACTTCTCGGTCTAGTATCTGGATGGGCCGACTTTCATAACTCAGGTCCTCTTGAACTTGCACCATTTGTGGCTCGATCACTTGGTATGTACTGGAAATGCACTTCTTGAGCATCGAAACGTGGATCACGTTGTGAATAGCCGACATCTCTTGAGGCAGCTCTAGCTCGTAAGCTACCTTGCCAACTCTCTTCAATATCGGATATGGTCCCACATAGGGCGGACTCAGCTTACCCTTCCTTTCGAATCTCATCACTCTCTTCATAGAGGCTACCTTGAGGAATACCAGTTCCCCGACGTCGAATTCCAATGGTCTACGTCGCATATCTGCATATCTCTTTTGCCGACTCTGAGCAGTTTCAATTCTTTGGTGGATGTTCTGTATATCTCGAGGTGGTGTCGTTAATGATATCTTTTTGGAGTCCCATCCCCTTCTTTTCACCACCCTCGTACCGGCATATAGGAGATCTACATCTCCTCCGATAGAGAGCCTCGTAGGGCGCCATTCCAATGTAGCTTGGTAGCTATTATTGTAGGCAAATTCTGCCAAGCATAAGTATCGGTACCAGCTCCCTTTGAAATCCAAGGCACAAGCTTGTAACATATCCTCCAATACTTGGTTAACCCTTTCTATCTGTCCGTCGTTCTGAGGATGAAATGCAGTACTGAATAATAGCTTCGTGCCAAGGGCCTTCTGAACGCATTCCCAGAACTGGGAAATAAAGTGACCATCTCTATCAGAAATGATGGTCTTAGGAATCCCATGTAATCTGATAATTTCCCTAGCATATAATTGAGCTAGTTGCTCAGTCAAGTAGGTCATCTTGATTGCTAATAAGTGGGCAGACTTCGTCAATCTGTCCATGATCACCCATATAGCGTCATATCCATTCATCGTCTTGGGTAGTCCTGAGATGAAATCCATAGAAATATCTTCTCATTTCCATTCTTGAATTTGGATTTGCTGCAGTGTTCCTCCAGATCTCTGGTGTTCTTCTTTAACCCTAAGGTAGGTCAGACAGGTACTGACATACTGAGTCACATCTCTTTTCATACTGAACCACCAGAACTTCCCCTTCAGATCTTGGTCGATCATGGATGCATCGCATAGGGGGTTCTGTGAGCTTCCTCAAATATCTTCTTCCGTAATTCTGGATCATCGGGAATACACAAGGGATCCCTGAGGTAGAGTACTCCACTATCTGAGATACGAAATCCATAATCCTTTCCTTCTTGGACCTCTTGCTTGATCCTTTGAATGCTCGTGTCGCAGGCTTACTTTTCTGATATATCGTCGATGAAAATGATTACAAATTTGTCGAGGAATGCCGAAAATACCCAATTCATCAGATCCATGAACATTGCAGGTGCATTCGTCACTCCGAAGGGCATAACTACGAACTCATAATGTCCGTATCTTATTCGGAAAGTCGTCTTTGGTATATCATCTGGTTTCACTTTGACTTGATGATAGTTTGACCTCAGGTCAATCTTAGAGAAGATGGTGGCACCCTTTAGCTGGTCGAACAGGTTGTCAATCCGCGGTAAAGGGTACCTGTTCTTGATCGTCACATTATTTAGCGCTCGGTAGTCTATGCACATTCGCATAGACCCATCTTTCTTCTTCACCAACAGTACTGGAGCTCCCCATGGAGAGAGACTTGGGCGTATGAGTCCCTTGTCGAGTAACTCCTGTAGCTGTCCCTGAAGTTCCTTCAATTCAGCCTATGCCATACGGTAAGGTTCTTTAGAGATCGGGTTAGTACCAGGAATCAATTCGATCTCAAATTCAATTTCTCTATCTGGGGCTAACCCTGGTAGTTCATTTGGGAATACTTCTAGGTAGTTGCATACAACTCTGACATCTTCTAGCTTCTGGTCCTCGGCTTGACTTGTATCAACCACATGTGCTAGAAACCCAGTGCATCCACTGTCTAACATCTTGCGCCCCTGTAGAGCTGATAGAAATTTATCGATTCTTCTCCTTGGCTCTCCAATAAATTCAAACATAGGTTCTGCCTCCGGCTGGAAAACCACTTTTCTTTTACGACACTCGATCGAAGCACCGTACTTGCTTAAGAAATCCATGCCCAATATAATATCATAATCCTGCATGTCGAGCACTATCAGATCATAATAGAGGTTTCTGTCTGCGATTCTGATGGGTGCGGCTCGCAGCATATGAGTAGAGTGAATTACTTTTCCTGAGGGTAGGGTGGTTAAGAACTTGCGATCCAAAGCTTGTGGTGGTATGTCTATCTTTTTCGTGAAAGGTTTAGAAACAAACGAATGTGTTGCCCCAGTATCAAATAATGCAGTAGCATGCTGACATGAAATAAATATCTGACCTGTGACAACCGTAGAAGTGTTCGCCACATCTTCTTGGGTGAGAGAGAATACCCTGGCATCCATCATAACTGGCGGAGCTTCCAATCTCCCTTGACTGATCTGGGTACCTTCGATTGAAGCCTGCATATGGTGTAGCTGTGGAGGAGAACCCCTGTACTGGGCATACTGCTGAGGAGGTGTCTGAACCTGAATAGGGCAGTCCTTGACTCTACGCCCTTCCCGTCCACAGTTGTAGCATCTATTTGTGCCCTTGTAGCATACTCCGAGATGTATCTTCCCGCATGTAGCACACAGAGGGATCTTGGGCTGCTTGTTCGCTGGATCACCTTTAGAGTCATCCCATTGCTTTCTCTTGCCAGTGTGGTTCCCTTTCCAAATACTCTGGGTTCTCTGACCTCTTGACTGGGCTTGATTCCTGCCTTAACTCAGTGCCTCCTTTTGCTAGTTAATGTTGATTAGGTAATGTTCGGTAATCAAGGCAATACCGAACAACTCCTTTGCGGTTTGCAATCTATGAACTCCGCCGGCCACGTTTAGAGCTATCTCGGGTCGGAGCATCTTCAGCATGAGTCTGACCCTTTCTCTTTCTGTACTGACTAACTCTGGGCATAGGCGTGCGAGTCGGTTGAATCTCTTCACAGCTTCACTAACTGATAGATCACCATGCTGGAACCCAGTGAACTCGTCGTAATGCTTGTTTGTCACTCGCATATGGAAGAATTCTTCGAAAAATTCGTATTCGAAGTCCGTCCATCTCATCTCATTCACTTGCCTCTTTGCTTTAACCCTTTCCCACCACATTCGGGCATCTCCCGAAAGGCAAAATGATGCGCACTTAATTTTCTCACATTCGGGCAAGTCTAGTAGCTCTATGATGCATTCCACAGTCTTGAACCAGGTCTCGGCGTCCCATGGTTCACCAGTACTAAAGAAATTTTCCGGCTTCAGCCTCTGCCACTAGATTACGTAAGCTTCGTGTCGAACTATCGGGCCAGGGCCCACTGGTGGGGTGGTAGAGTTTCCTCGCTGATTCATTAAGGTATTTTATCACTTGTTGTTGCTCTGTGACTTGATGCTGGAGTTCCGTAACCACATTCGTAAGGTCAGCTGAGGGTGCTATCTCATCGACCCTACTACTCCATCTCCCAGCCATGTTTATCTTCATATATTAGAGTAAGGCTAGTATAAGATTATCATTCATTTATCTATGCATATTTAAACTAAAGGCTAGCGTAAGGTTATCATACATATTTAAGCTAAAAGCATTTCTTATCATGCATGAACAAAAATAGAGTAGGCATAGAATTTCTTACTTGGAGCGGCAGGATTGGAGCTTGATGTGTGTGTAGTGGAAAGACAGATCTGCTCTGAAACCAACCTCTCATGCCCGCCCTTTCTAGGGGTTCGGAGGGCGGCATGACGATATCATACATACATGCATATACAGCGGAAGACTATATACTTCTTATAGTGGAAGACTTTAAACTTCTTTTTTTTTCCTTTCTTTCTTTTAAAGATAAGCATGCACCATCATTTCATAAGTACTTAGTTCAAGTTCATGACATTCAACTTAAAAGAAAACATGCATAAGTATGGGAAACATAAACAGATCTCCTCCACCTTGCCACTACCACACACACTTTGCCCCTCTTGTTGCTCCCTTTAGTTTAGCCATTCTTTACCCTAATCTGCAGTACAAGGGAACATAAAACTATAAGCACATAGGCATAGTAAGATCCTGTCCTACTCACAAAAACCATACGTCAAGCATTAAGCATAGAGTTGTGACATGATCATATAAGCTCATATAAGCATAACATTCATATAAACATACATGAATATATAAGCAAGCATAGCATGCATATAAACATACCAGACCATAAACATAGCATTCATATAAACATTCAAGAACATAATCAAGAATAACATGCATATAAACATACTATAACATAAGCATAACATTCATATAAAAGAAATGACATGAGCATTTAGAAACATATAAGCATAACTACCACAATAACATCATAATAATCTATACATGAAATAAAGGTATATGAGAGATGCTCTTTTAAAACATATATATTATAGGTACTTAAACATAATCTCAACATATTGGGCCCGACAATGTACCACATACATCATCATCATAGCACGCATCCCTAATAGACCCGAGGTAGCTAATCCCGAACCCACTAGAGTACTAGGCTCGTACTATGTCCGTCGGCTAAAGAGAAACATAAAATAGAAGCCCATCCTAAGCCCATACTTAAGACCGTCGGCCTAGGACATCTGGTAGCCCATCCCATACTGAGTCCGTACTACGACCGTTGACCCAGGGGCAGGTAGGAGCCCATTCCTTGGACCTTGTTAGGGTTAGGTACAAGTCATGCAGAAAGTAAAATAGCATATCATGTTTCTTATCATAACATATCATATTTCTTTTCATAAACATATCATGTTCCTTATCATGGCATATCATGTTTCTTCTTCATAGCATATCATGTTTCTTCTTCATAACATATCATATTTCTTTTCATAACATATCATGTTCCTTCTTTATAACATATCATGTTTCCTTCTTCATAACATATCATATTTCTTTTCATATCATATCATGTTCTTTTTTTTTTATAACATATCATATTTCTTTACATAACATATCATGTACCTTCTTTATGACATATCATACACTCATACAATTAACATGCCAATGAGCATAACATAATCATACATTCATACAATTAACATGGACATAAAGTAGTGACATCTGTAACGCCCGTAAAATTCCTAGCAATTTTACAAGAATATTTTGCTTGATGATCATGGGCTTTATGTGGGCCTTTTCAAAAATAAAAGGAAATAAGCCAAAAAGGGGTGCAAGGCCTAGGAATTGAACCCCAAACCTCTAGAGATAGCCAAGCCTTATAGATGCACCCACTAACCAGAAGACCAATAGGATTATATGATTAAGGAAGAGGGGGAAACTATAGATAAGTAGGACTAAGGGTAAATGAAGAGGCATAAAAAAGAAAAGAGGAACTTCTCTTCCTCCCCTTTATAAAGAAGAGGGAAGATTGAATTTGGTCACTTCCTCTCTTCTTTCCCTCTCCTCACCGAAAATCCTTGAGCTCTCCCTCTCCTTTCCACCCCTTGGGCGAACCCCATCCAAGCAAGAGAAGGTTAGGTGTTGGTCTTCCTTAGGTCATCTTCCTCACCCAAATCAAAGCGAAGGATGTAAGTATCCCTCACCTGCATACGAGTAGCTCCGATTGATGTTTTATAAAAGAAACCTATATTGTTGTATTCGGCCAAACTATGATTTAGGGTTTCCATGAAGTTATATGCCATGCTTTTGAAACTATATGATGATGCTAGGGTTAAAAATGGATTAGGTCAAAAGTTAACCCTAGGAAACCCTATGAACCATTCGGCCAACATGGATTTTTGGTATTTTATTGAAGTTTTATATCTTGTTTTACTTGCAAATGATGATGTTAACATGTTAGAGGGATTAGGATAAAGATCTAACCCTGAAAGTCTACATAGGCCATTCGGCCACCCCCCCCTTATATTGATGTCCTAATGAAGTTTAATCCATGTTTGGTATGCATATGATGTTATAAGTATGTTAAAAGGAATTGGGTTAAAAGACTAACCCTAAGCCCTACTTGGACCATTCGGCCAACCTAGGTTTTTGGGTGACTAAGTGAAGTCTTAACCCATGTTTTATGTGCAAGTGAAGTTATTGTTATGTTTAGGGAATTAGGTTAAAAGACTAACCCTAAACCTTATTTGGACCATTCGGCCAACCTAGGTTTTTGGGTGACTAAGTGAAGTCTTAACCCATGTTTTATGTGCAAGTGAAGTTATTGTTATGTTTAAGGAATTAGGTTAAAAGACTAACCCTAAACCATATTTGGACCATTCGGCCAACCTAGGTTTTGGGTGACTAAGTGAAGTCTTAACCCATGTTGTATATGCAAATGAAGTTATTGTTATGTTTTATGAATTAGGTTAAAGGTTAACCCTAAAACCCTACTATGAACCATTAGGCCAACCTAGGTTTTTGGGTAACAAGATGAAGTTTTAATTTAAGTCTTATGTGCATATGAAGTTGTTGCTAAGTTAAATACATAGGTGTTTACTTCCTTTGATGCCATGCCTTATGCCATGTTAATGCAATGAAGCATGATGTGTTATGAAATGAAGTATGCTATGCCATGTTAATGAAATGAAGCATGATGTGTTATGAAATGAAGTATTCTATGTTATGTTAATGCAATGAAGCATGATGTGTTATGAAATGAAGTATGCTATGCTATGTTAATGCAATGAAGCATGATGTGTTATGAAATGAAGTATGCTATGCCATGTTAATGAAATGAAGCATGATGTGTTATGAAATGAAGTATGCTATGCCATGTTAATGAAATGAAGCATGATGTGTTATGAAATGAAGTATACTATGCTATGTTAATGAAATGAAGCATGATGTGTTATGAAATGAAGTAGGCTATGCTATGTTAACGAAATAAGCTATGTCGTACAAATAAGCATATAAGTATTTTACCTTCTGCATGGCTTGTACCAAGACCTTAACAAGGTCCAAGAAGGGATGGGCTCCTAAGATGCCCTAGGTCAATGGAATAAGACTTGGGCCTAGGATGGGCTTCTATGTATGATTGCCCCTAGGTCGATGGAATAAGACTCGGGCCTAGTACGGGATGGGCTCCAAGATGCCTTAGGTCGATGGAGTAAGACTCGGGCCCAGGATAGGCTTCTATGCTATAACGATTGCCCCTAGGTCGATGAAATAAGACTCGGGCCTAGAAACCTATTAGGTTCGAGACTTGCTACCTCGGGCCTATTTAGGGATGCGCGCTATGATAATGAAGAAGTGGTACAATGCCGGGCCCAAATATGTTGAGATTTATGTTTACGTACCTAAAATATATATGTTTTCAAAGCATTCTGCATATGTTTACTTGATTAGATGATATGTTGTTTACATGTTTCTGTTATATATGTCACATGTTATGTTGATGATATGTTGTTATGTTTACATGTTCTATTATATATGTCACATGTTATGTTTGATGATAGGTTGTTATGTTTACATGTTTCTGTTATATGTGTCACATGTTATGTTTGATGATATGATATGATGTGTATGTTCACATGTTGCGTTTGATGAGATGTTAGGAATGTTTACATGCTTATGTTATATACGTTACATGATATGTATGATGTTATGTTACATGTTAAGTTGATGATGACATGTATGTCGCCTATTATATTGCTTATATGTTATGAATGCTACATGCAATGATTAATGGTGATGTATGACTTTTGTGAGTAGGACAGGATCTTACTAAGCCTATGTTCTTATAGTTGTCTTTCCCTCGTACTGCAGATAAGGGTAAGGGATGGATAAACTAAAGGGAGCAGCAGGAGGGGCCAATGTGTGTGGTAGTGGCATGGTGGAAATGATCCGTTAAGTCTATATACATATACATGTTTACCTATCATGATGATGTCTATGGAGGTCCTTACCTATGTTTACTTATGATGATGGTGCCATGAACCTACCAAACACTAAGTATCTATTTATATATGATGCATGTTCTATGTTGATAAGAAGAAGTAAAGAAGAAGTATATATTTATATATGATGCATGCTCTATGATGATAAGAAGAAGTAAGGAAGAAGTAAGAAGAAGTATTTATACATGTTATGAAGCACACTCTATGTTTATGAAGAAGAAGAAGTATATATATATATGTATGTCAATGCGTGTTTATGTTTAAAAGAAAAAAAAAACAATGCCTAAAGTCTTCCGCTGTATGTAATGTAAGTATGCACGGTCGCGTCACGCGACCCTCCCGGACATTTAGGGTCCGAGAAAGGCAGGCGTGGAGTGGTATCAGAGCCGATCTGCCTTTCCACTACACACACATCAAGCTCCAAATCCTGCTGCTCCAAGTAAGAATTCTATGTCTATACTCTAATTTTGTTAATTTTGATCATGCATGATATGAAATATCTTTAGATTATTTAGTTCATGTATAATATAAAATGCCTCTAGCTTATTTATAAAATGCCTTTCCCTTATGCTTGTTCATGTATGATAGGAAATGCTTCTAGCTTAAATATGCACGAAAATATGTATGATACCCTTATGCTTGTTCATAGTATGATATAAAATACCTTAAGCTTAAATTATGCATGAGAACATGAATGATGCCTTAAGCTTAAAATGACTTTAGTTTTAGTTATACGTAGAACAACGAACGAAAACTTATACTAGCTTTACTTTAATATATGAAGATAATGTCTGGAAGACGCAGTAGTAGAACCAATGAGATAGCACCCCCGCATGACCTTACACACGTAGTCACAGAACTCCAGCGACAAGTCACAGAACAACAACAAGTAATAAATACCCTAATGAATCGTGGAAACCCTCGCCCCACCCTGAGCCCCGGCGATGGTTCGACAGGAAGCTTACCTGATCCAGTGGCAGAGACTAAAGCCGGAAAACTTCTCTGGCACTGGTGAGCCTTGGGATGCCCAGGCCTGGTTCAAGACGGTGGAAAGCATCGTGGAGCTACTGGACTGGCCCGAATGCGAAAAGATTAAGTGCGCATCGTTCTGCCTTTCGGGAGATGCTCGGATGTGGTGGGAACGGGTTAAAGCAAAGAGACAAGTAAATCAGATGAGATGGACAGACTTCGAGTACGAGTTTTTAGAGGAATTCTTCCACATGAGGGTAACCAACAAGCATTACAACGAGTTCACTGGGTTCAGACAAGGTGACCTATCGGTCAGTGAAGCCATGAAGAGATTCAACTGACTCGCACGCCTATGCCCAGAGTTGGTCAACACGGAAAGAGAGAGGGTCAGACTCATGTTGAAGATGCTCCGACTAGAAATAGCTCTGAATGTGGCCGGCGGAGTTCATAGACCGCAGACCGCAGAGGAGCTGTTCAGTAGTGCCTTGATTACCGAGCATTACCTGAACAACAATAATCAACAAAAGAAAGCACTGAGTGAAGGCAGGGGTCAGCCCGGTCGGAGGTCGAGGAACCAGTGCTTGGAAAGGGAACCCCACCGGCAAGAGAAGACAATGGGAGAATCCTAAAGGAGGTCCAAGAACAAGCGGCCAGGTTCCTCTCATGGTGCTACTCAAGGGAAGATACATCCTGGAGTATGCTACCAAGGCACAAATCGATGTTATAACTGTGGATGGACAGGGCATAGAATCAAGGACTGTCCTATCCAGGCTCAGGCACCTCCTCAGCCGTATGCTCAGCCCAGGGGTGCCCCTCCACAGTTACATCAGATGCAGGCCGCAATAGAAGGGACCCCAATCCACCAAGGGAGACTAGAAGCCCCACCAACTATGATAGATGCTAGGGTATTCTCTCTCACCCAAGAAGACATGGCAAACGCCTCCACAGTTGTCACAGGTCAGATATTTATTTTCTGCCAGCATGCTACTGCATTATTTGATACTGGGGCAACACATTCGTTTGTTTCTACACACTTTACCGGAAACATAGACATACCACCACAAGCCCTAGATCACAAGTTCTTAACCACCCTGCCCTCGGGAGAGGTAATGCCCTCCACTCATATGCTGCGAGCCGCACCCATCAGAATTGCAGATAGAGAACTCTACTGCGATCTGATAGTGCTCGACATGCAGGATTATGACATTATATTGGGCATGGATTTCTTGAGCAAGTACGGTGCTTCGATCGAGTGCCGAAAAAGGAAAGTGGTTTTCCAGCCGGAAGCAGAACCTAAGTTCGAATTTATTGGAGAACCAAGGAGAGGAGTCAATAAGATTTTATCAGCCCTACAGGCACGTAAGATGCTAGACAGTGGATGCACTGGGTTTCTGGCACACATAGTTGATACAAGTCAAGCTGAGGATCAGAAGCTAGAGAATGTCAGAGTTGTATGCAACTACCCAGAGGTATTCCCAGACGAACTACCAGGGTTAGCCCCCGATAGAGAAATTGAATTTGAGATCGAGTTGATTCCTGGTACTAACCCGATCTCTAAAGCACCTTACCGTATGGCGCCGGCTGAATTGAAGGAACTTCAGGGACAGCTACAGGAATTACTCGACAAGGGACTTATTCGCCCAAGTCGCTCTCCATGGGGAGCTCCAGTGCTGTTGGTGAAGAAGAAAGATGGGTCTGTGCGAATGTGCATAGACTACCGCGCGCTAAATAATGTGACGATCAAGAACCGGTACCCTTTGCCGCGGATTGACGACCTGTTCGACCAACTAAAGGGTGCCACCATTTTCTCGAAGATCGACCTGAGGTCCGGCTATCATCAAGTAAAAGTGAAATCAGATGATATACCAAAGACGGCCTTCCGGACCAGATATGGACATTACGAGTTCGTAGTTATGCCCTTCGGAGTGACGAATGCACCTGCTCTGTTCATGGATTTGATGAACCGGGTATTCTCGGCATTCCTCGACAAGTTTGTGATCGTCTTCATTGACGACATACTGATATATTCGAGAACCCCCGAGGAGCACGCAGAACACTTGAATGTGGTATTGCAGATCCTTCGGGAAAAATAGCTATTCGCAAAGTTCTCCAAATGCGAGTTCTGGCTCGAGCAAGTATCATTTTTGGGTCACGTGATATCCAAACACGGAGAAACTCCTCTCGCAGGCGTTCGTCCACACATATTTCTTGTCCCTTCTGGTGAGGACTGTCATAGGGGCGACAATCCTGGAGAAGTTCTCTACAAACTTCCGGTAGTAGCTTGCTAGCCCGAGAAAGCTTCTGACCTCGCTGGCATTCCTTGGTCAGTTCCAATTACTCACGGCTTCAATCTTCATTGGGTCTACCATTACGCCCGCCCTTTCCTGGACCCTAAATGTCTGGAGGGTCGGCGCGTGACGCGACCGTGCATACTTACATTACATACAGCGGAAGACTTTAGGCATTGTTTTTTTTTTTTAAACATAAACACGCATTGACATACATATATATATATACTTCTTCTTCTTCATAAACATAGAGTGTGCTTCATAACATGTATAAATACTTCTTCTTACTCCTTCCTTACTTCTTCTTATCATCATAGAGCATGCATCATATATAAATAGATACTTAGTGTTTGGTAGGTTCATGGCACCATCATCATAAGTAAACATAGGTAAGGACCTCCATAGACATCATCATCATAGGTAAACATGTATATGTATATAGACTTAACGGATCGTTTCCACCATGCCACTACCACACACATTGGCCCCTCCTGCTGCTCCCTTTAGTTTATACATCCCTTACCCTTATCTGCAGTACGAGGGAAAGACAACTATAAGCACATAGGCTTAGTAAGATCCTGTCCTACTCACAAAAGCCATACATCACCATTAATCATAGCATGTAGCATTCATAACATATAAGCAATATAATAGGCGACATACATGGCATCATCAACTTAACATGTAACATAACATAATACATATCATGTAACGTATATAACATAAGCATGTAAACATTCCTAACATCTCATCAAACGCAACATGTGAACATACACATCATATCATATCATCAAACATAACATGTGACACATATAACAGAAACATGTAAACATAACAACCTATCATCAAACATAACATGTGACATATATAACAGAACATGTAAACATAACAACATATCATCAACATAACATGTGACATATATAACAGAAACATGTAAACAACATATCATCTAATCAGGTAAACATATGCAGAATGCTTTGAAAACATATATATTTTAGGTACGTAAACATAAATCTCAACATATTTGGGCCCGGCATTGTACCACTTCTTCATTATCATAGCGCGCATCCCTAAATAGGCCCGAGGTAGCAAGTCTCGAACCTAATAGGTTTCTAGGCCCGAGTCTTATTCCATCGACCTAGGGGCAATCGTTATAGCGTAGAAGCCTATCCTGGGCCCGAGTCTTACTCCATCGACCTAAGGCATCTTGGAGCCCATCCCATACTAGGCCCGAGTCTTATTCCATCGACCTAGGGGAAATCATACATAGAAGCCCATCCTAGGCCCGAGTCTTATTCCATCGACCTAGGGCATCTTAGGAGCCCATCCCTTCTTGGACCTTGTTAAGGTCTTGGTACAAGCCATGCAGAAGGTAAAATACTTATATGCTTATTTGTACGACATAGCTTATTTCGTTAACATAGCATAGCCTACTTAATTTCATAACACATCATGCTTCATTTCATTAATATAGCATAGCATACTTCATTTCATAACACATCATGCTTCATTTCATTAACATGGCATAGCATACTTCATTTCATAACACATCATGGATCATTGCATTAACATAGCATAGCATACTTCATTTCATAACACATCATGCTTCATTGCATTACCATAGCATAGCATACTTCATTTCATAACACATCATGCTTCATTGCATTAACATAGCATAGCATACTTCATTTCATAACCATCATGCTTCATTTCATTAACATGGCATAGCATACTTCATTTCATAACACATCATGCTTCATTGCATTAACATGGCATAAGGCATGGCATCAAAGGAAGTAAACACCTATGTATTTAACTTAGCAACAACTTCATATGCACATAAGACTTAAATTAAAACTTCATCTAGTTACCCAAAAACCTAGGTTGGCCGAATGGTTCATAGTAGGGTTTTAGGGTTAACCTTTAACCTAATTCATGAAACATAACAATAACTTCATTTGCATATACAACATGGGTTAAGACTTCACTTAGTCACCCAAACCTAGGTTGGCCGAATAGTCCAAATAAGGTTTAGGGTTAGTCTTTTAACCTAATTCCTTAAACATAACAATAACTTCACTTGCACATAAAACATGGGTTAAGACTTCACTTAGTCACCCAAAAACCTTGGTTGGCCGAATGGTCCAAATAAGGTTTAGGGTTAGTCTTTTAACCTAATTCCTTAAACATAACAATAACTTCACTTGCACATAAAACATGGGTTAAGACTTCACTTAGTCACCCAAAAACCTAGGTTGGCCGAATGGTCCAAGTAGGGCTTAGGGTTAGTCTTTTAACCCAATTCCTTTTAACATACTTATAACATCATATGCATACCAAACATGGATTAAACTTCATTAGGACATCAATATAAGGGGGGGTGGTCGAATGGCCTATGTAGACTTTCAGGGTTAGATCTTTATCCTAATCCCTCTAACATGTTAACATCATCATTTGCATGTAAAACAAGATATAAAACTTCAATAAAACACCAAAAATCCATGTTGGCCGAATGGTTCATAGGGTTTCCTAGGGTTAACTTTTGACCTAATCCATTTTTAACCCTAGCATCATCATATAGTTTCAAAAGCATGGCATATAACTTCATGGAGACCCTAAATCATAATTTGGATGAATACAACAATATAGGTTTCTTTTATAAAACATCAATCGGAGCTACTCGTATGCAGGTGAGGGATACTTACATCCTTCGCTTTGATTTGGGTGAGGAAGATGACCTAAGGAAGACCAACACCTAACCTTCTCTTGCTTGGATGGGGTTCGACCAAGGGGTGGAAAGGAGAGGGAGAGCTCAAGGATTTTCGGTGAGGAGAGGGAAAGAAGAGAGGAAGTGACCAAATTCAATCTTCCCTCTTCTTTATAAAGGGGAGGAAGAGAAGTTCCTCTTTTCTTTTCTATGCCTCTTCATTTACCCTTAGTCCTACTTATCTATAGTTTCCCCCTCTTCCTTAATCATATAATCCTATTGGTCTTCTGGTTAGTGGGTGCATCTATAAGGCTTGGCTATCTCTAGAGGTTTGGGGTTCAATTCCTAGGCCTTGCACCCCTTTTTGGCTTATTTCCTTTTATTTTTGAAAAGGCCCACATAAAGCCCATGATCATCAAGCCAAAAATTCTTGTAAAATTGCTAGGAATTTTACGGGCGTTACAATCCTTCATACCTTTTAAAAGTTTCGTCCTCGAAACTTAGAACAATTCTGGGTACTTCTGCTTCATGTCCTCCTCGCGTTCCCAGGTAGCTTCCTCGTACCGTTGATTCTGCCACAGGACCTTTACTAAGGGCACCTCTTTGTTCCTTAGCCTCTTGATTTCTCGGTCTAGTATTTGGATAGGCCGACTTTCAATACTCAGGTCCTCTTGAACTTGTACTGTTTGTGGCTCGATCACTTGGTCCGTACTGGAAATGCATTTCTTGAGCACAGAGACATGGAACACGTTGTGAATAGCCGACATCTCTTGAGGCAGCTCTAGCTTGTAAGCTACATTGCCAATCCTCTGCGATATCGGATACGGTCCCACGTAACGTGGACTCAGTTTACCCTTCCTTCCGAACCTCATCACTCCCTTCATGGGAGCCACTTTGAGGAATACTAGGTCCCCAACTTCAAATTCTAACGGTCTACGCCGCTTATCCGCATAGCTCTTTTGTCGGCTCTGAGCAGTTTCAATTCTATGACGGATATTCCGTATAGCTTGGGTGGTGTTGTCGATGAAGTCCGTCTGGAGTCCCATCTTCTTCTTTTCACCACCCTCGTACCAGCATATGGGAGATCTACATTTTCCTCCCGTATAGCGCCTCGTAGGGTGCCATCCCAATAGTAGCTTGATAGCTATTGTTGTAGGCGAATTCTGCCAAACATAAGTATCGGCACCAGCTACCTTTGAAATCTGGCACACCTGTAACATATCCTCCAAGATTTGATTTACTCTTTCTGTCATGCATGCGGGATGGAAAGCAGTACTGAATAATAGTTTCGTGCCTAGGGCCTTCTGAACACATTCCCAGAAATGGGAAATAAAGTGACCATCTCTGTCAGAAATGATGGTCTTAGGAATTCCATGTAGTCTGATAATTTCCTTAGCATATAACTGAGCCAGTTGCTCCGTCGAATAGGTCATCCTGATTGCTAAGAAATGGGCGGACTTCGTCAATCTGTCCACAATTACCCATATAGCATCATAACCGTTTGTCGTCTTGGGCAATCCTGAGATGAAATCCATAGAAATGTCTTCCCATTTCCATTCTGGAATCTGGATCGGCTGTAGTGTTCCTCCGTGTCTCGTGTTCTCGCTTTAACCTCTGGCCCGGTCGGTGCATCGACATCTTGAGCCACATCTCTTTTCATTCCGAACCACCAGAACTTTCGTTTTAGGTCTTGGTACATCTTGGTGGTTCCAGGATGCATCGCATAAGGAGTTCTGTGAGCTTCCTCAAATATCTCCTTCCGCAATTCTGGATCGTCGGGAATACACAAGCGATCCCTGAGGTAGAGTACTCCACTATCAGAGATCCAAAACCCGTCGTCCTTTCCTTCTAAGACTTCTTGCTTGATCCTCTGAAGGCTTGGGTCACGGGCTTGCTTTTCCAGTATATCATCGAACAGCGTCGGTGTTATCGTCATGGTCGAGAGCTGTCCGGAGATGATTTCAACCCCGTAACGCATAATCTCTTTTTCTAAGGGTCGAGATAGCACTGAGAGGGACATCAAGGTGGCGCAGGACTTCCTGCTGAGTGCATCAGCCACCTTGTTAGCTTTCCCCGGATGGTAAAGAATCTCGCAGTCATAATCCTTGATTTGTGCCGAGCCATCTGCTACCGCCTCATGTTCAGGTCCTTCTGTGTGAAGAAATATTTCAGACTCTGATGGTCTGTATAAATCCTACACTGAGCTCCATATAGGTAATGCCTCCATGTTTTGAGAGCAAAGACCACGGCCGCTAGCTCTAAGTCGTGGGTGGGATAATTCCTTTCGTGTTCCTTGAGTTGCCTAGAGGAATAGGCAATGACCTTGCCATTCTGCATAAGTACTGCTCCGAGTCACAACTTGGAAGCGCCACCGCATACATGTCGAAGCTTTCGCATCGTGAAGAGCAAGGATTGGAGCGCTGGTCAGTCTCCTTTTCAATTCTGAGAAACTCCTCTCGCAGGCGTTCGTCCACTCATATTTCTTGTCCCTTCTGGTGAGGACTGTCATAGGGGCGACAATCCCGAGAAGTTCTCTACAAACTTCCGTAGTAGCTTGCTGGCCCGAAAGCTTCGACCACCGCATTCCTTGGTCGGTTCCAATTACTCATGGCTTCAATCTTCATTGGGTCTACCATTACTCCGTGTTTGGATATCACGTGACCGAAAAATGATACTTGCTCAAGCTAGAACTCGCATTTGGAGAACTTTGCGAATAGCTGTTTTTCCCGAAGGATCTGCAATACCACATTCAAGTGTTCTGCGTGCTCCTCGGGGGTTCTCGAATATATTAGTATGTCGTCAATGAAGACGATCACAAACTTGTCGAGGAATGCCGAGAATACCCGGTTCATCAAATCCATGAACAGAGCAGGTGCATTCGTCACTCCGAAGGGCATAACTACGAACTCGTAATGTCCATATCTGGTCCGGAAAGCCGTCTTTGGTATATCATCTGATTTCACTTTTACTTGATGATAGCCGGACCTCAGGTCGATCTTCGAGAAAACGGTGGCACCCTTTAGTTGGTCGAACAGGTCGTCAATCCGCGGCAAAGGGTACCGGTTCTTGATCGTCACATTATTTAGCGCGCGGTAGTCTATGCACATTCGCACAGACCCATCTTTCTTCTTCACCAACAGCACTGGAGCTCCCCATGGAGAGCGACTTGGTAATCGATCCTTGTCGAGTAATTCCTGTAGCTGTCCCTAAAGTTCCTTCAATTCAGCCGGCGCCATACGATAAGGTGCTTTAGAGATCGGGTTAGTACCAGGAATCAACTCGATCTCAAATTCAATTTCTCTATCGGGGGCTAACCCTGGTAGTTCGTCTGGGAATACCTCTGGGTAGTTGCATACAACTCTGACATTCTCTAGCTTCTGATCCTCAGCTTGACTTGTATCAACTATGTGTGCCAGAAACCCAGTGCATCCACTGTCTAGCATCTTACGTGCCTGTAGGGCTGATAAAATCTTATTGACTCCTCTCCTTGGTTCTCCAATAAATTCGAACTTAGGTTCCGCCCGAAAACCACTTTCCTTTTTCGGCACTCGATCGAAGCACCGTACTTGCTCAAGAAATCCATGCCCAATATAATGTCATAATCCTGCATGTCGAGCACTATCAGATCGCAGTAGAGTTCTCTATCTGTAATTCTGATGGGTGCGGCTCGCAGCATATGAGTGGAGGGCATTACCTCTCCCGAGGGCAGGGTGGTTAAGAACTTGTGATCTAGGGCTTGTGGTGGTATGTCTATGTTTCCGGTAAAGTGTGTAGAAACAAACGAATGTGTTGCCCCAGTATCAAATAATGCAGTAGCATGCTGGCAGAAAATAAATATCTGACCTGTGACAACTGTGGAGGCGTTTGCCACGTCTTCTTGGGTGAGAGAGAATACCCTAGCATCTGTCATAGCTGGTGGGGCTTCTAGTCTCCCTTGGTGGATTGGGGTCCCTTCTATTGCGGCCTGCATCTGATGTAACTGTGGAGGGGCACCCCTGGGCTGAGCATACGGCTGAGGAGGTGCCTGAGCCTGGATAGGACAGTCCTTGATTCTATGCCCTGTCCGTCCACAGTTATAACATCGATTTGTGCCTTGGTAGCATACTCCAGGATGTATCTTCCCGCAGGTAGCACACAGAGGGAACCTGGGCTGCTTGTTTACTGGACCTCCTTTAGGATTCTCCCATTGTCTTCTCTTGCCAGTGGGGTTCCCTTTCCAAGCACTCTGGTTCCTCTGACCTCCTGACTGGGCCTGACCCCTGCCTTCACTCAGTGCTTTCTTTTGTTGATTAATGTTGTTCAGGTAATGCTCGGTAATCAAGGCACTACTGAACAGCTCCTCTGCGGTCTGCGGTCTATGAACTCCGCCGGCCACATTCAGAGCTATTTCTGGTCGGAGCATCTTCAACATGAGTCTGACCCTCTCTCTTTCCGTGTTGACCAACTCTGGGCATAGGCGTGCGAGTCGGTTGAATCTCTTCACGGCTTCGCTGACCGATAGGTCACCTTGTCTGAACCCAGTGAACTCGTCGTAATGCTTGTTGGTTACCCTCATGTGGAAGAATTCCTCTAAAAACTCGTACTCGAAGTCTGTCCATCTCATCTGATTTACTTGTCTCTTTGCTTTAACCCGTTCCCACCACATCCGAGCATCTCCCGAAAGGCAGAACGATGCGCACTTAATCTTTTCGCATTCGGGCCAGTCCAGTAGCTCCACGATGCTTTCCACCGTCTTGAACCAGGCCTGGGCATCCCATGGCTCACCAGTGCCAGAGAAGTTTTCCGGCTTTAGTCTCTGCCACTGGATCAGGTAAGCTTCCTGTCGAACCATCGGGCCGGGCCCGTCGTGGCGAGGGTTTCCTCGCTGATTCATTAGGGTATTTATTACTTGTTGTTGTTCTGTGACTTGTCGCTGGAGTTCTGTGACTACGTGTGTAAGGTCATGCGGGGGTGCTATCTCATTGGTTCTACTACTGCGTCTTCCAGACATTATCTTCATATATCAAAGTAAAGCTAGTATAAGTTTTCGTTCGTTGTTCTACGTATAACTAAAACTAAAGTCATTTTAAGCTTAAGGCATCATTCATGTTCTCATGCATAATTTAAGCTTAAGGTATTTTATATCATACATGAACAAGCATAAGGGTATCATACATATTTTCGTGCATATTTAAGCTAGAAGCATTTCCTATCATACATGAACAAGCATAAGGGAAAGGCATTTTATAAATAAGCTAGAGGCATTTTATATTATACATGAACTAAATAATCTAAAGATATTTCATATCATGCATGATCAAAATTAACAAAATTAGAGTATAGACATAGAATTCTTACTTGGAGCAGCAGGATTTGGAGCTTGATGTGTGTGTAGTGGAAAGGCAGATCGGCTCTGATACCACCTGTCACGCCCGCCCTTTCCTAGACCCTATATGTCCGGAGGGTCGGCGCGTGACGCGACCGTGCATACTTACATTACATACAGCGGAAGACTTTAGGTATTGTTTTTTTTTTCTTTTAAACATAAACACGCATTGACATACATATATATATATATACTTCTTCTTCTTCATAAACATAGAGTGTGCTTCATAACATGTATAAATACTTCTTCTTACTCCTTCCTTACTTCTTCTTTTCATCATAGAGCATGCATCATATATAAATAGATACTTAGTGTTTGGTAGGTTCATGGCACCATCATCATAAGTAAACATAGGTAAGGACCTCCATAGACATCATCATCATAGGTAAACATGTATATGTATATAGACTTAACGGATCGTTTCCACCATGCCACTACCACACACATTGGCCCCTCCTGCTGCTCCCTTTAGTTTATCCATCCCTTACCCTTATCTCTGCGTCTGAGGAAAGACAACTATAAGCACATAGGCTTAGTAAGATCCTGTCCTACTCACAAAAGCCATACATCACCATTAATCATAGCATGTAGCATTCATAACATATAAGCAATATAATAGGCGACATACATGGCATCATCAACTTAACATGTAACATAACATCATACATATCATGTAACGTATATAACATAAGCATGTAAACATTCCTAACATCTCATCAAACGCAACATGTGAACATACACATCATATCATATCATCAAACATAACATGTGACACATATAACAGAAACATGTAAACATAACAACCTATCATCAAACATAACATGTGACATATATAACAGAACATGTAAACATAACAACATATCATCAACATAACATGTGACATATATAACAGAAACATGTAAACAACATATCATCTAATCAGGTAAACATATGCAGAATGCTTTGAAAACATATATATTTTAGGTACGTAAACATAAATCTCAACATATTTGGGCCCGGCATTGTACCACTTCTTCATTATCATAGCGCGCATCCCTAAATAGGCCCGAGGTAGCAAGTCTCGAACCTAATAGGTTTCTAGGCCCGAGTCTTATTCCATCGACCTAGGGGCAATCGTTATAGCGTAGAAGCCTATCCTGGGCCCGAGTCTTACTCCATCGACCTAAGGCATCTTGGAGCACATCCCGTACTAGGCCCGAGTCTTATTCCATCGACCTAGGGCATCTTAGGAGCCCATCCCTTCTTGGACCTTGTTAAGGTCTTGGTACAAGCCATGCAGAAGGTAAAATACTTATATGCTTATTTGTACGACATAGCTTATTTCGTTAACATAGCGTAGCCTACTTCATTTCATAACACATCATGCTTCATTTCATTAACATAGCATAGCATACTTCATTTCATAACACATCATGCTTCATTTCATTAACATGGTATAGCATACTTCATTTCATAACACATCATGCTTCATTGCATTAACATAGCATAGCATACTTCATTTCATAAAACATCATGCTTCATTGCATTAACATAGCATAGCTTACTTCATTTCATAACACATCATGCTTCATTGCATTAACATGGCATAGCATACTTCATTTCATAACACATCATGCTTCATTGCATTAACATGGCATAAGGCATGGCATCAAAGGAAGTAAACACCTATGTATTTAACTTAGCAACAACTTCATATGCACATAAGACTTAAATTAAAACTTCATCTAGTTACCCAAAAACCTAGGTTGGCCGAATGGTTCATAGTAGGGTTTTAGAGTTAACCTTTAACCTAATTCATGAAACATAACAATAACTTCATTTGCATATACAACATGGGTTAAGACTTCACTTAGTCACCCAAACCTAGGTTGGCCGAATGGTCCAAATAAGGTTTAGGGTTAGTCTTTTAACCTAATTCCTTAAACATAACAATAACTTCACTTGCACATAAAACATGGGTTAAGACTTCACTTAGTCACCCAAAAACCTAGGTTGGCCGAATGGTCCAAATAAGGTTTAGGGTTAGTCTTTTAACCTAATTCCTTAAACATAACAATAACTTCACTTGCACATAAAACATGGGTTAAGACTTCACTTAGTCACCCAAAAACCTAGGTTGGCCGAATGGTCCAAGTAGGGCTTAGGGTTAGTCTTTTAACCCAATTTCTTTTAACATACTTATAACATCATATGCATACCAAACATGGATTAAACTTCATTAGGACATCAATATAAGGGGGGGTGGCCGAATGGCCTATGTAGACTTTCAGGGTTAGATCTTTATCCTAATCCCTCTAACATGTTAACATCATCATTTGCAAGTAAAACAAGATATAAAACTTCAATAAAACACCAAAAATCCATGTTGGCCGAATGGTTCATAGGGTTTCCTAGGGTTAACTTTTGAACTAATCCATTTTTAACCCTAGCATCATCATATAGTTTCAAAAGCATGGCATATAACTTCATGGAGACCCTAAATCATAATTTGGATGAATACAACAATATAGGTTTCTTTTATAAAACATCAATCGGAGCTACTCGTATGCAGGTGAGGGATACTTACATCCTTCGCTTTGATTTGGGTGAGGAAGATGACCTAAGGAAGACCAACACCTAACCTTCTCTTGCTTGGATGGGGTTCGGCCAAGGGGTGGAAAGGAGAGGGAGAGCTCAAGGATTTTCGGTGAGGAGAGGGAAAGAAGAGAGGAAGTGACCAAATTCAATCTTCCCTCTTCTTTATAAAGGGGAGGAAGAGAAGTTCCTCTTTTCTTTTCTATGCCTCTTCATTTACCCTTAGTCCTACTTATCTATAGTTTCCCCCTCTTCCTTAATCATATAATCCTATTGGTCTTCTGGTTAGTGGGTGCATCTATAAGGCTTGGCTATCTCTAGAGGTTTGGGGTTCAATTCCTAGGCCTTGCACCCCTTTTTGGCTTATTTCCTTTAATTTTTGAAAAGGCCCACATAAAGCCCATGATCATCAAGCCAAAAATTCTTGTAAAA
Source organism: Wurfbainia villosa (assembly GCA_025175895.1). Taxonomy (NCBI): domain Eukaryota; kingdom Viridiplantae; phylum Streptophyta; class Magnoliopsida; order Zingiberales; family Zingiberaceae; genus Wurfbainia; species Wurfbainia villosa. The sequence continues at coordinate 69,512,381 of CM045994.1, read as the reverse complement.
TTGCTAGGAATTTTACGGGCGTTACAATCCTTCATACCTTTTAAAAGTTTCATCCTCGAAACTTATAACAATTCTGGGTACTTCTGCTTCATGTCCTCCTCGCGTTACATGATATGTATGATGTTTTACTTGCACGAAAATATGTATGATACCCTTATGCTTGTTCATGTATGATATAAAATACCTTAAGCTTAAATTATGCATGAGAACATGAATGATGCCTTAAGCTTAAAATGACTTTAGTTTTAGTTATACGTAGAACAACGAACGAAAACTTATACTAGCTTTACTTTGATATATGAAGATAATGTCTGGAAGACGCAGTAGTAGAACCGATGAGATAGCACCCCCGCATGACCTTACACACGTAGTCACAGAACTCCAGCGACAAGTCACAGAACAACAACAAGTAATAAATACCCTAATGAATCAGCGAGGAAACCCTACTGCCCCACCGACAGGCCCCGGCCCGATGGTTCGACAGGAAGCTTACCTGATCCAGTGGCAGAGACTAAAGCCGGAAAACTTCTCTGGCACTGGTGAGCCTTGGGATGCCCAGGCCTGGTTCAAGACGGTGGAAAGCATCGTGGAGCTACTGGACTGGCCCGAATGCGAAAAGATTAAGTGCGCATCGTTCTGCCTTTCGGGAGATGCTCGGATGTGGTGGGAACGGGTTAAAGCAAAGAGACAAGTAAATCAGATGAGATGGACAGACTTCGAGTACGAGTTTTTAGAGGAATTCTTCCACATGAGGGTAACCAACAAGCATTACGACGAGTTCACTGGGTTCAGACAAGGTGATCTATCGTTCAGCGAAGCCGTGAAGAGATTCAACCGACTGCGCTCCATGCCTGAGTTGGTCAACACGGAAAGAGAGAGGGTCGACTCATGTTGAAGATGCTCACCGTAAATAGCTCGAATGTGGCCGGAGTTCATAGACCGCATCGCAGAGGAGGTCTCAAGAGTGCCTTGATTACAAGGCATTACAGAACAACATTAATCAACAAAAAAGCGAGTGAAGGCGGAGTCAGGCCCGGTCGAGTCGGAGGAACGAGTGCTTGGAAAGGGAACCCCACTGGCAAGAGAAGACAATGGGAGAATCCTAAAGGAGGTCCAGAACAAGCAGCCCAGGATCCCTCTGTGTGCTACCTGCGGGAAGATACATCCTGGAGTATGCTACCAAGGCACAAATCGATGTTACAACTGTGGGCCAGACGGGGCATAGAATCAAGGACTGTCCTATCGAGGCTCAGCACCTCCTCAGTATGCCCCGGGAGTGCTCCTCCACATTACATCAGATGCAGCCGCACAATCGAAGGGACCCAATCCACCAAGGAGACTAGAAGCCCCACCAGATAATGCTAGGTATTCTCTCTCACCCAAGAAGATGTGGCAAACTCCTCCATTGTCACAGTCGGATATTTATTTTCTCACAAGATGCTTGCATTATTTGATCGAGGGCAACACATTCGTTTGTTTCTACACACTTTCTGGAACATAGACATACCACCACAAGCCCTAGATCACAAGTTCTTAACCACTCCCCCTCGGAGAGGTAATGCCCTCCACTCATATATCTTGAGCCGCACTCCATCGAGTGCGGATAGAGAACTCTCTGCGATCCGATAGTGCTCGACATCTGCAGGATTATGACATTATATTGGGCATGGATTTCTTGAGCAAAGGTGCTTGATCGAGTCTTGAAAAGGAAAGTGGTATTCGGTAGGAAGCGTAACCTAAGTTCGAATTTATTGGAGAACCAATGAGAGGAGTCAATAAGATTTTATCAGCCCTACAGGCACGTAAGATGCTAGACAGTGGATGCACTGGGTTTCTGGCACACATAGTTGATACAAGTCAAGCTGAGGATCAGAAGCTAGAGAATGTCAGAGTTGTATGCAACTACCCAGAGGTATTCGGATGAACTACCGAGTTAGCCCCGGATAGAAGTTGAATTTGAGATCGAGTTGATTCTGGTACTAACCCGATCTCTAAAGCACCTTCAGTATGGCGTAAGGTGAATTGAAGAAGGAACTTGATACTGGGAGTTACTCGACAAGGGACTTATTCGCCCAAGTCGCTCTCCATAGGGAGCTCTAGAGTTGTTGGTGAAGAAGAAAGATGGGTCTGTGCGAATGTGCATAGACTACCGCGCGCTAAATAATGTGACGATCAAGAACCGGTACCCTTTGCCGTGGATTGATGACCTGTTCGACCAACTAAAGGGTGCCACCATTTTCTCGATTATCGACCTGAGGTCCGGCTATCATCAAGTAAAAGTGAAATCAGATGATATACCAAAGATGACTTTCCGGACCAGATATGGACATTACGAGTTCGTAGTTATGCCCTTCAGAGTGACGAATGCACCTGCTCTGTTCATGGATTTGATGAACCGGGTATTCTCGGCATTCCTCGACAAGTTTGTGATCGTCTTCATTGACGACATACTAATATATTCGAGAACCCCCGAGGAGCACGCAGAACACTTGAATGTGGTATTGTAGATCCTTCGGGAAAAACAGCTATTCGCAAAGTTCTCCAAATGCGAGTTCTGGCTCGAGCAAGTATCATTTTTGGGTCACGTGATATCCAAACACGGAGTAATGGTAGACCCAATGAAGATTGAAGCCGTGAGTAATTGGAACCGACCAAGGAATGCCAACAGGTCGAAGCTTTCTCGGGCTGTAGCTACTCTGGAAGTTTGTAGAGAACTTCTCCGAGATTGTCACCCTATGACATCCTCACCGAAGGACAAGAAATATGAGTGGACGAACGCTGCGAGGAGTTTCTCGAAATTGAAAAGGAGATGACCGCGCTCAATCCTTGCTCTTCCGGGCGATGAACGAAGCTTCGACATGTACGATGGCGCTTCCAAGTTGGGACTCGGAGTGTACTTATGCGAGAATGGCAAGGTCATTGCCAATGCCTCTAGGCAACTCATGGAACACGAAAGGAATTATCCCACCCACGACTTAGAGCTAGCGGCCGTGGTCTTTGCTCTCAAAACATGGAGGCATTACCTATATGGAGCTCAATGTAGGATTTATCTGAGACCACAGTCTGAAATATTTCTTCACACGAAGGACTGAACATGAGAGTAGCGGATGGCTCGAGCTCGTCAAGGATTATGATTGCGAGATTCTTTACCATCCGGGGAAAGCTAACAAGGTGGCTGATGCACTCAGCATGAAGTCCTGCGCCACCTTGATGTCCCTCTCGATGCTATATCTCGACCCTTAGAAAAGAGATTATGCGTTACGGTTGAAATCATCTCGACAGCTCTCGACCATGGCGATAACCACGCTGTCGATGATATCGGAAAAGCAAGCCCATGACCCAAGCCTTGGAGGATCAAGCAAGAGGTCTTAGAAGGAAAGGACGACGGGTTTTGGATCTCTGATAGTTGAGTACTCTACCTCAGGGATCGCTTGTGTATTCCCGACGATCCAGAATTGCGGAAGGAGATATTTGAGGAAGCTCACAAAACTCCTTATGCGATGCATCCTGGAACCACCAAGATGTACCAAGACCTAAAACGAAAGTTCTGGTGGTTCGGAATGAAAAGAGATGTGGCTCAGTATGTCAGTACCTGCCTGACCTGCCAGAGGGTTAAGGCAGAACACCAGAGACCTGGAGGAACACTGCAGCCGATCCAGATTCCAGAATGGAAATGGGAAGACATTTCTATGGATTTCATCTCAGGATTGCCCAAGACAACAAACGGTTATGATGCTATATGGGTAATTGTGGACAGATTGACGAAGTCCGCCCATTTCTTAGCAATCAAGATGACCTATTCGACGGAGCAACTGGCTCAGTTATATGCTAAGAAAATTATCAGACTACATGGAATTCCTAAGACCATCATTTCTGACAGAGATGGTCGCTTTATTTCCCATTTCTGGGAATGTGTTCAGAAGGCCCTAGGCACGAAACTATTATTCAAGATCGCTTTCCATCCCTGCACGGACGATGCAGAAGAGTAAATCAATCTTGGAGGATATGTTACGAGCCTGTGCCTTGGATTTCAAAGGTAGCTGGTGCCGATACTTATGTTTGGCAGAATTCGCCTACAACAATAGCTATCAAGATACTATTGGGATGGCACCCTACGAGGCGCTATACGGGAGGAAATGTAGATCTCCCATATGCTGGTACGAGGGTGGTGAAAAGAAGAAGATGGGACTCCAGACGGACTTCATCGACAACACCACCCAAGCTATACGAAATATTCGCCGAGAAGAAACTCGGGCCAAAAGAGCTATGCGGATAAGCGGCGTAGACCGTTAGAATTTGAAGTTGGGGACCTAGTATTCTCAAAGTGGCTCCTATGAAGGGAGTGATGAGGTTCGGAAGAAAGGGTAAACCGAGTCCACGCTACGTGGGACCGTATCCGATATCGCAGGATTGGCAACGTAGCTTACAAGCTAGAGCCGCCTCAAGAGATGTCGGCTATTCACAACGTGTTCCATGTCTCTGCGCTCAAGAAATGCATTTCCTGGACCAAGTGATCGAGCCACAAGCAGTACAAGTTCAAGAGGACTGAGTATTGAAAGTCGGCCTATCCAAATACTAGACCGAGAAATCAAGAGGCTAAGGAACAAAGAGGTGCCCTTAGTAAAGGTCCTGTAAGCGAGAATCAGCGTGCGAGGAAGCTACACGGGAACGCGAGGAGGACATGAAGCGAAGTACCCGAATTGTTCTAAGTTTCAAGGATCGAAACTTTTTAAAAGGTATGAAGGATTATGCGCCCGTAAAATTCCTAGCAATTTTACAAGAATCTTTGGCTTGATGATCATGGGCTTTATGTGGGCCTTTTCAAAAATAAAAGGAAATAAGCCAAAAAAGGGTGCAAGGCCTAGGAATTGAACCCCAAACCTCTAGAGATAGCCAAGCCTTATAGATGCACCCACTAACCAGAAGACCAATAGGATTAGATGATTAAGGAAGAGGGGAAACTATAGATAAGTAGGACTAAGGGTAAATGAAGAGGCATAGAAAAGAAAGAGGAACTTCTCTTCCTCCCTTTATAAAGAAGAGGGAAGATTGAATTTGGTCACTTCCTCTCTTCTTTCCCTCTCCTCACCGAAAATCCTTGAGCTCTCCTCTCCTTTCCACCCCTTGGCGAACCCCATCCAAGCAAGAGAAGGTTAGGTGTTGGTCTTCCTTAGGTCATCTTCCTCACCCAAATCAAAGCGAAGGATGTAAGTATCCCTCACCTGCATACGAGTAGCTCCGATTGATGTTTTATAAAAGAAACCAATATTGTTGTATTCGGCCAAACTATGATTTAGTGTCTCCATGAAGTTATATGCCATGCTTTTGAAACTATATGATGATGCTAGGGTTAAAAATGGATTAGGTCAAAAGTTAACCCTAGGAAACCCTATGAACCATTCGGCCAACATGGATTTTTGGTGTTTTATTGAAGTTTTATATCTTGTTTTACTTGCAAATGATGATGTTAACATGTTAGAGGGATTAGGATAAAGATCTAACCCTGAAAGTCTACATAGGCCATTCGGCCACCCCCCCTTATATTGATGTCCTAATGAAGTTTAATCCATGTTTGGTATGCATATGATGTTATAAGTATGTTAAAAGGAATTGGGTTAAAAGACTAACCCTAAGCCCTACTTTGACCATTCGGCCAACCTAGGTTTTTGGGTGACTAAGTGAAGTCTTAACCCATGTTTTATGTGGAAGTGAAGTTATTGTTATGTTTAAGGAATTAGGTTAAAAGACTAACCCTAAACCTTATTTGGACCATTCGGCCAACCTAGGTTTTTGGGTGACTAAGTGAAGTCTTAACCCATGTTTTATGTGCAAGTGAAGGTATTGTTATGTTTAAGGAATTAGGTTAAAAGACTAACCCTAAACCTTATTTGGACCATTCGGCCAACCTAGGTTTTTGGGTGACTAAGTGAAGTCTTAACCCATGTTTTATGTGCAAGTGAAGTTATTGTTATGTTTATGGAATTAGGTTAAAAGACTAACCCTAAACCTTATTTGGACCATTCGGCCAACCTAGGTTTTTGGGTGACTAAGTGAAGTCTTAACCCATGTTTTATGTGCAAGTGAAGTTATTGTTATGTTTCATGAATTAGGTTAAAGGTTAACCCTAAAACCCTACTATGAACCATTCGGCCAACCTAGGTTTTTGGGTAACTAGATGAAGTTTTAATTTAAGTCTTATGTGCATATGAAGTTGTTGCTAAGTTAAATACATAGGTGTTTACTTCCTTTGATGCCATGCCTTATGCCATGTTAATGCAATGAAGCATGATGTGTTATCAAATGAAGTATGCTATGCCATGTTAATGAAATGAAGCATGATGTGTTATGAAATGAAGTATGCTATGCTATGTTAATGCAATGAAGCATGATGTGTTATGAAATGAAGTATGCTATGCTATGTTAATGCAATGAAGCATGATGTGTTATGAAATGAAGTATGCTATGCTATGTTAATGCAATGAAGCATGATGTGTTATGAAATGAAGTATGCTATGCCATGTTAATGAAATGAAGCATGATGTGTTATGAAATGAAGTATGCTATGCTATGTTAATGAAATGAAGCATGATGTGTTATGAAATGAAGTAGGCTATGCTATGTTAACGAAATAAGCTATGTCGTACAAATAAGCATATAAGTATTTTACCTTCTGCATGGCTTGTACCAAGACCTTAACAAGGTCCAAGAAGGGATGGGCTCCTAAGATGGCCTAGGTCGATGGAATAAGACTCGGGCCTAGGATGGGCTTCTATGTATGATTTCCCCTAGGTCGATGGAATAAGACTCGGGCCTAGTACGGGATGGGCTCCAAGATGCCTTAGGTCGATGGAGTAAGACTCGGGCCCAGGATAGGCTTCTACGCTATAATGATTGCCCCTAGGTCGATGGAATAAGACTCGGGCCTAGAAACCTATTAGGTTCGAGACTTGCTACCTCGGGCCTATTTAGGGATGCGCGCTATGATAATGAAGAAGTGGTACAATGCCGGGCCCAAATATGTTGAGATTTATGTTTATGTACCTAAAATATATATGTTTTCAAAGCATTCTGCATATGTTTACCTGATTAGATGATATGTTGTTTACATGTTTCTGTTATATATGTCACATGTTATGTTGATGATATGTTGTTATGTTTACATGTTCTGTTATATATGTCACATGTTAGGTTGTTATGTTTACATGTTTCTGTTATATGTGTCACATGTTATGTTTGATGATATGATATGATGTGTATGTTCACATGTTGCGTTTGATGAGATGTTAGGAATGTTTACATGCTTATGTTATATACGTTACATGATATGTATGATGTTATGTTACATGTTAAGTTGATGATGCCATGTATGTCGCCTATTATATTGCTTATATGTTATGAATGCTACATGCTATGATTAATGGTGATGTATGGCTTTTGTGAGTAGGACAGGATCTTACTAAGTCAATGTGCTTATAGTTGTCTTTCCCTCGTACTGCAGATAAGGGTAAGGGATGGATAAACTAAAGGGAGCAGCAGGAGGGGCCAATGTGTGTGGTAGTGGCATGGTGGAAATGATCCGTTAAGTCTATATACATATACATGTTTACCTATGATGATGATGTCTATGGAGGTCCTTACCTATGTTTACTTATGATGATGGTGCCATGAACCTACCAAACACTAAGTATCTATTTATATATTATGCATGCTCTATGTTGATAAGAAGAAGTAAAGAAGAAGTATCTATTTATATATGATGCATGCTCTATGATGATAAGAAGAAGTAAGGAAGAAGTAAGAAGAAGTATTTATACATGTTATGAAGCACACTCTATGTTTATGAAGAAGGAGAAGTATATATATATATATGTATGTCAATGCGTGTTTATGTTTAAAAGAAAAAAAAAAAAATGCCTAAAGTCTTCCGCTGTATGTAATGTAAGTATGCACGGTCGCGTCACGCGCCGACCCTCCGGACATTTAGGGTCCAGGAAAGGGCGGGCGTGACAGGTGGTATCAGAGCCGTGCTATTTCTCGGAATGCTCATAGGCTCCGATGTCCCCAGATTAAAATTTTCACTAATGAAAACTAATCCGGATGGGATGAGTTTCCTAAGCAAAACCAATTCGTCGTCGTGCTAACGACTCGAGCGATCGCTTGAACAAACTAGTTGTTCAAGCAACACAACTCTTCTAGTCGGTTAGCCGCGGAAGAGACGACGGACGGATCGCCGGTTTTTGTGTTTCTTATTCGGGGTCCATGATTATACAAATACATGCAAATGCAAACTAGTATAATCAACATATACTAACCTAAAGAACTTAAGCTAGCATATCAATTAAGAATAGAAACATGCAAAGATCATAAATAAAAGTTATAAAACTTTTATACCTCTTGATCTTCTATCGTATGTCCTAACCTCCTTGTAGACTTCGTGTGGGCGAAGATCCTCCACAAGTTGAAGCTTCTTAGATCTTCTTCAATCCAAAGAATGAAGAACTCTCTTTCCCTTCTTGCTTGAGACAACCACCAATCCACAAAGGATTGATGCCGCCGGCCCCAAGAATAGAGAGAACATAATGGAAACAACCAAGCAACCGAACTAGGGACAAACCCTAGCTCCTAGTGCCGCCGGCCAAGAGGAAAACAAAGGGAAAAGAGGAATAGGTTGGGCACCACCAAAGGTATAGGAAAAAGGAGAGGAACCGGCCAACACCCTAGGAAGAAGAATAACACTTCCCCTATAGTTGCCACCTACCTTACCTTCCAAACCCTAGTCGCCCAACCAAGCTTCCTTTGGATTTCTTGCCGCCCAAGGTAGAGGAAGAGAAGGTAGTGGCCGGCCAACCCTTAGAAGGAAGAAGATGAACCCTTCCCCTATAGTTGCCGCCCAACCATAACTTCCAAACCTAGCCGCCTAATCCAAAGAGCCAAACCCTAATCTAATTAGGGTTTCTTCCATAGGTTTCTTGCTGCCTAAGCATGGTGGAGAGGAGAGATCTAGGAGCTAGCCACCTCCAAGGAAGAAGACAAGCTCATCCATAGGTTGCCGCCCCCTCTAGCTCCACCACCTTGGCCGCCCAACCTAAGGAGCCAAAACCCTAATTAGGGTTTCCTCCTTGAGGTTGCTTGCCGCCCAAGTAATGCTAGGCAAAACCCTAATTTCCTTAGCATCCATCATGAACCCTCCTCAAAAAAAATTAGTTGCCGCCCAACCCATGCTCCCTTATATAGAACTTAGGAGAAAATTGGTTATTGATGAGGTAGCCAAAAATATAGGAACTAATTCCCAATTTTCTTGCCGCCCACCTTATCCAACCTTTCCTCTCCCTTTTATATAGAGTTAGGTTTAGGCCTTGGTTTGATCTCCACCGTCGGTTCTAGGAAATAATCCCAACCGTCGGATCTAGAGATTTAATCTCAACCGTCGGTTCTAGGAATTTAATCCCAACCGTCGGATCTAGAGATTTAATCTCAACCGTCGATTCTCGGAATTTAATCCCAACCGTCGGATCTAGAGATTTGTTTTCCATCATTTGATCTAGACTTCATGAGGTTTATATAAGGCTACGATAGGGTCCCTGAGGAGGAGTTGGGTCTTGGCCACCCGATGGATCGGAACCACACAAACTTGATCCATCAATGATGTTCCATTCCACTAGAGGATCATCATCGAACTACCTCACCAACCCCCATAAATTAATATGGGCTCCATATATTATTTGTACATCCATCTCCCCGTGTTTAAGATATCGAATGTCCGTCAATTAATTGATTTACTGACCATCAATTAATTAACATCTAACTCCTCGAGTAGTACCACTCAACCTTATCATCATGTTGACTAAGTCAACCTGCAGGGTTTATATGATGAACCTTATGAGCTCCTCAAGGGGACATCATCAACCTAATATATAGGACACGGATTCCTCCTATAATCAATGACACACCATGTACATAATATCACTTCCCAACTTACCGGGCATATTGATTTAATCCATAGAAATCTCACCCTCTGGTAAATCAAAGAAATAAATACTAAGTACATGTGCCCGTTATTATATCGGGATTAAGAGCATGTACAACATAATATCCGAGGTCCGATTCAATTATGTAGTCAGCAATAAATTGAATCACCTCTATGTCGGTCCTGCTCAATACACCGAGGTGTACTAGTGTAACTCTATGTTCAAGATAAAACAATACCAAGCTACACTACAACCATGCCAATGGTTTGTCCAAAACCATCTTGGTTGTGAGCCTCTACTTATATTCTACAAGGGACTGATAACATGATCTTCTGTGCCGCACCCAGGCACCATGTTATCTACAATGTAAAATATTAGACAATATGCACACATATAAATATAACGTGCAAACAATGATCATGTGATTCTTATTTCAAAATAAAGATGTCCATACAAAAGAGCTAGGCTTTCAGTATACATCCCAACAATCTCCCACTTATACTAAAAGACTATGCTGTCCTCTTACTGCCATACATCTGATTCCCCTTCCCTCCACATGCCTATCAAAGCTCTCGCCAGAAGGGCCTTAGTGAAAGGGTCTACCAGGTCATCCTCTGATGCAATCCTGGCGACAGCAACTTCTACCTCCTTAACAATTTCTTGTATCAGGTGGTACTTGCACTCTATGTGTTTACTAACCTTATGGGCTCGTGGTTCCTTCGAGTTTGCAACTGCACCATTATTATCACAATAAATTGTGATAGTTCTGGGCAAACCAGGAATCACATCCAAGTCCATTAGGAAATTCCTGAGCCACCCAGCTTCTTTGGCCGCCTTAGAGGCTGCCATACAGTCAGCTTCCATGGTAGAGTCCACCACGCATTTCTGCTAGACACTCTTCCATACTATGGCTCCACCTCCCAAAGTAAACACAAACCCTGAGGTAGACTTACTGTTATCCCTATCAGATTGGAAATCGCAATCCATGCAACCCACAGGGAGTAATTGGTCTGCCCGGTAAACTAGCAAATAATCCATAGTCCTTCTCAGGCACTACAATATATGCTTTTACCGCAGTCCAATGTCCCTGTCCTGGATTACTCTGATATCTGCTAACCATGCCCACGACAAAGCAGATATCTTGTCTCGTACATAGCATACATGAGGCTTCCTACTGCCGAAGCATAAGGAACCATCTTCAGCTCCTTTATCACCTCAGATGATCTAGGACACATCTCCTTAGATAAAGGAACTCCATGCCTGAAGGGTAGAAAACCCTTCTTGGAGTTTTGTATGCTAAAACGATCCAAAACCATGTCTATGTATGAAGCTTAGGATAAGCACAACAACCTTGATCCCCAAGGTTGTGACCCACTTCTCCCAAGTCCTTCATATCAAACTGTTTGGACAACCATACCCTTACGTCTGATAACACTTCGATGTTGTCGCCAACCACCAAAATGTCATCTACGTATAGTACAAAAATACCACTACGTTTCCGTCACATCTCTGATATACACAAGACCCATCCGAACTTTGAATAAATCCATAAGACTGGATTTACTTCCTCAAAGCGGATGTCCCAAGACTTCAAAGCTTGCTTCAGTCCATTAACGGACTGATTAAGCTTATATACAATACGCTCTTTGCCCTTAGCAATGAATCCCTCTGGTCACTTCATGTAGATGGATTCCTCAAGACTTCCACTAAGGAATGTTGTCTTGACATCCATCTGTCACGCCTCATAATCCATATGAGTTGCTATGCATAAGAGCTCCCAGACCTGTCTTGAATCCATAGATTCAATCTCAGTATTCATTGCACTTTGCAAAGATGTTGTATTTATATCTTGGATTGCCTCGTCGTATGTCTAGGGATCAGGTTCATGTTTGCTAGGGACCAAATCAGAAGATTTGTCCAAAACATGAATCTGAGAGGCTGTCTCACAACCCTCCCACTATGACGAGGTATCATCTGTGTATCCTCTGTGACACGCGGTGCAGTGACATGTGGTATATCCTCTTGTACTGGTGGTACTAAAGAAGTGACTTCCCTTTTAACTCCTCCAGAACAATTTTACTCTTGGGCTTGTGGCTTATCACATAGTCTTCCTCTAGAAATTTGGCATTCGCGTTAACGATCACCCTCTGATCTCTAGGACTACAAAACAAGTCAGAATAACTCATCATCGATCTAACCATCTCCATAAGAGTCCTATTCCTTCACGTCTTTGCTGCTATTACTGTTTGGGGTGTGCCAGGTGCAGTCAATTGGGATTGAATCCCAACCTCTGATAAGTAGTTCCTAAACTCTCCCAAGAGGTTGTCACCACCACGATCAGATCGTAGTGTCATCCATATCTTGAATAATCGTCTATGAAAGAGACGAAATATTCAAGATTACCTCTTGCCTAGATAGTCATAGGACCTCACAAATCAGAATGAACCATTTCTAACAAATCTTTGGCTCTATACCCCTTTGGCCTTAAAAAGGCCTCTTGGTCATCTTACCCTCCAAGCAAGATTCGTAGGTTGGGAGATCCTCCACCACTAATGAACCCAAAGGTCCATCAGCTATCAACCTTTGAATTCTGCTTAGGTTAATGTGACCAAGCCTAAGAAGCCAAAGATATGTTTTGTTCATCTTCGAAGGTTCTTTTCTCTTATTGGAATTAGAAGATGAGTTATTAACTTCTATTTGCATCGTGGGAGCTTGTGGTTCAAGTTATAAATTTCCTATCTATGTACCTGAATAGATAATGTCCCTATTCCTTTTATAACAAATCTGTCATGAAAAGAAATAGATTATCCATCCAAAAACTATTTAGAAACCGAAATCAATTCTTTCTAAATAAGGGTACATAAAGGAAATTCTTAAGAACCAAAAACCTTTATTTTTCTCAAAAGATAAATAAAACATCTCCCACTGCAATAGACGCCATCTTCATGGCATTGCCCAAGTAAATGGTAATATCCCCTTTAGCTAGTCGTCGGGTTTCCTGGAACCCCTGCAAAGTATTGCAGACATGATTAGTGGCTCTCGTATCTACACACCAGGTACCGGTAGATAACACCGCTAACCATGTTACAACGACTAGACCAAAAGATATACTTTTGATCTGTTTTGGATTGCGACAGTCCTCCTTCCAATGTCCATCCTGCTTGTAAGTGAAGTACTTGCCTTTCGGCTTCTTCACTCCTCCCTGAGATCCTCCTACCACATTTGCTCCACCTTGTTTCTCCTTCTTCTTGCCTTTCGGCTTAGAAGTAGAAACCCTTTTGAGCAATGATGGCTTGAGGACACTCTTTGAAGAGTGTATACTTGTACTCCTTAGCAGATAAGATAATATCTTGAATCTTTTCCAATCAACATTATTTAGGTACAGTAAGTTTTTTTTCCTTTAGTATCACAGTAAGTGGACTGAAAGTCAATTTTGAAAATCCTAAGAATCACATAGATCATTACTTTAGATTTCCAAAAATTATTGATTCTTCAAACAATAAAATTTCGAAATCAACCAACACCTCAAAACACCGAGAATATCGCATGCCACGCAGTGTGGACGTATACGAATTCTACATTTGTAAGAGGAGGTTTTACCCATTATTTTTATTATCTTGTCAACCTTACTTTTTGACAAATAAAATTAATAGTTGGTTCCTCTTTGGCCCTACAAATAAAAGCAGTGACTCCGATGGGGAGGATACTTTTTATTTGCATCTAAGTGTGCACCATTACACGATACTAAGGGAATTATTTCGGATTATGTGCCTTACCGCTGTGGAAGTACACACGCTCCTAGATAATTTCCTATAACCATTATTTGACCTAGTGATCCACAAACAAACTCATCCGCAGGGAGGAAGGCACTCAGAGCCGACACGCAAGTTTGTTGCATCACACGTCAAATTGTAATGGAGGCCGCGGGAATTAATTAAAATATCCCTCTCCCACTTAGTAAATTGAAAATGAGGAATTTTCAAGCACACACAACATGCTTATTATTACTGTAGATTTCAATAAAAATTATTGATTCCTCAAACAATAAAATTTTGAAATCCACCAACACCTCAAACACCGAGAATATCGCATGCCACGCTGTGTGGACGTATACGAATTCTACATTTTTAAGAGGAGGTTTAACCCATTAATTTTATTATCTTGTCAACCTTACTTTTGACAAATAAAATTAATAGTTGGTTTCTCTTCGGCCCTACAAATAAAACTACTTTTTATTTGCATCTAAGTGTGCACCATTACACGGTACTAAGGGAATTATTTCGGATTATGTGCCTTACCGCTGTGGAAGTACACACGCTCCTAGATAATTTCCTATAACCATTATTTGACCTAGTGATCCGCAAACACACTCATCCGCAGGGAGGAAGGCACTCAGAGCCAACACGCAAGTTTGTTGCATCACACGTCAAATTGTAATGGAGGCCACCGGAATTAATTAAAATATCCCTCTCCCACTTAGTAAATTGAAAATGAGGAATTTTCCAGCACACACAACATGCATATAAAACAAATCAGCAATAAATATGGAAAAATCAGAATTTTTCCAACTATTATGGCATTGTTCTCCAATATGCGTCCCGTCGTGTCGCCACCTCGTCCGCTCCATCTTTTCCCGTGCGCAAGTCACTAAAGAGTTCCGAGCAGAGATAAATCATTTTATTTTACATCCATCAATCCTATACTCCACGAAGGAGTGTACAAATAATCTAGATCGAAAGTAAACTAAAATGAGCGGCTAAACAATGCCGTATTTAATTACAAAAATTAAATACTAATCTAGCCTCGTCAACCCCGAGGATTCAAATAATATACAATCACACACACATGCAATCACATACAAACATATATAGCCATAATAGTTGGATCTTATGCCTGCAACCAAAAAGTTAGCCTACGCACATCCTACTATTATACGGCATACACAATATATGATAAGTGCATGAAAGTAACCGAATCCAAAACACACAAAACCGGAAACCGTGGCTCTGATACCAAATGTTGGTATTGGAGGTTCGGAAGGAAGGGTAAACTGAGTCCACGTTACGTGGGACCGTATCCGATATCGCAGAGGATTGGCAACGTAGCTTACAAGCTAGAGCTGCCTCAAGGGATGTCGGCTATTCACAACGTGTTCCATGTCTCTGTGCTCAAGAAATGCATTTCCAGTACGGACCAAGTGATCGAGCCACAAACAGTACAAGTTCAAGAGGACCTGAGTATTGAAAGTCGACCTATCCAAATACTAGACCGAGAAATCAAGAGGCTAAGGAACAAAGAGGTGCCCTTAGTAAAGGTCCTGTGGCAGAATCAACGGTACGAGGAAGCTACCTGTGAATGCGAGGAGGACATGAAGCAGAAGTACCCAGAATTGTTCTAAGTTTCGAGGACGAAACTTTTAAAAGGTATGAAGGATTGTAACGCCCGTAAAATTCCTAGCAATTTTACAAGAATTTTTAGCTTGATGATCATGGGCTTTATGTGGGCCTTTTCAAAAATAAAAGGAAATAAGCCAAAAAGGGGTGCAAGGCCTAGGAATTGAACCCCAAACCTCTAGAGATAGCCAAGCCTTATAGATGCACCCACTAACCAGAAGACCAATAGGATTATATGATTAAGGAAGAGGGGGAAACTATAGATAAGTAGGACTAAGGGTAAATGAAAAGGCATAGAAAAGAAAAGAGGAACTTCTCTTCCTCCCCTTTATAAAGAAGAGGGAAGATTGAATTTTGTCACTTCCTCTCTTCTTTCCCTCTCTTCACCGAAAATCCTTGAGCTCTCCCTCTCCTTTCCACCCCTTGGCCGAACCCCATCCAAGCAAGAGAAGGTTAGGTGTTGGTCTCCCTTAGGTCATCTTCCTCACCCAAATCAAAGCGAAGGATGTAAGTATCCCTCACCTGCATACGAGTAGCTCCGATTGATGTTTTATAAAAGAAACCTATATTGTTGTATTCGGCCAAACTATGATTTAGGGTCTCCATGAAGTTATATGCCATGCTTTTGAAACTATATGATGATGCTAGGGTTAAAAATGGATTAGGTCAAAAGTTAACCCTAGGAAACCCTATGAACCATTCGGCCAACATGGATTTTTGGTGTTTTATTGAAGTTTTATATCTTGTTTTACTTGCAAATGAAGATGTTAACATGTTAGAGGGATTAGGATAAAGATCTAACCCTGAAAGTCTACATAGGCCATTCGGCCACCCCCCTTATATTGATGTCCTAATGAAGTTTAATCCATGTTTGGTATGCATATGATGTTATAAGTATGTTAAAAGGAATTAGGTTAAAAGACTAACCCTAAGCCCTACTTGGACCATTACAACCTAGGTTTTTGGGTACTAAGTGAAGTCTTAACCCATGTTTTATGTGCAAGTGAAGGTATTGTTATGTTTAAGGAATTAGGTTAAAAGACTAACCCTAAACCTTATTTGGACCATTCGGCCAACCTAGGTTTTTGGGTGACTAAGTGAAGTCTTAACCCATGTTTTATGTGCAAGTGAATTTATTGTTATGTTTAAGGAATTAGGTTAAAAGACTAACCCTAAACCTTATTTGGACCATTCGGCCAACCTAGGTTTTTGGGTGACTAAGTGAAGTCTTAACCCATGTTTTATGTGCAAGTGAAGTTATTGTTATGTTTAAGGAATTAGGTTAAAAGACTAACCCTAAACCTTATTTGGACCATTCGGCCAACCTAGGTTTTGGGTGACTAAGTGAAGTCTTAACCCATGTTGTATATGCAAATGAAGTTATTGTTATGTTTCATGAATTAGGTTAAAGGTTAACCCTAAAACCCTACTATGAACCATTCGGCCAACCTAGGTTTTTGGGTAGCTAGATGAAGTTTTAATTTAAGTCTTATGTGCATATGAAGTTGTTGCTAAGTTAAATACATAGGTGTTTACTTCCTTTGATGCCATGCCTTATGCCATGTTAATGCAATGAAGCATGATGTGTTATGAAATGAAGTATGCTATGCCATGTTAATGAAATGAAGCATGATGTGTTATGAAATGAAGTATGCTATGCTATGTTAATGCAATGAAGCATGTGTTAGTGAAAGCCCTAGAGCCAATCATATGATGATTGTTGTATGGACTTTATTGTATCATATTCCTATTTATAAAGGCATGGTTATTATATTTACTTGTATTGGTGCCAAATAACTAAATATAATAATGTCCTTGAGTAGTAGGTTCTTATCTATATCAATCGATTGGTTGAATCGATAATGAGATGATATAGAGAACACTACTCTTAATCATTCCTAGTCGAGTATTAACATTCAGGGACAATGTTAATGCGTAGAGACTAGCATGTAGGTCAACAAGATGACTTGATCTCACAAGTCATGGATATGAGATATCAAGTTGACACATGGGTATGAATTGGAGAATGTATACTGAATGACCCGCCATGAGAAAGTATCATGGATCGTTATATGAGTGTCATATACTTTCTCATGTGGCTATTAGTATGACTATTAGTCCTTAGACCTGAAGTCACCATGGTTCCCTACATAAGGAGTTGCATACTTTGGCTTCGTCAAACGTCACCCGTAAATGGGTGGACTATAAAGGCGATTACTGGGTATGTAACGAATTATGCGGAGGGATGTGAGTGATGTAGATGGGATCTATCCCTCCTATATGACGGGGGTGACATCGATATTCTTGATAGAGTGAGACCACGAAGTGCATGGCCATGCCCAAATGAGTCAATATGAGATATTGAGCTCATTTGATTAGAGTGAGTCTACTTGGAGTTCAAGATTTAGATGGTACCGAGGATGACACGGTCTATGCCTCGATTGGTCAATCTAGATGTCAAGGATAGAGGGACATTGTCACATATTGTGAGAGTCACAATTAGTAGTCACAAAGGTGATGTTGGAGCTCAACATTCTTGTAACTTGGGTAGCAATGATGTGTTGCTAGATACCGCTCATTGCTTATGTTCCTAAATCGGTTTAGGGACATTGCCAACGTTACAAGAACCTATAGGGTCACACACATGAGAGAAATTAGATGGAGATTAGGTTCATATGATGAACCATGAGGATTAGGTTCATGGGATGAACCAAATTGGATTAAGAGTAATCCAAATTAGACTAATTGAGTTAGACTCAAGTTGATTCAAGTGTTGAATGAGTCTAATTGAGATTTGATTCATCAAATCAATTTAAATTAATGAATAGAGATTCATTATATTAAATTGACTTGAGTCAAGTGGTTAGATTTGATCAACCATGGGAGATTAGAGGTCAAGTTTGACTTGACTTGAGAGGGAAGATGAAAGGTCAAGTTTGACTTGACCAAATGCCATGTCATGATGATGACTAGGCATGGCCGGCCAAGGATGATGCTCCACATCATCATTGACTTGGTCAATTAGTGCCACATCATGAGGGAGACCAAGGGTCATGGGAGTTACATGCAGGCATGTAACTCCCCCTCCATGAAGTGGCCGGCCACCATTTGGGGGTTATGTGAGTGAAAATTCATTTTGTGAGTAATCACTCATGACTTCATCTTCTTCCTTGGGAATTTTCCTCTCAAGCTCTCCCTCTCCTTCCTCTCTTTGGCCGAACCAACCAAGGAGTGCTAGCACACTCAAGGTTGAGTTTTCTTCCACCTATTGCTTGTGTGGATACCATAGAGGAGTGTGCACTTGACACTCTCGAGTTCCGGCGGACTTTGGACGAGCGGGATTTGCGAAGGGCATCGCATCAAGGGTAACATCCTTATCTCTTAGTTCTAAGGTAGATCTAGAGGATTTTGTAAGCACATACATGTAATTAGTTTTAATACTTCTTCGCACGGATCCGTGGCCGGGACTTCCGGGGTTTCCGCAACGCAAAAAGCGGTGCTGAAAAAGCCCAACAATGGGTATCGTGAGCCACGTCTGGCATGTATGTGTTTCGTTTTTGTATTTTATATTAGATATAAAAATTACAGATTTTTATGTTTCTGTAAATTTCCTAATTTTATAGAATTTTTGGGTATTTTTCTCGTAGAGTCGAAGCAACGAGTGTTGGGACACTCGTAGGCTTCAACCGTCGAGAAAAACTCTCCGAATCGGCGAGTTCTCGCTTTAGGTTTTTGGGACAGCGACTTAAGTCGCTGTAGGATCGTTGTAGGGACACTCGCGAAGTTTATTTTGCGAGTAGGGGCGCTGCCCCTATCCCCGAAAGGGGCCATGTCCCGCGATCGCGCCCAGAAACCGCTTAGCGGGACCGTTTCGGAGAGATGACTCATAAATTCGAAATAAATTAGGAAAAATTATAGAAATTTTCTGTAAAAATACATAATTTTGAATTATGTATGATTCTGTGATTGTCATGGCCCAATAACCCAATAGGATTGGATTATGTGTGTTGTAATTCATAATACTATCTGCTGCGTGCTTGTGGTCGTGTTGTAAAATGTTTGCGACCTGCGCGTCGCACCTCTTCTTTTAATATTCTAGTTGTAAATAGTTTTAGACTCGAATGTAACTCGAGTTTCGTATTTGTAATGTACAAAAATGGAGCGGTGGAAAGTCCACTTGAAGACGAGCTTACGAGAAGGGTGACGACGACACATGGCGGTCAAAGGAAGCGCTTGGAGAAGCCGCTAGCCTTAGGTTGACCGTCCGATCTTCTCATTGGCTTGAGAAGATCGTAGTAGGGCCATGACTATATCACATTTAATTATATATATATATATGTTGATATATATATTTAATTGATTTATGCTTGTATGTATGTGATGCATGCTAGTGAAAAAAAAAAATTGCTTGTATGTATATGATGCATGCTAGGTTAATTTTCTTGTATGTATATGATGCATGCTAGAATAATGAATGTATGTATATGATGCATGCTAATATAGGATAATAAAGGCCTAAATGCGTATAAGATACACATTACGATTAGATTAGATCATAATCGAATCAACTCAAAAATGCCTACCGAGCCTTGATACCCATCACTACCTCGATCATTTGTTGTTGTTGAATCTGCCAAAGCAGAGCAACGCATATTATCTTGGTAGGGTGCGGAGGGACAATCTTGGTCCCGCCTATCACGACTCGGGTTAGAGTAAGCTCAATTAGATTGAGCAAAACTAGTTAACTCAATTGGATCGAGTAGAACTATAGGCATATTCCAATCGTTGGAAAGATAGGTTAAGATCGCATTTACACTAAATCTTGGGCGATTTAGCCAAAGCTAACTCAAGGTCTTTTGTAAATGTGGGTCTTAATCCTATAAACAAGAGTTGCATAGAGATGTAATCGGTAATGTGTTACCCACCGATCGTACTAAGTCTTGGGCGATTTAGCCAAAGCTAACTCAAGGCTTAGTATGATGTGGATCTTGTCCCACAAGAATTATAGCTAGTTTGTATGAATCAAGTAAATGTGGTTTGACCACATCCATAACTCGATTCTATAAAATTCCTATAATTCAGTGGGAGCATCATTTGATTAAAGGCCTAATTAAATGATAAAAGGAATATGATATTAATTCTCTGCATTGTATGTTGTAGATTACTATGTCAAACAACACGAACACTCTCTCTCTGCGATCTGTCCTTGAGAAGGACAAGCTCAATGGAGCAAATTTCGGATCGCACAGAACTCGAATTGTTCTCACCCAAGAAAGGAAGTCAGACGTCTGGAGCACATTCCGAGAGGCACCTCCGCCACCGCCATGGTGACAAAGATGCTTACAAGAAGCATCAAGATGATGCATTAGATGTGTCATGTCTAATGCTCGCGACCATGAACTCTGAGCTTCAGAAGCAACATGAGTTCATGAATGCTTATGAAATGGTTGGACATCTTCGTCAACTATATCAAGGACAAGCTAGGCATGAGAGATATGAAGTCTCTAAAGCACTATTTGGGTCTAAAATGCAAGAAGGGACTCTGTAGGTTCATATGTACTCAAGATGATTGGGTCACGTAGAAAACCTACAAAGGTCGGGATTCCCACTTGGCCAAGAGCCGCCATGACCTAATCTTGCAATCTTTGCCAAGAGCCTTCGATCAATTTGTCATGAATTATAACATGAATAAAATTGATAAGCCATCGTTAAAATGCTCAAAGATGTTGAGAATCACGAGCTTAACCTTAAGAAGGGTAAATCGACACCATTTTGATGGTGCGAAGAAGAAAGGCAAGGGCAAGCCTAAAGGTAAGGGAAAGTCCCAAGCCAAGGGCAAAGGCAAAGAACTTAAACCCAAAGGAGGGGTAGCCAAGGAAGGGCTTGCTTCTTACGCAAGGAAGCGAGGACATTGGGCGTAATCGCAAGGCATACCGGAAGATCTTAAGAAGAAGAGAAGTGAGACTTCTACTTGGTATAAATGTTATAGAAGTCAATCTATCTATTTCTTCATCATGGGTATTAGATACCGGATGTGCATCTCACATTTGTACCAATGTGCAGGGGCTGAGAAATAGCAAGGCATTGACAAAGGGCGAGGTGGACCTACGAGTAGGCAATGGAGCAAGGGTTCTTCTATTCAGAGGAACTTATGATCTATCTCGCCTCCGGGCTTGTACTAGAATTAGAAGAATGTTGTTATGTGCTGCTTTAACTAAGAACATCATTTCGCTTTCTTGTTTGGACAAGAAAGGGTTTTCATTTATAATAAAGAACAAATGTTGTTCAGTTTATTTAAATGATATGTTCTATTGTAGTGCACCTCTAATGAACGGACTCTACTTTCTAGACTTAGAGAGCCCTATCTATAACATAAGTACCAAGAGGTTCAAGTCAAATGAGTTGAACCAAACCTATCTCTAGCATTGTCGCTTAGGTCACATAAATGAGAGTCGCTTATCTCAAATCCATAAGGATGGGTTGCTAGACTCATTTGATTTTGAATCATATGAGATATGAGTCTTGCCTTTTAGGCAAGATGACCAAGACTCCTTTAGTGGACATAGCGAAAGAGCAACAGATTTGTTAGGACTTATACATAGTGATGTATGTGGTCCTTTCAATGTTGTCGCTAGAGGTGGTTACAGTGTACTTCATTACATTTATGATGACTTCAAGATATGGTTATGTGTATCTTATGACACATAAATCAATCCTTTGAAAAGTTCAAAGAATTCAAGAATGAAGTACAAAACCAAATTTGGCAAGAGTATTAAGATACTGATCGGATCGAGGTGGTGAATACCTTAGCCATGAGTTTCATGACTATCTAGCCGAGTGTGGATTCTATCCCAACTCACTCCTCCCGGAACACCACAAAGGAATGGTGTATCCGAAAGGAGGAATCGTACTTATTGGATATGGTACGATCTATGATGAGTCACAGATCTTCCTATATCCTTTTGGGGATATGCTCGACACAGCCTTTTTACCCTTAACCGTGTACCATCCAAGGTCGTGGTAAAGACACCATATAATGATATGGATAGGAAAAATCCCAAGATGTCTTTTATGAGGATTTGGGGTTGTGAGGCTTACGTCGACGCCAAGTCTCGCATAAACTGAGACCCAAATCCGATAGGTGTTATTTTGTTGATATCCCAAGGATACAAAGGGATATTATTCTACATTCCCAACAAGACAAAGTGTTTGTGGTAAAGACCGGGTTTTTCTAGAAAGGGATTTTGTTTCTAGAAAAACTAGTGGGAGTACCTTCGATCTCAAGAAATTCAAGATAAGGACCATAGCACTGAGGCCTTGATGGAGGTTGAACAGAACCACAAAGTGTTGGGTGATGAGGTTGTTGCACAAAGAGTTGTGGAACAACCACTGCTCAAGTAGACCTACCTCTTCGCAGTCCGATAGGGTACGCCGACACCGAGAGATACTCATTTCTCTTGTCCGACCATGATGACGCTTATGCTCATTGAGAATGAGCCTACCTCCCATCGTGAAGCCGTGATGAGCCCAGATTCTCGAGAAATGGCTAGACGCCATGAGATCCGAGATGGAATCCATGTACACCAACCAAGTATGGACTTTGGTCTGATCCACCAAGGGTCAAACCCATTGGGTGTAAGTGGGTCTTTAGGAGAAAGACTGATATGGATGGACTTACGATACCTATAAGGGCCGATTGGTGGCTAAAGGTTTCAAGCAAATTCATGGTATTGACTATGATGAAACCTTTTCTCCAAAGGGCGATGTTTAAGTCCATTCGATCTTGCTTGCTATCAAAGATACCACGATTATGAGATCCGCAGATGGATGTCAAAACCGCTTTCGAATGGAAACTTACTCGAGGATGTGTACATGACACAACCCGAGGGTTTTGTAGATCCACAAAGATATCGGGAATGCAAGCCGCAAAGGTCCATTTATGGGCTAAAGCAAGCTTCTGAGCCGGAATCTTCGATTCGATGATGCGATCAAACAGTTTGGTTTCATCAAGAATGAAGATGAACCCCGTGGTCTACAAGAGGGTTAATGGGAACACGCTTGTCTTCCTTGTACTATATGTGGATGACATACTACTCATTGGGAATGACATCCCTTCGCCATACCAGGAAGACTTGGCCGACGTATTTCAATGAAGGACTTAGGTGAAGCAAAGTATTCTAGGCATCAAGATCTATAGAGATAGATCTAAGAGATTGCTTGCCTAAGTCGAGTACATATTACTTCGGTTTTCCATGCAGAATTCCAAGAAAGGACTTCACGATGTCACATGGTGTGAGTCTTTCAAGACTCAAAGTCCTTCTTCTAGAGAGGAGAGAGACCGCATGGATAAGATCCCTTACGATCCGCTATAGGATCTATCATGTACGCATCTGGTACTGTCTCGATGTCTCGTATGCTTGAGCATGACGAGTAGATACCAATGATCCGTGAGCGCCATCGATAGTACCAAGAATATTCTTAAGTACTTAAGAAGGACTAAAGAATATTTCTTGATATTCGAGGCAATGAGGAGCTAGTCAGAAGGGTTACAGCGATGCTACTTCCAAACCGACTGTGATGATTACAGATCGCAATGTGGTTCGTGTTTTGCTTGAATGGTGGCGCTGTGAGTCGGAAGAGTTCGGCAGACATGCTTGCGATTCTACAACAAGCGAGTATATCACTGTATCTGAGGCAGCAAAGGAGGCAGTTTGGATCCGCAAGTTCATTACTGAGCTTGGGGTGGTTCCTAGCATTGCAGATCCTATAGAGCTCTATTGTGACAACAATGGAGCGATAGCACAGGCTAAGGAACCTCGCTCACACCAGCGGACCAAACACATACTACGGCGCCCATCTCATTCGAGAGATCATCGATAGAGGAGATGTGAAGATTTGCAGAGTACCCACAGAGGCTAACATCGCAGATCCTGACCAAGGCCGGGTACGTAAAAAGCATGATGGTCACACTAGGTCATTGGGTATTAGATACTACGGTGATTGGCACTAGTGCTAGTGGGAGATTGTTAGTGAAAGCCCTAGAGCCAATCATATGATGATTGTTGTATGGACTTTATTGTATCATATTCCTATTTATAAAGGCATGGTTATTATATTTACTTGTATTGGTGCCAAATAACTAAATATAATAATGTCCTTGAGTAGTAGGTTCTTATCTATATCAATCGATTGGTTGAATCGATAATGAGATGATATAGAGAACACTACTCTTAATCATTCCTAGTCGAGTGTTAACATTCAGGGACAATGTTAATGCGTAGAGACTAGCATGTAGGTCAACAAGATGACTTGATCTCACAAGTCATGGATATGAGATATCAAGTTGACACATGGGTATGCATTGGAGAATGTATACTGAATGACCCGCCATGAGAAAGTATCATGGATCGTTATATGAGTGTTATATACTTTCTCATGTGGCTATTAGTATGACTATTAGTCCTTAGACCTGAAGTCACCATGGTTCCCTACATAAGGAGTTGCATACTTTGGCTTCGTCAAACGTCACCCGTAAATGGGTGGACTATAAAGGCGACATCGGGTATGTAACGAATTATGCGGAGGGATGTGAGTGATGTAGATGGGATCTATCCTCCTATATGACGGGTGACATCGATATTCTTGATAGAGTGAGACCACGGCGTATGGTTATGCCCAAATGAGTCAATATGAGATATTGAGCTCATTTGATTAGAGTGAGTCTACTTGGAGTTCAAGATTTAGATGGTACCGAGGATGACACGGTCTATGCCTCGATTGGTCAATCTAGATGTCAAGGATAGAGGGACATTGTCACATATTGTGAGAGTCACATTTAGTAGTCACAAAGGTGATGTTGGAGCTCAACATTCTTGTAACTTGGGTAGCAATGATGTGTTGCTAGATACCGCTCATTGCTTATGTTCCTAAATCGGTTTAGGGACATTGCCAACGTTACAAGAACCTATAGGGTCACACACATGAGAGCAATTAGATGGAGATTAGGTTCATATGATGAACCATGAGGATTAGGTTCATGGGATGAACCAAATTGGATTAAGAGTAATCCAAATTAGACTAATTGAGTTAGACTCAAGTTGATTCAAGTGTTGAATGAGTCTAATTGAGATTTGATTCATCAAATCAATTTAAATTAATGAATAGAGATTCATTATATTAAATTGACTTGAGTCAAGTGGTTAGATTTGATCAACCATGGGAGATTAGAGGTCAAGTTTGACTTGACTTGAGAGGGAAGTTGAAAGGTCAAGTTTGACTTGACCAAATGCCATGTCATGATGATGACTAGGCATGGCCGGCCAATGATGATGCTCCACATCATCATTGACTTGGTCAATTAGTGCCACATCATGAGGGAGACTATGGTCATGGGAGTTGGGAGTTACATGCATGCATGTAACTCCCCCTCCATGAAGTGGCCGACCACCATTTGGGGGTTATGTGAGTGAAAATTCATTTTGTGAGTAATCACTCATGACTTCATCTTCTTCCTTGGGAATTTTCCTCTCAAGCTCTCCCTCTCCTTCCTCTCTTTGGCCGAACCAACCAAGGAGTGCTAGCACACTCAAGGTTGAGTTTTCTTCCACCTATTGCTTGTGTGGATACCATAGAGGAGTGTGCACTTGACACTCTCGAGTTCCGGCGGACTTTGGACGAGCGGGATTTGCGAAGGGCATCGCATCAAGGGTAACATCCTTATCTCTTAGTTCTAAGGTAGATCTAGAGGATTTTGTAAGCACATACATGTAATTAGTTTTAATACTTCTTCGCACGGATCCGTGGCCGGGACTTCCGGGGTTTCCGCAACGCAAAAAGCGGTTTTTGCGGCCCGGAAAAGCCCAACAGCATGATGTGTTATGAAATGAAGTATGCTATGCTATGTTAATGCAATGAAGCATGATGTGTTATGAAATGAAGTATGCTATGCTATGTTAATGCAATGAAGCATGATGTGTTATGAAATGAAGTATGCTATGCCATGTTAATGAAATGAAGCATGATGTGTTATGAAATGAAGTATGCTATGCTATGTTAATGAAATGAAGCATGATGTGTTATGAAATGAAGTAGGCTATGCTATGTTAACGAAATAAGCTATGTCATACAAATAAGCATATAAGTATTTTACCTTCTGCATGGCTTGTACCAAGACCTCAACAAGGTCCAAGTAGGGATGGGCTCCTAAGATGCCCTAGGTCGATGGAATAAGACTCGGGCCTAGGATGGGATTCTATGTATGATTGCCCCTAGGTCGATGGAATAAGACTCGGGCCTAGTACGGGATGGGCTCCAAGATGCCTTAGGTCGATGGAGTAAGACTCGGGCCCAGGATAGGCTTCTACGCTATAACGATTGCCCCTAGGTCGATGGAATAAGACTCGGGCCTAGAAACCTATTAGGTTCGAGACTTGCTACCTCAGGCCTATTTAGGGATGCGCACTATGATAATGAAGAAGTGGTACAATGCAGGGCCCAAATATGTTGAGATTTATGTTTACGTACCTAAAATATATATGTTTTCAAAGCATTCTGCATATGTTTACCTGATTAGATGATATGTTGTTTACATGTTTCTGTTATATATGTCACATGTTATGTTGATGATATGTTGTTATGTTTACATGTTCTGTTATATATGTCACATGTTATGTTTGATGATAGGTTGTTATGCTCACATGTTTCTCTTATATGTGTCACATGTTATGTTTGATGATATGATATGATGTGTATGTTCACATGTTGCGTTTGATGAGATGTTAGGAATGTTTACATGCTTATGTTATATACGTTACATGATATGTATGATGTTATGTTACATGTTAAGTTGATGATGCCATGTATGTCGCCTATTATATTGCTTATATGTTATGAATGCTACATGCTATGATTAATTGTGATGTATGGCTTTTGTGAGTAGGACAGGATCTTACTAAGCCTATGTGCTTATAGTTGTCTTTCCCTCATACTGCAGATAAGGGTAAGGGATGGATAAACTAAAGGGAGCAGCAGGAGGGGCCAATGTGTGTGGTAGTGGCATGGTGGAAACGATCCGTTAAGTCTATATACATATACATGTTTACCTATGATGATGATGTCTATGGAGGTCCTTACCTATGTTTACTTATGATGATGATGCCATGAACCTACCAAACACTAAGTATCTATTTATATATGATGCATGCTCTATGTTGATAAGAAGAAGTAAAGAAGAAGTATCTATTTATATATGATGCATGCTCTATGATGATAAGAAGAAGTAAGGAAGAAGTAAGAAGAAGTATTTATACATGTTATGAAGCACACTCTATGTTTATGAAGAAGAAGAAGTATATATATATATCTATGTCAATGCGTGTTTATGTTTAAAAGAAAAAAAAAACAATGCCTAAAGTCTTCCGCTGTATGTAATGTAAGTATGCACGGTCGCGTCATGCGCCGTAAAATTCCTAGCAATTTTACAAGAATTTTTGGCTTGATGATCATGGGCTTTATGTGGGCCTTTTCAAAAATAAAAGGAAATAAGCCAAAAAGGGGTGCAAGGCCTAGGGATTGAACCCGAAACCTCTAGAGATAGCCAAGCCTTATAGATGCACCCACTAACCAGAAGACCAATAGGATTATATGATTAAGGAAGAGGGGGAAACTATAGATAAGTAGGACTAAGGGTAAATGAAGTGGCATAGAAAAGAAAAGAGGAACTTCTCTTCCTCCCCTTTATAAAGAAGAGGGAAGATTGAATTTGGTCACTTCCTCTCTTCTTTCCTTCTCCTCACCGAAAATCCTTGAGCTCTCCCTCTCCTTTCCACCCCTTGGCCGAACCCCATCCAAGCAAGAGAAGGTTAGGTGTTGCTCTTCCTTAGGTCATCTTCCTCACCCAAATCAAAGCGAAGGATGTAAGTATCCCTCACCTGCATACGAGTAGCTCCGATTGATGTTTTATAAAAGAAACCTATATTGTTGTATTCGGCCATACTATGATTTAGGGTCTCCGTGAAGTTATATGCCATGCTTTTGAAACTATATGATGATGCTAGGGTTAAAAATGGATTAGGTCAAAAGTTAACCCTAGGAAACCCTATGAACCATTCGGCCAACATGGATTTTTGGTGTTTTATTGAAGTTTTATATCTTGTTTTACTTGCAAATGATGATGTTAACATGTTAGAGGATTAGGATAAAGATCTAACCACGAAAGTCTGCATAGCCATTCGCCACCCCCTTATATTGATGTCCTAATGAAGTTTAATCCATGTTAGGTATGCATATGATGTTATAAGTATGTTAAAAGGAATTAGGTTAAAAGACTAACCTAAGCCCTACTTGGACCATTCCAACCTAGGTTTTTGGGTGACTCAGTGAAGTCTTAACCCATGTTGTATGAGCAAGGGAAGGTATTGTTATGTTTAAGGAAGTAGGTTAAAAGACTAACCCTAAACCCTTCTTGGACCATTCGGCGAACCTAGGTTTTGGGTGACTATGTGTAGTCTTTTCCCATGTTTTTTGTGCAAGTGTTGTTATTGTTGTGTTTAAGGAATTAGGTTAAAAGACTAACCCTAAACCTTATTTGGACCATTCGGCCAACCTAGGTTTTTGGGTGACTAAGTGAAGTCTTAACCCATGTTTTATGTGCAAGTGAAGTTATTGTTATGTTTAAGGAATTAGGTTAAAAGACTAACCCTAAACCTTATTTGGACCATTCGGCCAACCTAGGTTTTTGGGTGACTAAGTGAAGTCTTAACCCATGTGTTATGTGCAAGTGAAGGTATTGTTATGTTTCAGGAATTAGGTTAAAAGACTAACCCTAAACCTTATTTGGACCATTCGCCAACCTAGGTTTTGGGTGACTAAGTGAAGTCTTAACCCATGTTTTTATGTGCAAGTGAAGTTATTGTTATGTTTAAGGAATTAGGTTAAAGACTAACCCTAAACCTTATTTGGACCATTCGCCAACCTAGGTTTTGGGTGACTAAGTGAAGTCTTAACCCATGTTGTATATGCAAATGAAGTTATTGTTATGTTTCATGAATTAGGTTAAAGGTTAACCCTAAAACCCTACTATGAACCATTCGGCCAACCTAGGTTTTTGGGTAACTAGATGAAGTTTTAATTTAAGTCTTATGTGCATATGAAGTTGTTGCTAAGTTAAATACATAGGTGTTTACTTCCTTTGATGCCATGCCTTATGCCATGTTAATGCAATGAAGCATGATGTGTTATGAAATGAAGTATGCTATGCCATGTTAATGAAATGAAGCATGATGTGTTATGAAATGAAGTATGCTATGCTATGTTAATGCAATGAAGCATGATGTGTTATGAAATGAAGTATGCTATGCTATGTTAATGCAATGAAGCATGATGTGTTATGAAATGAAGTATGCTATGCTATGTTAATGCAATGAAGCATGATGTGTTATGAAATGAAGTATGCTATGCCATGTTATTGAAATGAAGCATGATGTGTTTGAAATGAAGTATGCTATGCTATGTTAATGAAATGAAGCATGATGTGTTATGAAATGAAGTAGGCTATGCTATGTTAACGAAATAAGCTATGTCGTACAAATAAGCATATAAGTATTTTACCTTCTGCATGGCTTGTACCAAGACCTTAACAAGGTCCAAGAAGGGATGGGCTCCTAAGATACCCTAGGTCGATGGAATAAGACTCGGGCCTAGGATGGTCTTCTATGTATGATTGACCCAAGGTCGATGGAATAAGACTCGGGCCTAGTACGGGATGGGCTCCAAGATGCCTTAGGTCTATGGAGTAAGACTCGGGCCCAGGATAGGCTTCTACGCTATAACAATTGCCCCTAGGTCGATGGAATAAGACTCAGGCCTAGAAACCTATTAGGTTCGAGACTTGCTACCTCGGGCCTATTTAGGGATGCGCGCTATGATAATGAAAAAGTGGTACAATGCCGGGCCCAAATATGTTGAGATTTATGTTTACGTACCTAAAATATATATGTTTTCAAAGCATTCTGCATATGTTTACCTGATTAGATGATATGTTGTTTACATGTTTCTGTTATATATGTCACATGTTATGTTGATGATATGTTGTTATGTTTACATGTTCTGTTATATATGTCACATGTTATGTTTGATGATAGGTTGTTATGTTTACATGTTTCTGTTATATGTGTCACATCTTATGTTTGATGATATGATATGATGTGTATGTTCACATGTTGCGTTTGATGAGATGTTAGGAATGTTTACATGCTTATGTTATATACGTTACATGATATGTATGATGTTATGTTACATGTTAAGTTGATGATGCCATGTATGTCGCCTATTATATTGCTTATATGTTATGAATGCTACATGCTATGATTAATGGTGATGTATGGCTTTTGTGAGTAGGACAGGATCCTACTAAGCCTATGTGCTTATAGTTGTCTTTCCCTCGTACTGCAGATAAGGGTAAGGGATGGATAAACTAAAGGGAGCAGCAGGAGGGGCCAATGTGTGTGGTAGTGGCATGGTGGAAACGATCCGTTAAGTCTATATACATATACATGTTTACCTATGATGATGATGTCTATGGAGGTCCTTACCTATGTTTACTTATGATGATGGTGCCATGAACCTACCAAACACTAAGTATCTATTTATATATGATGCATGCTCTATGTTGATAAGAAGAAGTAAAGAAGAAGTATCTATTTATATATGATGCATGATCTATGATGATAAGAAGAAGTAAGGAAGAAGTAAGAAGAAGTATTTATACATGTTATGAAGCACACTCTATGTTTATGAAGAAGAATAAGTATATATATATATGTATGTCAATGCGTGTTTATGTTTAAAAGAAAAAAAAAAACAATGCCTAAAGTCTTCCGCTGTATGTAATGTAAGTATGCACGGTCGCGTCACGTGCCGACCCTCCGGACATTTAGGGTCCAGGAAAGGGCGGGCGTGACAACATCAACCAATCATGCTATCATAAAATCTAACTAACATCATATTTGCATCTTTTTCTACATGTAACATGGCATGGAGGACTTAGAAGAGGGCTTGTACATAGGCTGGCCAAAACCCTAAGGGAGAGTTATTAGGAGTTTACATGCTAAACAACTTGTGCAAGGACTACTTAACATCATACAAACATCACACACATATAGAGTATGGCATAAACATCATTTACAAGAATAACATGGTGTGATCTAAACTTCATGGGGTTCTCAAAAAATTTTAAACCCTAAACAACTTGTAAAAGATCTAAATAACTACATGTTAATTCCATCCCATATAGATCATGGCATGGAAGGCCCATAGGAGTTTAAATGGGTCTTGGCCGAGAGCTTCAAGGAAACTAAAGATCAATTTCTTAAATCTAGCGTAGCTATCAACATGTTACCTTCATCTACATTCAAAACATAGCATGACAACTTATAGTTCATTGCATGATAGACCATTAGGAGCCTAAATGGGTATTGGCCAAAAGTTTCAAGGAGCTTAAAGATCAACCACTCAAATTTAGTTTAGCTAACAACATGTTATCTTTATTTACATTCAAAACATAGAATGCCAACTTATAGATCATAGCATGGTAGACCATTAGGAGCCTAAATGGGTCTTGGCCGAAAGTTTCATGAAGCTTTTAAGATCAAACACTTAAATTTAGTTTAGTTATCATCATACTATCTTCATCTACAATCAAAACATAGCATGAAAACATATAGAGCATAGCATAAAAAACATTAGGTGTCAAAAGGGGACACGAACGAGAGTTTCATGAAGGTTGGAGATCAAACACTTAAATTTAGTTTAGCTATCAACATACTATCATCATCTACAATCAAAACATAGTGTGACCACATATGGAGCATAGCATAGAAAACCATTAGGGGTCAAAAAGGGGACTTGGCCGAGAGTTTCATGAAAGTTGAAGATCAAACTTTTAAATTTAGTTTAGCTATCAACGTACTATCTTCATCTACAATCAAAACATAGCATGACCATATATGGAGCATAGAATAGAAAACCATTAGGGGTCAAAAGGGGACTTGGTCGAGAGTTTCATGAAGTTTGAAGATCAAACACTTAACCAAATCTATCTAGAAACCTATTATCATCATATTCATACAAAGTATTGCATCGACCATCATGGAAAGCATAAGGAAGGTGTTAGTCGAAAGTTTCATATAAGGATTTTCTTAATAACATCAATCGAAACAACTTGTATGCAGGTGAGGGGATACTTACATCCTTCGCTTTATTTAATAGTTGGAAAACACCCTAAGTGATGCCAAGACTAGAGCCTTCTTTTTGTTTGGTTAGTTTTTGGAAAAAGGAAGAGGGGGAGCTTAGGGTTTCGGTGAGGAAGAAGAAGAGAAGTGGAGAATGGCAATTGTGGTTTCTCTTGTCTCCTCATTCCCCTATTTATTCACTTGAAGGTGTCCCTTAGCCTCCCTTGCCCTAATCTATCATTTCCCATACCCTTCTAATAGCACAACCGTACTGGGCTTCTGGTGATTGGGTGCATCTTAACGGTTAGCTATCTACTTGGGGTTTAGGGTTCAAATCTTGGGCCATGCATCCTTTTTGGCTCTATTTCTTTTATTTTTTGAAAGAGCCCATTAAAGTCCATTATAATCATGCAAAAATTCTTGTAAAATTGCTAGGAATTTTACGGGCATTACAATCCTTCATACCTTTTAAAAGTTTCATCCTCGAAACTTAGAATAACTCTGGGTACTTCTGTTTCATATCCTCCTCGCGTTCCCAAGTGGCTTCTTTGTACATTTGATTTTGCCACAGGACCTTCACTAAGGGCACATCTTTATTCCTTAGTCTTTTGACTTCTCGGTATAGTATCTGGATAGGCTGACTTTCATAACTCAGGTCCTCTTGAACTTGCACCATTTGTGGCTCGATCACATGGTCTGTACTGGAAATGCACTTCTTGAGCATCGAAACGTGGAACACGGTGTGAATAGCCGACATCTCTTGAGGCAGCTCTAGCTCATATGCTACCTTGCCAACTCTCTTCAATATCAGATCCAGTCCCACATAGCGCGGACTCAGCTTACCCTTCCTTCCGAATCTCATCACTTCCTTCATAGGGGCTACCTTGAGGAATACCAGATCCCCGACATTGAATTCCAACGGTCTACGCCGCTTATTTGCATAGCTCTTTTGCCGCCTATGAGCAGTTTCAATTCTTTGGCAGATGTTCTGTATAGATCGTGTGGTGTCGTCAATGATATCTGTTTGGAGTCCCATCCCCTTCTTTTCACCACCCTTATACTAGCATATAGGAGATCTACATCTCCTCCCATAGAGAGCCTCGTAGGGCGCCATTCCAATAGTAGCTTGGTAGCTATTATTGTAGGCGAATTCTGCCAAGCATAAGTATCGGCACCCGCTCCCTTTGAAGTCCAAGGTGCAAGCTCATAACATATCCTCCAATACTTGGTTCACCCTTTCTATCGGTCCTTCGATCTGAGGATGAAAGGCAGTACTGAATAATAGCATCGTGCCAAGGGCCTTCTGAATGCATTCCCAGAAAAGGGAAATAAAGCGACCATCTCTATCAGAAATGATGGTCTTAGGAATCCCATGTAATCTGATAATTTCCCTAACATATAATTGAGCCAGTTGCTCAGTCGAGTAGGTCATCTTGATTGCTAAGAAGTGGGCAGACTTCATCAATCTGTCCACGATCACCCATATAGCGTCATATCCATTCGTCATCTTGGGTAGTACTGAGATGAAATCCATAGAAATATCTTCCCATTTCCATTCTAGAATTTGGATTGGTTGCAATGTTCCTTCAGGTCTCTGGTGTTCTACTTTAACCCTCTGGCAGGTCAGGCAGGTACTGACATATTGAGCCACATCTATTTTCATACCGAACCACCATAACTTCCCCTTCAGATCTTGGTACATCTTGGTGGATCCAGGATGCATCGCATAGGGGGTTCCATGAGCTTCCTCAAATATCTTCTTCCGAAATTCTGGATTATCGGGAATACACAAGCGATCCTTGAGGTAGAGTACTCCACTGTCAAAGATACGAAATCCATCATCCTTTCCTTCTAGGACCTCTTGCTTGATCCTTTGAATGCTTGGGTCACGGGCTTGCTTTTCTGATATATCGTCGATGAAAACGATTACAAATTTGTCAAGCAATGCTGAGAATACCTGATTCATCAGATCCATGAACATAGCAGGTTCATTTGTCACTCTGAAGGGCATAACTACGAACTCATAATGTCTGTATCTTGTTTGGAAAGTCGTCTTTGGTATATCATCTGGTTTCACTTTCACATGATGATAGCCAGACCTCAGGTTAATTTTAGAGAAGACGGTGGCACCCTTTAGCTTGTCGAACAGTTCGTCAATCCGCGGTAAAGGGTACATGTTCTTGATCGTCACATTATTTAGCGCTTGATAGTCTATGCACATTCGCATAGACCCATCTTTCTTCTTCACCAATAGTACTGGAGCTCTCCATGGAGAGCGACTTGGGCATATGAGTCCCTTGTCAAGTAACTCCTATAGCTGTCTCTGAAGTTCCTTAAATTCAATCGGCGCCATACGGTAAGTTGCTTTAGAGATCAAGTTAGTACCAGAAATCAATTCTATCTCAAATTTAATTTCTCTATTTGTGGCTAACCCTAGTAGTTCATCTGGGAATACCTCTGTGTAGTTGCATATAACTCTGAAATCTTCTAGCTTCTGGTCCTCGGCTTGACTTGTATCAACCAGATGTGCTAGAAACCCAGTGCATCCACTGTCTAAAATCTTGCGCTCCTGTAGAGCTGATAGAAATTTATCGATT
Organism: Wurfbainia villosa; assembly: GCA_025175895.1. Classification (NCBI taxonomy): domain Eukaryota; kingdom Viridiplantae; phylum Streptophyta; class Magnoliopsida; order Zingiberales; family Zingiberaceae; genus Wurfbainia; species Wurfbainia villosa. The sequence continues at coordinate 69,477,195 of CM045994.1, read as the reverse complement.
CTTCTCCTTGGCTCTCCAATAAATTCAAACATAGGTTCTTCCTCTAGCTGGAAGACCACTTTTCTTTTACGACACTCGATCGAAGCACCGTACTTACTTAAGAAATCCATGCCCAATATAATATCATAATCCTGCATGTCGAGCACTATCAAATCACAGTAGAGGTCACTGTCTGTGATTTTGATGGGTGCGGCTCGCAACATATGAGTAGAGGGCATTACTTCTCCCGAGGGCAGGGTGGTTAAGAACTTGCGATCCAATGCTTGTGGTGGTATGCCCATCTTTTTCGTGAAAGGTGTAGAAACAAACGAATGTGTTTCCCCAGTATCAAATAATGATGTAGCATGCTGACAGAAAATAAATATCTGACCTTTGACAACCGTAAAAGTGTTCGCCACATCTTCTTGGGTGAGAGAGAATACCTTGACATCTGTCATAACTGGCGGGTCTTCCAATCTCCCTTGACTGATCAGGGTACCTTTGATTGTAGCCTGCATCTGGTGTAGCTGTGGAGGAGCAAACCAGTACTGGGCATACTCTTGAGGAGGTGTCGTAACCTGAATAGGGCAGTCCTTGACTCTATGCCCTTCCCGTCCACAGTTGTAGCATCTATTTGTGCCCCTGTAGCATACTCCGGGATGTATCTTCTCGCATGTAGCACACAGTGTAACGCCCGTAAAATTCTTGGCAATTTTACAAGAATTTTTGCATGAATATAATGGGCTTTTATGTGGCCTCTTTCAAAAATATAAAAGAAATACAGCCAAAAAAGATACATAGCCTAGGAATTGAACCCCAAACCTCTTGTGGATCGCTAAGCCCTAAGATGCATCGAATAACAAGAAGCCCAGCAGGGTTGTGCTATTAGAGGAATATGGGAAATGATAGATAAGGGTAAGGGAGGCTAAGGGACACCTTCAAGTGAATAAATAGGGCAATGATGAGGCAAGAGAAACCCTAATTTTTATTCTCCACTTCTCTTCTTCTTCCTTACCGAAACCCTAGGCTCCCCTCTTCCATTTTCCGAAAGCTAACCAAGCTAGGAGAAGGCTCTAATCTTGGCACAACCTAGGGTATTTTCCAACTATTAACAAAGCGAATGATGAAAGTATCCCCTCACCTGCTTACAAGTTGTTTTGATTGATGTTATTAAGTAAAACCCTTCATGAACTTTCGGCCAAGACCCTTCCTTGTGCTTCCATGATGATCCATGCTATATCTTGTATGAATATGATGATGATATGTTGCTAGATAGGGTTGGTTAAGTGTTTGATCTTAAAAACTTCAAGAAACTTTCGGCCAAGACCCTTCCTTGTGCTTCAATGATGATCAATGCTATATCTTGTATGAATATGATGATGATAGGTTGCTAGATAGCTTTTGTTAAGTGTTTGATCTTAAAAACTTAAAGAAACATTCGGATCTTAAAAACTTCAAGAAACATTCGGCCAAGACCCTTCCTTGTGCCTTCCATGATGACCCATGCTATATCTTATATGAATATGATAATGATAGGTTGCTAGATAGGTTTGGTTAAGTGTTTGATCCTAAAACCCTTCATGAACTTTCGGCCAAGACCATTCCTTGTGCCTTCCATGATGGTCAATGCTATACTTTATATAAATATGATGATGATAGGTTTCTAAATAGGTTTGGTTAAGTGGTTGATCTTCAAACCCTCATATAACTTTTGGCCAAGACCATTCCTTGTGACTTCCATGACCGTCCATGCTATACATTGTATAAATATGATGATGATAGGTTTCTCGATAAGTTTGGTTAAATGGTTGATCTTCAAACCCTCATATAACTCTCGGCCAAGCCCCTTTAGACCCATAATGTTTTTTCTATGCCATGCTCTAGATGAGTTCATGTTATGTTTTGATGATAGATGAAGATAATATGTTCTATGTTGTGCTCTAGATGAGCTCATGATATGTTTTGATGTAAGAGGAAGATAACATGTTCTATGCTATGCTCTAGATGAGTTCATGATATGTTTTGATGTTAGATGAAGATAACATGTTGTTAGCTAACCTAAATTTAAGTGGTTGATCCTTAAAGTTCCTTAATTCGGCCAAGGCCCATTTATGCTTGTTCATGATGTTTATGTCATGCCCTATATGTGTGTGATGTTAACATGATGTTAAGTAGTCCTTGCTCAAGTGGTTTAGCATGATTGGTTTATGTCACTATCATATGTCCATGTTAATAGTAGGAATGCATGATTATTTTCTGCTCATTACCATGTTAAATCTATGATCATGTTATGCTCATTGCCATGTGAATTGTTGGAATGTATGTTATGTTATAAAGAAGGAACTTGATATGTATGAAAAGAAATATGATATGTTATGAAGAAGGAACATGATATGTTTTGAAAAGAAACATGTTATGTTATGAAGAAGAAACATGTTATGCTATGAAGAAGAAACATGATATGCCATGACAAGGAACATGATATGTTTATAAAAAGAAATATGATATGTTATGATAAGGAACATGATATGCTATTTTACTTTCTGCATGGCTTGTACCAGGACCCTAATAAGGTCGAAGGGATGGGCTTCTATGTGCCCCTGGGTCGACGGTCATAGTACGGACTCAGTACGGGATGGGCTCCCAGAAGCCCTAGGCCGACGCTTATAAGTACGGGCTTAGGATGGGCTTGGCTTCTATGTTATGTTGCCCCTAGGCCGACGGACATAGTACGGGCCTAGTACTCTAGTGGGTTCGGGATTAGCTACCTCGGGTCTATTAGGGATGCGCGCTATGATGATGATGATGTGATACAATGCCGGGCCCAATATGTTGAGATTATGTTTACATACCTATAATTTATATGTTTTCAAAGAGCATTTTTCATAGACCTTTATTTTATGTCTAGATCATATGATGTTATATGCATGTTATGTTTGTTTATGTTCTTCAATGTTTACATGAATGCTATGCTTATGTTCTGGTATGTAAGATGCATGTTATGTTTACTTACGTTCTTAGATGTCTATATGAATGCTATGCTTATTTTCTGGTATGTTTATATGCATGTTATGTTTGTTTATGTTCTTGAATGTTTACATGAATGCTATGCTTATGTTCTGGTATGTTATATGCTTGTTATGATTACCTACGTTCTTAGATGTCTATATGAATGCTATGCTTATGTTCTGGTATGTTTAAATGCATGATATGTTTGCTTATGTTTATATTCATGTTATGTTTGTTTATGATGCCATGCTTGTTTATATGTTCGTGTATGTTTATATGAATGTTATTCTTGTATGAGTTTATATGATCATGTCACTACTCTATGCTTAATGCTTGACATATGGTTTTTGTGAGTAGGATAGGATCCTACTAAGCCTATGTGCTTATAGTTTTATGTTCCCTTGTACTGCAGATAAGGGTAAAGAATGGCTAAACTAAAGGGAGCAGCAGGATGGCCAAAGTGTGTGTTGTAGTGGCATGGTGGAGGAGATTTGTTATGTTTCCCATACTTATGCACGTTTTGTTTAAGTTGAATGTCATGAACTGGAACAAGTATTTATGAAATGATGATGCATGCTTATGTTAAAAGAAAGAGAATAAAATAAGTCTAAAGTCTTCCGCTGTAAGAAGTATATGTAGTCTTCTACTGTAATGCATGTATGTACGATCGCGTCGCGCCGCCCCTCCGAACCCCTGGAAAAGGGCGGGCATTACAGGTTGGTATCAAAGCAGATCTGCCTTTCCACTACACACACATCAAGCTCCTATCCTGCCGCTCCAAGTAAGAAATTCTATTCCTACTCTATTTTTGCTCATGTATGATAAGAAATGCTTTTAGCTTAAATATGTATGATAACCTTATGCTAGCCTTAGTTTAAAGATACATAGATAAATGAATGATAATCTTATACTAGCCTTATTCTAATATATGAAGATAAACATGGCTGGAAGACGTAGTAATAGGGTCGATGAGATAGTAATATCTGGAAGAAATAGTAATGGGGTCGATGAGATTGTAATATAGGGAAGACGTAGTAATTGAGTCGATTAGACAATACTTCACTCTCCATGGGGAGCTCCAGTATTGTTGGTGAAGAAGAAAGATTGGTCTATGTGAATGTGCATAGACTACCGAGCGCTAAATAATGTGACGATCAAGAACAGGTATCCTTTACCTCAGATTGATGACCTGTTCGACCAGCTAATGGGTGCCGCCGTCTTCTCTAAGATTGACTTGAGGTCTGGCTATCATCAAGTGAAAGTGAAACCAGATGATATACCAAAGACTACTTTCCGAACAAGATACAGACATTACGAGTTCGTAGTTATGCCCTTCGGAGTGACGAATGCACCAGCTATCTTCATAGATCTGATGAATCGGGTATTCTTGGCATTCCTCGACAAATTTGTAATTGTTTTCATCGATGATATACTGATATATTCGAGAACCCCAGAAGAGCACGCAGAACACCTGAATATGGTATTACAGATTCTTCGGGAAAAGCAGCTATATGCAAAGTTCTCCAAATGCGAATTCTGGCTCGATCAAGTATCATTTTTGGGTCACGTTATATCCAAGCACGGAGTGATGGTAGACCCAATAAAGATTGAAGCTGTGAGTAACTGGAACCGACCAAAGAATGCCAGCGAGATTAGAAGCTTTCTTGGGCTAGCAAGCTACTACAGGAAGTTTGTAGAGAACTTCTCTAGAATTGCAGCCCCTATGACAGTCCTCACCAGAAAGAACAAAAAAGTATGAATGAACGGACGCCTGTGAGAAGAGTTTCACAGAATTGAAAAAGAGACTGACCAATGCTCCAATCCTTGCTCTTCCGGACAGTAACGAAGGCTTCGACATGTACAGCGACGCTTCCAAGTTGGGACTCGGAGCTGTACTCATGCAGAATGGCAAGGTCATTGTCTACACCTCTAGGCAACTCAAAGAACATGAAAGGAATTATCCCACTCACGATCTAGAGCTAGCAGCCATGGTCTTTACTCTAAAAACATGGAGGCATTATCTATATGGAGCTCAGTGTAAGATTTATACAGACCACCAGAGTCTAAAATATTTCTTCACACAGAAGGACCTGAACATGAGACAACACAGATGGCTCGAGCTCGTCAAGGATTATGATTGCGAGATCTTCTACCATCCAGGAAAAGCGAACAAGGTGGCCGATGCACTCAATAGGAAGTCCTACACCACCTTGATGTCTCTATCAGTACTATCTCGGCCCTTAGAAAAGGAAATTATGCGTTACGGGGTTGAAATCATTTCCAGATAGCTCTCGACCATGACGATAGCACCGACGCTGTTCGACGATATATTGGAAAAGCAAACTCATGACCCGAGCATTTAGAGGATCAAACAAGAGGTCCTAGAAGGAAAGGATGATGGGTTTCGTATCTCTGATAGTGGAATACTCTACCTCAGGGATCGCTTGTTTATCCCCGATGATCCAAAATTACGGAAGAAGATATTTGAGGAAACTCACAGAACTCCTTATGCGATGCATCCTGGAACCACCAAGATGTACCAAGATCAGAAAAGAAAATTTTGGTGGTTCGGTATGAAAAGAGATGTGGCTCAGTATGTCAGTACCTGCCTAACTTGCTAGAGGATTAAAGTAGAACACCAAAGACATGGAGGAACACTGCAGCCGATCCAAATTCCAGAATGGAAATGGGAAGATATTTCTATGGATTTCATCTCAGGATTTCCCAAGACGAAAAACGGATATGATGCTATATGGGTAATTGTGGACAGATTAACGAAGTCTGCCCACTTCTTAGCAATCAAGATGACCTATTCGACTGAGCAACTGGCTCAATTATATGCTAAGGAAATTATCAGATTACATGGGATTCCTAAGACCATCATTTCTGACAGAGATGGTCATTTTATTTCCCATTTCTGGGAATGTGTTCAGAAGGCCCTCGACACGAAGCTATTATTCAGTACTGCCTTCCAACCTCAGATAGACAGACAGACCGAAAGGGTAAATCAAGTACTAGAGGATATGTTATGTGCTTGTGCCCTGGATTTCAAAGGGAGCTGGTGTCGATACTTATGCTTGGAAGAATTCGCCTACAACAATAGCAACCAAGCTACTATTGGGATGGCGCCCTACGAGGCTCTATACGGGAGGAAATGTAGATCTCCTATATGCTGGTACGAGGGTGGTGAAAAGAAGGGGATGGGACTCCAGACAGATTTCATTGATGACACCACCCGAGCTATACAGAATATCTGCCAAAGAATTGAAACTGCTCAGAGCCGGCAAAAGAGCTATGCAGATATGCGGCGTAGACCGTTAGAATTCAAAGTCGGGGATCTGATATTCCTCAAAGTGGCCCCTTTGAAGGGAGTGATGAGATTCGGAAGGAAGGGTAAGCTGAGTCTGTTCTATGTGGGACCGTATCCGATATTGAAGAGAGTTGGCAAGGTAGCTTACGAGCTAGAGCTGCCTCAAGAGATGTCGGCTATTCACAACGTGTTCCACATTTCGATGCTCAAGAAGTGCATTTCTAGTACGGACCAAGTGATCGAGCCACAAATAGTGCAAGTTCAAGAGGACCTGAGTTATGAAAGTCGGCCTATCCAGATACTAGACCGAGAAGTCAAAAGGCTAAGGAATAAAGATGTGCCCTTAGTGAAGGTCTTGTGGCAAAATCAACGGTACGAAGAAGCTACCAGGGAACGCGAGGAGGACATGAAACAGAAGTACCCATATTTGTTCTAAGTTTCGAGGACGAAACGTTTAAAAGGTATGAAGGATTGTAACACCCATAAAATTCCTGGCAATTTTACAAGAATTTTTGCATGAATATAATGGGCTTTATGTGGTCTCTTTCAAAAATATAAAAGAAATAGAGACAAAAAAGATGCATAGCCTAGGAATTAAACCCAAAACCTCTAGTAGATAGCTAAGCCCTAAGATGCATCCAATAACTAGAAGCCCAGCAGGGTTGTGCTAATAGAGGAATATGGGAAATGATAGATAAGGGTAAGGGAGGCTAAGGGACACCTTCAAGTGAATAAATAGGGGAATGAGGAGACAAGAGAAACCCCAATTTTCATTCTCCACTTCTCTTCTTCTTCCTCACCGAAACCCTAGGCTCCCCTCTTCCATTTTCTGAAAGCTAACCAAGCTAGGAGAAGGCTCTAATATTGGCACAACCTAGGGTATTTTCTAACTATTAACAAAGAGAAGGATGTAAGTATCCCCTCACCTGCATACAAGTTGTTTCGATTGATGTTATTAAGTAAAACCCTTCATGAACTTTCGGCCAAGACCCTTCCTTGTGCTTCCATGATGATCCATGCTACATCTTGTATGAATATGATGATGATAGGTTGCTAGATAGGGTAGGTTAAGTGTTTGATCTTAAAAACTTCAAGAAACTTTCGTCCAAGACCCTTCCTTGTGCTTCCATGATGATCCATGCTATATCTTGTATGAATATGATGATGATAGGTTGCTAGATAGTTTTGGTTAAGTGTTTGATCTTAAAAACTTCAAGAAACTTTCGGCCAAGACCCTTCCTTGTGCCTTCCATGATGACCCATGCTATATCTTATATGAATATGATGATGATAGGTTGCTAGATAGGTTTGGTTAAGTGTTTGATCCTAAAACCCTTCATGAACTTTCGGCCAAGACCATTCCTTGTGCCTTTCATGATGGTCCATGCTATACTTTGTATAAATATGATGATGATAGGTTTCTAGATAGGTTTGGTTAAGTGGTTGATATTCAAACCCTCATATAACTTTCGGCCAAGACCATTCCTTGTGCCTTCCATGATGGTCCATGCTATACCTTGTATAAATATGATGATGATAGGTTTCTAGATAAGTTCGGTGAAGTGGTTGATCTTCAAACCCTCATATAACTCTTGGCCAAGCCCCTTTGGACCCCTAATGTTTTTTCTATTCCATGCTCTAGATGAGTTCATGCTATGTTTTAATGATAGATGAAGATAACATGTTGTATGCTATGCTCTAGATGAGCTCATGATATGTTTTGATGCTAGAGGAAGATAACATGTTCTATGCTATGCTCTAGATGAGTTCATAATTTGTTTTGATGTTAGATGAAGATAACATGTTGTTAGCTAACCTAAATTTAAGTGGTTGATCCTTAAAGTTCCTTGAACCATTTGGCCAAGACCCATTTAGGTCTATCATGCTATGATCTATAAATTGTCATGCTATGTTTTGAATGTAGATACAGGTAACATGTTGATAGCAAAGCTAGATTTAAGAAATGGCTTAGGATTCAAAGAAGCACTTAGCCAAGACTCCTTTAAACTCCTAAGTGCCTTCCATGCCATGATTCATATGTAATAGAATCAATATGTGGTTAGTTAGATCATGAACAAGTTGTTTAGGGTTTAAAACATTGGTAGAACTCCATGATGTTTAAATCACTCTATGTTTTGTTTGTTCATGATGTTTATGTCATGCCCTATATGTGTGTGATGTTAACATGATGTTAAGTAGTCCTTGCTCAAGTGGTTTAGCATGATTGGTTTATGTCACTACCATATGTCCATGTTAATAGTAGGAATGCATGATTATTTTCTGCTCATTACCATGTTAAATGTATGATCATGTATGCTCATTGCCATGTGAATTGTGTGAATGTCTGATATGTTATAAAGAAGGATCTTGATATGTATGAAAAGAAATATGATATGTTATGAAGAAGGAACACGATATGTTATGAAAAGAAACATGTTATGTTATGAAGAAGAAACATGTTATGCTATGAAGAAGAAACATGATATGCCATGACAAGGAACATGATATGTTTATAAAAAGAAATATGATATGTTATGATAAGGAACATGATATGCTATATTACTTTCTGCATGGCTTGTACCAGGACCCTAATAAGGTCCAAGGGATGGGCTCCTACGTGCCCCTGGGTCGACGGTCGTAGTACGAACTCAGTACGGGATGAGCTCCCAGATGCCCTAGGCCGACGGTCATAAGTACAGGCTTAGGATGGGCTTCTATGTTATGTTGCCCCTAGGCCGACGGACATAGTACGGGCCTAGTACTCTAGTGGGTTCGGGATTAGCTAATTTGAGTCTATTAGGGATGCGCGCTATGATGATGATGATGTGGTACAATGCCGGGCCCAATATGTTGAGATTATGTTTACATACCTATAATATATATGTTTTCAAAGAGCATCCTTCATATACCTTTATTTCATGTCTAGATCATATGATGTTATATGCATGTTATGTTTGTTTATGCTCTTCAATGTTTACATGAATGTTATGCTTATGTTCTGGTATGTTATATGGATGTTATGTTTGCTTATGTTCTTAGATGTCTATATGAATGCTATGCTTATATTCTGGTATGTTTATATGTATGTTATGTTTGTTTATGTTCTTGAATGTTTACATGAATGTTATGCTTATGTTCTGGTATGTTATATGCATGTTATGTTTACCTATGTTCTTAGATGTCTATATGAATGCTATGCTTATGTTCTGGTATGTTTAAATGCATGATATGTTTGCTTATGTTTATATGCTTGTTATGTTTGTTTATGATGTTATGCTTGTTTATATGTTCGTGTACGTTTATATGAATGTTATGCTTGTATGAGCTTATATGATCATATCACTACTCTATGCTTAATGCTTGACGTATGGTTTTTGTGAGTAGGATAGGATCTTACTAAGCCTATGTGATAATAGTTTTATGTTCCCTTGTACTGCAAATAAGTGTAAAGAATGGCTAAACTAAAGGGAGCAGCAGGAGGGCAAAGTGTGTGTAGTAGTGGCATGGTGGAGGAAATCTGTTATGTTTCCAATACTTATGGACATTTTCTTTAAGTCGAATGTCATGAACTTGAACAAGAATTTATGAAATGATGATGCATGGTTATGTTAAAAGAAAGAAAAAAAATAAGTCTAAAGTCTTCCGCCCTAATAAGTATATGTAGTCTTCCGCTGTAATGCATGTATGTACGATCGCGTCGCGCCGCCCCTCCGAAGCCCTGGAAAAGGGCGGGCGTGACACACAGAGGGATCTTGGGCTGCTTGTTCCCTGGACCACCTTTAGAGTCATCCCATTGCTTTCTCTTACCAGTGTGGTTCCTTTTCAAAGTACTCTGGGTTCTCAGACCTCCTGACTGGGCTTGACTCCTTCCTTCACTCAGTGCCTTCTTTAGCTAGTTAATGTTGTTCAGGTAATGTTCGGTAATCAAGGCACTACTGAACAGCTCCTCTGCGGTCTGCGGTCTATGAACTCCGCCGACCACGTTCAGAGCTATCTCGGGCCGGAGCATCTTCAGCATGAGTCTGACTCTTTCTCTTTCTGTACTGACCAACTCTGGGCATAGGCATGCGAGTCAGTTGAATCTCTTCACAGCTTCACTAACTGATAGATCACCTTGTTGGAAACCAGTGAACTCATCGTAATACTTGTTTGTCACTCGCATATGGAAGAATTCTTCGAAAAATTTGTATTTGAAGTCCGTCCATCTCATTTGATTCACTTGCCTCTTTGCTTTAACCCTTTCCCACCACATTCGGGCATCTCCCGAAAGGCAAAATGACACGCACTTAATCTTCTCACATTCGGGCGAGTCCAATAGCTCTACGATGCTTTCCACAGTCTTGAACCAGGCCTAGGCATCCCATGGTTCACCAGTACCAGAGAAATTATCCGGCTTCAGCCTCTTCCACTAGATTAGGTAAGCTTCCTGTCGAACTATCGGGCCAGGGCCCGCTGGTGGGGTGGTAGGGTTTCCTCGCTCATTCATTAAGGCATTTATCACTTGTTGTTTCTCTGTGACTTGACACTGGAGTTCCGTAACCACATGCGTAAGGTCAGCTGAGGGTGATATCTCATCGACCCTACTACTGCGTCTCCTAGCCATGTTTATCTTCATATATTAGAGTAAGGCTAGTATAAGATTATCATTCATTTATCTATGCATATTTAAACTAAAGGCTAGCATAAGGTTATCATACATATTTAAGCTAAAAGCATTTCTTATCATACATGAACAAAAATAGAGTAGGCATAGAATTTCATACTTGGAGCGGTAGGATTGGAGCTTGATGTGTGTGTAGTGGAAAGGCAGATCTGCTCAGATAACCTCTCATGCCCGCGCTTTCCAGGGGTTCGGAGGGCGGCGCCACGCGATCATACATACATGCATTTACAACGGAAGACTATATACTTCTTACAGCGGAAGACTTTAAACTTCTTTTTTTTTCTTTCTTTCTTTTAAACATAAGCATGCATCATCATTTCATAAGTACTTAGTTCATGTTCATGACATTCAACTTAAAAGAAAACATTCATAAGTATGGGAAACATAAACAGATCTCCTCCACCGTGCCACTACCACACACACTTTGCCCCTCCTACTGCTTCCTTTAGTTTAGCCATTCTTTACCCTTATCTGTAGTACAAGGGAACATAAAACTATAAGCACATAGGCTTAGTAAGATCCTGTCCTACTCACAAAAACCATATGTCAAACATTAAGCATAGAGTAGTGACATGATCATATAAGCTCATATAAGCATAACATTCATATAAACATACACGAACATATAAGCAAGCATAACATGCATATAAACATACCAAAACATAAACATAGCATTCATATAAACATTCAATAACATAAGCAAGTATAACATGCATATAAACATACCAGAACATAAGCATAGCATTCATATAAAAGAAATGACATGAGCATTCAGAAACATATAAGCATAACAACCACAATAACATCATAATAATCTAGACATGAAATAAAGGTATTTGCAAGATTCTCTTTGAAAACATATATATTATAGGTACTTATACATAATCTCAACATATTGGGCCCGACATTGTACCACATACATCATCATCATAGCGCGCATCCCTAATAGACCCAAGGTAGCTAATCCCAACCCACTAGAGTACTAGGCCCGTACTATGTCCGTCGGCCTTGGGGCAACATAACATAGAAGCCCATCCTAAGCCCGTACTTATGACTGTCGACCTAGGGCATCTGGGAGCTCATCCCGTATTGAGTCCGTACTACAACAGTAGACCCAGGGGCACATAGGAGCCCATCCCTTGGACCTTATTAGGGTCCGGTACAAGCCATGCAGAAAGTAAAATAGCATATCATGCTTCTTATCATAACATATCATATTTCTTTTCATAAACATATCATGTTCCTTTTCATGGCATATCATGTTTCTTCTTCATAGCATATCATGTTCCTTCTTCATAACATATCATATTTCTTTTCATAACATATCATGTTCCTTCTTTATAACATATCATGTTTCCTTCTTCATAACATATCATATTTCTTTTCATATCATATCATGTTCTTTTTTTTTTATAACATATCATATTTCTTTGCATAACATATCATGTTCCTTCTTTATGACATATCATACACTCATACAATTAACATGCCAATGAGCATAACATAATCATACATTCATACAATTAACATGGACATAAAGTAGTGACATTAACCAATCATGCTATCATAAAATATAACTAAGATCATATTTGTGTTGGTGCAGTAGGCACCTAAGTCGAACCTGAGTTTTGATTATAGTAAACGATACAAAGTTAAGCTCACGTCGTTATCTCACGAACTGAATCGAGTGTGCAGAAGATTGCTATAGCTAGAGCTGAAGGCTAGCGACACCCGGAGGAAGCCGCGGTGGTCGGGCGACACTCGAGTGACTTCGGAGGGAGCCGAAGGAATCGAGTGGAAGGCCGGAAGCAAAAGCGACATGGTAAGTATCGAGGTAAGCTCGTGTGTGCGAGCTTAAGTGAGGTCGTATCCTCCTTACGGGGATGGTCTTAAGCGTAGATCCGACCAAAGACATCCCATCGATGGTCTAGGTCGAGATCGGACGGTCGAAGTCCGTCGAAATAATATTTTCTTTGAGCTAACTTTGCCTTGCAGCTAGCATCAGTCGACTGCCAGCTTGGAGGACTCGACTGTCCTTCATCAGTCGACTGTCTACTGTCAGCACTCGACTGATGCTACAATCAGTCGACTGATGATGGCCATCAGTCGACTGATGGTCAATGATCAGCTTCGAGGAGTCAAGGCTTATCACCGCATTTCAAGGAGGTTTTGTGTCCATTTGTGATTAGTTGAAGACTCATTCGATGAGGGGCTCAAAGGCTATAAAAGGAGGGCTTTTCTTAGGGTTTTTCATCAATTAAAAAGGCTTCCAAGTGCTTTCGATACGCTCCGACTCTCCGACATCCCTACGACGATGCGCTGCTGAGACGACGACTAGAGCTTCAACCTCCAACCTTTGAAGTCGTCGGTAATGAAAGTTTAAATTGTATTTCAGTTTATTTTTTAGTAAAGCTTTCATTATAACGAGGAGAGGGGGAGTGTCCCTCTACCTTGAGCATTTGTCATTTTGTGTATCCGTCTAACTCCTACCTCCAACGAGGAGGAGTTCTTTAGTAGTTTGCCCTCCGTACGTGGTCAAGGACCACTAGGGCCTTGGAGTAGTAGCCTTCGACTACGAACCAAGTAAAACCCTTGTGTCTATTGTCTCGCTTGTTTTGTTTTTATCTTCCGCTGTGCCTACTCGCATTTTAACGAACGATTTTGAACGAAAAATATCTATCGCTATTCACCCCCCCCTCTAGCGATCCGCTCGATCCAACAATTTGCATCTTTTTCTACATGTAACATGGCATGGAGGACTTAGTAGAGGGCATGTACATAGGCTGGCCAAAACCCTAAGGGAGGGTTCTTAGGAGTTTGCATGCTAAACAACTTGTGCAAGGTCTACTTAACATCATACTAACATCACACACATATATAGTATGGCATAAACATGTACAAGCATAACATGGTGTGATCTAAACTTCATGGGGTTCTCACAAAAATTTAAACCTTAAACAACTTGTACAAGATCTAACTAACCACATGTTAATTCCATCCCATATAGATCATGGCATGGAAGACCCTTAGGAGTTTAAATGGGCCTTGGCCGAGAGCTTCAAGGAAACTTAAGATCAATTTCTTAAATCTAGCTTAGCTATCAACATGTTACCTTCATCTACATTCAAAACATAGCATGACAACTTATAGATCATAGCATGATAGACCATCAGGAGCCTAAATGGGTCTTGGCCGAAAGTTTCAAGGACCTTAAAGATCAACCACTCAAATTTAGCTTAGTTAACAACATGTTATCTTCATTTACATTCAAAACATAGCAAGACAACTTATAGATCATAGCATGGTAGACCATTAGGAGCCTAAATGGGTCTTGGCCGAAAGATTCATGAAGCTTTTAAAATCAAACACTTTAATTTAGTTTAGTTATCATCATACTATCTTCATCTACAATCAAAACATAGCATGACCACATATAAAGCATAGCATAGAAAACCATTAGGGGTCAAAAGGGGACTTGCCCTAGAGTTTCATGAAGGTTGGAGATCAAACACTTAAATTTAGTTTAGCTATCAACATACTATCTTCATCTACAATCAAAACATAGTATGACCACATATGGAGCATAGCATAGAAAACCATTAGGGGTCAAAAAGTGGACTTGGCCGAGAGTTTCATGAAGGTTGAAGATCAAACATTTAAAATTTGTTTAGCTATCAACATACTATCTTCATCAACAATCAAATCATTGCATGACCACATATGGAGCATAGCATAGAAAACCATTAGGGGTCAAAAGGGGACTTGGCCGAGAGTTTCATGAAGTTTGAAGATCAAACACTTAAACAAACCTATCTAGAAACCTATTATCATCGTATTCATACAAAGTATAGCATGGACCATCATGGAAAGCATAAGGAAGGTCTTGGCCAAAAGTTTCATGTAAGGATTTTCTTAATAACATCAATCGAAACAACTTGTATGGAGGTGAGGGGATACTTACATCCTTCGCTTTGTTTAATAGTTGGAAAACACCCTAAGTGATGCCAAGACTAGAGCCTTCTTCTTGCTTGGTTAGTTTTTGAAAAATGGAAGAGGGGGAGCTTAGGGTTTCGGTGAGGAAGAAGAAGAGAAGTGGAGAATGGCAATTGTGGTTTCTCTTGTCTCCTCATTCCCCTATTTATTCACTTGAAGGTGTCCCTTAGCCTCCCTTACCCTTATCTATCATTTCCCATACCCTTCTAATAGCACAACCCTGCTGGGCTTCTATTTATTGGGTGCATCTTAAGGGTTCGCTATCTACTTGGGGTTTAGGGTTCAAATCCTGGCGGCCATGCATCCTTTTTGGCTCTATTTCTTTTATTTTTTGAAAGAGACCATACAAAGCCCATTATAATCATGCAAAAATTCTTGTAAAATTGCTAGGAATTTTACGGGCGTTACATTTAACATAGCATTTTAAATAACAATATGACTTAACTTTGAACCTTTGCTATTATCAAAACTCAAGTTCGATTATCTGGTGCCCCTGTGATACGAACCCCACCAACAATTGTGATGGAACCCGAGACAAAGAAGGATAAAACCCTAGGAACAAGTCGACAAGAGTTTGAGCCTTTACGCGCAACCAAGACTGGCACGAACAAAGACTACGAAAGAAGGAAACACCACACCAAGAAGGTGATAAGTTTCGGTTGTTGAACGCCACGATATAGACTCGAAAGGTTTAGAAGTTCCTTCAAGAACCAAGAGAACACAAAAACCTCACAAGGATGTTTACTCCAAACCAAGTTATCACAAATTCAGAATTCTCTCCCTTATATAATGGGAGCAAGCAAGTAAAAGACCTACATGCATGTTGTTAGTTAAAGCCCTAGAACCAATCATGTGATGGTTGAATAGGGAACATTTTGTATCATATTCTATAAAGGCAAAGGATTGGTTATTATATTTACATCTTGCTTGTGCCAGCTAATTTAAATATAATAATGCCCTAGAAAAGTAGGTTCTTATCTACAACACATCAATTGGCAGAATTGATTATGAGAGGCTGTAGAGAACACTTTCCTAAATGTTCCTAGTCGAGTATTAATATGCAAGGGCAATATTAATACATAAAGACTAGCATGTAGGTCAATTGATGACTTGATCTCACAAGTCATGGATATATGATATCAAGTTGACACATGGGTATATATTGGAGAATATATACTGAACTGACCCGCCATGAGAAAGTTTCATGGATCGTTATATGAGTGTCATAAACTTTCTCATGTGACTATTGGTATGAATAGTCCTTAGACCTGAAGTCACTATGGTTCCCTACATAAGGAGTTATGTACTTTAGTATCGTCAAACGTCACCCGTAACAGGGTGGACCATAAAGGCGATTACTGGGTATGTAACAAATTATGCGGAGGGATGTGAGTGATGTAGATGGGATCTATCCCTTCCATATGACGGGAGTGATATCGGTGGGCCCCTTGATTGAGTAGAACTACTAAAATGCATGGCCATGCTCGAATGAGTCAATATGAGATATTGAGCTCATTTGTTTGAGTTAGTTTACTCAGGGATCAAGAAACACATAGATTGATCGAGGATGACACGGTCTATGCCTCATTGATCAATCTGATATCAAGGATAGAAGGACACGGTCATATATTATAGTAGTCACGGAAAGGTTAGTCGGATCTTGACTTATCTCATAACTTGGGTAGCAATGATGTATTGCTAGATGCCGCTCATTGCTTGTGTATCTAAAAGAGTTTAGGTCCACTGCCAACATTATGAGAGCCTATAGGGTCACACACAAAGAGCATGATAATTAGAGGAATTAGAGTATTCTAGTTTGACTAGAATAATTTGGGAATAAGCTTAAGTACAAAATGGTTTTGGACTTTAAGCTTAATGAGAATTTTAGCTAATTGATTTAATGAGATTAATTCAATATGTTACCTTATTGATTTAATAAGATTAATTCAATATGATAACATAAGCTTAATTGAATTAATAAGATTAATTCAACATGCATGAAAGCCACATAAGAATGCCACATAAGCATGCCACCTAAGCATCCACCTAAGCTAGATGAGGTGGAAGAAGACAAATTGGTTTTTGTCTCCTTAAGTGGCCGGCCAAACAAGGATATGTCTCAATGCAATGGATTGCATTGAATGTGTGGAGGTGAAAGGGTTTTTCCAACCCTATAAAAGACACCCTAAGTGGCCGGCCAAAGAGAGGATTTGGCTTTTGTTGTTGGTGGAAGCTTTGGTTGTGTTAGTGGTGAGAAAGCTTGGTGGAAGCTTTGGTTGTGTGGGTTTGTGAGTGTAGGCTAGCAAGAAGAGGAGTCTTCTTCTTCCTTTCTCCTTTTCCCTCTCTTTCTCTCCTTTAGGGACTTCTCTAGCAAGAAGTAAAGGAGAGCTCTTCTAGTTTTCCTTTTGTGAGACAAGAGCGTGCTCGTGTGGATACGTATAGAGGCACGGACACTTGAACGTGCTAAAGATCCAACAAACCGAAAGGAAAAGCGGGATTAACAAGGGCACGCAACAAAGGTAATCCTCTCCTATAAGAAAGGTTTGGTTTAGAGAAATTTATTTTATACGAGTTTGCTTTCGCATGGATCACTTGGAAGGGATCCTATTTTCCGTTGCGCATATGCCATTTGGCATACGAGATTTCCCTACACATGCATGCAAACAAGTAAGAGTACAAATATTGCATGTGACCAATCAGACACTTATAAACCCAAAAAAAACTCCAAATCTCCACACTTTGCATGCGTACAATTAAATAACTTTGAAAACAAAAATCCCAAGTTTTCATACTTCTTTACTCCCGTTTCAACCATCATCCAAAGCTACGTCATGGCTGGATAAGACCAATCACATGGGTTAAGCCTTGATATGTACTAAAGTTTAACTTGATTTCTCCTTTTATTTACAGAATCACTTCTGCTCCAAGCTTCCGGCAATATTACACCACCCTCTCAAATAAATCCTATCCAGCTACACCCTCTGATGCAAGTCAAGGGATAATTGTCGACTTAAGGATGAAGCTACAAAGAATCATTTATCACTTCCAGAAGGTCCAATTATATGAATTAGAGCAAAGCATTTCAAGGAAGCATTAAATGGACTAATAGATGAACATTGGACCGATCATGAGAAAGAAGAAACCAAGATAAGCCCAAAGGCCTAATCCACGTAATCAGACTTGTTGATCCTTGACTCAGCCTTGCATGATGGGTGGAAGAACATTAGATGATTATGAGGACTTGCTCATGCATTAAAGACGTATGGAAACTTGAGTTTTGTGGGTTTCTAAGTTGTGTGCATGCTTACATGCAAGTCTTGGTACTTTAATTGTTTGAGTTTCTAAGTTATGTGCATGCTTACATGCAAGCATGGGTACTCTAAATTGTTTGAATGCTTTTTGTACTCTTTCTTGCTTACTCCCACTAGGGAGGGAAATCCAAACATGGAAGGGGACTCTTGGTGAGAAATATTAGAGTGCTCCCTTAGTTCTTGGAAGGACTTCCGAACGTATCGAGTTTATTCTCGTGGCGTTCAACAACCAAAACTTATCACTCTTCAGGTGTGGAGTTTCTTCTCTTTCGTAGTCTTGGTTCGTTCCAATCCTTGGGTACAAGTTAAGGCTCAAACTCTTGGCTTCTAATCCTAGGGTTCTATCCTGTAGGGATCCCGAGCGATAAACAAAAAAATTCGCAGCGGAAAACATAGGATCCCTCCAGAGATCCAAGCAAAAAAAATATACTCGTTTCAATTATCGATTATATCCTATAGGAATCGAGATTACCTTCGAAGCGTGCCCTTCGAATTCCAGTCAGCAACACTTGTGGATCTCAGCATGGTCATAATGTCCACGCCTCTACGGTGCACACACACACGATCTTGGAGAGAAGAGGTAAGCCCTTTCGGTTGTGCTAGCAACCACTCCAAGGTCTCACTTTTCCACTCAGTACTTGGCCCTCTTGTGTTGTGAACGCAAAAAAAAAATCTGATTCTATTTTTCATTGTCCACATTGAAGAAGTAGAAGCAACCATAATACACCTTAATGAGACATTAAATGCACTTCCTTATTCTCCATGGTAAAAGAAAGGAAGTCAATTAATGCTCATTAAATGCACATTAATGAGTTTTAAATCCCATTTAAATGCCCATTTATTAATTCGTGTATTATATTATTAATTTGTGTATTATATTATTAATTCGTGTATTATTCATTTTAGCCTTCTTCTCTTGGTTTGACTTGAGTCTAACTCAACATAAACCAATTTGAGTCCAACTCAAATTTAGCCAAGTAATGAGTCTTACTCATTCTAGTTAATCCAATTAACTAATAATTCATTTTAGTCAAACCAAAATGATTTCCTCTCCAAAATAATATATTCTTTGTGTGTGACCCTATAGGCTCTCATAACGTTGGCAATGTATCCAAAATCATTTTAGATACATAAGCAATGAGCGACATCTAGCAATACATCATTGCTACCCAAGTGATGAGAATGTCGAGATCCGACAACCTCTTCCGTGACTATTATAATATGACAGTGTCCTTCTATCCTTGATATCTCAGATCGATCAATGAGGCATAGACCGTGTCACCCTCTTATCAATCTTTATGTTTCTTGATCCCCAAGTAGACTCACTCAAACAAATGAGCTCAATATCTCATATTGACTCATTTGAGCATGGTCATGCATTTCGTGGTCCTACTCTATCAAGAGGCCAAAGATATCACTCTTGTCATATGGGAGGGATAGATCCCATCTACATCACTTACATCCCTCCGCATAATTCGTTACATACTCAGTGATCGCCATTATAGTCACCCACTTACGGTGTGACGTTAGACGATACCAAAGTACATAACTCCTTATGTAGGGAACCGTAGTGACTTCAAGTCTAAGGATTATTCATACCAATAGTCACATGAGAAAGTATATGACACTTATATAATAATCCGTGATACTTTCTCATGGTGGGTCAATTCAGTATATATAGTCTCCAATATATATACCTATGTATCAATGTGATATCACATATCCATGACTTGTGAGATCAAGTCATCCATTGACCTACATGCTAGTCTCAATGTATCAATATAGCCCTTGTCTATTAATACAATACTCGACTAGAAATATTTAAGAATAGTGTTCTCTACAGCTTCTCATAATCAATTCTACCAATTGATATACTGTAGATAACAACCTACTATTCATGGGCATTATTATATTTATTTAGCTGGCACACGCATAAAGAAATATAATAATCAATCTTTGCCTTTATTAATGCAAGAATATAATACAAAAGTCTCCCTCACCAATCATCTCATAATTGGCACTAAGGGCTCATACTAACAATCTCCCACTAGCACTAGTGTCAATCACTGTAATCTCTAAGACCTAGTGACCTAGTGTGACCATCATGCTTCCTCTGTGCCAAAGCCTTGGTCAAGGGATCCTCAATGTTAGCATCAGTGTCTACTCTGCATATCTGAACATCTCCTCTATTGATGATCTCTCGAATGAGGTGATACTGGAGCAGTATGTGTTTGGTCCTCTGATGAGAGCGAGGTTCCTTAGCTTGAGCAATAGCCCCATTGTTGTCACAATAGAGGTCTATTGGGTCTGCTATGCTAGGAACCACCTCAAGTTCAGTGATGAACTTTCGGATCCAAACAGCCTCCTTTGCTGCAGAAGATGCAACAATATACTCGCTACATTGTAGAATCTACAACTGTGTCCTCGCCGAACTCTTCCCCAGCCACCATTCAAGAAAATACATACCATCGCGTCGAGTCATCCTTGTCAGTTTGGAAGCTCGCATCACTGTAACCCTTTACAGCTAGCTCCTCATTGCCTCCAAATATCAAGAAATATTCTTTTGTCCTTCGCAAGTACTTAAGAATATTTTTGACAGTTGTCCAGTGACATTCACCGGGATCTGACTGATACCTGCTCGTCATGCTTAAAGCATACGAGACATCGGGGCGAGTACAAATCATGGCGTACATGATAGATCCTATAGCTGATGCATAAGGGATCTAATCCATGCAATCTCTCTCCTCCTTAGAAGAGGGAGATTGAGTCTTAGAAAGACTCATACCATGTGACATTGGAAAAAATCCCTTCTTGGAATTCTTCATGGCAAAACGCTTAAGCACCTTGTCCACATATGTACTCTGACTCAAGCCAAGCAATCTCTTAGATCTATCTCTATAGATCTTGATGCCTAGAATATAGGCTGCTTCACCTAAGTCTTTCATTGAAAAATAATTCCCAAGACAAGTCTTCACAGACTGCAGCATAGGGATATCATTTCCAATGAGCATCATGTCATCTACATACCATATGAGGAAAACAATTGAGCTCGCACTAACCTTCTTGTAGACACAAGGTTCATCTTTGTTCTTAATGAAACCAAACATTTTGATCGCATTATCGAAATGAAGATTCCAACTTCTAGAAGCTTGCTTTAAACCATAAATGGACCTATGCAACTTACAAACCTTTCCAGCATCCTTTGGATCGACAAAACCCTCAGGTTGTGTCATATACACATCCTCGAGTAGATTTCCGTTAAGAAATGCTATTTTGACATCCATCTGCCAGATCCCATAGTCATAGTAAGCTGCAATAGCAAGCATGATCCGAATGGATTTGAGCATCGCAACTGGAGAAAAGGTTTCATCATAGTCAATACCATGAATCTGCTTGAATCCTTTTGCTACCAATCACCCTTTATAGGTATGCACATTACCTTCCATGTCAGTCTTTCTCCTAAAGACCCACTTACACCCAATGGGTTTGACCCCTTCAGGTGGATCAACCAAAGTCCAGACTTGGTTAGTGTACATGGATTCTATTTTGGATCTCATGGCCTCGAGCCATTTCTCATAATCTGGGCTCATTACAGCTTCCTGATAGGATGTCGGCTCATCAAGCATGATACCATCGTTATCATCCAAGAGAAAAGAATATCTCTTAGGTTGATGACGTATCCTATCAGACCTGCGCAGAGCTTGGTCTACCTGAACAGGTTGTATCACAACTCCTTGTGATGACTATTCTTGTTCCATTAAGGTATGAGTGCTATTTTGTGTATCTTGAACTTCTTCAAGATCAATTTTACTCCCACTTATTTTTCTAAAAATAAATTCCCTTTCTAGAAAAACACCATTTCTGGCAACAAACACTTTGCCTTGTGTGGGGTTGTAAAAGTAATATCCCTTAGTTTCCTTGGGATATCCAACGAAATAGCATCTATCTGATTTGGGGCCTAGTTTATCTGATACTTGACGTCGTACATAAGCCTCACAACCCCAAATCTTCATAAAAGACATCTTGGGACTCTTCCCAGTCCATATCTCATATGGTGTCTTTACGACTGCCTTAGATGGAACACGGTTAAGTGTGAAAGCGGCGCTCTCTAGAGCATATCCCCAGAAGGAAGGAGGAAGTTCTGTATGACTTATCATTGATCGTACCATATCTAATAGAGTACGATTTCTCCTCTCAGATACACCATTCAACTGCGGTGTTCCAGGTGGAGTGAGCTGAGATCTTATCCTACACTCAACTAGATAGTCACTAAACTCTTGGCTTAGGTATTCCCCACCTCGATCTGATCGAAGCATCTTAATACTCTTACCAAGTTGGTTCTATACTTCATTCTTGAATTCTTTGAACTTTTCAAAGGATTGTGATTTGTGTCTCATAAGATACACATATCCATATCTACTGAAATCATCAGTAAATGTGATGAAGTACTGATAACCTCCTCTGGCTGTGACTTTGAAAGGACCACATACATCACTATGTATGATGCCTAACAAATCTATCACTCGTTCGCCTTGTCCACTAAATGGAGTCTTGGTCATCTTGCCTAAAAGACAAGATTCACATACCTCATATGATTCAAAATCAAATGAGTCCAGTAATCCATCCTTATGGAGCTGGCCTATGCGACTCTCATTTATGTGACCCAAGCGACAATGCCAAAGATATGTTTGATTCAAATGATTAGATTTGAATCGTTTGGTATTTATGTTATAGACTGGGTTTTCGAGGTCTAGAACATAGAGTCCATTCATCAAGTGTGCACTGCAATAGAACATTTCATTTAAATATACAGAACAACACTTGTCCTTAATTATAAATGAAAAACCTTTCTTGTCCAAACAAGATATAGACATAATGTTCTTAGTTATTGCAGGTACGAAATAACACTCTTCAAGTTCTAGAATTAAACCACTGGGTAATGATAAGGAATATGTTCCTATAGTTATAGCAGCAACTCTTGCGCCATTGCCAACACGTAGGTCCACTTCTCCTTTTGTCAAAGATCTACTTCTTCTCAAGCTCTGCACATTGGTACAAATGTGAGAAGCACAACTGGTATCCAATACCCATGAGGAAGAAATAGATAGATTGACTTCTATAACATGTATACCTGAAGTGGAAGTCTCACTTCCTTTCTTCTTCTGAACTTCCTCGAGGTACTTTTTGCAGTTCCTCTTCCAATGTCCAACTTCCTTGCAGTGGAAGCAAGTCCCTTCCTTGGCCACCCCACCTTTAGGCTTCAATGCTTTGTCCTTATCTTTATTCTGGGTCTTACCCTTGCCTTTATACTTTTTCTTACCCTTGCCCTTTTTAACCATAAGTACATCATTAGTACCAGGTTGCATCTTCTTAAGATTGCTCTCAGCAGTTCTCAACATGCTTAAGAGCTCAGGCAATGGTTTGTCAATTTCGCTCATGTAATAATTCATGACAAATTAACTAAAGCCTCTAGGCAAATGAATATAGAATAAGGTCAAGGTCAACTCTTCGCCTAAAGGAAACCCCAATCTTTCAAGGTTCTCAACATACCCAATCATCTTGAGTACATGAGTTCCTACTGTTCCTTCTTGCATTTTGCATGAAAATAATGCCTTAGATACCTCAGATCTCTCGTGCCTCGCCTGCCCTTGATATAGTTGCTTCAAGTGTGCAACCATATCGAAGGCATCCATGTTCTCATGTTGCTTATGAAGCTCAGAGTTCATGGTTGCAAGCATAAGGCATGATGCATCTAATGCATCATCTTGATGCTTCTTGTATGCATCCTTATCTGCACGAGTAGCATTATTGGCGGGTGGTTCAGAAATGGGTTGCTCTAGGACATAGAGTTTCCGCTCCTGTTTGAGAACTATTCTCAAATTTCTGAACCAGTCAATGAAGTTTGCTCCATTGAGCTTGTCCTTCTCAAGGACTGATCGCAGAGAGAGGGTATTTGTCGTATTTGAAGAAATAGTAATCTACAACAGAAATGATATGCAGAAATGAGTATTATATCTGAAATCATTTAATTAGGCCTTTAATTAAATGAGACTCCCACTGATTCCCTTAGCTTCAATAGGAGCTAGTCATACCAGTTTTATTGAGCTTCAAGTTCATGTGGGACAAGATCCACATCATACCTCACTATGAGTAAGCTTTGGCTAATCACCCAAGATTTAGTATCACTAGGTAGGTAACATTTTACCAATTGCATTGTATGCAACTCTTGGAATAAAGGATCAAGATTCACATTATACATCATCTTGAGTAAGCTTTGGCTAATCGCCTAAGACTTAGTATAAATGTTCTCTTATCCGTGTCTCCTAACTATTAGGAAATGCCTCTAAGTATTTCTCAATCTAATTGAGACACTTAGTGAAGTCTCATCCAAAGATTGATAGCGGGACATCACAATTGTCCTCTCGCACTCTACCAAGATAAAATGCGCTGCTTTGCTTTGGCAAACCCAACACAAATGATCGAGGTAGTTTATGAGTAGCAAACTTTGGAAGGCATATTCATTTGACTTAATTTTAAGATAACAGATTATCTAGCATGCATCACATACACACAAAATATATCACATATACGCTAAACGTGACATGGTTATGGCCCTTATTCTACGATTTCTCAAGCCAATGAGAAAATCGATTGGTTACCCTAGGGATAGCATCTTCTCCAAGCGCTTCCTTTGTCGATGTGTTGTCGATCGCCCTTGTAACATCCACCTTCAATGGACTTTCATTGCTTATTTATTTTGTACATTACAAAATGAGAACACTCGAGTTACATTCGAGTCTAAATCTATTTTACAACTAGAAAATAAAAGTGAAGGCACAACAAGCAGGCCGTGTAAAAAATTACAACACCCACATACATATGACGGCACGCAGGGCGTATTATGAATTACAACACATAACCACAATCATATTGGGTCCTAGACCATAACCATGCACCATATACAAATCATTCACAATGATTTAATAAATTATTTTATTTATCAGTTTTATTATGTGCAATTTTTAAGCTGCTATGCCGATTAGCCACAACACCACGGCGGTCCCGCTAGCCGGTTAGCGGGCGGGGTCAAGGGCCAGCACCCCTTGCGGGGTTTTTCTGCTAACCCATCTGCTTGGATGAATCAACTCGGACACAGGCGGAGTCGGCACCATCCGACTTGATTCAGCCCACTCGGTAGACTATCTGCTTGGCTAAATCAACTCGGACATAGACCGAGTCGGCACCATGCGACTTGATTCAGCCCACTCGGCAGACTATCTGCTTGGCTAAATCAACTCGGACATAGACTGAGTCTGCACCATCCAACTTGATTCAGCCCACTCGGCAGACTATCTGCTTGGCTAAATCAACTCGGACATATACCGAGTCAGCAAAAATAAACATAATAAAACTAACCTCATGTTTATATCACATAAAACATCTAAAAAAAAATGTGTACCATTTTTTTCACAAGTGGCTCTGATACCACTGTAGGGATCCCGAGCGATAAACAAAAAAATTCGCAGCAGAAAACATAGGATCCCTCCAGAGATCCAAGAAAAAAAATATACT
Organism: Wurfbainia villosa; assembly: GCA_025175895.1. Lineage (NCBI taxonomy): Eukaryota > Viridiplantae > Streptophyta > Magnoliopsida > Zingiberales > Zingiberaceae > Wurfbainia > Wurfbainia villosa. Next base: position 69,451,358 of record CM045994.1, on the reverse strand, counting down.
CGTTTCAATTATCGATTCTATCCTATAGGAATCGAGATTACCTTCGAAGCGTGCCCTTCGAATTCCAGTCAGCAACACTTGCGGATCTCAGCGTGGTCATAATGTCCACGCTTCTACGGTGCACACACACACGATCTTGGAGAGAAGAGGTAAGCCCTTTCGGTTGTGCTAGCAACCACTCCAAGGTCTCACTTTTCCACTCGGTACTTGGCCCTCTTGTGTTGTGAATGAAAAAAAAAAATCTGATTCTATTTTTCATTGTCCACGTTGAAGAAGAATTAGCAACCATAATACACCTTAATGAGACATTAAATGCACTTCCTTTTTCTCCATGGTAAAAGAAAGGAAGTCAATTAATGCTCATTAAATGCACATTAATGAGTTTTAAATCCCATTTAAAACCCCATTTATTAATTTGTGTATTATATTATTAATTCGTGTATTATATTATTAATTCGTGTATTATTCATTTTAGCCTTCTTCTCTTGGTTTGACTTGAGTCTAACTCAAGATAAACCAATTTGAGTCCAACTCAAATTTAGCCAAGTAATGAGTCTTACTCATTCTAGTTAATCCAATTAACAAATAATTCATTTTAGTCAAACCAAAATGATTTTCTCTCCAAAATAATATGTTCTTTGTGTGTGACCCTATAGGCTCTCATAACGTTGGCAATGTATCCAAAACCATTTTAGATACATAAGCAATGAGCGGCATCTAGCAATACATCATTGTTACCCAAGTGATGAGAATGTCGAGATCCGACAACCTCTTCCGTGACTATTATCATATGACAGTGTCCTTCTATCCTTGATATCTCAGATCGATCAATGAGGCATAGACCATGTCACCCTCTTATCAATCTTTATGTTTCTTGATCCCCAAGTAGACTCACTCAAATAAATGAGCTCAATATCTCATATTGACTCATTTGAGCATGGCAGGCATTTCGTGGTCCTACTCTATCAAGAGGCCAAAGATATCACTTCCGTCATATGGGAGGGATAGATCCCATCTACATCACTCACATCCCTCCGCATAATTCGTTACATACTCAGTGATCACCGTTATAGTCACCCAATTACGGTATGACGTTAGACGATACCAAAGTACATAACTCCTTATGTAGGGAATCGTAGTGACTTCAGGTCTAAGGACTATTCATACCAATAGTCACATGAGAAAGTATATGACACTCATATAACGATCCATGATACTTTCTCATGGTGGGTCAATTCAGTATATATAGTCTCCAATATATATACCCATGTATCAATGTGATATCACATATCCATGACTTGTGAGATCAAGTCATCTATTGACCTACATGCTAGTCTCAATATATCAATATAGCCCTTGTCTATTAATACAATACTCGACTAGGAATATTTAAGAATAGTATTCTCTACAGCTTCTCATAATAAATTCTACAAATTGATATATTGTAGAAAACAACCTACTATTCATGGGCATTATTATATTTATTTAGCTGGCACACGCATAAAGAAATATAATAATCAATCTTTGCCTTTATTAATGCAAGAATATAATACAAAAGTCTCCCTCACCAATCATCTTATAATTGGCACTAAGGGCTCATACTAACATATCCATCATTGTCTCGGGTTCCATCATAGTTGTTGGTGGGGTTCGTATCATCTGGTATCAGAGCTTCGTTTTAAAGGCAAGTGCTAAATCTATCTTTACTTGATGTTCGATACAAAAAAAGGGAAAATAAATTGTGGTAAAAAAAAATCATTGTAAAAAAAATCGTGGCGGAAAATAAAGATAATTCGTGGTAAAAAAAAGTATCAAAAAAAAAAAAAAGAAGTTGCTTGTGCAAGTCAAAGTTTTATTAAACCCTTAGAATTAACTTCAATAGTTCATTCGTTGTTTACTCATTTTTTCTCTTAATCTTCATTCTTTCGTTTTCTATTCTGCCATCATAAGTTTCATTTGTTTCTCTTGTCTTCTACTCTTTCATTTTCTCTTCCGTCATCATAAGTTTCGTTTGTTTCTCTTGTCTACCCTTTCATTTTCTCTTCTGTCATCTAAAGTTTCATTTATGTTCTCTTGTTTGAATTACTATGACATATTCTGATTTGTTCTAAAGTTTGATCAAGAACTAAAGAGATCCTCCAACAAATAAGAGTGTGAGTGCCCTACTCTTGAGAGACAAAAAAAACATATACGTGAGGGAGTGCTTTATGAGGTTTCATTCATCTTTATAGAAATTTCCAACAACCAAAAAGATGGTACAATTGAGGCGACTAAACAACCTCCAAATCTGCAAGTGCAAGTGTTGATGGGGGGAAATGAGGCGGATGATGAGGGATGAATTAGAAGCTATCCATGAGAGGTTGGATCGAGTGGAAGGCGAGACACTGAGATGACATCAGCCATACCATTCTATGGTACCACAATAGAGGCATGCTGAGTGGGTTGATGAGAAAGAAGAAGAATGAGTGGAAGAATTTGGTGAGCAAAACTACAACCAGGGTTGGATTGTAAATAGAGGAGATAGAAAAAGACGTAGTGAGGATCAGAATCCGGGTGGAAATAGGAGGAATAATGACTTAGGAGGAATAAAATTGAAGATTCCATCCTTCCAAGGGAAAATTGATCCAGAAGTCTATTTAGAGTGGGAAACAAAGATGGAGATGGTGTTTGAGTGCCATGATTTCTCAGAGCTTAAGAAGGTTAAGCTAGAAGCCATTGAATTCACTGATTATGCTATTGTTTAGTGGGGTTCGTATCATCTGGTATTAGAGCTTCATTTCAAAAGGCAAGTGCTCAATCTATCTTTTCTTACTTTTGCTATTTTGGAAAAAAAACAAAAGAAGAAGAAAGATATGTTTAAAGAAAAAAAATTCGTGGAACAAAAAAAATTGAAAAAAAAAAGAGGAATAGAGATTTGTTAAAAAAAGGGAAAAATTCGTGTAAGAAAAAAAAAGTATTCAAAAGAGGAAGAAGAAGTTGATTATGCAAGTCGAGTTTCTTTAAACCCTTAAAGTAGTTTCACATTCCATTTCTTTATACCTATCATCTTCTTTCTTTATACCCATCATCTTGTCTTTTATTTTTCTCTTAAAGTTTTTGCCATGATGAGTTTCAATTGGATTACCTTATTTTAATTATCACACGAAATTCTGATTTGTTCTTGAAGTTTTATTAAGAACTAAAAAGACACAATCAAGTGAAAAAAAAGAGAGAGACGAGAGTGTGTGAGACACTACTAGTGTGAGTTCCCAAATCTTGAGAGAAAACACGAGAGGGAGTGCTTTTGAGGTTTCTTCTATCTTGCAGAAATGTCCAACCTGCCCGAGGATGGTATACCTTAGGATGCTTGACAACTTTTAAATCTTCAATTGCAAGCGTTGATGGGAGAAATGCGACGTATGATGAGGGTGGAGTTAGAGTTTATACATGAGAGGCTAGATCGAGTGGAAGCGGAATCACCAAGGAGACATCAACAAGGGTATCCTAATGTGCCACAACAAAGATGTGCTCTAAGGGTTGAAATGGAAGAAGAAGAGGTGGAAGGATTTGGTGAACAACACTACAATCGGGGTTGGATTGGTAATAGGAATGAAAGGATTGGCTATATAGGAGATCGGAATGGGCATTGGGAGGATAAGATAGGTGGAAATAGAAGAGTTAATGACATAGGAAGCGTAAAGTTGAAGATTTCATCCTTCCAAGCTAAAAATGATCTAGAAGTTTATTTGGAATGGGAAACCAAGATAGAGTTGGTGTTTGACTGTCATGAATTTTCAGAGCATAAGAAGGTTAAGTTAGCTGCCATTGAATTCACTGATTATGCTATTGTGTGGTGGGATCAAGTGGGGATGAATCGACAACGAAATGGAGAGTGACCTGTGCCCACTTGGGAGGAAATGAAGATGCTCACAAGAAGGAGATTTGTACCCAGTCATTACTATAGGAGTTTATATCAGAAGCTGCAAAGGTTGTCTCAGGGCACCGAAAGTGTGGATGAGTATTTCAAGGAGATGGAGGTATCCATGATACGAGCTAATGTAGATAAAGATCGATAAGCCACCATGGCTAGGTTCTTGCATGGTTTAAATCCAGAAATTGTTGATATTGTCGAATTGCAACATTATGTTGAGTTGTCTGACATGGTACACCAAGCAATAAAAGTGGAGAAACAACTCAAGAGAAAGGGGTCGACTAAAAGGGGACAACCAGTGACTAGTAACCATCTATGGAGGGGAACCCCAAAAAGAGAGGAACTGCTACAAAGTAAGCCAAAATTTGAACCCTTGATACAACCCAAACCAACAACCTCCACAACCCCAGGTATTAGCGAGTCCACTACCTTCAAAACTCGTAATATCAAGTGTTTCAAATGTCAGGGGCATGGTCACATTACTAGCCAATGTGTGAACAAAAGGGTGATAGTGATAAATGCCCATGGGGAGCTTGAGTAAGAAAATGAGGATGAAGTACCACAAGAAGATAGTGATGATGAGAAACATGTTGTTGTTGGAGATTTATTGGTGGCTAGACGAGTTCTCAACTTGCAAGCTAAGGAGGAAGAAGGTAACCAAAAAGGAAACTTATTGCATACTCGTTGCTTTGTGAATAATAAAGTATGTAGCGTTATTATTGATGGAGGAAGTTGCACCAATGTGGCAAGAAGGAGTGGTGGAAAAATTATCTTTACGGACCTTGAAATATTCATGTCCTTATCAGCTTCAGTGGCTGAATGATTGTGGGAAAATCAAGGTGACAAAGCAAGTCTTGGTAGCAATTGCTATTGGCAAATATGAAGACCAGTTGTTGTGTGTTGTGGTCCCCATGCATGCATGTCATTTTTTGTTGGGAAGACCTTGGAAGTTTGATCGGAAAGTAACTCATGATGGGTTCACAAATAGATATTCTTTTAAACAGAAAGGACAACCTATTATGCATGTACCCTTGACTCCACGACAAGTTATGGAGGATCAACTGAAATTACAAAAGGCAAACAAAAAGAAGAGAGAGATAGAAAATGGAAAAAAAAGAGAGAAATAGAAAATGGGAAAAAGAGAGAAAAAGAAAATGAGGGCAAAAAAGTGACAGGAAAGAATCAAAATAAATTGAGAAAGCTATGAAAAAGAAAGAGAGAAAAGAAAATAGCTTTTATGCAAAACAAAGTGAGATAAAAAAGCTTTAATTTCAAATCAGCTTTCTCTTATACTTTTGTATAAGGAGGCACTTTTTAGCACTAACTATCTTAACAATTCTTTGCCAAGTGTTGTTGTTTCTCTTTTACAGAAATTCGCGGATATTTTGCCCAAAGAGGTTCCACCTGGGTTGCCTCCGATTCGATGAATTGAACATCAAATTGACTTCATTCTCAGTGCATCCATCCCAAATCATCCTGCATATAGAAGCAACCCGAAGGAAACAAAGGAACTCCAAAGGCAAATTGGTGAAGTATTAGAGAAAGGACATGTTCGAGAGAGCCTAAGACCTTGTGCTATTCTAGTGTTACTAGTTCCTAAGAAGGATGACACATGGAGGATGTATGTTGATTTCCGAGCCGTCAACAAAATAACGATAAAATATCGTCACCCAATTCCTAGACTTAATGATATGCTTGATGAATTGCATGGTTCTTGTGTGTTTACAATGATAGATCTTAGAAGTGGATATCAACAGAATAGGATAAAGGAACGTGATGAATCGAAGACCACCTTTAAGACCAATCATGGCCTATATGAATGGTTAGTAATGCATTTTGGTTCAACTAATCCTCCTAGCACTTTTATGCATCTAATGAACCATGTTTTATGTGCTTTCTTAGGAAGATTTGTAGTTGTGTATTTCGATGATATTTTGATTTATAGCAAAAATTTGGAAGAGCATGTTACACATTTAACATCTATTTTGAGTGTACTAAAGGAAGAGAAGCTCTTTACCAACCTCAAGAAGTGCACCTTTTGTACAGAGAGGGTTGTGTTTCTTGGATTTGTTGTTAGTGCCAAAGGGGTTGGAGATGGATGAAGAAAAGGTGAAAGACATCCAAGTATGGCCAACACCTACAACAATCAGTCAAGTGAGGAACTTCCATGGATTGGCCAGCTTTTATCGACGATTTTACCGGATTTTTGTAACATTGCAGCTCCTCTTACTAACATCATCAAGAAAAATGAGTCATTCAAGTGGGGTTATGAACAAGAGAAAGCATTTAACACCTTGAAAGAAAAGCTAAGTTCAGCTCCTTTATTGATCCTACCTGACTTCTCTAAAACATTTGAAATCGAATGTAATGTTTCTGGTATTGGTATAGGTGCTTTGCTTATGCAAGAAAGGAGACCCATAGCTTACTTCAGCGAGAAGTTGAGTGGAGAAGCTCTCAACTATCCCATGTATGACAAGGAGTTTTACGCATTGGGGCAACACAAGATGAACCGATGCCATGCAAAATGGGTAGAGTTCATTGAGGCATTTCCTTATGTGATGAAATACAAGCAAGGCAAAGAGAATGTGGTAGATGATGTTTTATCTCGATGGTATGCTTTACTTTCCACTTTATATGCGAAATTACTTGGATTTGAATATATCAAGGATTTATATGCCAATAATACTAATTTTTCTGATGTGTTCAAAGCATTTGAACAAGTTTCATTTGGACAATTCTATAGGTTTGATAGAGTTTTCTTTTGGGGAAAGAGACTATGTGTACCCATATGTTCATTGCATGAATTGTTTACTAGAGAGCCCATAGTGGTGGTTTGATGGGCCATTTTGGTGTCACTAAGACTTTCATAGTTTTGCAAGATCATTTTTTTTGGCCTCATATGAAACGCGATGTAGAGAAAATTTGTGAGAAGTGTATCACTTGCAAACAAGATAAATCAAAGTTGAAACCACATAGCTTGTATACACCTTTGCCTATACCCCATGAACCATGGACTCATATTTCAATGGGCTTTGTGTTGGGATTACCTCGGACTAAGAGTGGAAGGGATTCGATTTTTGTTGTGGTAGATAGGTTTTCTAAGATGGCTTATTTCATTTCATGTCATAAAACCAATGATGCATCCCATATAGCTGATTTGTTCTTTAAAGAGGTTTTTAGGTTGCATGGCATGCCTAGGACCATTGTCTATGATCGAGATGCAAAATTTTTGAGTTACTTTTGGAAGACTTTATGGTGGAAATTGGGAACTAAATTGTTATTCTCTACCACTTGTCATCCATTGACTGATGGGAAAACTGAAGTTGTTTATCGAAATTTATCCTTCTTACTTCGTGCCATTATCAAAAAGAATTTGAAAACATGGTAGGATAGTCTAACGCATGTCGAGTGTGCATACATTCTGCAACTCAATTTTCTCCATTTGAAGTTGTTTATGGATTCAATCCTTTGACACCAATAGATTTGATTCCTTTGCTTTTAAGTGAACATATCAACTTAGATGGTAAGAATAAGGATGATTTTGTAAAGCAAATTCATGAACAAGCATGCCTGAATATTGAGAGAAGAACCAAGCAATATATCCAACAAGCTAACAAAGGGCGACAAAAACTTGTGTTTGAACTAGGAGAGTGGGTTCAGTTGCACTTACGAAAGGAGCAATTTCTAGAAAAATGATGTTCTATGCTCCTACCTCGAGGCGATGGGCCATTTCAAGTGATAGAACACATCAACGATAATGTCTACAAACTTGAATTGCTGCCAGGTGAGTATGGTGTGCATACTACTTTTAATGTTGTTGATTTGTCCCCATTTGATGTAGGCGATTATTTGAGGACAAATCCTTTTCAAGAGGGGGAGAATGATGTACACCAAGGAGGGGTTTGTCAAGACAAGGTTAAAACCGTGAAAGAACATTTATCACTTCTCAAAGGGCCAATTACAAGACTTCAAGCAAAGCATTTAAAGGAAGCACTAGACGGGCTAATCCAAGAACAATGGGCTGACTATGAGAAAGGAGAAACCAAGTTAAACTCGAGTACATATCAAGGCTTAACTCATGTGATCAGTCTTATCTAACCATGATGCAACTTTGCATGATGTTTGAAAAGGGTGTAAAGAAGTATGAAAACTTGGGATTTTGGTTTTCAACGTTATTTAATTGCACGCATGCAAAGTGTGGAGACTTGGAGTTTTTTTTGGGTTTCTAAGTGTCTAATTGCTCGCATGCAATATTGGTACTCTTACTTGTTTGCATCCATGCATGTAGGTCTTTTACTTGCTTGCTCCCATTATATAAGGGAGAGAATTGTGAATTTGTAATAACTTGGTTTTGAGTAAACATCCTTGTGTTCTCTTAATTCTTGATGGAACTTCTGAACTTATCGAGTCTATCTCGTGGCGTTAAACAACCTAAACTTATCACCTTCTTGGTTTGGCATTTCCTTCTTTTGTAGTCTTTGTTCGTGCCCGTCTTGGTTACAGATAAAGGCTCAAACTCTTGTCTACTTGTTCCTGGGGTTCTATCCATCTTTGTCTCAGGTTCCATCACAATTGTTGGTGGGGTTCGTATTAGTACCCAGCCAATTACTATAAGAGATTATATCAGCGGCAGCAGAGGTTATCTCAAGGCTCCAAAAGTGTTGATGAGTACTTCAAGTAGATGGAATTGTCCATGATGTGTGCTAATGTCGATGAAGATCGGGAAGGCACCATGGCTAGGTTTTTGCATGGTTTAAACCCAGAAATTGCTGATATTATTGAATTGCAGCAATATGTTGAGCTGTCGGATATGGTCCACAAGGCACTAAAAGTGGAGGAACAACTCAAGCGTAGGGGATTAGCAAAGAAAGGACAACCCATGGCTACCAATAGCCCATGGAGAGCATCTCCAAGAAGGGACGAGCCACTATAAAACAAGCCAAAGTTTGAACCCTTTAAGAAGGCCAAATCAACAACATATGCTACTCAAGGTACCACATCTTCTAAATACCGTGATATCAAGTTCTTTAAATGCCAAGGGCATGGCCACATAGCCAACCAATGTGTGAACAAAAGGGTAATGGTGATAAATGCCCAAGGAGAGCTTGAGTCATAAGATAAGGATGAAGTAGCTGAGGAAGTGCCACCAAAAGAAGACAGTGATGACGAACAACACGCCATTGTTGGAGACTTATTTGTAGCCCAACGAGTTCTCAATCTACAAGCTAAGGAGGAAGAAGATAATGAAAGGAAGAACTTATTTCATACTCATTGCTTTGTGAATAACAAGGTTTCCAGTGTTATTATTGATGGAGGGAGTTGCACCAATGTGGCAAGTACTGATTTGGCAAAAAAATTATCTTTATCAACTCAGAAACATCCACCTCCCTATCGCCTTTAGTGGCTAAACGATTGCAGTGAAATCAAGGTAACAAAGCAAGTCTTGGTCGCAATTGGCAAATATGAAGATGAGTTGTTGTGTGATGTGGTTCCCATGCATGCATGCCATCTTATTATTAGGGAGACCTTGGCAATTAGATCGGAAGGTAACTCATGATGGGTTCACGAATAGATATTCATTTACTTAGAAGGGACAACCTATTACTCTTGTACCATTAACTCCAAGACAAGTTATGGAGGATTAGCTAAAATTACAAAGAATTATAGAGAAGAAGAGAGAAAATAAATTGAGAGAAAAGAAACTGAGAAAAAAGAAAACAAGAGACAAAAATAAACAGAGACAAAAAAAAAGAATATTGAAAAAGAAATTGAGAGAAAAGTGTCACGCCCGCCCTTTCCTAGGGTCCGGAGGGGCGGCGCGATGCGATCGTACATACATACATCGTACTACTTACAGCGGAAGCCTTTAGACATATTTTTTTTTTCTTTTAAACATAAACATGCATCGTCATTTCGTAGGTACTTCTTCTTAACATAGAGCATGCATCGTTATTTCATAAGTCCTTAGTGCTTAATTCAAGTCCATAAACAAATAATCTTAAGGAAACATGCATAAGGGACATAACAAATCTCTTCCACCATGCCACTGCCACACACACCTTGCCCCTCCTGCTGCACTCTTTAGTTTATCCACCCTTTACCCTTATATGCAGTACAAGAGAACATAAACTATAAGCACATAGGCTTAACAAGATCCTGTCCTACACACAAAAACACATACATCGACATTAAGCATAGCATGTAAACATTCATAACATATAAGCAAACATAACATGTAACATATATGACATAAGCAAACATAACATGTAGCATATGTAACATAAGCAAACATAACAAGCAACACATATAACATAAGCAACATATCATGTACATATATGACATAAGCAAACATACTATGTAACATATATATTATAAGCAACCATATCATGTAACATATATGACATAAGCAAACATACCATGTACATATATGACATAAGCAAACATAACATGTAGCATCTGTAACATAAGCAACCATAACATGTAACATATATGACATAAGCAATCATAACATAAAGGTATATGCAGGATGCTTTTCGAAAACATATATCAAAGGTATTTGAACATAACTCTCAACATATTGGGCCCGACATTGTACCACATCATCATCATAGCGCGCATCCCTAAATAGACCCGAGGCAGCTAATCTCAAAACTACTAGGTTACTAGGCCCGATCTTAATCCGTCGACCTAGAGGCCATCATCACAACATAGAAGCCCATCCTAGGACCGATCTTAGTCCGTCAGCCTAGGGCAACTGGGATCCCATCCCGTACTAGGCCCGATCTTAGTCCGTCGACCTAGGGGCAATCATAACATCGAAGCCCATCCTAGTCCCGATCTTAGTCCGTCGGCCTAGGGATACTTAGGAGCCCATCCCTTTGGACCTTGTTAGGGTCCTGGTACAAGCCATGCAGAAGGTAAAATACATACATCCTTCTTATCATAACATATCATATTTCATTTCATAAACATATCATATTTCATCTCATAAACATATCATATTTTATTTCATAAACATATCATATTCCATTTCATAAACATATCATATTTCACTTCATAAACATATCATATTTCATTTCATAACAATATCATATTTCATTTCATAAACACATATCATATTTCATTTCATAAACATATCATCTTTCACTTAATAAACATATCATATTTCACTTCATAAACATATCATATTTCATTTCATATACACATATCATATTTCATTTCATAAACATATCATAAATATCACACAAATCTATCAAAGTTTTAAACACCAAACAACTTATATATATGTATGTTCTAACTAAAACACATGTTAATTCTTTAACGTATAAAGCATGGCATAGGACATGTTATCTTCTTCTAATATCAAACATGGCATGAACTCATTTCAAACCTAACCTAGAGCATGTTATCTTTATCTAGCATCATTTAACATCACAAGTCAACATGAACTCACCTAAAGCATAAAACACATGTTAACCTAACCTAGAGCATGTTATCTTCATCTAGCATCATTTAACATCACAAGTTATCATGAACTCACCTAAAGCATAAAACACATGTTAACCTAACCTAGAGCATGTTATCTTCATCTAGCATCTTTTAACATCACAAGTTATCATGAACTCACCTAAAGCATGGCACAAAGAACACATTTGGGGTCTTGGCCGAATGGTTCAAAACGGGTTTCATGGATCAACAACTTAACTAACTCATCTAAAAATCCCTCATCTTGATATTAATACAAGATATAACATGGAACATCATGGTGAGCCCAAGTTATGGTCTTGGCCGAATGTTCAAGGGGGTTTCATGGATCAACCACTTAACTAAACTCATCTAAAAATCCCTCATCTTCATATTAATACAAGATATAGCATGGATCATCTGTTGGTGCAGGGGCACTAGATAATCGAACCTGTGTTTTGATTATGGCAAAGACACAAAGTTATGTTTACATCGTTATCTCTTGAGCTAAATCGAGTGTGCAGAAAAGTACTAAAGCTAGAGCTGAAGGCTAGCGACACCCGGAGGAAGCTGTGGTGGTTGGGCGACACTCGAGTGGGCGACACTCGAGTGACTTCGGAGGGAGCCGAAGGAATCGAGTGGAAGGCCGGAAGCGAAAGCGTCACAGTAAGAATCGAAGTAAGCTCGTGTGAGTGAGAGATGGTAAGGTCGTGTCCTCTATACGGGGACGACCGTAGGCGGCGATCCGACTAAAACTTCTTGTGGAAGGTCTACGTCGAGATCAGACGGTTAGAAACCGTCGTATTTATCATTTTCCGAGCTAACCTCTCACTGCAGGGAAGTGGCCGGTGTGATCATTCTGACATGGAAGCCGATCGGATGCCCATCACCGATCGGTGATGGCATCGATCGACTGATGGCGACGACTCAGCCTTTGCGCTAGGTCAAAACGGATAACATTTGACGCGGCCACTTCGCGATAAAATTTAGAAAACTTCGTGATCCATTCCAAAAAAAAGGGGAGACATATTCAGAGCCCAAAGTCTATAAAAGGAGGAGGATTCCAACTCCAAAGGACATCAAGTTTATTCATCAAGTGCTCCTACAACGCCAACGCTCCAACAACGTCATAACGCCGACGCGACAACAAGTTCCGATCTTCTTCGTCGACAGCAGTAGCAAGTAACATATTTTGATATTGTATTCTTTATTTTTATTCGTAACGAGGTGAGGTAGGCTTGTTGCCTCATCCTCGTAATTTCGGTTCTGTGATCGTTGTCTCCTACCTCCAACGAGGAGGAGACGTTATAGTGATTTGCCCTCCATACGCGGTCTAGGACCGATAGGGCCTTGGAGTAGCAACCGCTGGGTTGTGAACCAAGTAAAATCAACGTGTCGCTTTATTTTCCGCTGTGTTTACTCATTTAATTGTCTACTCGAACGAAATGCCAAAAAGTTTTACGATCGCTATTCACCCCCCCCCTCTAGCGATGCTTCTCGATCCAACATCATCATGGTGAGCCCAAGTTATGGTCTTGGCCGAATGTTCAAGGGGGTTTCATGGATCAACCACTTAACTAAACTCATCTAAAAATCCCTCATCTTCATATTAATACAAGATATAGCATGGATCATCATGGTGAGCCCAGGTTATGGTCTTGGCCGAATGTTCAAGGGGGTTTCATGGATCAACCACTTAACTAAACTCATCTAAAAATCCCTCATCTTCATATTAATACAAGATATAGCATGGATCATCATGGGGATCCCAAGTTATGGTCTTGGCCGAATGTTCAAGGGGGTTTCATGGATCAACCAATTAACTAAACTCATCTAAAAATCCCTCATCTTCATATTAATACAAGATATGACATGGATCATCAAGGTAAACCCTAGTTATGGTCTTGGCCGAAAGTTTCTTGGGGCTTTTAGGGTTAAACTCTTAACCTAATCCATCTAGCATCCTAACATCATCATATTCATACAAGGTATGGCATATAACTTCATTGAAAACTCAAGTAAAGGACTTGGCCGAATGGTTCATGGAGAATTTGACATAACCACTTCAATCGAAAAGCTACTTGTATGTAGGTGAGGGGATACTTACATCCTTCGCTTTGCTTTTAGTTGGAAGATGACCTAAGGGAAGCCAAACCTAGCCATCTTCTTGTTTGGATGAGTTTTGGACAAAGGATGAAAAGGGAGGGAAAAAGGATCTCGGTGTGGAAGAAGATGAGAGGAGAGAAAAGCAATTTGATCACTCATGTCTCTTCATTCCCCCTATTTATTCACTTGAAGAGTCCCTTTGTCTCCGTTAACCCTAACTATAATTTCCCATATTCCTCTAATAGTACAACCCTGTTGGGCTTCTGGTTATTGGATGCATCTATAGGGCTTGGCTATCTCTAGAGGTTTGGGGTTCAATTCCAAGGCCTTGCATCCTTTTTGGCTCATTTTCTTTTATCTTTGAAAGAGCCCACATAAAGCCCATCATAATCAACCAAAAATTCTTATAAAATTGCTAGAAATTTTACGGGCGTTACAATCCTTCATACCTTTTAAAAGTTTCGTCCTCGAAACTTAGAACAATTCTGAGTACTTCTGTTTCATGTCCTCCTCTCGTTCCCAGGTAGCTTCTTCGTACCGTTGATTTTGCCATGGGACCTTTACTAAGGGCACCTCTTTGTTCCTTAGTCGCTTGACATCTGGGTCGAGTATCTGGATAGGCCGACTTTCATAACTCAGGTCCTCTTGAACTTGCACTGTTTTTCGCTTGATCATTTGATCCGCACTGGAAATGCACTTCCTGAGCATCGAAACATGGAACACGTTGTGGATAGCCGACATCTCTTGGCGGCTCCGCATGGCTACCTTGCCAACTCTCTTCAATATCGGATATGGTCCCACAGCGTGGACTCGGCTTACCCTTCCTTCCGAATCTCATCACTCCCTTCATAGGGCCACCTTGAGAATACGGGTCCTCGACTTGAATTCTAACGGTCTCGCGCGTATCTGCATAAGCTCTTTTCGGCTCTGGCGGTTTCAATTCTTTGACGGATGTTTTGGATAGCCCGGGTGGTGTCGTCAATGGAGTCTGTCTGGAGTCCCATCCCTTTCTTTTCACCACCCATGTACCAGCATATAGGAGATCTACATTTCCTCCCGTATAGAGCCTCGTAGGGTGCCATTCCGATAGTAGCTTGGTAGCTATTGTTGTAGGCGAATTCTGCCAAACATAAGTATCGGCACCAGCTACCTTTGAAATCCTGGGCACAAGCTCGTAACATATCCTCCAGTACTTGATTTACTCTTTCAGTCTGTCAGTCCGTCTGAGGATGGAAGGCGGTACTGAACAATAGCTTCGTGTCGAGTGCCTTCTAAACACACTCCCAGAAATGGGAAATAAAATGACCATCTCTGTCAGAAATGATGGTCTTAGGAATCCCATGTAATCCGTTAATTTCCTTATCATATAATTGAGCCAGTTGCTCAGTCGAATAGGTCATCTTGATTGCTAAGAAGTGGCCAGACTTCGTCAATCGGTCCACAATTACCCATATAGCATCATATCCGTTTGTCGTCTTGGGCAATCCTGAGATGAAATCCATAGAAATATCTTCCCACTTCCATTCTGGAATCTGGATTGGCTGCAGTGTTCCTCCAGGTCTCTGGTGTTCTTCTTTAACCCTCTAGCAGGTCAGGCAGGTACTGACATACTGAGCAACATCTCTTTTCATTCCGAATTACCAGAATTTTATTTTTAGGTCTTGGTACATCTTGGTAGTTCCACGATGCATAGCATAAGGAGTTCCGTGAGCTTCCTCAAATATCTTCTTCCGTAATTCTGGATCATCGGGAATACACAAGCGATCCCTGAGGTAGAGTACTCCACTATCAGAGATACGAAACCCGTCGTCCTTTCCTTCTAGGACCTCTTGCTTGATCCTCTGAATTCTTGTGTCACGGGCTTGCTTTTCCAATATATCATCGAACAGCGTTGGTGCTATCGTCATGGTCGAGAGCTGTCCGGAAATGATTTCAACCTCGTAATGCATAATCTCCTTTTCTAAGGGCCGAGATAACACTGATAGAGACATCAAGGTGGCGCAGGACTTCCTGCTGAGTTCATCAGCCACCTTGTTTGCTTTTCCCGGATGGTAGAAGATCTTGCAGTCATAATCCTTGACGAGCTCAAGCCATCTGCGTCGTCTCATGTTCAAGTCCTTCTGTGTGAAGAAATATTTCAGACTTTGGTGGTTTGTATAAATCCTACACTGAGCTCCATATAGGTAATGCCTCCATGTTTTGAGAGCAAAGACCATGGCCGCTAGCTCTAAATCGTGGGTGGGATAATTCCTTTCATGTTCCTTGAGTTGCCTAGAGGCGTAGGCAATGACCTTGCCATTCTGCATGAGTACAACTCTGAGTCCCAACTTGGAAGCATCACTGTACATGTCGAAGCCTTCGTTACTGTCCGGAAGAGCAAGGATTGGAGCGCTGGTCAGTCTCCTTTTCAACTATGTGAAACTCCTCTTGCAGGCGTCCGTCCATTCATATTTCTTGTTCTTTCTAGTGAGGACGGTCATAGGGGCTGCAATCCTAGAGAAGTTCTCTACAAACTTCCTATAGTAGCTTGCTAGCCCAAGAAAGCTTCTGATCTCACTGGCATTCTTTGGTCAATTCCAGTTGCTCACGGCTTCAATCTTTATTGGGTCTACCATCACTCCGTGCTTGGATATAACATGACCAAAAAATGATACTTGAGCCAGAACTCGCGTTTAGAGAACTTTGCGTACAGCTGCTTTTCCTGAAGAATCCGATTTAGCAGATCATAGCAGGTGCATTCGTCACTCTGAAAGGCATAACTACGAACTCATAACATCCGTATCTTGTTCGAAATGCCGTCTTCGGTATATCATCTATTTTCACTTTCACTTGATGATAGACAAACCTCAGATCAATCTGAGAGAAGACGGTGGCACCCTTTAACTGGTCGAACAGGTCGTCAATCCGCGGTAAAGGGTACCATTTCTTGATCGTCACATTATTTAGCGCTCGATAGTCTATGCACATTCGCATAGACCCATCTTTTTGTTCTTCACCAATAGTACTGGAGTTCAGTATCCACATGCATAAGAGTAGGTGGGGGGTACTGTCTCATCGACTCTATTACTACGTCTTCCATATATTACTATCTCATCGACCCTATTACTACGTCTCCCAGCCATGGTTTTCTTCACATATTAGGCTAGTATAAGTTTTCCGTTCATTTATCTATGCATGGTTAAACTAAAAGCTAGCATAAGGTTATCATACATATTTTCATGCATATTTAAGCTAAAGGCATTTCATATCATACATGAACAAAATTAACAAAATTAGAGTAGACATAGAATTCTTACTTGGAGCGGCAGGATTTGGAGCTTGATGTGTGTGTAGTGGAAAGACAGATCTGCTCTGATACCAACCTGTCATGCCCGCCCTTTCCTAAGGTCCGGAGGGGCGGCACGACGTGATCGTACATACATACATCATACTACTTACAGCAGAAGACTTTAGACATATTTTTTTTTCCTTTAAACATAAACATGCATCGTCATTTCGTAGGTACTTCTTCTTAACATAGAGCATGCATCGTTATTTCATAAGTCCTTAGTGCTTAATTCAAGTCCATAAACAAATCATCTTAAGGAAACATGCATAAGGGACATAACAGATCTCTTCCACCATGCCACTTCCACACAAACCTTGCCCCTCCTGCTGCTCCCTTTAGTATATCCACCCTTTACCCTTATCTACAGTACAAGGGAACATAAACTGCACATAGGCTTAGCAAGATCCTGTCCTACTCACAAAAACACATACATCGACATTAAGCATAGCATGTAAACATTCATAACATATAAGCAAACATAACATGTAACATATATGACATAAGCAAACATAACATGTAGCATATGTAATATACGCAAACATAACATGCAACACATATAACATAAGCAACATATCCTGTACATATATGACATAAGCAAACATACCATGTAACATATATATCATAAGCAACCATATCATGTAACATATATGACATAAGCAAACATACCATGTACATATATGACATAAGCAAACATAACATGTAGCATCTGTAACATAAGCAACCATAACATGTAACATATATGACATAAGCAATCATAACATAAAGGTATATGCAGGATGCTTTTCGAAAACATATATCATAGGTATTTGAACATAACTCTCAACATATTGGGCCCGACATTGTACCCCATCATCATCATCATAGCGCGCATCCCTAAATAGACCCGAGGCAGCTAATCTCGAACCTACTAGGTTACTAGGCTCGATCTTAGTCCGTCGACCTAGGGGCCATCATCATAACATAGAAGCTCATCCTAGGGCCGATCTTAGTCCATCGGCCTAGGGCATCTGGGAGCCCATCCCGTACTAGGCCCGATCTTAGTCCGTCGACCTAGGGGCAATCATAACATAGAAGCCCATCCTAGGCCCGATCTTAGTCCGTCGGCCTAGGGCAACTTAGGAGCCCATCCCTTTGGACCTTGTTAGGGTCCTGGTACAAGCCATTCAGAAGGTAAAATACATACATGCTTCTTATCATAACATATCATATTTCATTTCATAAACATATCATATTTCATCTCATAAACATATCATATTTCATTTCATAAACATATCATATTGCATTTCATAAACATATCATATTTCACTTCATAAACATATCATATTTCATTTCATAACCATATCATATTTCATTTCATAAACACATATCATATTTCATTTCATAAACATATCATCTTTCACTTCATAAACATATCATATTTCACTTCATAAACATATCATATTTCATTTCATAAACACATATCATATTTCATTTCATAAACATATCATAAATATCACAAACATAAAGGGCATGGCATAAGGCATCAACATCATGAGCAAGTATACATGGAGTGGCCTAAACTGCATGGAGCTCTATCAAAGTTTTAAACACCAAACAACTTATATATATGTATGTTCTAACTAAAACACATGTTAATTCTTTAACGTATAAAGCATGGCATAGGACATGTTATCTTCTTCTAATATCAAACATGGCATGAACTCATTTCAAACCTAACCTAGAGCATGTTATCTTCATCTAGCATCATTTAACATCACAAGTCAACATGAATTCACCTAAAGCATAAAACACATGTTAACCTAACCTAGAGCATTGTATCTTCATCTAGCATCATTTAACATCACAAGTTATCATTAACTCACCTAATGCATAAAACACATGTTAACCTAACCTAGAGCATGTTATCTTCATCTAGCATCATTTAACATCACAAGTTATCATGAACTCACCAAAAGCATGGCATAAAGAACACATTTGGGGTCTTGGCCTAATGGTTCAAAAAGGGTTTCATGGATCAACCACTTAACTAACTCATCTAAAAATCCCTCATCTTCATATTATTACAAGATATAGCATGGATAATCATGGTGAGCCCAAGTTATGGTCTTGGCCGAATGTTCAAGGGGGTTTCATGGATCAACCACTTAACTAAACTCATCTAAAAATCCCTCATCTTCATATTAATACAAGATATAGCATGGATCATCATGGTGAGCCCAAGTTATGGTCTTGGCCGAATGTTCAAGGGGGTTTCATGGATCAACCACTTAACTAAACTCATCTAAAAATCCCTCATCTTCATATTAATACAAGATATAGCATGGATCATCATGGTGAGCCCAAGTTATGGTCTTGGTCGAATGTTCAAGGGGGTTTCATGGATCAACCACTTAACTAAACTCATCTAAAAATCCCTCATCTTCATATTAATACAAGATATAGCATGGATCATCATAGGGAGCCCAAGTTATGGTCTTGGCCGAATGTTCAAGGGGGTTTCATGGATCAACCAATTAACTAAACTCATCTAAAAATCCTTCATCTTCATATTAATACAAGATATGGCATGGATCATCGAGGTAAGCCCTAGTTATGGTCTTGGCCGAAAGTTTTTTGGGGCTTTTAGGGTTAAACTCTTAACCTAATCCATCTAGCATCCTAACATCATCATATTCATACAAGGTATGGCATAGAACTTCATTGAAAACTCAAGTAAAGGACTTGGCCGAATGGTTCATGGAGAATTTGACATAACCACTTCAATCGAAAAGTTACTTGTATGCAGGTGAGGGGATACTTACATCCTTCGCTTTTCTTTTAGTTGGAAGATGACCTAAGGGAAGGCAAACCTAGCCTTCTTC
The DNA here is from genome assembly GCA_025175895.1 of Wurfbainia villosa. Classification (NCBI taxonomy): domain Eukaryota; kingdom Viridiplantae; phylum Streptophyta; class Magnoliopsida; order Zingiberales; family Zingiberaceae; genus Wurfbainia; species Wurfbainia villosa. Next base: position 69,431,689 of record CM045994.1, on the reverse strand, counting down.
TTGCTTGGATGAGTTTCGGACAAAGGATAAAAAGGGAGGGGAAATGGATCTCAGTCAGGAAGAAGATGAGAGGAGAGAAAAGAAATTTGATCACTCATGTCTCCTCATTCTCCTTATTTAATCACTTAAAGAGTCCCTTAGTCTCCCTTAACCCTAACTATAATTTCCCATATTCCTCTAATAGTACAACCCTGCTGGGCTTCTGGTTATTGGATGCATCTATAGGGTTTGGCTATCTCTAGAGGTTTGGGGTTCAATTCCTAGGCCTTGCATCCTTTTTGGCTCATTTTCTTTTATTTTTGAAAGAGCCCACATAAAGCCCATCATAATCAACCAAAAATTCTTGTAAAATTGCTAGAAATTTTACGGGCATTACAAAAAGAAACTAAGAAAAAAGAAAAGAAGAGAGACAAAGAAACAGAGATAAAAGAAAAGAATCGCGAAAAGGGAATTGAGAGAAAAGAAATTAAGAAAAAAGTAGTCGAGAGAAAAGAAGTTGAGAGAAAGGAAAATAGCTTCTATGAAAAAAAAGAAGAGATCAAACAAGCTTTGTTTTCAAATAGGGTGCCTCTTATCCTTTAGTATAAGGAGGCACTCTTAAGAATTAATGAGCTTAACAATTCTTTGCCAAGTGTTGTTGTTTCTCTTTTACAGTAATTCAAGGATGTCTTTCCTAAAAGGTTCCACATGGTTTTCCTCCGATCCGAGGAAATGAACACCAAATTGACTTCATACCCGGTGCATCCATCCCAAATTGACCTACCTATAGAAGAAATCCGGAGGAAACCAAAGGACTTCAAAGGCAAGTTACTGAATTACTTGAAAAAGGAAATGTTTGAGAAAGAATGAGTCCTTGTATCATCCCTGCGTTACTTGTTCCTAAGAAGGATAGTACATGGAGAATGTGTGTGGATTACCGAGCCATCAACAATATAACAATTAGGATGAAGGAAGGCGATGAATTGAAGTCATGTTTTAAGACCAAGCATGGCTTTTATGAATAGTTAGTAATGCCTTTTGGTTTAACTAATGCACCGAGCACTTTTATGCATTTGATGAACCATGTTTTGCGTGTTTTCTTAGGACAATTTGTAGTTGTGTATTTTTGATGATATTTTGATTTATAGAAAAAGCTTAGAAGAGCATATCAACCATTTACAGTCTATTTTGTGGGTGTTAAAAGAAGAAAAGCTTTTTGCTAACCTCCAAAAATGCTCATTTTGTATGGAAAGAGTGGTGTTTCTTGGTTTTGTTGTTAGTGCTAAAGGTGTTGAAATGAATGAGGAAAAGGTAAAAGCGATCCAAGGGTGGCCAACACCAACAACAATTAGCCAAGTGAGGAGTTTCCATGGATTCGCCAGCTTCTATCGACGGTTTTTTAAATAATTTTAGTCATATTGCAGCTCCTTTTGCTGAAGTCATCAAGAAAAATAAGCTATTTAAATGGGGAGACGAGCAAGCCAGAGCATTTAACACATTGAAAGAAAAGCTAAGTTCTGCTCCTTTACTAGTCCTACCAAATTTTTCTAAGACATTTGAAATCGAATGGGATGCTTCTGTTATTGGTTTAGTTGTTGTGGTTAAGCAGGAAATGAGGCCCATTGCTTACTTCAGTGAGAAGTTGAGTGGAACATCACTCAACTATCCCACATATGACAAGTAGATGTATGCATTGGTCAGGGCATTGGAGACATGGCAGCATTATCTTTGGCTAAAAGAATTTGTGATTCACATAGATCATCAATCACTAAAGCATTTAAAGGGTCAACATAAGTTAAACCGACGCCATGCTAAATGGGTGGAGTTCATTGAGACCTTTCCTTATGTGATCAGATACAAGAAGGGCCAAGAGAACGTGGTAGCTGATGCATTATCTTGGAGGTATGCTTTACTTTATGCTTTATATACGAAGTTACTTAGATTTGAATATATCAAGTATTTATATTCTAATGATGCTGATTTGACTGATGTGTTTAAAGGCTGTGAAAAGGTTGAAATTGGTATGTTTTATAGGCAGGATGGATTTTTATTTCGTGAAAATAGATTGTGTGCCTAGGTGTTCATTGCGTGAGTTGCTTATTAGGGAAGCCCATGGGGGTGGCTTGATGGGGAATTTCAGTGTTACTAACACATTAGGGGTTTTACAAGATCATTTTTTTTTTTTGCCTCATATGAAGCATGATGTCGAGAAAATTTGTGAGAAGTGTATCACTTGCAAAACAAACTAAATCAAAGTTGAAACCATATGGCTTGTATACACCTTTGCCTATACCTAGTGAACCTTGGACTGATATTTCTATGGACTTTGTTTTGGGACTACCCCAAACTAAGAGGGGGAGAGACTCAATTTTTGTAGTGGTAGATAGGTTTTCCAAAATGCCACATTTCATTCCATGTCATAAAACTGATGATGCCTCACATATAGCTGATCTATTTTTTAGAGAGGTTATTAGGTTACATGGCAAGCCTAGGACCATTGTTTCTGATAGGGATGAAAAGTTTTTGAGTTATTTTGGGAATACTTTATGGGAAAAATTAGGTACAAAATTTTTATTCACTACTACTTGTCATTCCCAAACTGATGGGCAAACTAATGTGGTCAATAACTTTGTCCTTCTTACTCCGTGCCATCATTAAAAAGAACTTGAAAACATGGGAAGATTATCTACCTCATGTTGAATTTTCTTACAATAGATGTATACATTATGCGACTAAGTTTTCCCCCTTTGAAGTTGTTTATGGATTCAATCCCTTGTCAACCCTAGATTTGATTCCTTTTCCTTTGAGTGAGCATTTAAACTTAGATGGTAAGCAAAAAGATGAATATGTTAAGAGGATCCATGAGCAAGCACGAATGAATATTGAGAGAAGAACCCAACAATATGTTCAACAATCTAACAAGGGGCGCAAGAAAGTTGTGTTTGAACTAGGAGAATGGGTATGGTTGCACCTACGGAATGAACAATTTCCAGAAAAATGACGTTCTAAACTTCTACCTCGAGGTGATGGACCATTCCAAGTGATGGAGTGCATCATTGATAATGCCTACAAACTTTAGTTGCCAGGTGAGTATGGTGTAAATTCTACTTTTAATGTTGTTGATTTATCCCCATTTGATGTATGTAATGATTTGAGAGCAAATCCTGTTCAAGAGGGGGAGAATGATGCAAGTCAAGGGGATAATTGTCAGCTTAAGGATGAAGCTACGAAGGATCATTTATCACTTCCAGAAGGTCCAATTACAAGACTTCGAGCAAAGTGTTTCAAGGAAGCATTAAATGGACTAATCGACGAACATTCGACCGATCATGAGAAAGAAGAAACCAAGATAAGCCCAAGTGAAGATCAAGGCCTAATCCACATAATCTGACTTGTTGATCCTTGACTCAGCCTTACATGATGGGTGGAAGAACACTAGATGATTATGGAGACTTGCTCATGCATTAAAGACATATGGAGACTTGAGTTTTGTGGGTTTCTAAGTTGTGTGCATGCTTACATGTAAGTCTTGGTACTTTAATTGTTTGAGTTTCTAAGTTATATGCATGCTTACATGCAAGCATGGGTACTCTAAATTGTTTTCATGCTTTTTGTACTCTTACTTGCTTACTCCCACTATATAAGGGAGGGAAATCCAAACATGGAAGGTGACTCTTGGTGAGAAATATTAGTGTACTCTCTTCGTTCTTGGAAGAACTTCTGAACTTATCGTGTTTATCCTGGTGGCATTTAACAATCGAAACTTATCACTCTCTGAGTGTGGCATTTCTTCTCTTTCATAGTCTTGGTTCGTTCCAATCCTTGGGTACGGGTCAAGGCTCAAACTCTAGGCTTCTAATCCTTGGGTTCTATCCATCATTGTCTCGCATTCTATCATAGTTGTTGGTGGGGTTCATATCATCCTCGTCAATTAACACTTTTCGACCTCCAAATCCAGCCACCAAACTCCCACTTTATACACAATCAATTCCCCTAATACCTTCACCCCTATGTCTCCAACCAACCTTATACCTCAGTCTCTTCCTCTCTGTATAACCGAGGACTTACCACATCCCTTGGCACACAACATTAACCAGGTCAGCATACTATTTTTCCTTTTTCCTTATTTCTGCCAGATACTAATTCTTATCCTTTTAGAATTTTATGAACATGACTCATCTCAACAACCATCAGGCTCAATATGTTTCCACTTTAAAAAGAGAATTACAAGAAAGTCAAGCCTATGAATCATCCCTGCAATAGGCATATCAACAACTCGACAGAGAATTACAAGCTTCCCGTATAAGGGCACAAGCTGACTTTGAAGGGAGAAACTTTGCTTCTCACTTCAACTCGGTCGCTTGTGCATGGCAATCCCATCTACGTCCCCGGATTAAAAAAATTAATCCTTGACGAAGAGGGATTACCCAAGCAACCGTTCCATCGTCATGCTATTCGATTAGAGTGGTCACTTGAACAAACTTATTGTTCAAGTAACCTACCTCTTTTCTTCCATTAGCTGCGGAATAGATGATGTACGGATCGCCGGTTTTTGTGTTTGTCTTCGGGGTCCAAGTAAATTAGCCACATACAATACATACAATGTACAAAGAAAAAAAAGGAAAGCAAAACAAGAATTATACCTCTTGTTTACTCAAGGTCTTCTATTGTATGTCCTATCCTCCTCTTGGACGTTGTGTGTGCAACGATCCTCCAAGAGATGAAGCCTCCTAGATCACGAATCTTCCTTTCCTTGTTCACTCCGAACAAAGGAAGATAATAAGCTCCCTTCTATTCTTTTCTAGTTCCGGACACTATCCCTTTGGAGAAAGTTTAAGCCACCTTCTCCTCTTTGTTGTTGCCGCCGGCCACCAAGGAGAGGGAGATGGAATTGCCGGCCAAGATTGATATCTTATCGCCAGCTAAAGGAGAGGGAGATACGCGGGGAAAGTCTTGATGATTGATCATGTTGCCGCCGGCCAAAAGGAGAAGCCAACCCTAGGTTGCTGCCGCCCAAGATGAGAAGCAAACCTTAGCCACCTCCTAGTTGCCGACCAACAAACCCTAGCCAAAAACTAGTTGCCGCCCAAGGCTTTGGAAGTAAAACCTAGCCTCTCTTAATTGCTCTTGCTGCCCAATCCTAAGCCCTTATTTATAGAGTTAGGCTTAAGCCTCCTTTATATCTCTACCGTCATATCTAGAGATTTAATCTCAACCGTCGGATCTAGAGATTTAATCTATACCGTCAGATCTAGAGATTTAACCTCCAGCGTCATATCTAGAGTTCCATTTTCCACCATCGGATCTAGGATTCATGAGAGTTTTAATAGGCTACAATAGGGACCATGAGGAGTTGGATCTTGGCCACAGAATGAATCTAGCCCACATAAAGTCCGATCCATTAATGATAATCTATTTCACTAGAGGTTTATCATTGATCTACCTCACCAACCCCTATAAATAAATATGGACTTCATATATTAATTGTACAAATATCTCCCCGTGTTTAAGATCTCGAATGTCCATCAATCAATTAATTTACTGATAATTAATTAATCAACATCTAACTTCATGAGTAGTACCATTCAACCTTATCATCATGCTGGACTAAGTCCACCTGCAGGGTTTACATGATGAACCTTATGAGCTCCTCAAGGGGACATCATCATCCTAATATATAGGACACGGTTTCCTCCTATAATCAACTACACACCATATAAATAATATCATTTCCCAACTTACCGAGCCTATCAATTAACTCTATAAATCTCGCCCATTGGTAAATCAAAGAAATAAGTACTAAGTATATATGCTCGTTATTAAATCGGGATTAAGAGCATGTACACCATAACATCCGAGGTCCGATTCAATTATGTAGTCAGCAATAAATCAAATCACCTCTAAGTTGATCCTGCTCAATACACACAAAGTGTACTAGTGTAATTCTATAGTCAAGATAAACTAATACCAAATCACACTACAACCATACCAATGGTTTGTCCAAAACCATCTCGGTTGTGAGCCTTTACTTATACTCTACAAGAAACTGATAACATGATCTCCGTGTGAGACTACACACCATGTTATCTACAATGTAATGTATTAGACAATATGCATAACCAAAAATATACAAATAATGATCATGTGATTCTTATTTCAAAAATAAAGATGTTCATATAAAAGATAGACTTTTCAGTATACATCCTAATATACTTAGCAGGGCTCACAACTCTTCGATTCCAAACAACTTACCTGCAAAATGATTTAAACACCAGACAGACTAAATCCTCATCTTATGGAAAAAACAATACAACTTCATAGGAAACTTTTTGGTCTTCTATGAAAATTAATGACATGTTCCTCTGCCGAGGTTTCGACTTCTTCCAATGGGGCTTCCAGGATTGTATAAACCAATTTTAAGCAGCAGGCCAACCCCCTCCTGGACTTCCCCTTACTTTTTTAGATTTAGGCACTACATCACACACTTTCCGATTTGTTGTCTTTTCCTTTTAAATTCAATACCGAAAAACATAAATTTTGTATTCATTGTAACATTTGAAATACAATACACTATCCAGTTTATATTACATTCTTCCAGAAAAGTAAAAACACATACTTTACAATATTATCCATTAAAATAAGGATGCAAATGATACACATTCCATGGTCATGCCAAAAGCCTTCCTTGTGCATCCTTCAAATAGTAAGCTCCAATCCCTGCTCGACTCTCCACTTGGATGGGTCCCTCCACTTAGGTCCTAGCTTACCTTTGTATCCTTCAGGTAATATCTTTTTAGCAACAAATCTCCTCCTTGAAAGGAAAGGGGCACCACATTTATATTGTAAGCCTTTATTACCAACGATCTTTATCTCTCAACATGATAAGAGGCTTGGTCCCTTTTTTCCCCGATCAAATCTAATTCCATATGCCGAGCCACTTCTTTACCCATCGGAGCATAAGCTATTATCCTAGTAGATTCTATCCCCACTTCCACAGGCAACACTGCTTCCGTACCATACACCATACTAAAAGGAGTTGCTCCTTTAGCCCATCTAAGAGTAGTACGAAAGCACCATAATACACTGGGAAATTCTTCTACCCAACTACCTCCCATATGTTAGACTCTTCGAGCCGCAAAAATCGCTTTTTGCGTTGCGGAAACCTTGGAAGTCGGCCACGGATCCGTGCAAAGATAAATAAAAATTGATGTACATGTTTATCTACACTAGATCTACCTTATATCTAGATGGGAAGAGTGTTATCCTTGTAGCGATGCCCTTCGCTTATCCCGCTCGTCCAAAAGATTTGCTGGATCTCATAGAGTGTCAAGTGTACACTCCTCTACACGTATCCACATGGACAAAAGGTGGAGAGAACCACTTAGAGTATGCTAGCACCCTTGGGAGGTCTCGACAATGGAGGATGGAGGAGAGGGAGAGAAGAGGATAGGAGAGAAGGAAGAAGATGAATTCAATTCATCACTTAATCCCTTTTGGCCGGCCACTTAATGGGGTTTAAAAACATCCATGTAATAACAAGAGCCATGGCTCTTGGTCTTCCTCATGAGGTGGCACACCATGATGTGTCCATGATGATGTGGAACATCATCATTGGCCGGCCCTATGCTAAGTCACCATGAAGTGGCATTTGGTCAAGTCAAAATTGACCCTTCATCTTCCATCTCAAGTCAAGTCAAACTTGACATCTTATCTCCCATGGTTGATCAAATCTAACCTTTGATTCAAGTCAATTTAATTTAATGAATCTCGATTCATTAGTTTTATATTAACTCAACGAATCAAATCTAAATTAAACTCATTCAACACTTGAATCAAATTGAGTTCAACTCAATTAGTCTAATTTGGATTACTCCTAATCCAATTTGGTTCATCACATGAACCTAATCCTCTGTGTCCATCATGGACGTAATCTCCATCTAATTGCCCTTTGTGTGTGACCCTATATGTTCTTGTAACATTGGCAATGCTCCTAAACTGATTTAGAAACATAAGCAATGAGCGGTGTATAGCAACACATCATTGCTACCCAAGTTACAAGAATGTTGAGATCCAACATCACCTTTGTGACTAATAATTGTGACTCTCACAATATGTGACAATGTCCCTCTATCCTTGATATCTAGATTGAACAATTGAGGCATAGACCGTGGCATCCTCTGTACAATATATATCTTGAACTCCAAGTAGGCTCACTCTAATCAAATGAGCTCAATATCTCATATTGATTCATTTGGGCATGGCCATCCACTTAGTGGTCTCACTCTATCAAGAATCATGATATCACTCCCGTTATATAGGAGGGATAGATCTCATCTACATCACTCACATCCCTCCGCATAATTTGTTACATACCCAGTAATCGCCTTTATAGTCCACCCATTTACAGGTGATGTTTGACGAAGCCAAAGTATGCAATTCCTTATGTAGGGAACCATGGAGACTTCAGGTCCAAGGACTAATAGTCATACTAATAGTCACATGAGAAAGTATATGACACTCATATAACGATCCATGATACTTTCTCATGGCGGGTCATTCAGTATACATTCTCTAATGCATACCCTTGTGTCAACTTGATATCTCATATCCATGACTGGTGAGATCAAGTCATCGAGTTGACCTACATGCTAGTCTCTTCACATTAATACTGTTCTTGAATATTAATACTTGACTAGGATTGATTAAGAGTAGTATTCTTTATATCATCTCATTATCGATTCAACTAATCGATTGATATAGATAAGAACCTTCTACTCATGGATGCTATTATACTTAGTTATTTGGCACCATTACAAGTAATTATAATAACCATAAAGAAATGCCATTATAAATATATATAGGAATATGATACAACAAGTCCATACGACAACCATCACATGATCGGCTCTAGGGCTTTCCCTATTAATCTCCCACTAGAACTAGAGCCAATCACTGTAGTATCTAATACCCAATGGCCTAGTGTGACCATCATGCTTTTCCTATGCCAAAGCCTTGGTCAAGGGATCTGTGATGTTAGCCTCTGTGGGTACTCTGCAATCTTCACATCTGCTTTATCGATAATCTCTCTAATGAGATGGAAGCGTCGTAGTATGTGTTTGGTCTACTGGTGTGAGTGAGGTTCCTTAGCCTGCGCAATTGCTCCATTGTTGTCACAATAGAGCTCTATAGGATCTGCTAAGCTAAGAACCACCCCAAGCTCATTAATGATCTTGCGGATCCAAACTGCCTCCTTTGCTGGCTCTGATGCAGCAATATACTTGGCCTCTGTTGTAGAATCAACAACTGTGTTTTGCTTCGAACTCTTCCTGCTCACAGCGCCACCATTCAAGCAAAACACGAATCCTGACTATGATCTATAATCATCCTTTTTAGTTTAGAAGTTGGCATCACTGTAACCCTTTATAGCTAGTTCCCCATCACCTCCAAATATCAAGAAATATTCTTTAGTCCTTCTCAAGTACTTAAGAATATTCTTGACCGCTATCTAGTGATACTCACATGAATCTGACTAGTATCTGCTCATCATGCTCAAAGAATATGAGACATCAGGACGAGTATATAGCATGGCGTACATGATAGATCCTATGCCAGATGCATAAGGGATCTTATCCATGCGATCTCTCTCCTCTCTAGAAGAGGGACTTTGAGTCTTCGAAAGACTCACACCATATGACATCGAAAGAAAACCCTTCTTGTAATTCTACATGGCAAACCGTAGTAATACCGTGTCAATATATGTACTCTGACTTTGGCTAAGCAATCTCTTAGATCTATCTCTATAGATCTTGATGCCTAGAATATAGGCTGCTTCACCTAAGTCCTTTATTGAGAAACACTTCCCCAGCCAAGTCTTCACAGACTGTAGTGAAGGGATGTCATTTCCAATGAGTAGTATGTCATCCACATAAAATACAAGGAAGACAACTATGTTCCCATTAACCCTCTTGTAGACACAGATTTCATCTTCATTCTTGATGAAACTAAACTGTTTGATCGCATCATTGAATCGAAGATTCCAGCTCCGAGAAGCTTGCTTTAGCCAATAAAATGACCTTTGCATCTTGCACACTTTGCCAGTATGTTGTGGATCTACAAAACCCTCAGGTTGTGTCATGTACACATCCTCAAGCAAGTTTCCATTCAGAAATGCGATTTTGACATCCATCTACCAGATCTCATAATCGTGGTACGCTGCAATAGCAAGCATGATCCGAATGGACTTAAACATCGCAACTGGAGAAAAGGTTTCATCATAGTAAATACCATGAATTTGCTTGAAATCTTTAGCCACTAATCGACCCTTATAGGTATGCGTAAATCCATCCATGTCAGTCTTTCTCTTAATGACCCACTTACACCCATTGGGTTTGATGCCTTCAGGTGGATCAACCAAAGTCCATACTTGGTTGGTGTACATGGATTCCATCTCAGATCTCATGGCCTTTAGCCATTTTTCAGAATCTGGGCTCATCACAGCTTCCTGATAGGAGGTAGGCTCATTCTCAATGAGCATAACGTCATCATGGTCCGACAAGAGAAATGAGTATCTCTCAGGCTGACGACGTACCCTATCAGACCTGCGAAGAGGTAGGTCTACCTGAACAGGTTGTTGTTTCACAACTCTTTGTGCAACAATCTCATCATCCACCACACTTTGTGGTTCCTGCTCAACCTCCATCAAGGCCTCAATGCTATGGTCCATATCTTGAATTTCTTCAAGATCGAACTTACTCCCACTTGTTTTTCTAGAAATACCCCATTCTTTGCCACAAATACTTTGTGCTGACTAGGTATGTAGAAGTAATTGTAGGGTTTAGTTTTTCGAGTCCGCGAGGGGAAACTTCGCTTCCCACTTCACCTCGGTCGCTTGTTCATGGCAATCCCATCGATGTCCCCAGATTAAAAAAATTTAATACTAGACAAAAGGGATTGCCCAAACAACCAAGTCATCGTTGTGCTATTTGTTTTGAGAGGTCACTTGAACAAACTTGTTGTTCAAGTGACCAACCTCTATTCTACGAGTAGCCGCAGAATAGACGTTGTCCGGATCATCGGCTTTCGTGTTTTTGTTCGGGATCCAAGTTTATTTAGCCATATACATAAAGTAAACAACCCCATACAACATGCATATAATTGAAAAGCAATTATAAACATAATACAAAAGAACACTAATCAAAATAAACAAGATTATACCTCTTGTTATACCTCTTGATCTTCTATTGTATGTCCTTCCACCTTTTGGACATCGTGTGGGTGACGATCTTCCAAAAGTCGAAGCTCCTAGATCACCAATCTTCATTTCCTTGTTCACTCCGAACAAAGGAAGATCATCAAACAAAACTCTTCTTCCTATCTAGAACTGGCCACCAAATCAATAGACTCGATGTTACCGCCAACCAACGAAGAGAACATGAAGTATAGGAACCGACCAAAAGAGAATCAATGAGGGCATGAGCGCCGACCAACACTTGGAGAAGAGAAAGGAAAGCAATCCTTCTCCTTGTTGCCGCCCAAACCCTAAACTAAGATCTCCTAATTTTCGGCAAAGGATGAAGGGAAGAAGAATAGGTTGAGCTCTGGCCAAGGTAGAGGGAAGAAGAAAGGTGTAGGCCAAACCTTAGGAAGAAGAAGAAGAGGCTTCCTCCACTTGTTGCCACCCACCACAACCCCAAAACCCTAACCCTAGCCGCCCACTCAGAATCCTAATCTAATTAGGATTGCTTACCGCCCAAGGGAAGCAAACCCTAAGCCTCATACATCATCTTTCCGCTCACCCCTATGACCTCCTTTTATAGAGTTAGGGATAAGCCAAGATTTAATCTCCTCCATTGGTTCTAGGGATTAAATCTCAACCATCAGATCTAGAGATTTAATCTCAACCGTCGGATCTAGAGATTTAATCTCTTCCTTTGGATCTAGAGTTTTGTTGTCATCCATTGGATCTAAGCTTCATGAGGTGTTAATAGGCTACAATAGGGACCATGAGGAGGAGTTGGATCTTGGCAACCCAATGGATCAATCCCACATAAAGTCCAATCCATTAATGATTATCCATTCCACTAGAGGATTATCATTGATCTACCTCACCAACCCCCATAAGTTAATATGGGCTCCATATATTATTTGTACATTTTCTCCCCGTATTTAAGATCTCGAATGTCCGTCGATTAATTAATTTACTGACCATTAATTAATCAACATCTAACTCCATGAGTAGTACCACTCAACCTTTTCATCATGCCGGACTAAGTCCACCTGCAGGGTTTACATGATGAATCTTATGAGCTCCTCAAGGGGGCATCATCATCTTAATATATAGGACACGGTTTCCTCCTATAATCAAAGACACACCATATAAATAATATCATCTCCCAACTTACCGAGCTTATCGATTTAATCTATAAATATCGCCCATTGGTAAATCAAAGAGATGAATACTAAGTATATGTGCCAGTTATTATATCGGGATTAAGAGCATGTACAAAATAATATCTGAGGTCTAATTTGATTATGTAGTCTGCAATAAATCGAATCACTTCTAAGTCAGTCCTGCTCAATACACACAAAGTGCAGTAGTGTGATTTTATGGTCAAGACAAATCAATACCAAATCACACTACGACCATACCAATGCTTTGTCCAAAGCCATCTAGGTTGTGAGCCTTTACTTATACTTTACAAGGAACCATAACATGATCTCCCGTGTGACACCACACACCATGTTATCTACAATGTAATTTATTAGACAATATGCATAGTCATAAAAATATGCAAACAATGATCATGTGATACTTATTTCAAAAATAAAGATGTTCTTACAAAAGATAGACTTTTCAGTATACATCGCAACAATAATATCCCTTCGTTTCATTGGGATATTAACAAAATAACACTTATCGAATTTGGGTCCCAGTTTGTCTGAGACTTGACGTCGAACGTAAGCCTCATGACCCCAAATCCTCATGAAAGACATCTTGGGATTTTTCCCTGTCCATATCGTATATGGTATCTTTATCACAGCTTTGGATAGAACACAGTTAAGTGTGAAGGCTGTTGTGTCTAGAGCATATCCCCAAAAGGATATAGGAAGATCTGTGTGACTCATCATAGATCGTACCATATCTAATATGGTACGATTCCTCCTTTCGGATACACCATTACACCGTAGTGTTCCAGGAGGAGTGAGTTGGAATAGAATGCCACACTCAGCTAGATAGTCACGAAACACATGGCTAAGGTATTTATTCCCTCGATCTGATTGAAGTATCTTAATACTCTTGTCAAGCTGGTTTTTTACTTCATTCATGAATTCTTTAAACTTTTCAAAGGATTCTGACTTATGTGTCATCAGATACACAAAACCATATCTACTTAAGTCATCAGTAAATATAATGAAGTACCTATAACCACCTCTAGCAGCGACATTGAAAGGGTCACACACATCACTATGTATAAGTCCTAACAAGTTTGTTGCCCTTTCGCTGTGTCCACTAAAGGGAGTCTTGGTCATCTTGCCTAGAAGGCAAGATTCGCATGTCTCATATGATTTAAAATCAAATGAGTCCAACAACCCATCCTTATGGAGCAGGGATAAGCAACTCTCATTTATGTGACCTAAGCGATAATGCCAGAAATAGATTTGGTTCAACTCATTTGACTTGAACCTTTTGGTACTAATGATATAGATGGGGTTCTCTAAGTCTAGAATGTAGAGTCCGTTCATCAGAGGTGCACTACAATAAAACATATCAATTAAATAAAAGGAACAACATTTGTTCTTTATTATAAATGAAAAACCTTTCTTGTCTAAACAAGAAACTGAAATGATGTTCTTTGTGAGAGAAGGCACATAACAACATTCATATAATTCTAGTACAAGCCCAGAGGGCATAGATAGAAAATAAGTTCCTATAGCAACAGCAGCAACCCTTGCTATTGGGATGTATATTGAAAAGGCTATCTTTTGTATGAACAACCTTATTTTTGAAATAAGAATCACATGATCATTGTTTGCATATTTGTGGTTATTCATATTGTCTAAAATAATACATTGTAGATAACATGGTGTGTAGTGTCACACGGGAGATCATGTTATCAGTTCCTTGTAAAGTATAAGTAATGGCTCACAACCGAGATGGTTTTGGACAAACCATTGGCATGGTTGTAGTGTGATTTGGTATTGGTTTGTCTTGACCATAGAATCACACTAGTACACTTTGTGTGTACTGAGCAGGACCGACCTAGAGGTGGTTCGATTTATTGCTGACTACATAATCGAATCGGACCTCAGATATTATGTTATACATGCTCTTAATCTCGATATAATAACGAGCACATATACTTAGTATTTATTTCTTTGATTTACCAATGGGCGAGATTTATAGAGTAAATCGATAGGCTCGGTAAGTTGGAAAATGGTATTATTTATATGGTGTATCGTTGATTACAGGAGGAAACCGTGTCCTATATATTAGGATGATGATGTCCCCTTGAGGAGCCCATAAGGTTCATCATGTAAATTCTGCAGGAGGACTTAGTCCGGCATGATGATAAGGTTGAGTGGTACTACTCATGGAGTTAGATGTTGATTAATTAATTGTTAGTAAATTAATTAATTGACGAAAATTCGAGATATTAAACATGGGGAGATAAATGTAGAAATAATATATGGACCCCATATTAACTTATGGGGGTTGGTGAGGTAGATCAATGATAATCCTCTAGTGGAACGGATTATCATTAATGGATCGGATTTTATGTGGGCTTGATCCATTGGGTGGCCAAGATCCAACTCCTCCTCATGGTCCCTATTGTAGCCTATTAAAACCTCATGGAGCCTAGATACGATGATAAAAAATAAAACTCTAGATCTGATGGTGGAGATTAAATCTCTAGATCCGACGGTTGAGATTAAATCTCTAGATCCGACGACTGAGATTAAATCTCTAGATCCGACAGAGAAGATTTAAAGGAGGCTTAGCCTAACTCTATAAAAGGAGGCCAAGGCTTGGGCATGGATCACACTTTGGGAGATTAGGGTTTTGGAGCTTGGCTTGAGAGGAGAGGTGGGCGACTAACCTAGGGTTTGCTTCTTCCTAGTGGGTGGCGGCAAGACAATCCTAGGGATTGGCCATCTTTGGTCGGAGGCAACTCTACCATCTCTCTCTCTATACCGGCGATAGCTCCTCTCTCTCTCTTTCTCTCTCTAGGTTGGCCGGCGGCAACCTTCCTTCAAGGTTGGTCAGCACTCTTCCAACTCTCTTTGGGCCGGTGGCAAGCTTCATGTTTGGAGCTAGTTGGTTGGTCCTAGATAGAGTAGAGTTTTGTTTTATAATCTTCCTTTGTTCGGGGTGAACAAAGAAAGGAAGATTGGTAATCTAGGAGGCTTCGACTTTTGGAAGATCATCGCCCACACGACGTCCAAAAGGAGGAAGGACATACAATAGAAGATCGAGAGGTATAATGCTTGTTTATATTCTTTTGTATTATGTCTATAATTGTTTTCAATTATATGCATGTTGTATGTTTTGTTATGTGGCTAAATTTACTTGGACCCCGATTACAAATGCAAAAACCGACGATCCGTACATCGTCTATTCCGCGGCTATTCATAGAATGTTAGTAATATATGAGAGATGTCCTAAGGCAATCGCCTTATGTATGAACCATTTATATGATAAATGAAGATTCACTATTTGAGTATACATGTTTAATGTATTTGATTGGATCTTAAACTCATTTACTGAATGTCCACGATACGATTCACAGCATGAGAGAATTTGTGATTGGATCACAACTAGTGAGTATCTCTACATGTGTAATTGTGATGTATCGGAATTATCCCTAGTCGATGAATTCATGGATTTGGACACCATCAATTCTGTCGAGACTAGCACGAGGTATACTCCTTGGTGTATCCAAGCAGCTGATTCTCACTGGCTGGAGACATTGTGATGTCCGGAGTTAATCGTGGATGCTAGTTATGGTAACTAGTTCATTGGAGTGACCAGTAAGACTTCATATGGTTCTCTGCATATATAGATATGTCAATGAAGTTCTTACTGTGGCTTAAGTGCGATGTTCCTTTGACTTGCGGTATTCAAGTCATCTTGATCATGGAGACTTATGCTTTGACATCTTAAGCAAACATCTCTGAGGAGATGTGGACCCGGATGATTGGGTATAAGTCGAAGTGATCGAAGGTGTTTGAATAGCCTATAAAGGATTCACCACTCCTTGCGAGGAGATGTATACCCATGGCCTCTCGTCGGATTGTTACTAAAGTCTTTGGCCAAAGCATTCCATGTTTAGAGTAAAGTACTCTTCGATACATGTGGAGTAACTAGAATCCGTAGGACGAGGAAATGATACTTGGGCTAGGTGTGACGTAGTCAGCCTAGTGGGGACTGACACAATTATTCCATGTCCTGAACCAAGTGGGTATAAGATGAGTGAAGGGAATGGGGCACGATTCATTCGAGCTGCTGAAGGGTTTCAGAAATAGTTCTGGATCAACCATTGATCTTTTCGGTTAATTGGGGATCATGATGTACTACTAGGTGCCACTCATGATCGTTCTATAATTAATGGTTAATTATAGACGACCAACATAAACCGAGAACCTATTTGGTCACACGCACAACGAGTGTAATCCAAAGGATTTAAAACGAGCTTGAGAATGGGATTCTCAGACCGAGAGAAACTATGTTTGGTTGGACCAAACATAAAGCGAGCATGAAATTGTTTCAGTCGCAATGGAAGCGTGGATGGGCAGTGTCTTATGAAGACATAATGGATGGACCAAAATGGTTTGGTTCTAATCCAATGGATGAGAATAAACCAAAGGGTTTGGTTTATATTAAACGAATGAACCAAAGGTTTGTTCGGTTCATTTTAACTTAAAATAAACCATCATGGTTTGGTTTATTTTAACTTATCCTAATGGAGCGGGTTAACGGGCTTTATGGATATGATCCATTAACCATTAAGAGAATTAGTTCTCTATAAAAGAGGGCTTAAGGGATTGTTAAACCCTAACTAATCCAAACCCTAGCCCCCCCTTGAGTTGCCGCCCACTCCTTGGAGGAGTTAATCGGCGCCAACCCTAAAGCTGCCGCCGCCCAGCTTTGTGCCGCCGTCCAAGACCCTTGCCGGCGTCCAAGCTCCAGCCGGTGAACCTCCGGCGACCCTCCGGTGATCTCCTATAGGTTCGGCATCAAGGTGAGCTTTTTCTCTCCTTGTTTTGGCCGGCGCCTACTCCTCCACCAAGCTGTCCAGTTTTCTGGACAGCTTCTCCTCCTCTCGTCGGAGCGTCGTTTGGACGACGGTTAGTGCTCCGACAGCGGCTAACTTACCGGGGATTTGATCTCCGGTAATCCTCTGAGGTGGAGGACGAAGGATTCGTCAAACGGTTGACGAATACCTCTCCGGAGAAGCGAGTTTTGAGAACTCGTTTTGGATCCGAATTTGGATTCGGATCGTGATCATCTCTCGATCACGTCGTCTTCAACACGAGGCTAGTAACCCGTACGAAGACAAAGCTCGTGACTTAGCGAAGTCATCCCGAGGAGCTCGGCGTGGATACGGATAGAGACGATTCTTACGAGGATCGTTCCGGTTGATGCCGTTCCCGCTACACGTCATACAGAAGGTATAACGTAGTTTAATTTCCTTTTTATTGCAAATTTTAATTTACGGTTATGTCTACACTTGTTGTAATATGCATGCGTGTGTTGTGTGTGTTGTAATAAATATAGATTTATTATTTTTAATTGCTTCCGTTGTGCTCATGTTTACGAAACATGATCGAACACACACACGCCGCGGTGCCGGAAACCCAACATAGAATAGAGGTAGGTTGCTTGAACAACAAGTTTGTTCAAGTGACCACTCTAATCGAATAGCACGACGATGAAATGGTAGCTTGGGTAATCCATCTTTGTCAAGGATAATTATTTTTTATCTGGGGACGTAGACGGGATCGCCATGAACAAGCGACCGAGTTGAAGTGGGAAGCGAAGTTTCCTACCTTCAAGTGGTATCAGAGACACGATTTCCGGTTTTTTGTATTTTAGGATTCGGTTACTTTTATGCACTTTTCATATATTATATGTGCCGGATAATAGTAGGATGTGCATAGGTTAACTTTTTGGTTGTAGGCATAGGATCCAACTATTATGGCCATATGTGTGTATGTGATTGTATGTGTGTAATTGTATATATTTTGAATCCTTGGGGTTGACGAGGCTAGTATTTAATTTTTTTAAGTACGACATTGTTTAGCCACTCATTTATTTTAGTTTACTTTCAATCGAGAGATTTCATGTACACTCCTTTGAGGAGTTTAGGATCGATAGATGTAAATTAAAATAGTTAGGCTCGGCTCGGATCTCCGGATGGCTCATACATTATGTATGGAGGAGCGGACAAGATGGCGATACGACGGAAGGCATATTGGAGACAAAAGCCATAATAGTTGGAAAATATTATTTTTCATATTTATTGCTTATTGTTTGATATGCATGTCATATGCTAGAAAATTCCTCAATTTTAAATTACTAAGTGGGAGAGGGATATTTTTATAAATTCCCATGACCTCCATTACAATTTGACATGTGATGCAAACAAATTTGTGCGTCGGCTCTGAGTGCCTTCCTCCACATCAGATGATTTTGTTTGTGGATCACAAGGTCGAATATAGTTACAGAAAATTATTAAGGAATGTGTGTACTTCCCCATCGGAAGGCACATAACCCGAGATAATTACCTTGGTACCGAGTAATGGTGAACACTTAGATACAAATATAAGTATCCTCCCCATCGGAGTCACTGCTTTTATTTGTAGGGCCGAAGAGGAACCAACTATTAATTTTATTTGTCAAAAAGTTATGTTGATAAGATAGTAAAATTAATGGGTAAAACCTCCTCTTACAATTGTAGAATTCGTATACATCCATACTATCGTGGCATACGATATTCTCGGTGTTTTGAGGTGTTGGTTGATTTTAAAATTTTATTGTTTGAGAAATCAATAATTTTTTGAAATCTAATGTTTTGATCTATGTGATTCTTAGGTTTTTTTCAAAATGACTTTCAACCCGCTTGCTGTGATACTAAAAGAAAATAAACTTACTGGACACAATTATGTTGATTGGAAGAGGAATCTTGACATTGTCTTGACTGCTGAGGAATACAAATATGTACTCCTCGAAGAGTGCCCTCCTAAGCCTGCAGATGATTCTGGGGAAAAGGAGAAGGAGAGCTATAAGAAGTGAATAAAGGCTGATGAGATGGCGCGATGTTACATTTTGGCATCTATGTCAAATGTACTACAACATCAGCATCAAGCCATGCCCACTGCTTATGACACGATGCTCAATCTCAAAGAGCATTTCGGACACCAGAATCGTGCTGCTAGGCAGGAAGCCATGAGGAACTTGATGATGACCACCATGATCGAGGGAACACCCGTGAGGGATCATGTTCTCAAGATAATGGCTCATTTGAATGAGTTGGAAGTCCTTTGAGCTGAGATCGATGGGGAAACCCAGGTCGATATCATTCTCCAGTCTCTACCTAGGATTTTTGAGCAGTTTCGCCCGAACTATAACATGATAAAAGGTTGTATTCGTTGGCGGATCTTCTGACAGAACTTCACGTGACAGAGGGGATTTTTCGTCAGAGTGCTTAGGCACAGGCCATGGATCCTCAAAAGGTTTCTACTTCTAAGCCGAAAGGAAAGAAGAAGAAGAAACAAGCTGGGCCAAAGGTGGCGGGAGGAACTCAGGGAGGAGTGAAGAAGTCGAAAGGCAAGTAAGAATTTGCCCCTAACCGGAAGCAGAACAAAGGTATATCTTTTGGTCTAGTCGTTGAAACATTTTAGCGGTGTTATCTTCCAGCACCTGGTGTGTAGATACAGGAGCCACTGATCATGTATGCAATACTTTGCAGGGGTTCCAGGAAACCTGACGATTGGTTGAGGGAGAGATTACCGTATACTTGGGCGATGCCACAAAGGTGGTGGTTATTGTAGTGGGAGATGTTTATTTATCTTTTGAGAGGAATAAAGTTTTGGTTCTTAAAAATTGCCTTTATGTACCTTTATTTAGAAAGAATTTGATTTCGATTTCTAAATTATTTATGGATGGATATTCTATTTATTTTAATGACAGAGTTCTTATAAAAAAGAATAGGGAGATTATCTTTTCTGGTGCATTGATAGGAAATTTGTATACACTCGAACCAAAATCTCCCACGATGCAAATAGAAGTGAATAACTCATCTTCTAATTCCAATAAGAGAAAAGAACCTTCAAAGATGAACCAAACATATCTTTGGCATCTAAGGCTTGGTTATATTAACCTAAGCAGAATTCTAAGGTTGATAGCAGATGGACCTCTGAGTTCATTAGTGGTGGAAGACTTCCCAACCTGCGAGTCCTGCTTGGAAGGTAAAATGACCAAGAGGCCTTTCAAGGCCAAGGGGTATAGAGCCAAAGATATGTTGGAATTGGTTCATTCTGATTTGTGTGGTCCTATGTCTATCCAGGCAAGAGGTGGCTTTGAATATTTCATCTCTTTTATAGACGATTGTTCAAGGTATGGATACATTTACTTGATGCGTCGCAAGTCTGAATGCTTTGACAAGTTCAAAGAATTCAAGGCTGATGTGGAGAAACATCAAGGTAAAAGTATCAAGACACTATGATCTGATTGTGGTGGTGAGAACCTCTTGGGAGAGTTTAGGAATTACTTATCAGAGGTTGGGATTCAATCCCAATTGTCTGCACCTGGCACACCCCAGCAGAATGGTGTAGTAGAGCGAAGGAATAGGACTCTTATGGAGATGGTTAGATCGATGATGAGTAATTCTGAGTTGCCAGATTTGTTCTGGGGATATGCTCTAGATACGACAATGTATATTCTGAACTTGGTACCATCTAAATTAGTGCCTTCTACTCTCACAGAATTGTGGACTGGGCGAAAGCCTAGTCTAATACATATTCGGATTTCGGGGAGTCCAGCACATGTGCTGAAGGCAAATGCTGGTAAGTTGAAACCTCATATAGAAGTACGCATGTTCGTTGGCTATCCTAGAGGAACGAAAGGTGGTTTGTTTTATAGTCCTAGAGATCAGAGGGTGATCGTCAGCACGAATGCCAGATTTCTAGAGGAAGACTATGTGATGAACCACAAGCCCATGAGTAAGATTATTCTGGAGGAATTGAAAGGGGAAGTCACTACTTCAGTACCACCGGTACAAGAAGATATACCACAAGTCACTGCACCACGTGTCACAAAGGATACATAGGTGATACCTCGTCGTAGTGGGAGGATTGTTAGACAGACTGATAGATTCATGTTCTTGGGTGAATCTTTTGATTTTATCGCTGGCGAACATGAACCTGATCCCTGGACATATGACGAGGTGATCAAAGATAAAGATGCGGTATCTTGGCAAAGTGCGATGAATTCTGGGATAGAATCTATGGATTCAAGTCAGGTCTTGGAGCTAGTGAAATCACCCAATGGTGTAAAAGCCATTGGATGCAAGTGGATCTACAAAAGAAAGAGAGGAATAGACGGGAAGGTTGAAACCTTCAAAGCGAGACTTGTTGTGAAGGGGTATACTCAGAAAGTGGGCATCGATTATGAGGAGACATTTTCTCCGGTAGCCATGCTTAATGTTGGGGGATCGATTGGCCGGCTAGAAGGGGGTGAATAGCCCTCATTCGTTGGATGTCATAATTTGCTCGTCTACAAAAGATTAGCACAAGCGAAATATGCAAATAAAGACAAGCAAATAGAAGTTACAAGAAAACAAACGCTAACAAGAAGATGTAACGTGGTTCACGGCTACGCCGCTAATCCAGGATCCCGATTCATCCGAGGTGAATCACTCCTTCAAAGCCAATCCAATATTGGTCTCTCCTTTGCACCAAGCTAGGTGGAGGTAACCTTTACAATCAAGATCACTCTTCTACAATGGAATGAAGATTAGAGCAAGTAGAAGAGTGGGAAATCGTTTAGGGCGCTTTGGGAGTAGTTGGGCGTTGAAGCATTAACCCCCCAAAGCCCCATCCCCTTCCTTTTTATAGAAGAAGAGGGTTTCTTCCCGTTGACACAGGAGCAGTCGACTGATGGCACCCATCAGTCAACTGGTCCTGTAGCCGTTGCCCAATAACGGCTGCTTTCCACGTTGGATTCCATCCAACGGTATTGGCATCAGTCGACTGATGGCACCCATCAGTCGACTGATGTCAATCAGTCGAGTCCTCAACGAGGTCGACTCCGCACACGCCGATCGCCATCCTCGTAGCCGATCGATCAGCTTCATCACCGACCGACCATGCCGAAATGATCGATCAACTTGATTCAGCCACATTAGACCAGTCGATCGACCCATCGACTGAGAGCAGTCGATTGCCATGACATGGCAGTCGACTGGTGTCGGGAAAACCCATCCGACACTTGGCCAAAAGGCCAAGTTTCACCTAAGAGCTACCCCTTCCTAGGTTACATTCGCTCACTCTCATCTCTCGGAGTCCCTCGCCTTCGAAGTTCTCTTCGTTCGCGGCCACGTCCCTCGGCAGCATCAGGCGCACGACTCTGCAATGCTCCTTCGTGTCTCTTGCCTCAAAGTCTACTTCCTCCGGCTTCACTCCAAGCTTCTCGTCCGGCGGTCCCTCGGATGCTCCAAGCGCACGGCTTCCGCAAAGCTATCCTTCACCGACTCAAGCCACGAGTCATGAGATGTGAAACTCGCCACGGCTCTATGTGCGAATTACTAAGTACTGCACGACTTCAACGCACATATCAAATCAACATATCAAACTAACTTAAACTCTTTGCCACACCATCAAAACCATATTACGGCAAGAGATTGCCCTAACACTTAAGTCTATCCGAATTCTCTTATGTATTGCTGCTCATATGGATTATGAGGTGTGGCAGATGGATGTCAAGACAGCTTTCCTTAATGGAAGTCTTGAGGAAAACATCTATACGAAGCAACAAGAGGGATTCATTGCAAAGGGCAAAGAGCATCTTGTGTGTAATCTTAATCAGTCCATTTATGGATTGAAGCAAGCTTCGAGGTCTTAGAACATCCGCTTTGATGAGGTAATCCAGTCTTATGGATTTATTCAAAGTCCATATGAGTCTTGTATATACAAGAGATGTGACGGAAATGTAGTGGTATCTCTTGTACTATACGTAGATGATATTTTGTTAATTGGCAATAATGTCAAGGTGTTATCGGACGTAAGGGTATGGTTTTCCAAATAGTTTGATATGAAGGTCTTGGGAGAAGTGGGACACATCCTTGGGATCAAAGTTATAAGGGATCGCAAGAAAATGATGTTGTGCTTATCTCAAGCTTCATACATAGACACAATTATAAATCATTTTAGCATGCAAAACTCCAAGAAAGGTTTTCTACCTTTCAGGCATGGAGTTCCTTTAACTAAGGAGATGTGTCCTAGAACATATAAGGAGATAGAGAAGATGAAGGCAGTTCCTTATGCTTCGACAGTAGGAAGCCTCATGTATGCGATGCTATGTACGAGACTGGATATCTACTTTGTCATGGGCATGGTTAGCAGATATCAGAGTAATCCAGGACAGGGATATTGGACTGCGGTAAAGCATATATTGAAGTACCTAAGAAGGACTAGGGATTATATGCTAGTTTACCAGGCAAACCAATTACTCTCTGTGGGTTACACAGATTCTAACTTCCAATCAGACAGGGATAACAGTAAGTCTACCTCAGGTTTTTTGTTTACTTTTAGAGGGGGAGCCATTGTATGGAAGAGTGTCAAGCAGAAATGCATGGCGGACTCCACCATGGAAGCTTAGTATGTGGCGGCCTCTGATGCGGCCAAAAAAGTTGTGTGGCTCAGGAACTTCTTGATGGACTTGGATGTGATTCCTAGTTTGCCCAGAACTATCACAATTTATTGTGATAATAGTGGTACAGTTGCAAACTTGAAGGAACCATGAGCCCATAAGGCAAGTAAACACATAGGGTGCAAGTACCACCTAATATGAGAAATCATAAAGCGAGGAGAAGTTGTTGTGGCCAAGATTGCATCGGAGGATAACCTGGCAGATCCTTTCACTAAGGCCCTTCCGACAAGAGCTTTTGATAGGCATGTAGAGGGAATGGGAATCAGATGTATGGCAGTTTAAGGACAACATAGTCTTTTAGTATAAGTGGGAGATTGTTGGGATGTATACTGAAAAAGGCTATCTTTCGTATTAACATTTTTATTTTTTAAATAAGACTCACATGATCATTGTTTGCATATTTATGGTTATGCATATTGTCTAAAACATTACATTGTAGATAACATGGTGTGTAGTGTCACACGGGAGATCATGTTATCAGTTCCTTGTAAAGTATAAGTAATGGCTCACAACCGAGATGGTTTTGGACAAACCATTGGCATGGTTGTTGTGTGATTTGGTATTGGTTTCCCTTGACTATAGAATCACACTAGTACACTTTGTGTGTATTGAGCAGGACCGATTTAGAGGTGATTCGATTTATTGTTGACTACATAATTGAATCCGACCTCAGATATTATGTTGTACATGCTCTTAATCCAAATATAATAATAGGCACATATACTTAGTATTCATTTCATTGATTTACCAATGGACAAGATTTATAGAATAAATCGATAGGCTCGGTAAGTTGGTAAATGGTATTATTTATATGGTGTGTCGTTGATTATAGGAGGAAACCGTGCCCTATATTTTAGAATGATGATGTCCCCTTGAGGAGCTCAAAAGGTTCATCATGTAAACCCTGCAGGTGGAATTGGTTCGGCATGATGATAAGGTTGAGTGACACTACTCATGGAGTTAGATGTTGATTAATTAATTGTTAGTAAATTAATTAATTGACGGAGATTCGAGATCTTAAAGACGGGGAGATAAATGTACAAATAATATATGGAGCCCATATTTACTTATGGGGGTTGGTGAGGTAGATCAATGATAATCCTCTAGTGGAATGGATTATCATTAATGGATCGGACTTTATGTGAGCTTGATCCATTAGGTGGCCAAGATCGAACTCCTCCTCATGGTCCCTATTGTAGCCTATTAAAACCTCATGGAGCCTAGATTTGATGATGGAAAATAAAACTCTAGATCTGTCGATGGAGATTAAATCTCGAGATCCGACGGTTGAGATTAAATCTCTAGATCCGATGGCTGAGATTAAATCCTTAGATCTAACGGAGGAGATTAAAAGGAGGCTTAATCCTAACTCTATAAAAGGAGGGCAAGGCTTGGGCATGGATGACACTTTAGGAGATTAGGGTTTTGGAGCTTGGCTTGAGAGGAGAGGTGGGCGGCATACCTAGGGTTTGCTTCTTCCTAGTGGGCGGCGACAAGACAATACTAGGGGTTGGCCATCTTTGGCCGCCGACAACTCCACCATCTCTCTCTCTCTCTCTAGACCATCGACAGCTACTCTCTCTCTTTCTCTCTCTAGGTTGGCCGGCGACAACCTTCCTTCAAGGTTTGTTGGCACTCTTCCACCTCTCTTTGGGCTAGCGGCAAGCTTCAAGTTTGGAGCTTGTTGGTTGGTCCTAGATAGAGTAGAGTTTTGTTTTATAATCTTCCTTTGTTCAGGGTGAACAAAGAAAGGAAGATTAGTGATCTAGGAGGCTTCGACTTTTCGAAGATCGTCGCCCACAGAACGTCCAAAAGGAGGAAGGACATACAATAGAAGATCGAGAGGTATAATGCTTATTTATATTCTTTTGTATTATGTCTATAATTTTTTTCAATTATATACATGTTGTATGTTTTGTTATGTGGCTAAATTTACTTGGACCCCAAATACAAACGCAAAAATCGGCGATCTATACATCGGCTATTCCATGTCTTTTCAAAGAATAGAGGTAGGTTGCTTGAACAACAAGTTTGTTCAAGTGACCACTCTAATCGAATAGCATGACGATGAAACGGTAGCTTGGGCAATCCATCTTTGTCAAGGATAAATTTTTTTTATCTGGGGACGTAGATGGGATCACCATGAACAAGCGACCGAGTTGATGTGGGAAGCGAAGTTTCCTACCTTCACTTGCTCCATTGCCTACTCGTAGGTCTACCTCGGCCTTCGGCAATGCCCTGCTATTTCTCAGCACCTGTACATTAGTACAAATGTGAGACGCACATCCGGTATCAAATACCCACGATGAATAAATAGATAGATTTACTTCTATAATATATATACCTGAAAGTAGAAGTCTCACTTATCTTCTTCTTAAGATCTTCTAGGTATCTTTTGCAGTTTCGCTTCCAGTGATTGATCTGACTGTAGTGGTAGCATTCACCTTCCTTGGAAACCCCTCCTTTAGGTTTCAGTGCCTTGCCTTTGCCCTTGGCTTGGAACTTTCTCTTACTTTTAGGTTTGCCCTTGCCTTTCTTCTTTTGAACCGCCAAATTGGAGTTGGGCTTTGCCTACTTAAGGTTGAGCTCAACAGTTCTCAACATGCTAAGCATCTCAAGCAGTGGCTTATCAATTTCATTCATATTGTAATTCATGACAAATTGATTGTAACTTTCTGGCAAGGATTGCAAGATCAAGTCAGTGGCCAGTTCTTGGCTAAGTGGGAAACCCAATCTCTGTAGATTTTCTATGTACCCAATCATCTTGAGTACATATGGACCTACGGGAGTCCCATCTTGCATCTTGCATCTTGCACTGAAACAATGCCTTAGAGATCTCGAATCTCTCGGTCCTTGCTTGTCCTTGATACAGTTGATGAAGATGTTCAACCATATCAAAAGCATTCATTAACTCGTGTTGCTTATAAAGCTCAGAGTTCATCGTCGCGAGCATGAGGCATGACATATCTAATGCATCATCTTGATGCTTCTTTCTTGATGCTTCTTGTAAGCATCTCGGTCAGCTTGTGAGGCAGTGGTAAGAGGTGCTTCCAGAATGGGCTGCTCTAGAACGTACAATTTTCTTTCTTGTTTGAGAAAAATTCTCAGATTCCTGTACTAGTCCAGGAAATTAGCTCCATTGAGCTTGTCCTTCTCAAGGACAGAACGCAGGGAGAGAGTGTTCGTGTTTGACAACATGACAATCTACAACATAAATAATGCAAAAAATAAATATCATATTTCATTTATCATTTAATTAGGCCTTTAATTAAATGATGCTCCCACTGAATTATAGGACTTTTGTAGAATCGAGTCATGGATGTGGTCAAACCACACTACTTGATTCATACCAACTAGCTATAATTCTCGCGGGACAAGATCCACATCATACTACGCCTTGAGTTAGCTTTGGCTAAATCGCTCAAGACATAGTATGATCGGTAGGTAACAAATTACCAATTACATATCTATGCAACTCTTTTTTATATGATCAAGATTTTACAAAAAAAACTTGAGTTAGCTTTGGCTAAATCGCCCAAGGTTTAGTGTAAATGTGATCTTATCCTATCTTTCCAACCATTGGAATATGCCTATCGTTTTACTCGATCCTATTGAGTTAACTAGTTTCACTCAATCTAATTGAGCTTATTCTCATACAAGCTTTGATAGGCGGGACCAAGATTGTCACTCCATACCCTACCAAGATAATATACGTTGCTCTGGTTTGGCAGATTCAACAACAACAAATGATCGAGGTAGTGATGGGTATCAAAACTTGGTAGGCATTTCATGAATGTGTATCATATATGCATTATGACATTAATTACCCTATACTAGCATGCATCACATACATACAAGCAAAAACAAATATATATATATATATATATATATATATAGGACCGTGATCAATGGCGCATCCGTAAAACCTGCATGAGCGGTGATTTCACTGTTCACAAGAGTAGCCGCGTGAACAAAGTGAAATCACGTTTCACGTAAGTTTCGCAAGACAGCGCCAGATGGACGAGGCATATATATATATATATATATATATATATATATATATATATATATATATATATATATATATATATATATATATATATATATATATATATATATACTAATTAATTAATTTGTGATGAGGTCATGACCCTACTACGATCTTCTCAAGCCAATGAGAAGATTGGACGATCAACCTAGGGTTAGCGGCTTCTCCAAGCGCCTCCTTTCACCGCCATGTGTCGTCGGCACCATCCTCGTAACTCCGTCTACGAGTGGACCTTCCACCGCTTCATTTTGTACATTACAAACATGAAACTCGAGTTACATTCGAGTCTAAAATCTATTTACAATAGGAATATAATAAGGGAGGCACGACGTAAAGGTCGCATATCATATACAACATGCATAACACTAAAAACGGTGCGCAAGTCGTATTATGAATTACAACACAATTTTATCCAATGACATTGGGGTTTTTGTGCCATGACCATCACAATAACATACATAATTCTAAATTATATATTTTAGATAAATTTATATAATTTTCTTACCTTATTTTCCAATTTTATGAGTCACAACTCCGCAGCGGTCCCGCTAAGTGATTTTCGAGTGCGATCACGGGACAATGGCCCTTGCAGGGTTAGTGGCAGTGCCCCTTCTCGTAAAATGAATCTCATGAGTATCCCATACCAATCTTATAGTACCCTAAGTCGCTGTCCCAAAAATAAAAAAATGAGACCTTGCTGTTTTGGAGAGTTTTTCTCGGTGGTGGAAGCCTACAAGTGTCCAAACACTTGTTGCTTTGACTGTACGAGAAAAATACTCACAAAATCTATAAAATTAAGAAAATTATAGAAATGTACATATCTGTAACTTTTCGTATCTAATATAAAAATTACAAATATAAACATCTACATGCTTCACATGTGGCTCTGATACCACTGTTAGACTCTCCGAGCCACAAAAACCGCTTTTTACGTTCCGAAAACCTCAGAAGCTGGCCACGGATCCGTGCGATGATAAATAAAAATTTATGTACATGTTTATCTACACTACATTTACATGGGAATAGTGTTACCCTTGTAGTGATGCCCTTTGCTTATCCTGCTCGTCCAAAAGGTTTGCCAGATCTCATAGAGTGTCAAGTGTACACTCCTCTACACATATCCACACGGACAAAAGGTGGAGAGAACCACTTAGAGTGTGCTAGCACCCTTGGGTGTTCTCGGAAATGGAGGATGGAGGAGAGGGAGAGAAGAGGATATGAGAGAAGGAAGAAGATGAATTCAATTCATCACTTAATCCCTTTTGGCCGTCCACTTAATGGGGTTTAAAAACATCCATGTAATACCAAGAGCCATGGCTCTTGGTCTTCCTCATGAGGTGGCACACCATGTTTTGTCCATGATGATGTGGAACATCATCATTTGCCGGCCCTATGCCAAGTCACCATGAGTGGCATTTTGTCAAGTCAAACTTGCCCCTTCATCTTCCATGTCAAGTCAAGTCAAACTTGACCTCTTATCTCCCATGGTTGATCAAATCTAACCTTTAATTCAAGGTAATTTAATTTAATGAATCTATATTCATTAGTTTAAATTGACTCAATGAATCAAATCTAAACTAGATTCATTCAACACTTGAATCAAATTGAGTCCAACTCAATTAGTCTAATTTGGATTACTCTTAATCCAATTTGGTTCATCACATGAACCTAATCCTCTTGGTCCATCATATGAACCTAATCTCCATCTAATTTCCCTTTGTGTGTGACCCTTTAGGTTCTTGTAACATTGGCAATGCTCTTAAACTAATTTAGAAACATAAGCAATGAGTAGTATCTAGCAACACATCTTTGCTACCCAAGTACAAGAATATTGAGATCCAACATCACCTTTGTGATTACTAATTGTGACTCTCACAATATGTGACAATGTCCCTCTATCCTTGACATCTAGATTGAACAATTGAGGTATAGACCATGTCATCCTCTGTACAATCTATATCTTGAACTCCAAGTAGACTCACTCTAATATAATATTGACTCATTTGGGCATGGCCATGCAATTAGTGGTCTCAATCTATCAAGAATCATGATATCACTCCCGTCATATAGGAGGGATAGATCTCATCTACCTCACTCACATCCCTCCACATAATTTGTTACATACCCAGTAATCGCCTTTATAGTCCACCCATTTACGGGTGACGTTTGACGAAGCCAAAGTATGCAACTCCTTATATAGGGAACAATGGTGACTTTAGGTCCAAGGACTAATAGTCATACTAATAGTCACATTAGAAACTATATAACACTCATATAATGATCCATGAAACTTTCTCATGGCGGGTCATTCAGTATACATTCTCCAATGCATACCCATGTGTCAACTTGATATCTCATATCCATGACTTGTGAGATCAAGTCATCGAGTTTACCTACATGCTATTCTCTTCGCATTAATACTGTCCCTGAATATTAAAACTTGACTAGGAATAATTAAGAGTAGTATTCTCTATATCATCTCATTATTGATTCAACCAATCGATTGATATAGATAAGAACCTTCTACTCAAGGACACTATTATACTTAGTTATTTGACACCATTACAAGTAAGTATAATAACCATAAAGAAATGCCTTTATAAATATATATAGGAATATGATACAAAAGTCCATACAATAATCATCACATGATTGACTCTATGACTTTCACTAACACCACATGCACCAACAAAGTTTTTAGTCCATCTACTACTTCCCTATTCGTGACTTCAGTCTTCCCATTACTTTGAGGAGAAGCCACTGTTGTATACACTTTCTCAATTTTAAAATATTAACCCCACTTTCCTAACTTCTTACCTAGGATCTGTCGTCCATTATCTAATATGAATCTCCTAGGAATACCAAAATTATAGGGGATCGAACGGCCGACTAGAGGGGGGTGAATAGCCCTCTTACTATAGATGTTGGAATTCTCTCGTTCGTTTGCTCGTCTACACAATCGTTAGCGCAAGCGGAAGCATAAACTATAAAGACAAAGCGATAAACGAAAATATAAATGCTAACAAAGGATGTAACGTGGTTCATGGCTACGCCGCTAATCCACGGTCCCCGATTCGTCCTCGGTGAATCACTCCGCTAAACCAATCCACTAAATGGTCTCTCCTTTGCACCAAGCTAGGTGGAGGTAACCTTTACAATCAAGATCACTCTTCTTACAAATAGAATGGAGTAAAAGCAAGTAAGAAGAGTTTAGAACTTGTGGAGCACTTGGAAGATCACTTAGAGCATAAGCATTAGCCTCCCAAAGCTCCACACCCTCTCTTTTTAAAGAGAGGGCTGATTTCTTCCGGTTGGCCGCCACCAGTCGACTGCTGCCCTTGGCAGTCGACTGCCGCCACCCCAACGGCCTCCGAACACATCGGATACCGACTGTTGTAGTCCAACGGAAGACTTGGCAGTCGACTGATGGACCTCATCAGTCAACTGCTGCCTCCGTAGTCGATTGCCTAGTCGGCTACGAACGGTTCTGTGGCCAAAACCCTATTGACACCGATCGGCCGCCTTTAGTAGTCGATCGATGATCTTGGCAATGATCGCCACGTATGGCGATCATCACAATCCAATCCGGTCGATCGGATAACTCGATATTCGACTTAGAGCAAGATCATGACATGGCGCCATCGTGTCGGGAAAACCCATCCGACACTTGGCCAAATGGCCAAGTTTCACCTAAGAGCTACCCCTTCCCGGGTTACAATCGCTCACTCTCATCCCTCGGAGTCCCTCGCCTTCGAAGTTCTCTTCGTTCTCGACCATGTCCCTCGGCAGCATCAGGCGCACGACTCTACAATGCTCCTTCGTGTCTCTTGCCTCTAAGTCTACTTCCTCCGACTTCACTCCAAACTTCTCGTCCGGCGGTCCCTCGGATGCTCCAAGCGCACGGCTTCCGCAAAGCTATCCTTCACCGACTCAAGGCACGAGTCATGAGATGTGAAACTTGCCATGGCTCCATGTGTGAATTACTAAGTCCTGCACGACTTCAACGCACATATCAAATCAACATAACACACTAACTTAAACCCTTTGCCACACCATCAAAACCATATTACGACAAGAGATTGCCCTAACAATCTCCCCCTTTTTGATGTGTGGCAATCCGTTTAAGTTAGGTAAAAACATTTGATATAAATTTTAAAGGAAAGAAAGCATGTAAACATAAACATGATATAGCAACATGGAACTCCCCCTTAATCCATGAAACTCCCCCTTAATTTCTCCCCCTATCATAATTAACTTGAACATAATCATTTCTCCCCCTTTGACACCATCAAAAAGATTATCACTAAGTTAAAAGCACATGTCATCAAGTCTAATAGAAAGAAAATACCACAAGTTCATTTAAAATTGGAATTCATCCTTTACTGGTCTGATATTAAGGTCATCTGGCACGCTGTTTTCGGGATTTCTAATTTCTGGGGTGAATTTCAGAAATGCATTAAAAATTCCAAAAAATTTGAAAAATCATGAAATTTGGGGAACACATTTCTTTTAAGTATATCTA
This sequence comes from Wurfbainia villosa, assembly GCA_025175895.1. Classification (NCBI taxonomy): domain Eukaryota; kingdom Viridiplantae; phylum Streptophyta; class Magnoliopsida; order Zingiberales; family Zingiberaceae; genus Wurfbainia; species Wurfbainia villosa. The sequence goes on along the minus strand of CM045994.1, from coordinate 69,399,211 downwards.
TCAGTGAAAAATATGTTTTCATGAAAAATCATTATATTTCCATGTATTTGCCAAAAATCCAAAAGCTTTAAAAACTACTAGGTTTTTTATCATAAGAGTATCCATTTTAACACCTAGTCTTGCATCCAATTGTTTCAAAACATGAATACATGTATTTTAAAGTAAGAAATTGTTTTTAAAACATATGAAATATCCAACCATGATCTTTGGGCAATATGTCTATGAATTAAACATAAGCCTTCCCTATGATTGGTCTATTATTGCTATTTTGATACTTTAAATGACCATCTAAATGCCATAGGCATTAGTGGACATTTGTATCATCCTAACACATCACTCATGCTAAGTTTTCAATCAAGGTAGCCTATGGTGAGTGTGAGATGCATCCTAGGGGGTATTTGTGTATACTTAACCAATATATTCATGCAATTCTATCAAGGTTAAGTATCAACCTAATAATCCTCATGATCATAAAGGCATATATGAATGAATTCTACATTATGATCATGAAACTCATGTATTCATCAAATAATAGTCATGCATTAGGTATTATATGATGATAATAAACAAAGTATCACCTAAAGCATGATTCAACCCTATTTCCCATGATTATGTGCCAAATATCAATAGCATAAATCACGATTGCTAACATACATAGCAATTACATTAATCATCATGATTTAAGCATTATTATCTATTTATGGGCACGTTATCATCACCCAACACTATTTAAAAATGTTGTCCCGCCATCCTAAGTCAACCAAAATATGATATAGGTCAATTGCATATGGTTGACTACCCTAGAGTTATCCTAACCCTTAAGGATGGATTTTGGAACCCAAAATAAGTTCTTTCCTATTGGGTTCACTAAGTATTCCTTGGGGATACATTTCCTAGCTATTACTTTCTTCTTATCTTGTCCCCTAGCTATTAGGCATTTGTAGGCCTTTTCATTTTTCTTTTCCTTGTAGCCTAGGCCCTTTTTGTTGAAACTAGCTCTTTGGCTCCCTAAGATCATGTTCAATGTGTTGGAGCCAATTGTGAATTTTTCTAGGGCTTTTGTTAAATAATCTACCTTTTCCCTTAAGGCCCTATTTTCATTTATACATGCATCACTAACATCTAATGGCACATAAAGGTCATGTGAGCATGCATCATTTAAGCTAGAAGAAATATTATCATTTAAGCATGCATTTTCTAGCTTATTTTCCAATGCCTTAATTTGATTAAGCATGCTTTTATTTTTCTTTTTCATTCCAAATAAGTCCTTAGTTAAACTAGAAATTATGGAAACTATTTTCTTAGGAGAGGCTTTCGTTACCATAGTTTCCATATCCTCTTCTTCTTCTTCGGATGAGGAGGATGTAGAAGATCCCCCTTCACTTGAGCTCTCTCCTCTTGAGCTTGATCCTTCATTTTCGGATGAAGAGAAATTCAAGTCATCAAAGGCCATCAAGGCCAAATTGGTGACAAAGGCATTCTCCTCATCCGATGATGATGAGGAGGATGAGGATGGGTCATCCCAAGTCCTTGCCTTTAGAGCTTTGGTCTTCCCCTTTTCTTTTGTTTTCTTCTCCTCTTCCTTCTTTTTCTTGCTCCCCTTTTTCTTCTTCTTTTCTTCTTTCTTTTTCCTCTCTTCCTTGCTCTTGTTTAGGAGAGGAAAATTGTCCCTTATGTGCCCCTCTCCTTGGCAATTGTAGCATATGACCTTCCCCCTTGGTCTTCTATTCCTATCAAGAGATTTATCAAATCTAAAATTCTGAAATGCACGTCTTACCTTCCTTACCATATAGGCTTCTTCGGTTCTATCCATGGAGGAGGAGGAAGACGCTTCGTCATCGGAGGAGGAGGAGATCTCTATCTTCTTCTTTCCCTTATTTGCCAACAATGCTACTCCCCTTGAAGGTTGTATTTTTGGCTCTTCTTGTATTCCTTCAAGCCTAGATTCATGTAATTCCATAGTGGAGAAAAATTTATCTAGAGTACTTACCTCTAGATTCTTTGAAATGTAAAATGAGTCCACCATTGAACTCCACTTGGATGATCGGGGGAAAGCATCTATGGCCTTCATTATCATATCGCGATTGGAGAGCCTTTCTCCTACACTTGTTAGTCCATTTAAAATTTCTTTGAATCTAGAATGCAAAGAAGTTACCTTTTCTCCCTTTTCTAATTTAATGTTGGATAGTTGGGAGCGGAGGAGATCTCTCCTTGCTAGTTTTGCCTCGGATGTGCCTTCATGAAGCTCAATTAGCTTCTCCCACATCTCCTTGGTGCTTAGGCATTCTCCTATTCGGTTGATTTCTTATTGGGGGAGCACATTGAAGAGATGATGCTTGGCTTTTGAATTTGCAAGGTGCTCTTCCCTTTGCCTTTTGGTCCACCTAGATTTCTCTATTGGCTTCCCCTCTTCATCCCTAGGCAAAATGAAACCGGATTCCATTGTAATCATAATATCAAAATCCGTTTCGAAAAATACCTCCATTCGCTTCTTCCACTAAGCGAATTCTCCTTCAAACTTCGGAGGATGGATGTTGGAGCCGGCCATTTAGAAAGTTGCTTGTTGTGGCGGTTAGTCCTCGACAAGCTTTCCTTGGCTCTGATACCACTTGTAGGGGATCGAACGGCCGGCTAGAGGGGGGTGAATAGCCCTCTTACTATGGATGTTGGAATTCTCTCATTCATTTTCTCGTCTACACAATCGTTAGCGCAAGCGGAAGCATAAACTATAAAGACAAAGCGATAAACGAAAATACAAATGCTAACAAAGGATGTAACGTGGTTCACGTCTATGCCGCTAATCCACGGTCCCCGATTCGTCCTCGGTGAATCACTCCGCTAAACCAATCCACTAAATGGTCTCTCCTTTGCACCAAGCTAGGTGGAGGTAACCTTTACAATCAAGATCACTCTTCTTACAAATAGAATGGAGTAAAAGCAAGTAAGAAGAGTTTAGAACTTGTGGAGCACTTGGAAGATCACTTAGAGCATAAGCATTAGCCTCCCAAAGTTCCACACCCTCTCTTTTTATAGAGAGGGCTGATTTCTTCCCGTTGGCCGCCACCAGTCGACTGCTACCCTTGGCAGTCGACTGCCGCCACTCCAACGGCCTCCGAACACGTCGGATCCCGACCGTTGTAGTCCAACGGAACACTTGGCAGTCGACTGATGGACCTCATCAGTCGACTGCTGCCTCCATAGTCGACTGCCCAGTCGGCTACGAACGGTTATGTGGCCAAAACCCTATTGACTACCGATCGCCGAATGATCGATGATCTTAGCGATCGCCCATGTATGGCGATCGTGGCCAATCGATCCGATCGGATACGGTCGAACTACATTCGACTAGAGCCGATCGCCATGACATGGCGGCCAATCGTGTCGGGAAAACCCATCCGACACTTGGCAAAATGGCCAAGTTTCACCTAAGAGCTACCCCTTCCCGGGTTACAATCGCTCACTCTCATCCCTCAGAGTCCCTCGCCTTCGAAGTTCTCTTCGTTCTCGGCCACGTCCCTCGGCAGCATCAGGCGCACGGCTCTGCAATGCTCCTTCGCGTCTCTTGCCTCGAAGTCTACTTCCTCCGGCTTCACTCCAAGCTTCTCGTCCGGCGGTCCCTCAGATGCTCCAAGCGCATGGCTTCCGCAAAGCTATCCTTCACCGACTCAAGGCACGAGTCATGAGATGTGAAACTCGCCACGGCTCCATGTGCGAATTACTAAGTCCTGCACGACTTCAACGCACATATCAAATCAACATAACACACTAACTTAAACCCTTTGCCACACCATCAAAACCATATTACGGCAAGAGATTGCCCTAACAAAAATGACATACGATATTTTTCCATAAAAATTATAATACCATCTACTTTGTATTACGGGCTAAGGTTCAGCTTCCATCCACTTGGATAAATAATCAATAGCCACCAATAAAAACTTCTTCTGCATAGTCCCAACTAGAAATGACCCTACTATATCCATGCTCCATTGATCAAAAGGACAGGAAGTGATAACTACCTTCATATACTCAACCGACTGATGTTACCAATTATGATGCTTTTGACAACTTTCACATTGTTGCACCAACTTAATAGAATCCTTCATTAAAGTATGCCAAAAATAACTAGCTAATAACACCTTTTAAGCTAATGATCGACCTAATATATGACTTCCACAAGCTCCTTCATGTACCTCTCATAACACATAATTTGCTTCTGTCTTTCCTAAACTTCGTAACAAAGGTCCAACATTAGTTCTCTTATATAAAATTCCTTTTAACATACAATAATGAACTACTTGTTGTTTAAAATGAAACCAACTCTTTTCTCCAATCCTCCTCTACCAACTCCTCTGACCTTTCTCCCTGAGGTTATAATTCAATTTGCATGATCACCTCCTGAGTACTCCAATTTCCTAAAGAACTAGCTATCGATCCAATTCATAAACTCGCTGATTCTCCACACGAGTGATCTTTTTTAACAATACTTATGAGAAGTACCCATTAGCTTTCTCTAGCAATTCACAATAATTTTTACACCTATCATCTTTAACCTCAAATCCTCCACTTGTCTGTTGTACCACAAATTGAGAATCCATATGCACTATTACCTGCTCGACCCCTATATTTTTAACAAACTGAAGAGCTATAAGTAAAACTTCATATTCAGGCTCATTATTAGATGCTCTAAAATGCAATCTAACTGCCAATTTAACCTCTTCCCCTTGCGGTGAAATCAAAATTACCCTAACTTCACAACATTCTATTTTAGAGGACCCATCTACAAATATAACCCATAGATATGACTCCTCTTTATTGTAGGAACGATGTTGGCCGGCTAGAGGGGGGTGAATAGCCCTCTTTCGTCGTATAAGCGGAAGTCGTTCGTTCTTGTGTACTTGTCTACAATTGTTGTTAATATAAGCAATGAAAACAATAGAAATAATAACAACAATACAATCACACAACAAAACACAAGATATACGTGGTTCGGAACCGAATGGTTCCTACTCCACGGGCGAGCTCACCGAGCTCTAGTTAAGCGCACGACACTAACTAACACTCCTTCTCGACAACACGTCAGAGGTGGAGAAACCTCTCACAAGTAATTACAATGTAATATAGAAATACAAACAAGAATACAAATACAATACAAAAGAACACTTTTCACTGATTGCTTTTGATCACTTGTTTGTTGCTTGATTTGGTTGCCTCTTGAAGGACTGGAATGCAGCAGCAATTCCCCTTCAAATTCTCCCTTAAAGTCTTGGCGAAATCCTCCCTCTTGAGCTCCATTTATAATCTGCATCAAGCTGATTTCGTGCTCATCAGTCGACTGATCGTGACCATCAGTTGACTAGTCCTGTAGCCATTGTCTCACAATGGCCAGATCCACGTTGGTAAAGTTCTAACGGATCACCCATCAGTCGACTGATGATACCCATCAGTCGACTAGGTAACACCATCAGTAGAGTGCTGGCGTGAGCACTCGACTGGAAACCATTCTGTGGCTGAAAACACCTCGATCACCGATCGATCTCCTCATCACGATCGACGGTCAACAATGACCGCCATCCTCAAGAATGATCGATAAGTCAAACCCTATTCAGTCGAACCCTAGTCGACTTAGAGTAATCGACTGGCACCTATGTCAGTCGACTGATGTCGGATAAAACCTCAAACCCAAGTTGTTTGAGCATCCGACACTCAGTCATAGCCACTTGGCCAAGTCCACCTCATCCCCCATGGATTTCCCCACCAAAGCTCTCTTCACTCAGCCTACGTCCCTTGGATGCGCCAAGCGCATGGCTTCGCAATGCCATCCTTCACGTCTCTTGCCCTCGAATTATGCTTCCCTTGGGCCTCACCCCATTCGCTTCCCATCCGGCGGTCCCTCGGATGCATTAAGCGTACTGCTTCGCAATGCCATCCTTCACCGACTCAAGGACCCCAAGCCTAGTGAACTTGCCAAGTCCTCAAGACTTCCCAAATGCACCAAGCACATGGCTTCGCAATGCATTTCTCACCAAGCACCAAGCGCACGGCTTAGCAATGCTTTCCCACACCAAGCCCCATGCTTGGATTTTCCATGCCAACTCCATGTTGGACTTTCCTATGACAATCCCATGTCATAAGTTTTGTCTATCATCAAAATACTGCTTGAGTCAATCTGGGCCGATTGCACCAACAATCTCCCCCTTTTCTCCCCCTTTTTGATGATTGACAAAACTACCATCTCAAGTCTACCAATTCTCCCATATTGGTAATTCTCATATCCCAATGAGAATTCCAACGAACCCTAATTGGTAACTTGGTAACTTCTCCCTCTTTTTGACATAACATAAAAAAGTTCCTCAAGGGTGTCAATGTCTCATATCCCAATGAGATCTTATAATCTTCCCCTTGGCATGCCCTCAATCTTTCTAGTGATAATCCCATATCACTTAAGAGAGGCAACCCAATTTTCCTCCCATGAGGAAAAATACAAATACATCTTCCCATGATGGATACCTCCCCCTAGAGGCTTGCTCCCCCTTGACCATTGCACCAACAATGTTCTTGGAGAGTCCCTAAGCCAATAGGAACATTAAAACACTCAAAATTAAGGCAAAGTTCAACAATGAACTCTCATCCACCTTAAAATTGATACTCTCCCTAAACACTTCTCCTAATCCACATCCAATGGATTTCTACCCTTTCTAATGCTCTCCCAAGCATGTCCTAGGGTTAGGAGTTGTTAGGAGACCAAAACCTAGCTAAACATGGGCCTAACCACCAAGGTTTACCCAAAATCAGTAGTATCAATCGACTCTCTCAACTACCTGTCGACTCCTTTCCACATCAGTCGACTGACCTCCCTGGCAGTCATTTGATAATTCCATTTGCAGTTTTTTGATTTTAAAAAATGTATTTCTGAAATTTATAAGTAAATATACATACATTGATAAATCATGAAATTTTATATGTATATTACTTATTACAATCATTATGGGTGAAAAATATTAGAAAATTATTTTACCCACAAATTAGCTAGATTGATACAAAGTTCAAAAGTTAAGAAAAGCTTCAATATTGAGCCCTTTTTGTATCTTCCCATTCAATGGTGATAGCTATCAAAAGATAGACTTCACCAAGGTTTTTCAAAATGTTTGCAAAATGTTTTTGAAACCTTTAATTTCTTTTTCCTAAACATCTCACTTGTATCTAGATGTGTAAAACACATACAAGTCAAATATTCTAGTGAGATGTGGGTTTTTGTTCTTTACTGGTCTCATGCATGTTTTAAGGCAACTCTACTTGATTCCCTTATGCATGGGACTTCAAGTCATGCCAATGATCCTTAAATCAATTTTATTTTATGCATGACATGATTATGGCATATATATGATATAACTAAGCATGTGTCAAAATCATGATGTCATGGCATGTGAATGAGATTTTAGTATACATGACATATAACAATAAGTCTAAAACATGATCATGACATTTTTAGAGATAAAAATGAAAATAATGTCATGACATGGCAAGGCAAACAAATCATGGCAATTATAAGATACTAAGGTATGGGATACCTAAGTGTTAAATTCAAATTGCCATTTCTAGAAATTAATTCCATTTTGCCTTAATACCATTATCTCCCAAGTGTGCCACAAACCCAAAATGGCACACCCATACCTGTAAGACCTATTTGTGCCAATTTAATTATTTTTTAACTTCTCAAATCATATTGCCACATTCTAATATGTCAATTCATCATGGCTAGGTTAACTACCCATCCACTTAGGTTTGAAACACCCTAACCCATCTAGCGTGAATCGATCATGCTCTACCTATTGGAGATCCTTTGGTTAACAAGGTATTCACTAGGGATAACTTCCCTAGATACCTTCCTAATGACCCTTTTAGGCTTTGAAGCCATAGTCTTTTGGATCTTTCCTAAGTCAAACCTAGGGGTAACTTCCCCTTTGACCTTCTTAGTGGATTTCTTGGTTTTTCTTAAGTCCTTAGCCACTAAGCAAACACCATGGCTAGTCTTATGGATAGCTTCCCTATTAGCCTGGGTTTTTCTAGATCTAGAAATTGTTCCATAATTAAATGGGACATTATGGTAGGACATAGGTTTGTGACCCAAACCTTTCTTGCACTTGGACATTTCTTGTTTCCTAGGTCTTGACTTTTGGGCATTTGACCCTTGAATAGAGTTTTCTATAATCCTAAGGGTCTTTTCCATTCTCTCAAGTCTTGACCTCAAGACTTGGTTTTCTAATTCTAATTTTCCCAATTTTGATTGTTCATTAGGTTTTTGGGAAGACCCCTTCTTCTTAGGCATGTGCCTAGACTTTTTGGGATTAATAGTGAATTTTTCCTCTACTCTCCTAATTGATTCCCTAGGTAAAATAGTTCTAAGGTTATTGGTCCTAGGTTTATCCTTAGATAAATTTACATGCTTAGCACCTAAACAATAAACCTTATTATTTCTACTAGCATGCTTTTCATTAATAATTGCAAGAGAACTAAAATAATTTTTAGCATGCTTGTTAACCCTAGGAATTGAAGGTGCATTAACTAAATATACCTTAGGGTTAGCTTTGGAAGCTCCCCCTACATGAGATACACCTTCTTGCCCTTTCTTCCTCCCCCTAGGGCATTGGCTTCGATAATGCCCCCTTTGATCGCATTTAAAGCTCACAATGTGCTCCTTGCTTCTAATTGTGGGGACTCCGACATTTTTGGCTTTTGGTGCCAGTTGAGCCTTCTTCACCTTCTTAGGACACTTACTTTTGTAGTGCCCTTGTTCCCTACACTCAAAGCATGTTATATGATTTTTATTTATAATAACAACACTTGAGTTACCTAAGGAATTTTCTTCTTTCTCTTCATTTCTCCCGTATGTGGATGATTCTTGTTGAACTTACTCCGGGATGGAAGATTGCCTCTCCTCCCTCTCAATGCTAGTGGTGGAGGTCTCCACCAAATCATCAACATCTTCGAATATGGTGGGGCTCTCTTTCACGGCATCTTCCTCTACTTCTACCGGTTCGAGAATTTCTTGAAATTTGATTACCTTATTCCATAACTCCCTTGCATCCCTAAAATTACCTAGCCTAGACAAAATATAGTTAGGAATCAAATCACTAAGTAATTTGATTACCTTGAGATTTGTCTTGAAGTCCTTGATTTGGTCTTGGGTCCACCTTGACTTCTTAATTTGCCTATTGCTTTCATCCATAGTCAATTTGAAACCATTTTCTATAATAAGCATAATATCGAAATCGGTTTCGAAATATACCTCCATCCTTTTCTTCCACCAAGAAAAGTCTCTATCGAATTTTGGTGGATGGATGTTGTAGTCGGCCATCTTGTAGTGCTTGTGTCAGTGGTTAGTCCTCTACAAGCGACTTGGCTCTGATACCACTTGTAGGAACGATGTTGGCCAACTAGAGGGGGGCTGAATATCCCTCTTTCGTCGTATGAGCGGAAGTCGTTCGTTCTTGTGTGCTTGTCTACAATTATCGTTAATATACGCAGCGGAAACAATAGAAATAATAACAACAATACAATCACACAACAAAACACAAGGTATACGTGGTTCGGAACCGAATGCTTCCTACTCCACGGGCAAGCTCATAGAGCTCTAGTTATACGCATGACACTAACTAACACTCCTTCTCGACAACATGTCGGAGGTGGAGAAACCTCTCACAAACAATTACAATGTAATATAGAAATACAAATACAATACAATAGAATACATTTCACCGATTGCTTTTGATCACTTGTTTGTTGCTTGCTTTGGTTGTCTCTTGAAGGACTGAAATGCAGCAACAATTCTCCTTCAAAGTCTTCCTTATAGTCTTAGCGAAATCCTTCCTCTTGAGCTCCATTTATAATCTGCATCAAGCTGATTTTGCACCCATTAGTCGACTGATCGTGACCATTAGTCGACTGGTCCTGTAGCCGTTGTCTCACAATGACCAGATCCATGTTGGTCAAGTTCCAACAGATCACCCATCAGTTGACTGATGATACCCATCAGTCGACTGGTAACACCATCAGTCGAGTGTTGGTGTGAGCACTCGACTGGAAATCATTCTGTGGCTAAAAACACCCTGATCAGTCGACTAATCTCCCTCATCAGTCGACTGACGGTGTCATCAGTCGACTCCCATCCCTCATCAATTGACTGATCAGCCAGACCCTGTTCAGTCGAACACCAATCGAACCCTGGTCGACTTAGAGCAGTCGACTAGCACCTATGTCAGTCGACTGATGTCGGGTAAAACATCAAACCCAAGTTGTTTGAGCATCCGACACTCAGTCTTAGCCACTTGGCCAAGTCCACCTCATCCCTCATGGAGTTCCCCACCGAAGCTCTCTTCCCTCGGCCTACATCCTTCGGATGCACTAAGCGCACGACTTCGCAATGCCATCCTTCCCGTCTCTTGCCCTCGAAGTATGCTTCCATTGGGTCTCACTCCATTCGCTCCCCGTCCAGCGGTCCCTCGGATGCATCAAGCACACGACTTCACAATGCCATCCTTCAACGACTCAAGGACCTCGAGCCTAGTGAACTTGCCAAGTCCTCAAGACTTCCCAAATGCACCAAGCGCATGGCTTCGCAATGCATTTCTCACCAAGCACCAAGTGCACGGCTTCACAATGCTTTCCCACACCAAGCTCCATCCTTGGATTTTCCATGCCAACTCCATGTTGGACTTTCCTATGACAATCCCATGTCATAAGTTTTGTCTATCATCAAAATACTGCTCGAGTCAAACTCGAGTCAACCTGGGCCGATTGCACTAACATTTATGTATAGTTTATACTAAAAAATTAGCCAACGGTTGAGCCTTAATAGAAGTACGACATTGATACGTAATATCATATTCACTAAGTCCAGTGGCCCATTTAATGAGTTTTTTAGTAGCCTCTAGATGAGTGAGTATTCAATCCAAAGGAGTATTAGTAAGTACTACTAACCGATGCGATAAAATAAGGTTGCAATCTTCGAGCAGTCAAAACTAATCCCCAAGTTAATTTCTCCAAATTAGTATAATGAACTTCATGTCCCTTTAACAGATAACCGATATAATAAATTGGATGCTGCTGACGATGCTCATGTAAAACTAATACTAAACTTATAGCAACCTCAGAAAGAGCCAAATATACCCATAACATTTCCTCGAGCTGAGGCTTAGCCAAAAATGGTGGCTCAGACAAATACTCTTTTAAAGATTGAAAAGCCCTATCACAATGCTCATCCCATTGAAACCGAGTATCTCTTTTTAATATCTTAAAAAATGGAAGACTCCTATCTGTCGACCGGGATATAAACTGGGATAAAGAAGTAATTCTTCCTAGGAATCTTTGCACTTTCCTTACATTTTTTAGAGGTTGCCTTTGCTGAATAACATCAATCTTACTAGGATTAGATTTTATGCCCGACTCATTAACTACATACCCCCAAAAATATTCCTGTGTAAGTCCAAACACACATTTTTCCAGATTAAGCTTCAATTTATATTTACGTAAAGTACTAAATGTTTCCTCTAAATCAGGTACCAATTGCTCGAGTTGTAAGGTTTTAACTAAGATATCATCAACATACACCTCCACATTTCTTCTCAATTGTTTTTAAAAAAATTTATCCATAAACCTTTGATAAGTAGCCCCAACATTATTTAATCCAAAGGGCATAACCACATAACAAAAAGTTCCTTCAGCCATAATAAAGCTAACTTTGTCTTGATCCTCCAATGCCAATGGTATTTGGTGATATCCCTGATAGGCACCCATCATCGAAATAAATTGATGTTACGCAGTAGAATCTACTAATTGATCTATACGAGGCAAAGGATAACAATCTTTAGGACATTCCTTATTGATATCGCGAAGATCCACACACATCCTCCATCTTCCGGATGGCTTAGGCACCAACAATACGTTAGACAGTTAGGATGGATAATGTACCTCCCTAATATGTCCTACTTTTAATAGTTTATACACCTCCTCCTTAATAATAGCATCCTTTCCATGACAGTAGGATCAATTCCTGTCAAGTCCTACGGTGACCATGCAAAAATATCAACATTTTTAACAAGGCATTTTATTTAGGAAGCTTTAAGATGTATAGGAAAATCTCTAGCTATAAATGTAACATGTTCAACACACTTAGTATCAAGCACAGTGGCTTCCTTGTCAGATTAGCCTATGTCCTCAGAACCCCCTTCTGAATGACACACACTGTGTTAGGGCAATCAACCCATGTGATGTGGTTTTGATGTGTGTGGCAAAGGGTTTAAGTTAGGTTGTTATGGATTTGATATGTGCGTTGAAGTCATGCAGGACTTAGTAATTCGCACATGTATGTCTTGACAATAGCATTGGTAAGATTCACCATCTAATGGCTCGATCCTTGAGTCGGTGAAAGATGCATTGTGGAGCCGTGCGCTTGGTGCATCTGAGGGACCGCCAGATGAGGAGCATTGCAGTGAAGCCGAAAGAAAGTAGATTTCAGGGCGAGACGCGAAGGATGGTGCTATGAAGTCGTGCGCTTGGTGCATCCGAGGGACATGGTCGGACGAAGAGAACATTAAAGGCGAGGGACTCCAAGGGAGATGAGAGTGAGCGATTGTATCCCAGGTCGGAGTAGCTCTTAGGTTATCTTAGCCAATTGGCTAAGTGGTTGATGGGTTTTCCCAACATCAATCGACTGCCATGATATGGCAGTCGACTGCTCCAAGTCTACTGGAGACTCGACTGGTGTTCGAGTCTTGTTTCTGGTCGAACAGTCGACTGCCAAAGGATGGCAGTGACTGATCTCGCCATTTGTCGACTACTAAGGATGGCAGTCGACTGCTCGTGAGGGTTTCGGGCAAAGAAGGTTAGAGAGTCCCGATCACTGATCTTATTGGCTCCATCTCGGTCGATGGGATGATCGATCGATCGATGTGGAGCCTTTGGTTGGAATCCAACGTGGAAGGAGCGTTGTGAGGCAATGGTCATAGCAACAGTCTACTGATGGCTTCATCAGTCGACTGCTTGAGGCCCAATAAGAAGAATGACTTCTTCCCTATAAGAAGGGGCCTTGGGTGACTTGGGATAGTGAATTCTTGAACTCCAAACATACTCCCAAGTACCTAAACGCTTCTTACTCTTCTTACTTGCATTTATTTCAATCCTATTGTAAGAAGAGAGATCTTGTGTAAGAAAGGTTACCTCCACCTAGATTTGTGCAAAGGAGAGATTAGTGGATTTGTGTAGGCGTGATTCACCTTGGACGAATCGATCGTGGATTAGCGGCAAGGGTCGTGAACCACCTTATATTGGTTTGTTAGCGCTTGTCTTCTTAATTGTCTTAATTGTTTATATTTTTGTTGCGCTAATCTTAAGTGTAGACGATCATGAAGCAAGCGAATTCCACCATCCGCGATAAAGGGCTATTCACCCCTTCTAGCCGGCCACCGATCCTCCAACAAGTGGTATCAGAGCGAGGAGATTGTCGAGGACTAACCGCCAACACAATCAACAACAATGGCCAGCTCCAACATCCATCCGCCAAAGTTCGAGGGGGAATTCGCTTGGTGGAAAAAGTGAATGGAGGTATTTTTCAAAACCGACTTTGAAATTATGTTAATAATGGAAAATAATTTCGAGATACCTAGGGATGAGGAAGGGGGAGCCATTGGAGAAATCTAGATGGACAAAGAAGCAAAGAGAAGAGTACTTGGCGAATTCAAAGGCCAAGCACCATTTGTACAATGTACTCCCTCAACAAGAAGTAAATCGAATAGGAGAATGTGCTAGCACTAAAGAGATGTGGGAGAAGCTAGTGGAGCTTCATGAAGGCACATCCGAGGCCAAGCTAGCAAGTGAAGGTAGGAAACTTCGCTTCCCACTTCAACTTGGTCGCTTGTTCATGGCAATCCATTCTACGTCCCCGGATAAAAAAAAAATTATCCTTGACAAGAGGGATTAACCAAGCAACCGTGTCATCGTCGTGCTATTCGATTAGAGTAGTCACTTGAACAAACTTGTTGTTCAAGTAACCAACCTCTATTCTACGAATAGCCACGGAATAGACGATGTACGGATCACCGAATTTTGTGTTTATGTTCGGGGTCCAAGTTATATTAGCCACAAAATAGAATATATAACATTCATATAATTGAAAGACAAATATAAACATGTTACAAAAGAAAATAGACAATCGATATACCTCTCGATCTTCTATTATATGACCTTCCTCCTTTTGGACGTCATGTGGGCGACGATCTACCAAAAGTTGAAGCTCCTAGATCACCAATCTTCCTTCCTTGCTCGCTCCAAATAAGAGAAAGTATAGAAACAAGACCCTTCTCCTTCCTTTAGCCAACCAACAAGCACCAAGCAAGATGCTTGCCGCCGACCAACAAGGAAAAGGGATGAGAAGGATGGATGTCGGCCAAGAGCTCCAAGGGAGGACCCTAAGCCTTGTTTCCACCAGCCAAGGAGAGGAGAAGAGCTAGCTTTGGACACCGGCAAATGGAGGGAAGGGTTGTATGGATGCCAACCAACAAGGAAGAAGAAGAAGATAAGGAAAAACTTTCCTTATTTGGTGTCGCCAACTCCCTAACCCTAATCTCTAAGCTTGGCGCCCACCTTAGCCCTAATCCTATCTCTAATGGGATTCCTACTTGCCGCCCACCCCCTCCTCTCCTTTTATAGAGTTAGGGATAAGCCTTGTTTTAATCTCCATCATTGGTTCTAGGAATTTAATCTCAACCGTCGGATCTAGAGATTTAATCTCAACCATCGGATCTAGAGAATTGATCTCTACCTTTGGATCTAGAGTTTTGTTTTCATCCATTGGTCTAGACTTCATGAGGTATTAATACGCTACAATAGGGACCATGAGGAGGAGTTGGATCTTTGCCACCCAATGGATCAAGCCCACATAAAGTCCGATCCATTAATCATAATCCAATCCACTAAAGAATTATCATTGATCTACCTCACCAACCCCCATAAGTTAATATGGGCTCCATATATTATATGTACATCTTCTCCCCGTGTTTAAGATCTCGAATGTCCATTGATTAATTAATTTACTGACCATTAATTAATCAACATCTAACTCCATGATTAGTACCACTCAACCTTTTCATCATGTCGGACCAAGTCCACCTGTAGGGTTTACATGATTAACCTTATGAGCTCCTCAAGGAGACATCATCATCCAAATATATAGGACACGGTTTCCTCCTATAATCGACGACACACCATATAAATAATATCATTTCCAAACTTATCGACCCTATCGATTTAATCTATAAATCTCGCCCATTGGTAAATCAAAGAAATGAATACTAAGTTTATGTGCCCATTATTATATCGGGATTAAGAGTATGTACAATATAATATCTGAGGTCCGATTCGATTATGTAGTCAGCAATAAATCGAATCACCTCTAAGTCGGCCCTCCTTAATACACACAAAGTGTACTAGTGTAATTCTATGGTCAAGACAAACCAATACCAAATCACACTACAACCATACCAATGGTTTGTCCAAAGTCATCTCGGTTATGAGCCTCTACTTATGCTTTAGAAGGAGCCGATAACATGATCTCCCATGTGACACCACACATCTTGTTATCTACAATGTAATGTATTAGACAATATGCATAACCATAAAAATATGCAAACAATGATCATTTGATTCTTATTTCAAAATAAAGATGTTCATACAAAAGATAGACTTTTTAGTATACATCCAAACAATCTCCCATTTATACTAAAACTCTATGCTATCCTCAAACTGTCATACATCTGATTCCCATTCCCTCCACATGACTATCAAAAGTTCTCGCCGGAAGGGCCTTAGTGAAAGGATCTTCCAGGTTATCCTCCAATGCAATCTTGGCCACAACAACTTCTCCTCTCTTTATGATTTCTCGTATCAGGTGGTACTTGCGCTCTATGTGTTTACTTGCCTTATGAGCTCGTGGTTCCTTAGAGTTTGCAACTGCACCATTATTATCACAATAAATTGTGATAGTTCTGGGCAAACCAAGAATCACATCCAAGCCCATCAGGAAGTTCCCGAGTCACTTAGCTTCTTTGGCCGCCTCAGAGGCTGCCACATACTTAGCTTCTATGGTAGAGTCCGCCATGCATTTCTGATTGACACTCCTCCATACAATGGCTCCACCTCCCAAAGTAAACACAAAACCTGAGGTAGACTTACTGTTATCCCTATCTGATTGGAAGTCGAAATCTATGTAACCCACAGGGAGTAATTGGTCTGCCTGGTAAACTAGCATATAATCCCTAGTCCTTCTCAGCTACTTCAATATATGCTTTACCATAGTCCAATGTCCCTATCCTGGATTACTCTGATATCTGCTGACCATGCCCACGGCAAAGCAAATATCTGGTCTCGTACATAAAATCGCATACATGAGGCTTCCTACTGTCGAGGCATAAGGAACCACCTTCATCTCATCTATCTCTTCAGATGTTCTAGGACACATCTCCTTAGATAAAGGAACTCCATGCCTGAAAGGTAAAAAACCCTTCTTGGAGTTCTGCATGCTAAAATGATCCATAATGGTGTCTATGTATGAAGCTTGACATAAGCACAACATCTTTTTCCTGCGATCCCTTATAACCTTGATCCCAAGGATGTGTCCCACTTCTCCCAAGTCCTTCATATCAAACTATTTGGACAATCATACCCTTACGTCCGATAACACCATGACATTGTTGTCAATTAACAAAATGTCATCTACATATAGTACAAGAAATACCACTACGTTTCCATCACATCTCTTGTATACACAATACTCATTCAGACTTTGAATAAATCCATAAGACTGGATTACCTCATCAAAGAGGATGTTCCAAGACCTCAAAGCTTGCTTCAATCCATAAATGGACCGATTAAGCTCACATACAAGATGCTCTTTGCCCTTTGCAATGAATCCCTCTGGTTGCTTCATATAGATGTTTTCCTTAAGACTTCCATTAAGGAAAGTTGTCTTGACATCCATCTTCCACACCTCATAATCCATATGAGCTACAATGCATAAAAGAATCGGGATAGACTTAAGCATGGCTACCGGCGAAAAGGTCTCCTCATAATCGATACCCTCTTTCTGAGTATACCCCTTTGCAACAAGCCTCGCTTTGAAGGTCTCAACCTTCCCATCTATTCCTCTCTTTCTTTTGTAGATCCACTTGCATCCAATGGTTTTTACACCATCGGGTGGTTCTACTAGCTCCCAGACCTAATTTGAATCCATAGATTCAATCTCAACATTCATTGCACTTTGCCAAGATACTGCATCTTTATCTTGGATTGCCTCATCATATGTCTAGAGATAAGGTTCACGTTCACCAGGGACCAAATATTAAGATTCTCTCAAGAACATGAATCTATCAGGCTGTCTCACAACCCTCCCACTATGATGAGGTATCACCTGTGTATCCTCTCTGACACGCGGTACAGTGACTTGTGGTATATCCTCTTGTACCGGTGGTACTGAAGAAGTGACTTCCCCTTTTATTTCCTCTAGAACAATCTTACTCATGGGCTTGTGGTTCATCACATAGTCTTCCTCTAGAAATCTGGCATTCGTGCTAACGATCACCCTCTAATCTCTAGGACTATAAAATAAACCACCTTTCGTTCCTCTAGGATAGCCAACGAACATGTGTACTTCTGTACGAGGTTCCAAGTTACCAGCATCTGCCTTCAAAACATGTGCTGGACTCCCCCATATCCGAATATGTATTATACTATGCTTTCGCCCAGTCCACAATTCTATGGGAGTAGAAGGCACTGATTTAGATGGAACCAAGTTCAAAATGTACACCGCTGTATCTAGAGCATATCCCCAGAACGAATCTGGAAACTCAGAATAACTCATCAACGATCTAACCATCTCCATAAGAGTTCTATTCCTTCGCTCTGCTACACCATTCTGCTGGGGTGTGCCAGGTGCAGACAATTGGGATTGAATCCCAGCCTCTGATAAATAATTTCTAAACTCTCCCAAGAGGTACTCACCACCACGATCAGATCGTAGTGTCTTGATACTTTTACCTTGACGTTTCTCCACATCAGCCTTGAATTCTTTTAACTTGTCAAAGCATTCAGACTTGCGGTGCATCAAGTAAATGTATCAATATCTCGAATAATCATCTATAAAAGAGACAAATTACTCAAAACCACCTCTAGCCTGGATAGACATAGGACCACAAAAATCAGAATGAATCAATTCTTACACATCTTTAGCTCTATACCCCCTGGCCTTAAAAGGCCTCTTGGTCATTTTACCCTCCAAGCAAGATTCGCAGGTTGGGAAATCTTCCACCACTAATGAACCCAGAGGTCCATCAGCTATCAACCTTTGAATTCTACTTAGGTTAATATGACCAAGCCTAAGTTGCCAAAGATATGTTTGGTTCATCTTCGAAGGTTCTTTTCTCATATTGGAATTAGAAGATGAGTTATTAACTTCTATTTGCATTGTGGGAGCTTTTGGTTCAAGTGTGTATAGATTTCATATCAATGCACCCGAACAGATAATGTCCTTTTTATAATAACTCTGTCATTAAAAGAAATAGAATATCCAAGCATAAATAATTTAGAAACTGAAATTAAATTCTTTCTAAATAAAGGTACATAAAGGCAATTCTTAAGAACCAAAACTTTATTTTTCTCAAAAGATAAATAAATGTCTCCCACTACAACAGCCGCCACCTTCGTGGCATCGCCAAGTATACGGTAATCTCCCCCTCAACCAATCGTCTGGTTTCCTGGAACCCCTGTAAAGTATTGCAAACATGATCAGTGGCTCCCGTATCTACAAACCAGGTGCCGGTAGATAACACCTCTAAACATTTTTCAACGACTAGACCAAAAGATATACCTTTGTTCTGCTTGCGGTTGAGGCAGTCCTTCTTCTAGTGTCCAGTCTGCTTACAAGTGAAGCACTTGCGTTTCGACTTCTTCACTCCTCCCTGAGTTCCTCCCACCGCCTTTACCTCAGTTTGTTTCTTCTTCTTCTTGCCTTTCAACTTAGAAGTAGAAACCTTTTGGGTCACCATGGCATGCGCCTGAGCACTCTGACAAAATAGCCCCTCTGCTACCTGGAGTTCTGTCAGAACATCCACCAATGAATACAACCTTTTGTTCATGTTGTAGTTTAGGCTAAACTACTCAAAACTACTAGGTAGAGACTGGAGAATGATATCGACCTGAGTTTCCCCATCAATCTCAGCTCAGAGGACTTCCAAGTCATTCAAATGAGCCATCATCTTGAGAACATGATCCCTCACGGGTGTTCCCTCGATCATGGTGGTCGTCATCAAGTTCCTAATGGCTTCCTGCCTTGCAGCTCGATTCTGGTGTCTGAAAAGTTCTTTGAGAATGAGCATCATGTCATAAGCAGTGGGCATGGCTTGATGCTGATGTTGCAGTACATTTGACATAGATGCCAAAATGTGACACCACGCCATCTCATCGACCTCGATCCACTTCATATAACTCTTCTTCTCCTTTTCCCCAGAATCATCCACAGGCTTAGGAGGGTACTCTTCGATGAGTACATATTTGTATTCCTCAGCAGTCAAGACAATGTCAAGATTCCTCTTCCAATCAACATAGTTGGTTCCAGTAAGTTTTTTCTCTTTCAGTATCACAACAAGCGGGTTGAAAGTCATTTTGAAAGAAAACCTAAGAATCACATAGATCAAAATATTAGATTTCAAAAAATTATTGATTCCTCAAACAATAATATTTTAAAATCAACCAACACTAATACAACATCGAGAATATTGTATGCCACGATAGTGTGGACGTATACGAATTCTACATTTGTAAGAGGAGGTTTTACCCATTAATTTTACTATCTTGTCAACCTATCTTTTTGACAAGTAAAATTAATAGTTGGTTGCTCTTTGGCCTTACAAATAAAAGCAGTGACTCCGATGGGGCGGATACTTATATTTGTATCTAAGTGTTCACCATTACTCGGTACCAAGTTAATTATCTCGGGTTATGTGTCTTCCGATGGAGAAGTGCACACGCTCCTTAATAATTGCCTATAACCATATTCGACCTTGTGATCTGCAAACAAACTCATCCGATGGGGAGAAGGCACTCAGAGCCGACGCGCAAGTTTGTTTGCATCACTTGTCAAATCGTAATAGAGGCCACGGGAATTTATAAACAAATATCTCTCTCCCACTTAGTAATTTAAAATTGAGGAATTTTCTAGCCTACGACATGCATATTAAACAATAAGCAATAAATATGAAAAATAAATATTTTCCAACTATTATGGTTTTTGTCTTCAATATGTCTCCCGTCGTATCGCCATTTTGTCCGCTCCTCCTACGTCATGTACGAACCATCCGGAGATTCGAGCCGAAAAAAAATATTTTAATTTACATCCATCGATCCTATACTCCACGAAGGAGTATACATGAAATCTAGATCGAAAGTAAACTAAAATAGAAAGAGTAGCTAAACAATGTCGTATCTAATTTACAAAAATTAAATACTAGCCTCGTCAACCCCGAGGATTCAACAAAATATACAATTACACACATACACACATATGGCCATAATAGTTGGATCCTATGCCTGTAACCAATGAGTTAACCTACGCATATCCTACTATTATCTGGCACATATAATATATGAAAAGTGCATAAAAGTAACCGAATCCTAAACACACAAAACCGGAAACCGTGGCTCTGATACCACTTGAAGGTAGGAAACTTCGCTTCCCACGTCAACTCGGTCGCTTGTTCATGGCAATCCCTTCTACGTCCCCGGATATAAAAAAAATTATCCTTGACAAGAGGGATTACCCAAGCAATCGTATCATCGTCGTGCTATTCGATTAGAGTAGTCACTTGAACAAACTTGTTGTTGAAGTAACCAACCACTATTCTACGAAAAGCCGCGGAATAGACGATGTACGAATCGCCGACTTTTGTGTTTATGTTCGGGGTCCAAGTTATATTAGCCACAAAATAGAATATATAACATTCATATAATTGAAAAATAAATATAAACATGTTACAAAAGAAAATAGACAATCGATATACCTCTCGATCTTCTATTGTATGACCTTCCTCCTTTTGGACGTCGTGTGGGCGACGATCTACCAAAAGTTGAAGCTCCTAGATCACCAATCTTCCTTCCTTGCTCGCTCCGAACAAGGGGAAGTATAGAAACAAGACCCTTCTCCTTCCTTTAGCCAACCAACAAGCACAAAGCAAGATGCTTGCCGCCGGCCAACAAGGAAAAGGCATGAGAAGGATGGATGCCGGCCAAGAGCTCCAAGGGAGGACCCTAAGCCTTGTTTCCACCGGCCGAGAAGAAGAGCTAGCTTTGGATGCCGGCCAAGGGAGGGAAGGGCTGTATGGGCGCCGAGCACCAAGGAAGAAGAAGAAGATAAGGAAAAGCTTTCCTTATTTGGTGCCGCCAACTCCCTAACCCTAATCTCCAAGCTTGCCGCCCACCTTAGCCCTAATCCAATCTCTAATGGGATTCCTACTTGCCGCCCACCCCCTCCTCTCCTTTTATAGAGTTAGGGATAAGTCTTGTTTTAATCTCCACCATTGGTTCTAGGGATTTAATCTCAACCGTCGGATCTAGAGATTTAATCTCTACCTTTAGATCTAGAGTTTTGTTTTAATCCATTGGATCTATACTTCATGAGTTATTAATAGGCTACAATAGGGACCATGAGGAGGAGTTGGATCATTGCCACCCAATGGATCAAGCCCACATAAAGTCTGATCAATTAATCATAATCCAATCCACTAAAGGATTATCATTGATCTACCTCACCAACCCCTATAAGTTAATATGGGCTCCATATATTATATGTAAATTTTCTCCCCGTGTTTAAGATCTCGAATGTCCGTTGATTAATTAATTTACTGACCATTAATTAATCTACATCTAACTCCATGAGTAGTACCACACAACCTTTTCATCATGCCAGACCAAGTCCACCTGCAGGGTTTACATAATGAACCTTATGAGATCCTCAAGGGGACATCATCATCCTAATATATAGGACACGGTTTCCTCCTATAATCAACGACATACCATATAAATAATATCATTTCCCAACTTACCGAGCCTATCGATTTAATCTATAAATCTCGCCCATTGGTAAATCAAAGAAATGAATACTAAGTATATGTGCCCATTATTATATTGGGATTAAGAGTATGTACAATATAATATCTGAGGTCCGATTCGATTATGTAGTCGGCAATAAATCGAATCACCTCTAAGTCGGTCCTGCTCAATACACACAAAGTGTACTAGTGTGATTCTATGGTCAAGACAAACCAATACCAAATCACACTACAATCATACCAAAGATTTGTCCAAAGTCATCTCGATTGTGAGTCTATACTTATGCTTTACAAGGAGCCGATAACATGATCTCCCGTGTGACACCACACACTATGTTATCTACAATGTAATGTATTAGACAATATGCATAGCCATAAAAATATGCAAACAATGATCATATGATTCTTATTTCAAAATAAAGATGTAGAGATGTCCTCCGCTCCCAACTTAATAATATCAAACTCGATAAAAGGGAGAAGGTAACATCTTTACATTCTCATTTTAAAGAAATTCTTAATGATCTATCTCGTATAGGGGAGAAGCTCTCCAATAGGGATATGATCATGAAGGCAATTGATGCATTCCCTCTATCATCAAGGTGGAGTTCCATGGTGGACTCATTCAATATCTCAAAGAATCTAGAGGTAAGTACTCTAGATGAAATTTTCTCCACTATGGAATTACATGAGTCTAGGCTTGATGGAATAATTGAAGAACTAAGCATCAAGCCATCAAGGGGAATGGCACTAGTAGAAAATAAAGGAAAGAAGAAGATGCCTTCACCTTCTTCATCTGATGAAGACTCTTCCTCCTCCTCCATGGATAGCAATGAGGAGGCCTACATGGTAAAAAAGGTGAGACGTGCACTTAAGAATTTTAAATTTAATAAATCTCATAATAGGGGAAGAAGGCCAATGAGGAAGATCATATTCTATAATTGTCAAGGAGAGGGATACATATGATAGTTCTGGAACTGAAGCTTCACTTCACACCTCAGTCGCTTGTGCATGGCGATCCCATCTACGTCCCTGGATAAAAAAAATTAATCCAAGATGATAACGGATTACCCAAGCAACCGATCCATCATCGTGCTATTCGATTAGGGTGGTCTCTTGAACAAACTTGTTGTTCAAGCAACCTAACTCTTTTCCTCGATTAGCCACGGAATAGATGATGTACGGATCGCCGGTTTTGTGTTTATCCTCGGGGTCCAAGTAAATTAGTCACATGCAATTACATACATAATATAAAGAAACAAAAGGAAACTAAAACAAGAATTATACCTCTTGTTTACCTCTTGGTCTTTTATTTTATGTCCTATCCTCCTCTTGGACATTGTGTGGGCAACGATCCTCCAAGAGATAAAGCCTCCTAGATCTCTTATCTTCCTTTCCTTGTTTGCTCCAAACAAAGGAAGATAATAAGCTCCCTTCATCTCCTATCTAGTTCTGGACACAAACCCATTGGAGAAAGATCAAACATCTTCCTCCTCTTTGTTGTTGCCGCTGGCCACCAAGGAGAGGGAGATGCAAGATGGGCGCCGGCCAAACAGAGGAGCTCTTGTTGCCGCCGGCCAAAGCTTGAGGAAGAAAGGAGGTGGGTGTCGGCAAATCTTGGAAGAAGATAGGCGCCGCCTAAGAGGAAGTGGTGATGGGCACCGGCAATAGGGAGAGGATACCAAGAGAAGGAAACCCTAACCCTAATCCTTTCCTTGCTTCTATTGTCGCCCAAGACCAATGAACCTTGTTCTTCTTGCCGCCCAAGCCCTAGCCATCCTTTTATAGAGTTAGGCTTAAGCTGTTGGGAGATCGGTTGGCCGGCTAGAGGGGGGTGAATAGCCCTCGTTCGTTGGATGCCGGACTTTGCTCGTTTTCGTTGCGTTGCTTGTCTACGATTGTTGTTAGCGCAGCGGAAATAATAGAAACAATAATAATACTAACAACAACACAAGCACATGCAATACACACGATATACGTGGTTCGGAACCGAATGGTTCCTACTCCACGGGCGAGCTCCTCGAGCTCTAGTTATGCTCACGGCACTAACTCAAACTCCTTCTCGACAACACGTCGGAGGTGGAGAAACCTCTCACAAGCAATTACAAAGTAATATAGAAATACAAATACAATACAAAAGAAACTCTTTTCACCGATTGCTTTTGATCACTTGTTTGTTGCTTGCTTTGGTTGGCTCTTGAAGGACTGGAATGCAGCAGCAATTCCCCTTCAATAGCTCCCTTAAAGTCTTGGGCGAAATCCTCCTCTTGAGCTCCTTTATAACCATCAGCTGATCTCGCGCCATCACGATGATCGTGACCATCGATCGATATCATTGCCGTTGTCTCACAACGGCGGATCCACGTCGACAAGTTCCAGCGGATCACACATCGGGCCGATCGATGGCACCCATCACCGATCGATCATCCATCACCGAAAGGTCCGGCGAAGCTCGACTCCATTCTCGTGCCCGCAGTGCGTCATCGATCGGGCCGTCCTTGGCAATGATCGTCATCCCATCACGACCGCCTCCTCGGCCGACCGATCACCACCGTTCGCCGAACACCGGTCGAACCTATTCGACGAGCAAGCGATCGGCACCTATGCTACCGATCGATGTCGGCTAAAACCTCAAACATTACCATGTTTGAGCCTCCGATATTCGGCCTTAGCCACTTGGCCAAGTCCACACGGAGTTCCCCACCGAAGCTCTCTTCCCTCGGCCTACGTCCCTCGGATGCGCCAAGCGCACGGCTTCGCAACGCCATCCTTCGTGTCTCATGCCCTAGAAGTATGCTTCCTTTGGGCTCACTCCCTTCGCTCTCCGTCCGGCGGTCCCTCGGATGCACCAAGCGCACGGCTTCGCAATGCCATCCTTCACCGACTCAAGGACCCCGAGCCTAGTGAACTTACCAAGTCCTCAAGACTTCCCAAATGCACCAAGCGCACGGCTTCGCAATGCATTTCTCACCAAGCACCGAGCGCACGGCTCCGCAATGCTTTGGACTTCCCATGCCAACCCCATGTTGGACTTTCCCATGACAATCCCATGTCATGAGTTTTGTCTATCATCAAAATACCATCGGGAGTCTACCTGGGACGATTGCACCAACAATCTTCCAACAATCTCCCCCTTTTTGATGATTGACAAAACTGACAAAACTACCATCTCAAGTCTACCAATTCTCCCATATTGGCAATTCTCATATCCCAATGAGAATTCCAACGAACCCTAATTGGTAACTTGGTAACTTCTCCCCCTTTTTGACATTACATCAAAAAGGTCCTCCCCAAGGGTATGAATGTCTCATATCCCAATGAGATCTTACAATCTCTCCCTTGGAGGAACACATGCCTACAATCTTCCAAGTGATCCCATATCACTTAAAGAGAGGCACCCCAATTTCCTCCCATGAGGAAATACAAATCCATCCTCCCATGATGGATTCCTCCCCCTAGAGGCTTGCTCCCCCTTGACCATTGCACCAACAATGTCCTTGGAGAGTCCCTAAGCCAATAGGAACATTTACCAATCAAAATTAAGGCACAGTTCAACAATGAACTTTCTTCCACCTTAAAATTGATACTCACCCTCAACCCAACTCCTAATCCATATCCAATGGATTTCCACCCTCTCTAATGCTATCCCAAGCATATCCTAGGGTTAGGAGTGGTTAGGGGACCTTTACCTAGCTGAACATAGGCCTAATTATCAAGATTTAACCGAAATCAGCTTGTGCTGACTCACGATAATGATCAAGCTTACCATCACCGATCCGCCACTCGGCAATGATCGATAATCGACTCATTTTGATTTGAAATGAATTTCAAATCCAAAAGTAAATATACATACATAGATAAATCTTGAAATTTGGTATGCATAATACTTATTACAATCATTATGGGTGAAAATTATTGGAAAATTATTTTACCCATTAAATTAGGAGATTGATACAAAGTTCAAAAGTTTAGAAAAGCTTCAATAAAGAGCCCTCTTTGTATCATCCTGCTCAATGGTGATAGCTATCACAAGATAGTCTTCACCAAGGTTTTGCAAAATGTTTTCAAAATGTTTTCAAAACCTTTAATTTCATTTTCCTAAACATCTCACTAATATCTAGATTTGTAAAACACATTCAAGGCAATTAACATAGTGAGATGTGGGTTTTTGTTCTTTTCTTGGTCTCATGCATATATCTAGGCAATATTTATTTGATTCCCATCAAATTGTGCCATAGTCCTTGAATTCATTTTATTATGCATGATGATTATGGCATAGATATGATTTAGATAAAAACATATGCCAATATCATGATGTCATGGCATGTAAATGAAACTTAAGCATACATGACATCTAAAAATAACATTAAACATGATCATGACATTTTTATAAATAAAAATGAGAATGATGTCATGACATGGCAAGGCAAATAAAGCATGGCAAGAAAAATATACTAAGGTCTAGAATACCTAAGTGTTAAAATCAATTTGCCATTTCTAGGGATTAAATCAATTTGCCTTAAAGCCATTCATCTCCCTAATGTGCCAAAAACCCAAAGTGGCACACCAATACCTCTAAGACCTAATTGTGCCAATTTAAATCATTTTAAACTTCTCAAGCATATTGGCACACCCTAATGTGTCAACTCTACTATGGTTAGGTTAACTACCCATCCACCTAGGGTTGACACACCCTAACCCATTTAGCGTGAATCGATCACGCTTTTAGGAACCCAATACCTATTGGAGCTCCTTGGGTTAACAAGGTATTCCCTAGGGATAACTTCCCTAGATACCTTCCTAATGACCCTTTTTGGCTTTGAAGCCTTAGTCAAATGGGTCTTACTTGGGTCAACTCTAGAGGTGACTCCTCCATTGACCTTCTTAGTGGCTTTCTTGGTTTTTCTTAAGTCCTTGGCCACTAAACACATACCATGGCTAGACTTAGGGATAACTTCCCTATTAGCCTTGGTTTGTCTAGACCTAGAAATAGTTCCATAATCAAATGGAACATTATGGTAGGACATAGGTTTGTGACCCAAACCCTTCTTGCCCTTAGACATTTCTTGTTTTCTAGGTTTTGATTTTTGTATGTTAGGCCCTTTAACCGAATTTGATATTAATGCTAGGGTCTTCTCCAATTTTTCAAGCCTTGACCTCAAGGCTTGGTTCTCCACCTCTAATTTCCTCAATTTTGAATTTTCATTAGGTTTAGGGGAAATGTTTTTCTTTTTAGGCATATGCCTAGATTTCTTGGGATTAACACCCAAGTTTTCTTCAATTCTCCTAATTGACTCTTTAGGTAAAAAAGGTCTAGAGTTATGAGTCCTAGGTTTATCCTTAGTTAAATTAACATGCCTTGCACCTAAACAATAAACTTTATTATTTCTCCTAGCATGCTTTTCATTGATAATTGCTAGAGAACTAAAATAATTCTTAGCATGCTTTTTAGTTCTAGGAATTAAAGGTGCATTAACTAAATTTACCTTAGGGTTAGCTTTAGGAGCTCCCCCTACATGAGTTGCACCTTCTTGCCCTTTCTTCCTCCCCCTAGGGCATTGGCTTCGGTAGTGTCCCTTTTGATTGCATTTGAAGCACACAATGTGCTCTTTGCTCTTGATTTTGGGAACACCGGCATCCTTTGACTTTGGGTTGACTTTCGGTCTTGATGCCTTTTCCTTAGCCAATTTAGGGCATTTGCTCTTGTAATGCCCTTTCTCCCTACACTCAAAGCATATTATGTGTTTTTTATTTAAAATAATAACACTTGAGTTACCTAGGGAGGTGGTGGAGGCCTCTTCATGATCTTCACTTCTCCCGAAAGTGGATGCTTCTTGTTCTTGCTCCGGGATGGAAGATTGCCTTTCCTCCCCCTCAATGCTAGAGGTGGAGGTCTCCACCAAATCATCAACATCTTCAAATGTTGTGGTGCTTCTTCTGCATTCTCCTCTACTTGTGCCGATTGGGAATTTTCTTGGAATTTCATTATTTTCTCCCATAATTCCTTAGCATCCCTATAGTTACCCAATCTAGACCAAATAGTGTTAGGTAATAAATCACTAAGTAATTTTATTACCTCAAGATTTGTCTTGAAGTCCTTAATTTGGTCTTGGGTCCACCTTGACTTCTCAATTTGCTTGTTGTTTTTATCCTAGGCATCTCAAACCATTTTCTACAATAATCACATAATCAAAATTGGTTTGAGATATACCTCCATCCGCTTCTCCACCAAGAAAAATCTCCATCGAATTTTGGTGGATGGATGAAGCCGCCATTTGTAGTGCTCTCAAGCGGTTAGTCCTTGAAGAGCGACCTCGCCTGATACCACTTGTTGGGAGTTGGCGGCTAGAGGGGGTGAATAGCCCTCGCTCGTTGGATGCCGGACTTTGCTCGTTTTGCTATGCGTGTTTGTCTACGATTGTTGTTAGCACTGAAATAATAGAAACAATAATAATACTAACAACAACACAAGCACATGCAATACACACGATATCGTGGTTCGAACCGAATGGTTCCTACTCCACGGCGAGCTCCTCGAGCTCTAGTTATGCTCACGACTAACTCAAACTCCTTCTCGACAACACGTCGGAGGTGGAGAAACCTCTCACAAGCAATTACAAAGTAATATAGAAATACAAACAAGAATACAAATACAATACAAAAGAAACTCTTTTCACCGATTGCTTTTGATCACTTGTTTGTTGCTTGCTTTGGTTGGCTCTTGAAGGATCGGAATGCAGCAATTCCCTCCAATAGCTCCCTTAAATTCTTGGGCGAAATCCTCCTCTTGAGCTCCTTTTATAACCTCGCATCGTGATCTCGCCCATCACCGATCGATCGTGACCATCGATCGATATCGCTGCCGTTGTCTCACAACGGCGGATCCACGTCGGACAAGTTCCAACGGAACACATCACCGACCGATGGCACCCATCACGACCGATCATCCATCGCCGAGGCCGGCGAAGCTCGACTCCATTCTCGCGTCTGCACATTGTCATCACCGATCGCCGTCTTGGCCGATCGATCATCCCATCACGACCGCTCTCGCCGATCGATCACCACCGTTCGCCGAACACCGGGTCGAACCTATTCGACCTAGAGCCGATCGGCGCACCTATGCTACCGACCGATGTCGCTAAAACCTCAAATATTACCATGTTTGAGCCTCCGACATTCGATCTTAGCCACTTGGCCAAGTCCACACGGAGTTCCCACCGGGCTCTCTTCCCTCGGCCTACGCCCTCGGATGCGCCAAGCGCACGGCCGCAACGCCATCCTTCGCCTCTCATGCCCTAGAAGTATGCTTCCTTTGGGCTCACTCCTTCGCTCTCCGTCCGGGCGTCCTCGGATGCACCAAGCGCACGGCGCGACCGCAATGCCATCCTTAGCGGCTCAAGGACCGAGGCTAGTGAACTTACAAGTCCTCCTCAGACTTCCCAAATGCACCAGCGCGACTTTCATGATGCATTTCTCACCAAGCACAGCGCCTGTATGCTCATGATAACTTTGGACTTCCCATGTGACCCCATGTTGGACTTTCCATGACAATCCCATGTCATGAGTTTTGTCTATCGTCAAAATACCGTCGAGAGTCTACAGGGCGGTCCAACATAAGCCTCCTTTCAATCTCCACCATAGGATCTAGGCTTTCATGAGGTTTTTAATAGGCTACAATAGGGACCATGAGGAGGAGTTGGATCTTGGCCACCCAATGGATCTAGCCCACATAAAGTCCGATCCATTAATGATAATCCAATCCACTAAAGGATTATCATTGATCTACCTCACCAACCCCCATAAGTTAATATGGGCTCCATATATTATATGTACATTTTCTCTCCGTGTTTAAGATCTCGAATGTCTATCGATTAATTAATTTACTGACCATTAATTAATCAACATCTAACTCCATGAGTAGTACCACTCAACCTCATCATCATACCGGACCAAGTCCACCTGCAGGGTTTACATGATGATCCTTATAAGCTTCTCAAGGGGACATCATCATCCTAATATATAGGACAAGGTTTCCTCCTATAATCAATGACACACCATTTAAATAATATCATTTCCCAACTTACCGAGATTATCGATTTAATCTATAAATCTCGCCCATTGGTAAATCAAAGAAATAAATACTAAGTACATGTGCCCGTTATTATATCAGGATTAAGAGCATGTACACCATAATATCCGAGGTCTGATTCAATTATGTAGTGAGCAATAAATTGAATCACCTCTAATTCGGTCATGCTCAATACACACAAAGTGTACTAGTGTAATTCTATGGTCAAGACAAACCAATTCCAAATTACACTACAATCATACCAATGGTTTATCCAAAATCATCTCGGTTGTGAGCCTGTACTTGTACTCTACAAGGAACTGATAACATGATCTCCCGTGTGACACTACACACCATATTATCTACAATGTAATATATCAGACAATATGCATAACTATAAATATGAAAACAATGATCATGTGATTCTTATTTCAAAAGTAAAGATACTCATACAAAAGATAGACTTTTCAGTATACTTTCCATCTCAATTCCTCAAGAACAATCTTACTCATGGGCTTGTGGTTTATCACATTGTTTTCCTCTAAAAATCTGGGATTCGTGCTAAAGATCATCCTCTGATCTCTAGGACTATAGAACAAACAACCTTTTGTTCCTCTAGGATAGCCTACGAACATGCGCACTTCTGTACGAGGTTCCAACTTACCAGCATCTGCCTTCAACTCATGTGTTGGACTCTCCCAAATCCGAATATGTCTCAGACTAGGCTTTCGCCCAGTCTATAATTTTGTGGGAATAGAAGGCACTGATTTAGATGCTACCAAGTTCAGAATATACACTGTCGTATTCAGAGCATACCCCCAGAACGAATCTGACAACTCAGAATAACTCATCATCAATCAAACAATCTCCATAAGAGTCCTATTCCTTCGCTCTGCTACACCATTCTACTGGGGTGTGCCTGGTGCAGACAATTGGGATTGAATCCCAGCCTCTAGTAAGTAATTCCTAAACTCTCCCAAGAGATACTCACCAACACAATCAGATCGTAGTGTCTTGATACTCTTACCTTGATGTTTCTCCACATCAACCTTGAATTCTTTGAACCTGTCAAAGCATTAAGACTTGCAGTGCATCAAGTAAATGTATCCATATCTCGAATAATCATATATAAAAGAGAAAAAATATTCAAAACCAACTCTAGACTTGATAGACATAGGACCACACAAATCAGAAAGAACCAATTCCAACACATCTTTGGCTCTATACCCCTTGGCCTTAAAATGCCTCTTTGTTATTATACCTTCCAAGCAAGATTCGCAGGTTGGGAAATCTTCCACCACTAATGAACCCAGAGGTCCATCAGCTATCAACCTTTGAATTCTACTTAGGTTAATATGACCAAACCTTAGATGCCAAAGATATGTTTGGTTCATTTTCGAAGGTTCTTTTCTCTTATTAGATTTAGAAGATGAGTTATTCACTTCTATTTGCATCGTGGGAGTTTTAGGTTCAAGGGAATATAAATTTTCTATCAATGCACTAGAACAGATAATCTTCCTATTCCTTTTTATAACAACTCTGTCATTAAAAGAAATAGAATATCCATCCAAAAATAATTTAGAAATCAAAATTAAATTCTTTCAAAATAAAGGTACATAACGGCAATTTTTTAGAACCAAAGTTTTATTCCTATCAAAAGATAAATAAACATCTCTCACTGCAACAACCGCCACCTTCCTAGCATTGCCCAAGTAAAAGGTAATCTCCCCCTCAGCTAGTCGTCTGGTTTCTTGCAACCCCTACAATGTATTGCAGACATGATCAGTGGCTCCCGTATCTACACACCAGGTGCCGGTAGATAACACCGCTAAACATGTTTCAACGACTAGACCAAAAGATATACCTTTGTTCCGCTTTCGGTTGGGGTAGTTCTTCTTCGAATGTTCAATCTGTTTTCAAGTGAAGCACTTGCCTTTCGGCTTCTTCACTCCTCCCTGAGATCCTCCTGCCACCTTTGCTCCACCTTATTTCTTCTTCTTCTAGCCTTTCAGCTTAGAAGTCGAAACCTTCTGAGCAACGATGGCCTGAGCCTGAGCACTCTGACGAAAAAGCCCCTCTACCGCCTGGAGTTCTGTTAGAAGTTGTGCCAATGAATACAACCTCTTATTCATGTTGTAATTTAGGTGAAACTGCTCAAAATTCCTAGGTAAAGATTGGAGAATGATATCGATCTGGGTTTCCCCATCGATCGCAGCTCCAAGGACTTCCAGCTCATTCAAATGAGCCATCATCTTGAGAACATGATCCCTCATGGGTGTTCCCTCGATCATGGTGGTCGTCATCAAGTTCCTCATGGCTTCCTGCCTAGAGGCCCGATTCTGGTATCTAAAAAGTTCCTTGAGATTGAGCATCATGTCATTAGCAGTGGGCATGGCTTGATGCTGATGTTGCAATACATTTGACATAGAAGCCAAAATGTAACACTGCGCCATCTCATCAGCCTTAATCCATTTTTTATAACTCTCTTTCTCCTTTTCCCCAGAATCATCCACAGGCATAGGAGGACACTCTTCAAAGAGTACATACTTGTACTCCTTAGCAGTCAACAAGATAATATCAAGATTCCTTTTCTAATTAACATAATTGGGTCCAGTAAGTTTATTGTCCTTTAGTATCACAGCAAGTGGATTGAAAGTCATTTTTGAAAAACCTAAGAATCACATAGATCAAAACATTAGATTTCAAAAAATTATTGATTCCTCAAACAATAAAATTTTAAAATCAACCAACACCTCAAAACATTGAGAATATCGTATGCCACGATAGTGTGGACGTATACAAATTCTATATTTGTAAGAGGAGGTTTACCCATTAATTTTATTATCCTGTCAACCTAACTTTTTGACAAATAAAATTAATACTTGATTCCTCTTCATCCCTACAAATAAAAGAAGTGACTCCGATGGGGAGGATACTCTTATTTACATCTAAGTGTTCACCATTACTCGATACCAAGGCAATTATCTCGGATTATGTGCCTTCTGATTGGGAATTACACACGCTTGTAAATAATTTCCTCTAACCATATTTGACCCTGTGATCCGTAAAACAAACTCATCCGATGGGGAGGAAGGCACTCAGAGCCGACGCGCAAGTTTGTTTGCATCACATGTCAAATCGTAATGGAGGCCATGGGAATTTAAAAAAAAAATCCCTCTCCCACTTAGTAATTTAAAATGAGGAATTTTCCTAGAACACAACATGCATATCAAACAAGAAGCAATAAATATGAAAAAAATATTTTCCAACTATTATGGCTTTTGTTTTCCAATATGCCTCTCATCGTGTCGCCATATCGTCCGCTCCTCCATACACCAGGTACAAGCCATCTGGAGATCCAAGCTGAGAACAATTA
Source organism: Wurfbainia villosa (assembly GCA_025175895.1). Lineage (NCBI taxonomy): Eukaryota > Viridiplantae > Streptophyta > Magnoliopsida > Zingiberales > Zingiberaceae > Wurfbainia > Wurfbainia villosa. Next base: position 69,365,619 of record CM045994.1, on the reverse strand, counting down.
TTTTAATTTACATCCATCGATCCTATACTCCACGAAGGAGTGTATGTGTAATCTAGATCAAAAGTAAACTAAAATAAAAGAGTGGCTAAACAATGTCGTACTTAATTACAAAAATTAAATACTAGCCTCGTCAACCCCTTGGATTCAAATAATATTACAATTACACACATCCAATCACATACACACACATATGACCATAATAGTTGGATCTTATGCCTGAAATCAAAAAGTTAGCCTACGCACATCCTATAATCATCCGGCACATACAATATATGATAAGTGCATAAAACTAACCAAATCCTAAACACACAAAATCGAAAATTGTGGCTCTGATACCAATTGATAGTTCTGGAACTGAAGCTTCGCTTTGCACCTCAATCGCTTGTGCATGGCGATCCCATCTACATCCCCAAATAAAAAAAAAATTATCAAAGATGATGACGGATTACCCAAGCAACCGATCCATCATCGTACTAATCGATTAGAGTGGTCTCTTGAACAAACTTGTTGTTCAAGCAACCTAACTCTTTTCCTCGATTAGCCACGGAATAGATGATGTACGGATCGCCGATTTTTGTGTTTATCTTCGGGGTCCAAGTAAATTAGCCACATGCAATTACATACATAATATAGAGAAACAAAATGAAACCAAAACAAGAATTATTTCTCTTGTTTACCTCTTGGTCTTCTATTGTATGTCCTATCCTCCTATTGGATGTTGTGTGGGCAACGATCCTCCAAGAGATGAAGCCTCCTAGATCTCGTATCTTTCTTTCCTTGTTCACTCCGAACAAAGGAAGATAATAAGCTCCCTTCTTCTCCTATCTAGTTCCGGACACAATCCCTTTGGAGAAAGATCAAACCTCTTCCTCCTCTTTGTTGTTGCCGCTGACCACCAAGGAGAGAGAGATGGAAGATGGGCGTCGGCCAACAAGAGGAGCTCTTGTTTCCGCCGGCCAAAGGAGGTGGGCGCCGGCCAATCTTGGAAGAAGATAGGTGCCGCCTATGAGGAAGTGGTGATGGCCGCCGGCAATAGGGAGAGGATACCAAGAGAAGGAAACCCGAACCCTAATCCTTTCCTTGCTTCTATTGCCACCCAAGACCAATGAAGCTTGTTCTTCTTGCTGCTCAAGCCCTAGCCTTCCTTTTATAGAGTTAGGCTTAAGCATTGTTAGGGCAATCTCTTGCCGTGATATGGTTTTGATGTGTGTGGCAAAGGGTTTAAGTTAGAGTGTTATTATGATTTGATATGTGTGTTGGAGTCTTGCAGGACTTAGTAATTTACACATGAAGCCTTGGCGAGTTTCACCTCTCATGATTCGGTCCTTGAGTCAGTGAAGGATGACTTTGCGGAAGCCGTGCTCTTAGAGCATCCGAGGGACCGCCGGACGAGGAGCTTGGAGTGAAGCCGGAAGAAGTAGACTTCAGGGCGAGATGCGAAGGATGGCACTGTAGAGCCATGCGCTTGGCGCATTCGAGGGACGTGGGCGGATGAAGATAACTTCAAAGGCGAGGGACTCCGAGGGATGAGAGTGAGCGAATGTAACCCGGGAAAGGGGTAGAGCTCTTAGGTGAAACTTGGCCTTTTGGCTAAGTGTCGGATGAGATTTCCCGACATCAGTCGACTACCATGGACTAGTAGTCGACTGCTCTGAGTCGAACAAAGATTGACTGGTATAAGACTAGGGTTTTGACCCAAGCAGTCGACTGGCATGGACTGGTAGTCGACTGATGTCGACATCAGTCGACTGTCGAGGCATGGCAGTCGACTGATAGCACTATGCATGGGCACAAAATGGAGTCGAGCTCGCGGAGCACTCGACTGATCGAGCATCAGTCGACTGATGGACATATCAGTCGATTGATGCCAGTGTCGTTGGATGGAATCCAACGTGGAAAGTAGTCGTTATTGGACAACGACTACAGGACCAGTCGACTGATAGGGACATCAGTCGACTGCTCCTGTGTCAACGGGAAGAAACCCTCTTCCTCTATAAAGAGTAATGGTGTGGGGTTTTGGGAGGCTAATGCTTATGCTCTAATCTTCTCCCAAAGTTCCCTAAAGCTTTTCATCCTCTTACTTGAGCTTATTTCCATTATATTTGTAAGAGGAGTGTTTTTGTGTAAAAGTGGTTACCTCCACCTAGCTTTGTGCAAAGGAGAGATCTAGTGAAAGATTAAGGAGTGATTCACCTTGGACGAATCGGACCATGGATTAGTGGCATAGCCGTAAACCACATTACATCTCGGTGTTTGCATTGTTTGTATTCTTGTGTATCTTTTGCTTTGTCTTTATTTGTTTGTATTTGCATATTCTGCTTGCGCTAACATTTTGTAGACGAGCAAATTAGTTCATCCAACCAAAAAGGGCTATTCACCCCCCTCTAGCCAGCTGATCGATCCCCTACACTAGTATCAGAGCCAAGGAAAGCTTGTCAAGGACTAACCGCCACAACAAGCACATTCAAGAATGGCCAGCTCAAATATTCACCCTCCAAAGTTTGAAGGAGAATTCTCTTGGTGGAAAAAGAGAATGGAAGTATTTTTCGAGGCCGATTTTGAAATTCTCTTAATTATGGAAAACAGTTTCGAATTGCCTAGGAATGAAGATGGGGAGACATTGGAGAAAGTAAGGTGGAGCAAGAGGAAAAGAGAAGAATACTTGGCAAATTCAAAGGCCAAGCACCACCTCTACAATGTGCTTCCCCAACAAGAAGTGAATTCCTAGGGGAATGCTCTAGTGCAAAGGAGATGTGGGAGAAGCTAATAGAGCTTCATGAAGGTACCTCGGAGGCTAAACTTGCAAGGAGAGACCTCCTCCGCTCCCAACTATCCAACATAAAATTAGAAAAGGGAGAAACGGAAACCTCCTTACATTCTAGATTTAAAGAGATTCTAATTGGGCTAACAAGTGTAGGAGAAAAATTTTCAAATCGGGACATGCTTATGAATGAAATCGACGCTTTTCCCCGGTTATCAAAATAGAGCTCAATGGTGGACTCCTTCTATATGTCCAAGAACTTAGAAGTAAGTACTTTGGAGGAGTTCTTCTCAACCATGGAGCTTCATGAAACAAGACTTGAAGGAATAATAGAAGAGCCAAGAATCCAACCTTCAAGAGGAGTAGCATTTTTGGCAAACAAAGGGAAGAATAAGATAGAGATCCCCTCCTCCTCTGATGATGAAGCATCCTCCTCCTCCTCCATGGATAGCACAGAAGAAGCATATATGGTAAGGAGGGTAAGGCGTGCATTAAAAGGTTTTCAATTTAATAAATCTAATGATAGTAGGAGAAGACCAAGGGGGAAAGTAATTTGTTACAATTGCCATGGAGAGGGACACATAAGGGACAATTGTCCCCTCTTGAACAAAAGCAAGGAGGAGAAGAGAATGAAGGAAGAAAAGAAGAAGAAAAAGGGGAGCAAAAAGAAAAAGGAAGAAGAGAAGAAGGCAAAGGAAAAGGGGAAGGCCAAAGCATAAAAAGCAAGGACTTGGGATGGCCCTTCCTCCTCCTCCTCATCATCATCATCCGAGGAAGAAAACGCATTTGTCACCAACTTAGCATTGATGGCATTTGACGACTTGGATTGCTCCTCCTCCGAAAATGAAGGATCAAGTTCAAGTGAAGGGAGCTCAAGTGAAGGGGGAGCCTCCTCTACCTCCTCATCCGAAGAAGAGGACATGGGAATTATGGTAACTAACCTTTCACCTAGTAAAATAGTTTCTATGATTTCTAGCCTCACTATGGATTTATTTAGAGCAAAGAAGAAAAATAAAACCATGCTTGATCAAATTAAAGATTTAGAGCAAAAATTAGAAAAAGCATGTTTTAATGATAATGATGATGATGCATGCTTACATGATAATTATATGCCTTTGGATGTTAATGATGCATGCATAGAAGAAAATAGGGCTTTACGGGAAAAGGTAGACTATTTGACCAAAGCCCTAGAAAAGTTTACTATAGGCTCCAACACCTTGAACATGATAATTGGGAGCCAAAGGGCAAGCTTTAACAAGAAAGGCTTAGGATATAAAGAAAAGAAAAATGAAAAGGCCTATAAATGTCTAATAGTTAGGGGTCAAGATAAAAAGAAGGTAATTGCTAGGAAATGGATCCCTAAGGAATTTATAGTGAACCCCATAGGCAAGAATTTATATTGGGTTCCGAAAATCATCCTAAAGGGTTAGAAAAACCCTAGGATAGTCAACCATAAGGACTTTACCTATATCATATTTTTGGTTGACTTAGGATGGTGGGACAACATTTTTGAAATAGTGTTAGGTGATGATAATGCACCTAAAAATAGATAAATCATGCTTTAGGTGATATTTGATTTATTATCATGATATAATACCTAATGCATGATCACAATTTGATGAATACATGTGTTTCATGATCATAATGTAAAATTAAGTCATATACATCTTTATGATCATGTGGATTGATAGGATGATACTTAACCTTGATAGAATTGCATGAAATTAATGGTTAAGTACATACGAATACCCTTATGATACATCTCACACTCACTATAGGCTACCTTGATTGAAAACATAGCAAGGGTGAGATGTTAGGATGATACAAATGTCCATTAGTGCCTATGGCATTTAGATGGCCATTAAAGGTATCAAAATAGCAATAATAGACCAATCATGGGGAAGGTTTATGTTTAATTCATAGACATATTGCTCAAAGATCATGGTTGGATATTTCAAATGTTTTCAAAACAATTTATTACTTTAAAATCCATGTATTCATGTTTTGAAACAATCCAAAACAAAACTAGGTGTTAAAATGGATACTAACATGATCAAAAACCTAGTGGTTTTTAAAGCTTTTAGATTTTTGTCAAATACTTGAAAATATAATAATTTTTCATGAAAAACTATTTTTCATTGATAGATATACTTAAAAGAAATATGTTCCCCGAATTTCATGATTTTTAAAATTTTATAGATTTTCTAGTGCATTTCTGAAATTCACCCCGAAAAATCAAAAATTCTGAAATCCATGTGCCAGTCGACTGGTAGTCTGAACCAGTCGACTGGTCGCCTGATAATATGCCCAATAACCTTTTGTATCCGATTTTAAGGCATGTTTTGGCTTTTGTTTACTTCTAGACTTGATGTCATGCTTGTATAAATCTTGTTTATTATTTTTGATAGTGTCAAAGGGGGAGAAATGTTATGTTTAAGTAAGGGGGAATATATGTAAGAGGAGTTTCATGTATTAAAGGGGAGAGTTGCTAATCATGTTTACTTACATGCTTTCCTCTCTTAATAGTTTTATCAAATATTTTTACCTAACTTAAACGGATTGCCACACATAAAAAAGGGGGAGATTGTTAGGGAAATCTCTTGCCGTGATATGGTTTTGATGTGTGTGGCAAAGCGTTTAAGTTAGAGTGTTATTATGATTTGATATGTGTGTTGGAGTCTTGTAGGACTTAGTAATTCGCACATGGAGCATTGGCGAGTTTCACCTCTCATGACTCGGTCCTTGAGTCGGTGAAGGATGGCTTTGCGGAAGCCGTGCGCTTGGAGCATCCGAGGGACCGCAGGACGAGGAGCATGGAGTGAAGCCGGAGGAAGTAGACTTCAGGGCGAGACGCGAAGGATGGCGCTGTAGAGTCGTGCGTTTGGCGCATCCGAGGGACGTGGCCGGACGAAGATAACTTCAAAGGCGAGGGACTTCGAGGGATAAGAGTCAGTGAATGTAACCCGGGAAAGGGGTAGAGCTCTTAGGTGAAATTTGGCCTTTTGGCTAAGTGTCGGATGAGATTTCCCGACATCAGTCGAATGCCATTGACTAACAGTCGACTTCTCTGAGTCGAATGAAGTTCGACTGGTATAAGACTAGGGTTTTAACCCAAGCAGTCGACTACCATGGACTGGCAGTCGACTGATGTCGACTGCCGAGGGATGGAAGTCGACTGATAGCACTGTGCACGGGCACAGAATGGAGTCAAGCTCGCGGAGCACTCGACTGATCGAGCATCAGTCGACTGATGGATATATCAGTCGACTGATGCCAGTGCCGTTGGATGGAATCCAATGTGGAAAGCAGCCGTTATTGGGCAACGGCTATAGGACCAGTCGACTGATAGGGACATCAGTCGACTGCTCCTGTGTCAACTGGAAGAAACCCTCTTCCTCTATAAAGAGGAATGGTGTGGGGTTTTGGGAGGCTAATGCTTATGCTCTAATCTTCTCCCAAAGTTCCCTAAAGCTTTCCATCCTCTTACTTGAGCTTATTTCCATTATATTTGCAAGAGGAGTGTTTTTCTGTAAAAGAGGTTACCTCCACCTATATTTGTGCAAAGGAGAGATCTAGTGAAAGACTAAGGAGTGATTCACCTTGGACGAATTGGACCCTGTATTAGCGGCGTAGTCGTGAACCACATTACATCTCGGTGTTTGCATTGTTTGTATTCTTGTGTATCTTTTGCGTTGTCTTTATTTGTTTGTATTTGCATATTCCGCTTGCACTAACGTTTTGTACACGAGCAAATTAGTTCATCCAACCAAAGAGGTCTATTCACCCCCCTCTAGTCGGCTGATCGATCCCCTACAAGCATCCTTTCAATCTCCACCGTTAGATCTAGGCTTTCATGAGGTTTTTAATAGGCTACAATAGGGACCATGAGGAGGAGTTGAATCTTTGCCACCCAATGGATCTAGCCCACATAAAGTACGATCCATTAATGATAATCCATTCCAGTAGAGGATTATCATTGATCTACCTCACCAACCCCCATAAATAAATATGGGCTCCATATATTAATTGTGCAAATATCTCCATGTGTTTAACAACTCAAATGTCCATCAATTAATTAATTTACTGACAATTAATTAATCAACATCTAACTCCATGAATAGTACCACTCAACCTCATCATAATGCCGGACCAAGTCCACCTGTAGGGTTTAAATGATGATCTTTATGAGCTCCTCAAGGGGACATCATCATCCTAATATATAGGACATAGTTTCCTCCTATAATCAACGACACACCATGTAAATAATATCATTTTCAAACTTATCGAGACTATCGATTTAATCTATAAATCTCTCCCATTGGTAAATCAAAGAAATAAATACTAAGTACATGTGCCCATTATTATATTGGGATTAAGAGCATGTACACCATAATATTCGTGGCCCGATTCAATTATGTAGTCAACAATAAATTGAATCACCTCTAAGTCGATCCTGCTCAATACACATAAAGTGTACTAGTATAATTCTATGGTGAAGACAAACCGTTACCAAATTACACTACAATCTTACCAATGGTTTGTTCAAAACCATCTCGGTTGTGAGCCTCTACTTATACTCTACAAGGAACTGATAACATGATCTCCCATGTGACACTACACACCATGTTATCTACAATGTCATGTATCAGACAATATGCATACCCATAAATATGAAAACAATGATAATGTGATTCTTATTTTAAAAATAAAGATGTTTATACAAAAAATAGACTTTTCAGTATACATCCCAAGAACATAAGGGATGATTTTCCCCTCTTGAACAAAAGCAAGGATGATAGGAGAAAGAAAGAAGAAAAGAAGAAGGGGAGCAAGAAAAAGAAGGAAGAGAAGAAAACTAAAGAAAAAGAAAAGACCAAGGCACACAAGACAACATGGGATGATCCTTCATCATCATCCGAAGAAGAAGAAGCCTTCACAAGCCTCGCATTAATGGGGATAAATGACTTGGACTCCACCTCATCCTTCGAACAAGAAACATGCACAAGTGAGGAGGAGAGCTCAAGTGTAGGGGGAGTTTCATCTTCATCCTCATCGGTGTCGGAGGAAGAAGACATGAAAACTTTTGTAACAAATCTTTCCCCTAAAAATATTGTTTCTATGATTTCTAGCCTTACTAGGGATTTATTCAAGGCTAAAAAGAAAAATAAATGCATGCTTCTTGATATAAGAAAATTAGAAGAAAAGCTAGAAAATGCATGCTTAAATTTTAATGATTATATTCCTCTAGATGTTAATGATGCATGTGTTGAGGAAAATAAGGCCCTAAGGGAAAAGGTAGATCATTTAACAAAGGCCTTAGAAAAATTTAGAATTGGCTCCAACACCCTAAACATGATTATTGGGAGCTAAAGGGCAAGTTTTAATAAGAAAGGCCTAGTTATAAGGGAACCAAAAATGAAAAGGCCTATCATTGTTTAATTGCTAGGGATCAATCTAAAACAACCATGATAGCTAGGAAATGGATCCTAAAGGAGTACTTAGTGAACCATATTGGAAAGAATCTATATTGGGTTCCTAAGTGTTGGATCGAGAAGCATCGCTAGAGGGGGGGGGGTGAATAGCGAGCGTAAAACTTTTTTTTCGTTCGTTCGATATACGAGCAATCACAGCGGAAAAATAAAAAGGACAAGTTTATTTTTACTTGGTTCACAACCTGGCGGCTGGTACTCCAAGGCCCCGCGATCCTTGACCGCGTACGAAGGGGCAATCCACTATAAGGTCTCCACTTCGTTGGAGGTAGGAGACAACGAACACAAAACCGAAAGCACGAGGATGAGGCAACAAGCCTACCTCACCTCGTTACGATTAAAACAAAGAATGTAGTAAACAAAAATACTTGCTCCTGTTGCCGACGAAGAAGATGAAAGCTTGACGTCGCGTCGGCGCTATGACGGTGTTGGAGCTTTGGTATTGTAGGGGCACTTAAGAATAATCTTGATTGATTTTTGGGTTGGAGTCCTTCCCTCCTTTTATAGAGTTTTGCCTTAGAATAAGTCTCCTCATCTTTTGAAATCGATCACAAGGTGGTACCATATTTTATCGCGAAGTGGTCGTGTCAAATATTATCTGTTTTGACCTAGCGCAAAAGGTTGATTTGTCACCATCAGTCGACTGATGCCTTCCATCAGTCGACTGATGTGCATCGGTCGACTGCCTAATGACCAGCAATCGAATGCCAACCTGGCCACTTCCGTCCAGTAAGAGGTTAGCACAAAAAATGGAAAATACGACGGTTTCTTACCGTCCGATCTCGAACTAGACCTTCCACTAGAAGTCTTAGTTGGATCGCCATCTACGGTCATCCCCGTACAGACACAACCTTACCATCTCTCTTCGCACTCGTGCTTACCTCTGGTCTTTTATGACCTGCCACTTTGCTTCCGATCTTCTACCTAGGTTTTTTTACTCCCACGATGTTCCCTCGGTGTCACCCAACCTCCACGGTTTCCCGACTCGGGATTCTCCGGGTGTCGCTGGCCTTTGGCTTAGCTTAACCATTTCCTGCACACTTAATTCAGCTCATGAGATAACAATATGACTTTAACTTTGGAACTTTACCATAATCAAAACCTAGGTTCGATTATCTAGTACCCCTGCACCAACAATAAGTCCATCCTTAAGGGTTAGGAAAACCCTAGGATAGTCAACCATGAGTGGACTTATTTTATATCATGTAAAATGGTTGACTTGTAAAGATGAGGGTGATAGTTTTTGAATTGGGTGATGATAATGTGATCATAATATGGAATCATAATAATATTTGATCATGATATGAAATTATTGATAACATTTGATCATGATTGATAATACATGTTTTTATGATCATGTTGGGTGGCTTTAGGATGCATGACACTTAACCATGGGTAGAATTGCATGAAATTTTCGTTAAGTATAAATACCTTTAGGTACATCTCACACTCACCATAGGCTACTTTGATTGAAAACATAGCATGAGTGAGACGTTAGGATGATACAAATGACTCACTTATGATCATAACATTTTGATGAGTCATTTACATGTATCATGTCATATTAATCAAAGACCAATTATGGGGAAAGCAAATATTTAATCAATGGACATATTGCCCATAGATCATAGTTGGATATTTTAAATGATTTAAAAACATTTCATGTTTCATAAACAGTGAGTTCATGTTTTGAAAAGTTTCAAGGCAAAACTAGGCTTTAAATTTGATACAAACTTTAGACATTTTATAACTTTTGAGTTTTTGCCTAATTTTCGAAAATAAAATTAATTTTCATGAAAAATAATTTTTCATTGATAGAGGAACTTATTTGAAATATGTTCTCAAAATTTAATGATTTTTCGAATTTAATAGAATTTTTAATGCATTTCAGAAAATGGACTTCGTGTTGGTGCAATCGCCCCAGGTCACGATTGACCAGGACTCGATCTTGGCTCGAGAGATGTTTTGATATTAGAAAAAAACATATGACAATGTAATTGTCATGGTAAAGTCCATGTCATGGGTACTTGGCATGGAAAGTCCAAGCGGGACACTTGGCATTTGGGAAAGTCCAAGCATGGGTCTTGGCATGAGAAGTCCAAGGGGTTTGATATTGGCAGCGTAAAGTCCAAGCGGAGTCTTGGCGGTGTAAGTCGAATGTGCCTTGGCGGTGTAGACACTGTTAGCATGACATAGCCGATGGAAGCACTTGAAGGCTAGCGCGATGGATGAACAAGTCATGGATGACTTGGAGGGATCCGAGAGGCGTAAGGCTGATGAAGGTGGCTAGAAGGCTTAGGTCTAGGCTAAGGGTGGTCTAGCAAGTATGGGGACACCATACTTGGGTTAAAACCTCATGTTTGAGGTGTGCCAGTCGACTGATGCCATGTGGCAGTCGACTGGCATAGTCAACTAGGGTTTGACTGTGGGAATTGCCCTAGCAGTCGACTACCATAGGTGGGCAGTCGACTGATTGGCCGAGCAGTCGACTGATCGTGTGATCAGTCGACTGATGCTCAGATTTTAGGGCACAGAATGGAGTCTCACTCGACCGGTGGGATGAGCAGTCGAGTGATGGCTCATCAGTCGACTGATGCTCATGATCAGTCGACTGATGTCCTAGTCGTTGGATTTTTCCAGCGTGGATTACACCGTTGTCTCATAGCAACAGTGTGATCAGTCAATTGATGGTCCTGAGCAGTCGATTGATCGACTTTTTCCAGCACAGGTTGAAGCTATAAAAGAAGCTCTTGATGGAGAAAAATGTATCTGGTTTTTGAGAGTTTTAGGGGCAATTTGTTGCTGCAAATCAGGTCTCCAAGTGCTAATCAAATAACCAAGCATTCAAGCAATCAAAAGCAAGAGTTATAAAGTTTTTCATTACTTGTCTTTCATATAAATTGTTGTAATTGCTTGTTTTAGTTTCTTACTGTTGTAAGATTACTTGTAAGGGGTTTCTCCGCCTCTGACTTGTGTCGAGAAGGAGTGTTTATCATAGTGGTGTGTGATTGGCATCGCTAGGGTTCGTACGAACCCAATCCGTGGAGTAGAAACCATTCGGTTCCGAACCACGTTAAATATTTGTGTTTGCGTTGTTGTTTATTTCATTATTGCTTTCATTACTATTCAGCTGCGCGCTAACGAAATTGTAGAGACAACCACGATCGAATTCCATCTAGAATTCCCACCCCCTCTGTACGAAACTTCCGAGTAATCTCTTACAGCTTAGGAATTCATTCGGCAGAAATCAAAAATCTAAAAATTGAGTGTCAGTCGACTGATGCTCTGATTCAGTCGACTGATGTACTGTGCACGAGCACAGTAAGGTGTTTTATTAGGTTTTGAACTTGATTTTGGTTTTTTCTTCCATTTGATTTGATGCCATGCATGTATAACATTTATACAATGTTTTTGATGGTGTCAAAGGGGGAGAATTATGAGGGTTTAAGTTAACCATGCTAAGGGGGAAATTTAGCATGTCTTAAGGGGGAGTTGTATGTTTAAGGGAGAGTTTGATACTCATGTTTACTTACATGCTTTCTTGCCTTATGTATTTTTGTAATTGTTTTACCTAACTTAAACAGATTGCCACACATCAAAAAGGGGGAGATTGTTAGGGCAATTAACCCATGTGATGTGGTTTTGATGTGTGTGGCAAAGGGTTTAAGTTAGGTTGTTATGGATTTGATATGTGCATTGAAGTCATGCAAGACTTAGTAATTTGCACATGGATGGCTTGACGATAGCATTGGCAAGATTCACCATCTCATGACTCGGTCCTTGAGTCGGTGAAAGATGCATTGCGAAAGCCATGCACTTAGTGCATCTAATGGACCGCTGGACGAGGAGCATTGGAGTGAAGCCGAAGGAAGTAGACTTCAGAGCGAGACACGAAGGATGGTACTGTGAAGTCATGTGCTTGGCGCATCCGAGGGACATGATCAGACGAAGAGAACTTCAAAGGCGAGGGACTCCAAGGGAGATGAGAGTGAGCGATTGTAACCTGGGTCGGGGTAGCTCTTAGGTGATCTTGGCCAATTGGCTAAGTGTCGGATGGGTTTTCCCGACATCAGTGGACTGCCATGATATGGTAGTCGACTGCTCCAAGTTGGCTGGAGACTCGATTGAAGTTCGAGTCTGGTTTCTGGCTGAACAGTCAACTGCCAAGGGATGGTAGTCCACTTATCTCGCCATCAGTCGACTACCAAGGATGGCAATCGACTGCTCACGAGGGTTTCGAGCACAAAAGTTTGGAGAGTCGACTGATCGGCCTGATCACTCGACTGTTGGCTCCATCAGTCAACTGATGGGATGATCAGTCGACTCATGTGGAAGGCATTGGTTGGAATCCAACGTGAAAGGAGTCATTGCGAGGCCACGACCACAGCAGCAGTCGACTTATGGCTTCATCAGTTGACTGCTTGAGGCCCAACATGAAGAATGGCTTCTTCCCTATAAGAAGGGGCATTGTGTGACTTGGGATGGTGAATGTTTGAACTCCAAACATACTCCCAAGTGCCTAAATGCTTCCTACTCTTCTTACTTGCATTTATTTCAATCCTATTATAAGAAGAGAGATCTTGTATAAGAAAGGTTACCTCTACCTAGCTTTGTGCAAAGGAGAGATTAGTGGATTTGTGTAGGCATGATTCACCTTGGACAAATTGGTCATGGATTATCAGCAAAGGTTGTGAACCACGTTATATTGGTTTGTTAGCGCTTGTCTTCTTAATTGTTTTTATTGTTTATTTTTCCATTGTGCTAATCTTAAGCGTAGACGATCAATAAGCAAGTGAATTCCACCATCCGCGATAAAGGGCTATTCACCCTCCTCTAGCTGGCCACCGATCCTCCAACACATTGTACTCCCATACTGACAATTTCAGGAAAGCTGTTGATCCCCTCTAACTTCTACTTCATTTTTGACAACAAATTTAATCTTTTGCTGATAAGGAGAAGCCACTGCCTGCAAGCTTCCCAAAACAGGTCGGCCCAAAATAACATTATAAGAGGAAGGCATATCTACCACTGTAAAATTGATAAATACTATTTTGCTCCTTGGCTCTTCTCCTAAAGATAGAGGCAATTTAATCTGACCCATCGACTTCACTTCATGACCAGAAAGCCCAAACAAAGAAGTGCCTACCAGTTGTAAATCATTCACACTAACTCCCATTTGCTCTAATGCAGACCAACATAAAATATCCACTTAGCTACCCGAATCCACAAAAACTCTCCCTACATCAAAATTGGCAAAAAGAGCCCAAATTACTAAAGCATTCGTATGAAGAGTCATCACTCCCTCTAAATCACTAGGTCCAAAACCTAAAATAGGTTCTCTTACTCTAGGCAAAGTTGTCACAACCAGACATTCTTCTCGGCTATGTCTTTTTCGAGCCCTGTTTGAATCTCCATTAGTGGAACCCCCAGAAATCATATTAATAGCACCCCTCACAGGAGGCTAGTTTGTAGGAATTATTCTATCATAAATGATTTCCCTTGGCTGAGTAGGAAGTAAAGGTTTGTTAATAGGGGGTCTCAACTGATTTCCTCTGCCATAATTTCTAGCCCAAGGCCTTTGTTGATACGAGCCTGATTCATAGCCAGAGCTCTAATTCTTGGATGAGCTCCCATAATCCTTTGTAACTCAGAATCTAACTGATGACAATCCTGAGTGCTATGCCTGTATTCTTGATGATAAGAACAAAAAGTAGAGGTTGGTAGTCTTCTAAGCCCTATAGTAGCTCCCATTGGTCTTCTCAATAATTGCTGCTCTTCACAGATATTCATAACTCGTTCCTTAGAAACCCTAAACTAAGGAAAATACAGAGATATTTCTCTTGAGGGACAAGCAGGTCTCACCCATTCAGCTTGTCACTCAGGCATTTCCTGTTGGTGCAGTAGGCACCAGATAATCGAACCTAAGTTTTGATTATGGTAAATACTCAAAGCTAAGGTCATATTGTTGTATAACGAGTTGAACCAAGTGTGCATGAATGGTTAAGCTAAGATGAAGGTCGACGACACTTGGAGAATCTCGGATGGAGAAACCACGGAGGTCGGGCGACACCGGCGGAACTTCGGAGGGAGCCAAAGAACCCAGGTGGAGACCAGAAGCAAAGCTACAAGTCACTAGGACCTAAGGTAAGCTCGTGTGTGTTAGTGAATGCAAGGTCGTGTCCTCTGTACGGGGATGCCCTTAGGTGACGATCCGACCAAGACTTGTTGTGGAAGGTCTAGGTCGAGATCGGATGACAAATGGTCGTCAAATTCACTTATATTGCTTTCATTTTTGAGCTAACTTTTTGTTGCAGCTAGAAACCCTAGCAACAGTCGACTGCTGAATGGTGGCATCAGTTGACTGATAGGGTTGATCAATTGATTGCCATTCAAATTCCAGCTTCGAGGAGAGTCAAACTTCATCCCTTTATCTTAGGGTGAGTTGGCCATTTTGGATGAAACTTAAGCTCAATGTCCACTAGGTTGGATGGTAATAAAAGAAGGGGGGGTTTCACCCCTTTAGGTTATCATTCATGCTCTCCAATTGCTCCCGCAACACCACGACTCTCCGACAACTCTAAGATGACGAAGCACTACCGAAACACCGATGACACGAGCTCAACCTCCATTTCATCAGTCGTCAGTATCAGTTTTCTTTAGTTGTCACTTCCAATTCTTGTAACTCATTTCCTTTCTAAACTTTTTTCGTAAACGAGGTGAGGTAGGCTTGTTGCCTCATCCTCATGATTTGTGTTTCCTTGTACTCGCTTTCTCCTACCTCCAACGAGGAGAAGAGTTTTAGTGCATTGTCTTCCGTACGTGATCTTGGATCGTAAGGGCCTTGGATTAGCAGCCTGAAGACTGTGAACCAAGTAAAACCATGTTGTGTATTTACTTTTTCCACTATGCAATTACTCTTACGCTTTGTTTTATTCAAACGGACAAAAAAGAAACAAGAGATTTACGTGCGCTATTCACCCCCCTCTAGCGCTCTTTTTACGATCCAACAATTGGAATCAGAGCGGCGGCGCTACTATTTTGTGCAACCACAAATCTAGCACTCGGTTTTAAAAGTTTTCTTTTTGTTTTTGGTTTTGTAATTCGAAAGTTAAGTTTTTTCATTTCAATTAAATTTCGTCCTCCCGCACTATTAATCCAATACGAGAGTCTTGGTACCTTCTTTGTGTTTTTGTGTTTGCAAGGTTTTCTTTTTCTTCTAATTGGCCCATCTCAAAAGGTTTAGCACCGCCGACTCCCGTTTTACAATGGAGATGACTTCCATTACTGGAAGGGTCGAATGGAATGCTATTTAAAATCCCAAGTAGAGATATGGATCGTAATTCAAACTGGGTTCACACTTCCTACTAATGGAAATGGTGAATCGTTGGATTGTGATCAATGGACAAATGCCATGAAATGCCAAGTGGAAGTCGATGCCAAGGCTATGCAAATCCTACAGTGTAGCTTGTCCAAAGAAGAGCTCAACTGCGTCGGCCCGTTCATAAGCGTGAAGGACTTGTGGAATAAGCTCATCGAGTTTCACGAAGGAACGACTGATACGAAGGTTTGTAAGCGTGACTTACTTTTAAATAAATTGTTTAACTTAAAAATGTAGGAACACGAGTCAGCCACCTAGCTTCATGCCTGAATTCAAGATATTATGAATGGGCTACACTCGATTAGACAAAAGGTTGAAAACTGAGACATGATCAGGTATGCGCTTAATGCATTCCCTAGGACTACCTTGTGGGCATCCATTGTTGATTTCTACAGGGTTTCAAAAATTAGGCTAGACGAATTGTTTTCAAAATTTGAATTACATGAGAAGTCTAATTCGGCACCCATCGAGAAAAGTATCACTTTATTTGTAGGTTCGAAGAAGAAGACCATGAGCAAACCACCTCCGGAGGAAGAAGAAGGCGAGGACGAGTCGAAGATAGAGATGAGATGGAGACCAAACCAGTAAATCTAGTTCGGAAGTTGATCAAAGGCCAAAAATGACACATCAATCAATCCAAGGAAGGTAAATCTAAATAAAATTCCAACTATAGATGCTATGAGTTTAACAAGTTGGGCCACATCAAGTCGGAATGTCCAAAGCTCAAGAACAAGGCGCAAAAGTCCAAGAAAGCACTCAATGCTACGTGAGAGGAATCGTCAGAGGAGGAAGACGAGCTCAACAACCTATTCTTCATGACCAATCCACCTAACCCGAGGAAGAGTCCGAACCTGAGGAAGAGTCTGACTCTGGATCTGACGACGAGCCTCTATTCAAGACAAGCCACGGAACCATATCCGGTTCAAAAGGATCACTCAAGGTAAGTCGGTCTTTAATTCATACGTTATATAATGCAATTAAGTTTTTAACTATAAAGTTAGCTAAGTCTGAGTCCACGGTCGAGACCTTAGTTGATGAGGTTAAACTCCTTAAACACAAGGTCTCCCTAACCTCTTCAACTAGTCAGGTTCAAGAGGAGGACTCAACTCGAGTTAACAAACTCGAAGTTGAGAACTCACTCTTGAAAGGACTGTTGGGATGTATAGTGAAAGCCTAGCTCTTTTGTATGAACATCTTTATTTTGAAATAAGAATCACATGATCATTGTTTGCATATTTTTATGATTATGCAAAATTGTCTAATACTTTACATTGTAGTTAACATGGTGCTTGGGTGATGGCACAGAAGATCATGTTATCAGTCCCTTGTAGAGTATAAGTAGAGGCTCACAACCAATATGGTTTTGGACAAACCATTGGCATGGTTGTAGTGTAACTTGGTATTGTTTTGTCTTGAACATAAAGTTACACTAGTACACTTAGGTGTATTGAGCAGGACCGACATAGAGGTGATTCAATTTGTTGCTGACTACATAATTGAATCGGACCTCGGATATTATGTTGTACATGCTCTTAATCCCGATATAATAACGGGCACATGTTCTTAATATTTATTTCTTTGATTTACCAGAGGGTGAGATTTCTATGGATTAAATTAATATGCCCGGTAAGTTGGGAAATGATATTATTTACATGGTGTGTCATTGATTATAGGAGGAATCCGTGTCCTATGTATTAGGTTGATGATGCCCCATTGAGGAGCTCATAAGGTTCATCATGGAAACCCTGCAGGTTGACTTAGTCAACATGATGATAAGGTTGAGTGGTACTACTCGAGGAGTTAGATGTTGATTAATTGATGGTCAGTAAATCAATTAATTGACGGACATTCGATATCTTAAACACGGGGAGATGGATGTACAAATAATATATGGAGCCCATATTAATTTATGGGGGTTGGTGAGGTAGTTCGATGATGATCCTCTAGTGGAATGGAACATCATTGATGGATCAAGTTTGTGTGGTTCCGATCCATTGGGTGGCCAAGACCCAACTCCTCCTCATGGTCCCTATCGTAGCCTAATATAAACCTCATGAAGTCTAGATCAAATGATGGAAAACAAATCTCTAGATCCAACGGTTAGAATTAAATCTCTAGATCCGGCGGTTGGGATTAAAACCCTAGAACCGACGGTTGAGATTAAATCTCTAGATCCGACGGTTGGGATTAAATCCCTAGAACCGACGGTTGAGATTAAATCTCTAAATCCGACGGTTGGGATTAAATCCCTAGAATCGACGGTTGAGATTAAATCTCTAGATCCAACGGTTGGGATTAAATCCCTAGAACCGACAGTTGAGATTAAATCTCTAGATTCGACGGTAGGGATTAAACCCTAGATCCGACGGTTGGGATGAAACCCTAGATCCCACGGTTGGGATTAAAACCCTAGAACCGACGGTGAAGATTAAACCAAGGCCTATCCCTAACTCTATAAAAGGGTGGCTTAGGGTGGGCGGCAAGGAGAGTGGTGGTTGGATGATGGAAATTAGGGTTTAGCCTCCAATTGTTTGGCGGCAAGCAACCCTAAGGAGGAAACCCTAATTAGGGTTTGGCTCTTTTGGGTTGGGCGGCCAAGGCTTGGAAGATGAGTGGGCGGCAACTTGAGGAAGATCTCTTCTTCTTCCTTGAAGGTGGCTAGCTCCTAGATATCTTCTCTCCATTATGGTTGGGCGGCAAGAAACCCTAAGGAGGAAACCCAAATTGGATTAGGGTTTGGCTCTTTTGGGTTGGGCGGCCAAGGTTTGGAAGGAGAGTGGGCGGCAACTTGTGGAAGAGTTCTTCTTCTTCCTAGGGTAAGTGGCTGGTTCTAGATCTCCTCCTTCCACCTTGGTTGGGCGGCAAGAAGACCTAAGGAGGAAACCCTAATTAGGGTTTGGCTCCTATGAGTGGGCGGCTAGGGTTTGCAAGGAAGTTGGGCGGCAACTATAGGAGAGGAGGTCTTCTTCTTCCTAGGGTGTGGCCGGCTCCTTCCTCTGTTCCCTCCACCGTGGCCGGCGCCCAACATATTCCCTTTCTCCTCTTCACTCCATCTTGGCCGGCGGCACCAAAACTAGGGTTTGTCCCTAGTTCGGTTCCTTGGTTGTTTCCATAATGTTCTCTCTATTCTTGGGGCCGGCGGCATCAATCCTTTTGTGGATTGGTGGTTGGCTCAAGCAAGAAGGGAAAGAGAGTTCTTCATTCTTTGGATTGAAGAAGATCTAGGAAGCTTCAACTTGTGGAGGATCTTCGCCCACACGAAGTCTACAAGGAGGTTAGGACATACGATAGAAGATCAAGAGGTATAAAAGTTTTACAACTTTTATTATTGTTCTTTGCATGTTCTTATTGATATGCTAGCTTATGTTCTTTATGTTAGTATATGTTGATTATACTAGTTTACATTTGCATGTATTTGTATAATCATAGACCCCGAATAAGAAACACAAAAACCGGCGATCCGTGTGTCGTCTCTTCCGCGGCTAACCAACTAGAAGAGTTGTATTGCTTGAACAACTAGTTTGTTCAAGTGATCGCTCAAGTTGTTAGCACAACGACGAATTGGTTGTGCTTATGAAACTCATCCCATCCGGATTAGTTTTCATTAGTGAAAATTTTAATCCGGGGACATGGGAGCCAATGAGCCTCCGAGGAATAGCACATTGCCAACAATTGGTATCAGAGCCACGGTTTCCGGTTTTGTGTGTTTTGGATTCGGTTACTTTTCACGCACTTATCATATATTGTGTATGCCGGATAATAGTAGGATGTGCGTAAGCTAACTTTTTGGTTGCAGGTATAAGATCCAACTATTATGGCTATATATGTGTGTATGTGATTGCATGTGTGTGTGATTGTATATTATTTGAATCCTCGGGGTTGACGAGGCTAAATTAGTATTTAATTTTTATAATTGAATACGACATTGTTTATCCACTCTTTATTTTATTTTACTTTTGATCTAGATTTCATGTACACTCCCTCGTGGAGTATAGGATCGATGGATGTAAAATAAAATAGGTTTTATTCTCGGCTCGGATCTCCGGATGGCTCGTACATGGCATAGGAGGAGCGGACGAGGTGGCGACACGACGGGACGCATATTGGAGAACAATGCCATAATAGTTGGAAAAATTCTGATTTTTCCATATTTATTGCTGATTTGTTTTATATGCATGTTGTGTGTGCTTGAAAATTCCTCATTTGCAATTTACTAAGTGGGAGAGGGATATTTTAATTAATTCCCGCGGCCTCCATTACAATTTGACATGTGATGCAACAAACTTGTGTGTCGGCTCTGAGTGCCTTCCTCCCTGAGGACGGGTTTGTTTGCGGATCACTAGGTCAAATAATGGTTATAGGAAATTATCTAGGAGCATGTGTACTTCCATAGAGGTAAGGCACATAATCCAAAATAATTCCCTTAGTATCGTGTAATGGTGCACACTTAGATGCAAATAAAAGTATCCTCCCATAGAGTCCTTTGCTTTTATTTGTAGGGCCAAAGAGGAACCGACTATTAATTTTATTTGTCAAAAAGTAAGGTTGACAAGATAATAAAATTAATGGGTAAAACCTCCTCTTACAAATGTAGAATTCGTATACGTCCACACAGAGTGGCATACGATATTCTCGGTGATTTGAGGTGTTGGTTGATTTCAGAATTTTATTGTTTTGAGGAATCAATAATATTTGAAATCTAATATAATGATCTATGTGATTCTTAGGATTTTCAAAATTGACTTTCAGTCAACTTACTGTGATACTAAAGGAAATAAACTTACTGTACCTAAATAATATTGATTGGAAAAGATTCTAGATATTGTCTTATCTGCTAAGGAGTACAAGTATGCACTCTTCAAAGAGTGTCCTCAAGCCATCATTGCTCAAAAAGGGTTTCTACTTCTAAGCCGAAAGGCAAGAAGAAGAAGAAACAAGGTGAAGCAAAGATGGTGGGAGGATCTCAGGGAAGAGTGAAGAAGCCGAAAGGCATGTACTTCACTTACAAGAAGGATGGACATTGGAAGGAGGACTGTCCCAATCCAAAACAGAACAAAAGTATATCTTTTGGTCTAGTCGTTGTAACATGGTTAGCGGTGTTATCTACCGGCACCTGGTGTGTAGATACGAGAGCCACTAATCATGTCTGCATTACTTTGTAGGGGTTCCAGGAAACCCGATGACTAGCTAAAGGGAATATTACCATTTACTTGGGCAATGCCATGAAGATTGCGGCTATTGCAGTGGGAGATGTTTTATTTATCTTTTGAGAAAAATAAAGGTTTTGGTTCTTAAGAATTTCCTTTATGTACCCTTATTTAGAAAGAATTGATTTCGGTTTCTAAATAGTTTTTGGATGGATAATCTATTTCTTTTCATGACAGATTTGTTATAAAACGAATAGGGACATTATCTATTCAGGTACATAGATAGGAAATTTATAACTTGAACCACAAGCTCCCACGATGCAAATAGAAGTTAATAACTCATCTTCTAATTCCAATAAGAGAAAAGAACCTTCGAAGGTGAACCAAACATATCTTTGGCTTCTTAGGCTTGGTCACATTAACCTAAGCAGAATTCAAAGGTTGATAGCTGATGGACCTTTGGGTTCATTAGTGGTGGAGGTTCTCCCAACCTACGAATCTTGCTTGGAGGGTAAGATGACCAAGAGGCCTTTTTAAGGCCAAGGGGTATAGAGCCAAAGATTTGTTAGAAATGGTTCATTCTGATTTGTGAGGTCCTATGACTATCTAGGCAAGAGGTGGTCTTGAATATTTCGTCTCTTTTATAGACAATTATTCAAGATATGGATGAGACTACGATCTGATCGTGGTGGTCAGAACCTCTTGGGAGAGTATAGGAACTACTTATCAGAGGTTGGGATTCAATCCCAATAGACTGCACCTGGTACACCCCAGCAGAATGGTGTAGCGGAGCGAAGGATTAGGACTCTTATGGAGATGGTTAGATCGATGATGAGTTATTCTGACTTGTTTTATAGTCCTAGAGATCAGAGGGTGATCGTTAACACGAACACCAGATTTCTAGAGGAAGACTATGTGATGAGCTACAAGCCCAAGAGTAAAATTGTTCTGGAGGAGTTAAAAGGGAAGTCACTTCTTTAGTACCACCGGTACAAGAGGATATACCACATGTCACTGCACCGCGTGTCACAAAGGATACACAGATGATACCTCGTCGTAGTGGGAGGGTTGTTAGACACCCTCTTAGATTCATGTTTTTGGATGAATCTTCTGATTTGGTCCCTAGCAAACATGAACCTGATCCCTAGACATACGACGAGTCAATCCAAGATATAAATACAGCATCTTTGCAAAGTGCAATGAATACTGAGATTGAATCTATGGATTCAAGACAGGTCTGGGAGCTCTTATGCATAGCAGCTTATATGGATTATGAGTTGTGGCAGATGGATGTCAAGACAGCTTTCCTTAATGGAAGTCTTGAGGAAAACATCTATATGAAGCAACCAGAGGGATTCACTGCTAAGGGCAAAGAGCATATTGTATGTAAGCTTAATCGGTCCATTTATGGACTGAAGCAAGCTTTGAGGTCTTGGAACATCCACTTTGATGAGGTAAATCCATACTTATGGATTTATTCAAAGTCCGGATGAGTCTTGTGTATACAAGAGATGTGACGAAAACGTAGTGGTATTTCTTGTACTATATGTAGATAATATTTTGGTAGTTGGCAACAATATCAGAGTGTTATCAGACGTAAGGGTATGGTTGTCCAAACAGTTTTGAAGGACATGAGAGAAGTGGGTCACAACCTTGGGATCAAGGTTGTTGTGCTTATCCCAAGCTTCATACATAGACATGGTTTTGGATCGTTTTAGCATACAAAACTTCAAAAAGGGTTTTCTACCCTTCAGACATGGAGTTCCTTTATCTAAGCAGATGTGTCCTAGATCATCTGAGGAGATAGAGGAGATATAGGTAGTTCCTTATGCTTCGGCGGTAGGAAGCCTAATGTATGCTATGTATGAGACCAGATATCTGCTTTGCCGTAGGCATGGTCAACAGATATCAGAGTAATCCAGGACAGGGACATTGGACTGCGATAAAGTATATATTATAGTTCCTGAGAAGGACTAGGGATTATATGCTAGTTTACCGGGCAAACCAATTACTCCCTGTGGGTTACACGTGTTGGGTTTCCGTCACCGCGGCGTGTGTGTGTTCGATCATGTTTCTTAAACATGAACACAGCGGAAGCAATAAAAATAATAAATACTCCTATTTATTACAACACACACAACACACACATGCTATTACAACAAGTGTAGACATAACCGTAAATTAAAATTTGAAATAAAAGAAATTATCTACGTTATACCTTTCGTATGACGTGTAGCGGGAACGGCATCAACCGGAACGATCCTCGTAAGAATCGTCTCTATCCGTATCCACGCTGAGCTCCTCGGGATGACTTCACTAAGTCACGAGCTTCGTCTTCGTACGGGTTACTAGCCTCGTGTTGAAGACGACGTGATCGAGAGATGATCACGATCCGAATGCAAATTCGGATCCTAAAACGAGTTCTCAAAACTCGCTTCTCCAGAGAGGTATTCGTCAACCAATTGACGAATCCTTCGTCCTCCACCTCAGAGGATTACCGGAGATCAAATCCCCGGTAAGTTAGCCACTGTCGGAGCACTAACCGTCGTCCAAACGATGCTCCGACGAGAGGAGGAGAAGCTGTCCAGAAAACTGGACAGCTTGGTGGAGGATATAGGCGCCGGCCAACCAAGGAAAGAAAAGCCTCACCTTGATGCCAAACCTATAGGGTATCACCGGAGGGTCGCCGGAGTGTTCACCGGCTGATGCTTGGTCGCCGGCAAGGACTTGGACGGCGGCACAAAAGCTGGGCGGCGGCACACCTAGGGTTGGCGTCGACTAGTGGAGGAGAGGGAGGGGGCGGCACAACTAGGTTGGGCGGCAACTCCAATTAGGGTTTTGGATTAGGGTTTAAGCCCTATTTTATAGAGAACTAATTCTCTTAATGGTTAATGGATCAAATCCATAAAGCCCGTTAACCCGCTCCATTAAGATAAGTTAAAATAAACCAAACCATGATGGTTTATTTTAAGTTAAAATGAACCGAACCAACCTTTGGTTCATTCGTTTAATATAAACCAAACCCTTTGGTTTATCCTCCTCCATTGGATTAGAACCAAACAATTTTGGTTCATCCATTACGTCTTCATAAGACATGGCCCATCCACGCTTCCATTGCGACTGAAACAATTTCATGCTCGCTTTATGTTTGGTCCAACCAAACATAGTTTCTCTCGGTCTGAGAATCCCATTCTCAAGCTCGTTTTTGTTAGTACTTATAAGCTCCACATATCTCCACAATGGCATGATATTGTCCACTTTGGGTCTAAGTCCTCATGGTTTTATTTTTGGGCTTTACCCAAAAGGCCTCATACCAATGGAGATATCTTTTTTCTTATAAGCACATGATCTTTTCCATGTCTTACCAATGTGGGACTTTGATTGTATTCCTCATACTCCCAACAATCCCCCCCTCAAACGAAGGACCACATTGGGCCCCCCCTCAAGCCTATCCCTCCTCGAAGGATTTTCTCTGCTTGATGTCCGATCTTCAACCCACCAGGACTTCCTGC
The DNA here is from genome assembly GCA_025175895.1 of Wurfbainia villosa. NCBI lineage: Eukaryota > Viridiplantae > Streptophyta > Magnoliopsida > Zingiberales > Zingiberaceae > Wurfbainia > Wurfbainia villosa. The sequence goes on along the minus strand of CM045994.1, from coordinate 69,341,332 downwards.
CAGTTGTTCGGTCCCCCCGACCCAACTAGACTTCCTTCCTGATGTCTGGTTCTCTTGATCCGGACGTGGGAGCTCAACTTCCTTCGTTCGAGGTTCATGGCTTGACATGGACCATGGCTCTGATACCAATTGTTAGTACTTATAAGCTCCACATATCTCCACAATGGCATGATATTGTCCACTTTGGGTCTAAGTCCTCATGGTTTTATTTTTGGGCTTTACCCAAAAGGCCTCATACCAATGGAGATATCTTTTTTCTTATAAGCACATGATCTTTTCCATGTCTTACCAATGTGGGACTTTGATTGTATTCCTCATACTCCCAACAGTTTTAAATCCTTTGGATTACACTCGTTGTGCGTGTGACCAAATAGGTTCTCGGTTTATGTTGGCCGTCTATAATTAACCATTAATTATAGATCGATCATGAGTGGCACCTAGTAGTACATCATGATCCCCAATTAATCGAAAAGATCAACGGTTGATCCAGAACTATTTCTGAAACCCTTCAGTAGCTCAAATGAATCGTGCCCCATTCCCTTCACTCATCTTATACCCACTTGGTTCAGGACATGGTCTATTGTGTCAGTCCCCACTAGGCTGACTACGTCACACCTAGCCAAAGTATCATTTCCTCGTCCTACGGATTCCAATTACTCCACATGTATTGAAGAGTACCTTACTCTAAACATGTAATGCTTTGGCCAAAGACTTTAGTAACAATCCGACGAGAGGCCATGGGTATACATCTCCTCACAAGGAGTGGTGAATCCTTTATAGGCTATTCAAACACCTTCGATCACTTCGACTTATACCCAATCATCCCGGGTCCACATCTCCTTAGAGATGTTTGCTTAAGATGTCAAAGCATAAGTCTCCATGATCAAGATGACTTGAATACCGCAAGTCAAAGGAACATCGCACTTAAGCCACAAAGAACTTCATTGACATATCTATATCGTGAGAACCATATGAAGTCTTACTACCGTCACTCCAATGAACTAGTTACCATAACTAGCATCCACGATTAACTCCGGACATCACAATGTCTCCAGCCAGTGAGAATCAGCTGCTTGGATACACCAAGGAGTATACCTCGTGCTAGTCTCGACAGAATTGATGGTGTCCAAATCCATCAATTCATCGACTAGGGATAATTTCGATACATCACAATTACACATGTAGAGATACTCACTAGTTGTGATCCAATCACAAATTCTCTCATGCTGTGAATCGTATCGTGGACATTCAGTAAATGAGTTTAAGATCCAATCAAATACATGAAACATGTATACTCAAATAGTGAATCTTCATTTATCATATAAATGGTTCATACATAAGGCGATTGCCTTAGGACATCTCTCATATATTACTAACAACACGGATTCTGATTTCCAATCTGATAGGGATAACAGTAAGTCTACCTCAGGGTTTGTGTTTACTTTGGGAGGTGGAGCCATAGTATGAAAGAGTGTCAAGCAGAAATGTGTGGCGGACTCCACCATGAAAGCTGAGTATGTGGCAGCCTATGAGGCAGCCAAAGAAGCTGTGTGGCTCAGGAACTTCTTGATGGACTTGGATGTGATTCCTGGTTTGCCCAGAACTATCACAATTAATTGTGATAATAATGGTGCAGTTGCAAACTCGAAGGAACCACGGGCCCATAAGGCTAGTAAACACATAGAGTGCAAGTACCACCTGATACGAGAAATCGTAAAGGAGGTAGAAGTTGATGTCGCCTAGATTGCATCAGAGGATGACCTGGTAGACCCTTTCACTAAGGCCCTTCTAGCGAGAGCTTTGATAGGCATGTGGAGGGAAGGGGAATCAGATGTATGGCAGTATAAGGACAGCATAGTCTTTTAGTATAAGTGGGAGATTGTTGGGATGTATACTGAAAGCCTAGCTCTTTTGTATGAACATCTTTATTTTGAAATAAGAATCACATGATCATTGTTTGCATATTTTTATGATTATGCAAAATTGTCTAATACTTTACATTGTAGATAACATGGTGCTTGGGTGATGGCACAGAAGATCATGTTATCAGTCCCTTGTAGAGTATAAGTAGAGGCTCACAACCAATATGGTTTTGGACAAACCATTGGCATGGTTGTAGTGTATCTATGTATTGTTTTATCTTGAACATAAAGTTACACTAGTACACTTAGGTGTATTGAGCAGGACCGACATAGAGGTAATTCAATTTGTTGCTGACGACATAATTGAATCGGACCTCGGATATTATGTTGTACATGCTCTTAATCCCGATATAATAACGGGCACATGTTCTTAATATTTATTTCTTTGATTTACCAGAGGGTGAGATTTCTATGGATTAAATCAATATGCCCGGTAAGTTGGGAAATGATATTATTTACATGGTGTGCCGTTGATTATAGGAGGAATCCGTGTCCTATGTATTAGGTTGATGATGTCCCCTTGAGGAGCTCATAAGGTTCATCATGTAAACCCTGCAGGTTGACTTAGTCAACATGATGATAAGGTTGAGTGGTACTACTCGAGGAGTTAGATGTTGATTAATTGATGGTCAGTAAATCAATTAATTGATAGACATTCGATATCTTAAACACGGGGAGATGGATGTACAAATAATATATGGAGCCCATATTAATTTATGGGGGTTGGTGAGGTAGTTCGATGATGATCCTCTAGTGGAATGGAACATCATTGATGGATCAAGTTTGTGTGGTTCCGATCCATTGGGTGGCCAAGACCCAACTCCTCCTCATGGTCCCTATTGTAGCCTAATATAAACCTCATGAAGTCTAGATCAAATGATGGAAAACAAATCTCTAGATCCAACGGTTAGGATTAAATCTCTAGATCCGGCGGTTGGGATTAAAACCCTAGAACCGACGGTTGAGATTAAATCTCTAGATCCGACGGTTGGGATTAAATCCCTAGAACCGACGGTTGAGATTAAATCTCTAGATCCGACGGTTGGGATTAAATCCCTAGAACCGACGGTTGAGATTAAATCTCTAGATCCGACGGTTGGGATTAAATCCCTAGAACCGACGGTTGAGATTAAATCTCTAGATTCGACGGTTGGGATTAAACCCTAGATCCGACGGTTGGGATAAAACCCTAGATCCGACGGTTGGGATTAAAACCCTAGAACCGACGGTGAAGATTAAACCAAGGCCTATCCCTAACTCTATAAAAGGGTGGCTTAGGGTGGGCGGCAAGGAGAGTGGTGGTTGGATGATGGAAATTAGGGTTTAGCCTCCAATTGCTTGGGCGGCAAGCAACCCTAAGGGGGAAACCCTAATTAGGGTTTGGCTCTTTTGGGTTGGGCGGCCAAGGCTTGGAAGATGAGTGGGCGGCATCTTGAGGAAGATCTCTTCTTCTTTCTTGAAGGTGGCTAGCTCCTAGATATCTTCTCTCCATTATGGTTGGGCGGCAAGAAACCCTAAGGAGGAAACTAAAATTGGATTAGGGTTTGGCTCTTTTGGGTTGGGCGGCCAAGGTTTGGAAGGAGAGTGGGCGGCAACTTGTGGAAGAGTTCTTCTTCTTCCTAGGGTAAGTTGCCGGTTCTAGATCTCCTCCTTCCACCTTGGTTGGGCGGCAAGAAGACCTAAGGAGGAAACCCTAATTAGGGTTTGGCTCCTATGAGTGGGCGGCTAGGGTATGCAAGGAAGTTGGGCGGCAACTATAGGAGAGGAGGTCTTCTTCTTCCTAGGGTGTGGCCGGCTCCTTCCTCTGTTCCCTCCACCGTGTCCGGCGCCCAACATATTCCCTTTCTCCTCTTCACTCCATCTTGGCCGGCGGCACCAAAACTAGGGTTTGTCCCTAGTTCGGTTCCTTGGTTGTTTCCATAATGTTCTCTCTATTCTTGGGGCCGGCGGCATCAATCCTTTTGTGGATTGGTGGTTGGCTCAAGCAAGAATGGAAAGAGAGTTCTTCATTCTTTGGATTGAAGAAGATCTAGGAAGCTTCAACTTGTGGAGGATCTTCGCCCACACGAAGTCTACAAGGAGGTTAGGACATACGATAGAAGATCAAGAGGTATAAAAGTTTTACAACTTTTATTATTGTTCTTTGCATGTTCTTATTGATATGCTAGCTTATGTTTTTTATGTTAGTATATGTTGATTATACTAGATTACATTTGCATGTATTTGTATAATCATAGACCCCGAATAAGAAACACAAAAACCGGCGATCCGTGTGTCGTCTCTTCCGCGGCTAACCAACTAGAAGAGTTGTGTTGCTTGAACAACTAGTTTGTTCAAGCGATTGCTCAAGTTGTTAGCACGACGACGAATTTGTTGTGCTTAGGAAACTCATCCCATCTGGATTAGTTTTCATTAGTGAAAATTTTAATCCGGGGACATGGGAGCCAATGAGCCTCCGAGGAATAGCACGATCGGCCAACAAGGACAAGTCAAATATATTAGGTAAATGTTGGAAAGGTTTACTTTGGAATCTAAGGGACTTGACCTACTACTTGGATCGTAGAGGGTCGTGTACAACAAGGCCGGACTAGGATTTATATCAAATATGACCAACAAGTCGTATATGTCAATTGTAAATCGTAATAGAAAATAAGTCCAAGCATGGGTCCCTAAGATCGTCTTAATTTCACAACTAGGACCTAATAAGTACTGGGTTCCCAAGGACCAAATCCACTACGTGGATAGACCGAATCGATTCAATGGTCTAGGGGGAGATAGTACTAAATTTATTTGCTCTATTACATGAAATTAGACTTGCATGCTTTTTTTTGTTTTAATGTTTAGAATGGCTAGATAGGGTCAATAGCTCATAAATCTTGACAACATAGTACTAGGACGCGGCGAGATGATAGTACGTTAGGGAAACGAAGTCTTGTGCGTTCGAACTAGATAAGGAGTATCTAGCTTGGTGCACTTGACTAAGTTGAACTAGCTGAAGCTACCATGTTGTATCCTTAACTAGTTAGACAAAGAAGTAATCTCAAGTGACTCAAGTAATCAATTTCTTGAATTTGGTTTTGTCTAAGGAAGTGGTCGTTGTTCTGATCAAAGAAGGCCTCTGTTCCTCGCCACAACCTGGAAGCCAACTTCTCGAAAAAGTTACTTGACGAGCTTAGGGTTAAATCCAAATCTAACCCAAGGTTGATTAGTTTCAATTCATTAAATTTAATTAAGTAAAATTGAAGTTATCTGACATAACACATAAGGATAACATGTTTGATCATGTAGAAAGGGTGATATGACTCTAGGACTAATAAACTTCAACCAAATCTCAAAATCCAATATGCGATCTAACTACTATATGTGGAGGATCAATGGATGTTGGACAGTGGGTGCTCCCGACACATGACCGGAGAACGACTAAAATTTTCGAAGCTTAGATTCAAATTCATGGATCGGTAGCTTTCGGAAACAATGGCAAGCTCAAAATCATCCGATCAGGTGATATTGAGCTAAAATCTAACTTTACAATTCGAAATGTTTTATTAGTCACAAATTTTGAGTATAATTTACTTAGTGAAAGTCAATTGTGTGACAACAACTATAAGGTTATATTCTTAGAAAATGAATTATTAATTAAAACTAATGAAACCTCTAAAACAATACTTAAAGGGACTAAGAATAGCAACATCTATACAATTAATTTACCCAACTCCTCAACTAAGTGTCTTATGACACACCAAGAGAAATCTCGGTTGTGGCACCGGTGACTCGACCACTCGCACCCAGGACTCATTCACAAGGGGAGTCAGAGTGGTTTAGTCAAAGGCTTGCCCAACCTTAACAACTTGGATAATAAAATTTATAATACTTGTCAACAAGGTAAACAAACTAGGGCACAACATCAACTTACTAACCAAGATCGAACCAAAAATATGCTTGAGCTCCTACACTTGGTCCTATTCGATTCTCATGGAGCCAAGTGACTAAATAGGAGTCAATTTTGCTTAGTCATAATTGATGACTACTCTAGGTTCACCTAGGTTAGGTTCCTTAAACAAAAAAGTGATACCTTAGACCAACTTACTAACTTACGTAAATTAATAGAAAACAAAAACAACCTTAAGATTAAAAGACTTAGAAGCGATCATGGTGGTGAATTCAAAAACCATAAGTTCACCAACTTCTGTAACCTAAATAGATACCACCATGAGTTCTCTTGTCCTAGAACACCACAACAAAATGGTCTAGTCGAGCGAAAGAATATAACCCTATAAGAAGCCACTAGAACCATGTTAAACGAGTACAACCTACCTGATAGGTTTTGGGCAGAAGCCGTTAGTACGACTTGTTATGTCCATAATAGAATCCTACTAGTCAAGAGGCACCTTAAGACCTCATACGAAATCTACCATGATAAAGTACCTAACATTAAATACTTTAGGGTATTCGGATGTAGGGTACATATCCTAAAAACTAAAGACTACCTGGGCAAATTCACCTCTAAAATAAATACCAAAAAATTCCTAGGATACTCAACCACAAGTAAAGCCTATAGAGTCTATAATAATGAAACCCTAAAAATTGAAGAAACCATTAATGTAGTATTCGATGAAGGAGATAAAACCACAAAACCCGTAGTAGAACCAATTGATGAACCGATTAATACTAGATCCAAATTTGACCATGAAAATGAGTCTAGTATAAATTCTAATCCAAGTCAGTCTAGGTTACAATCAAATCATCCTATTGATCAAGTGATAGGCGATCCTTGTTGGTGCAATCGACCCAGGTCACGATTGACCAGACTCGAGTTGGACTCGAGTAGTGTTTTGATGTTTGATAATGTTTTGGGAAGATTGTTGGTACAATCGACCTGGGTCATGATTGACCGAACTCGAGTTTGACTCGAGGGGTATTTTGATGTTTGACGATGGTTTGACCATTTTTTGACTATATGGTTGACATGGGGTTGACCATATGATGGAAAGTCCAAGTCATGGGTACTTGCCATGGAAAGTTCAAGCATTGGTCTTGGCAAGGGAAAGTCCAAGCTTGAGTCATGGCAAATGGAAAGTCCAACATGGGTTGGTAAGGAAAGTCCAAGGGGTGATATTGGCGGCATAAAGTCCAAGGGTGGAGTCTTGGCAACATAAGTCCAATGGTTGGCGGCGTAAAGTCCAAGTGGAGTATTGGTAGCGTAAGTCCAATGTGCCTTGGCAGTATAGACCAGCATAGTATGACAATAGCTGATGGAAGCATCTGAAGGCTAGCATTTGGATGAACAAGTCATGGATGACTTGGAGGGATCTGATAGGCATGAGGCTGACGGAGGTGGCTAGAAGGCTTAGGTCTAGGCTAAGGGTGGTCTAGCAAGTATGAGGGCATCATACTTGGGGTTAAAACCTCATGGATGAGGTTATCAGTCGACTGATATTATTCTAAGTCGACTGATGTTTGACTACAGGAATAGCCTGGCAGTCGACTGACAATATTGGATAGTCGACTGATGGCATGGGCAGTCGACTGATATATTGATCAGTCGACTGATGTCGATTTTTTGAGCACAGAAGATTCTCGAGTCGACTGCTAGGGTTTGACAGTCGAGTGATGGCTCGATCAGTCGACTGATGGATATGATCAATAGATTGATGGGTATGATCAATAGACTGATGGTCAATCGCAACCTAGGGGTTCAAAATAGAGCTTCATACAGAAACCTTAGTCAAATATATTTAATCTCAAAAATCGAACCCAAATCAATTGAACAAGCTCTTGTTGATCCCGATTGGATTATTGCTATGCAAGAAGAGCTAGCTCAATTCACTAGGAACGAAGTTTGGGAATTAGTACCACCACCTAAAGATAAATCGATTATTGGAACAAGGTGGGTATTCTGGAACAAACTCGATGACAAAGGTAAAGTAGTTAGAAATAAAGTGAGATTGGTCGTAAAAAGATTTAGTCAAGTAGTGGGGTTAGATTATGATGAAAGATATGCTCCCATAGCTAGACTAGAATCAATCAAAATGTTATTAACCTATGTTGCACATCGAGGATTTAAACTATTTCAAATGGATGTGAAATCAGCGTTCTTAAATGGAATTATCAAGGAAGAAGTCTATGTTAGCCAACCCCAGGATTCGAAAGCTTAGACAAACCTGACTATGTTTTTAAACTTAAGAAAGCCCTATATGGACTATAACAAGCTCCTAGAGTTTGGTATGAAAGGCTTTCTATTTACCTTAAGTCTAAAGGGTTTAGCCAAGGCCTAGTTGACCCAACCCTCTTCGTAAAATCCGTGGGCAAAGAAATATTTATTGCCCAAATTTATGTAGATGACATAATTTTTGGAACAACCAACTCAATCCTACTAAACATGTTCATTTCACTAATGGAAAGTGAATTTGAAATGAACATAGTAGGAGAATTAACTTTTTTCCTAGGATTACAAATTAAACAAACTAAAAAGGGAATTTACTTACACCAACATAAATACGCTAAGGAATTAATTAAACGTATTTAGAATGCAAAATGCTAAGGTAATAAATACACCGATGGCCACAAATGTTAATATAGGAGAAGACTTAGAAGGCAAACAAATAGACCTTAAATACTATAGGAGCGCAATAGGTAGTCTCCTGTACTTAACTGCGAGTCGACCCGATATATTATTCGCAGTAAGTATGTGCACAAGATTTCAAACTTGTGCTAAGGAGTCACACCTAATGTTGGTTAAACGTATCCTTAGATACCTAAAGGCTACACTAAATGTAGGGATTTGGTACCCTAGATCTACCGAGTTCGAACTAATCGGCTACTCCGACTCGGACTATGCCAGTAGTAAACTCGATAGAAAGAGAATGAGTGGTTGTTGTTAACTCCTCGGTTTGAGTCTAGTGAGTTGGTGCAGTAGAAAGCAACACTGTGTTGCCTTATCTACCGTCAAAGCCAAATACGTCATGATGGGTGAGTGTGTATCTTAGTTTCTTTGGATGAAGCACACTCTCCAAGACTTTAACTTGAACTTTATCAACACTGAAATTTACATCGATAACATTAGTTCAATTAATTTAACCAAAAATTCTATATGTCACTCTAGGACCAAACATATAGAGGTCAAACACCACTTTATTTGAGAACATGTAGCTAACGGGACCATACAACTCGAATATGTGGAGTCCAAATCGAACCTAGCAGACTTGTTTACCAAACCTTTACCCGAAGCAGAGTTTAGTCGGCTTAGACGTAAATTAGGTATGTGCATAATAGAGTAGAACTTAAAAACTTATACTTTTCTTTATACTCTATTTTCATGCAAATGGAACTAGCCTAGAACTTACCCTAGAAAGCATGCACCTATAGATTTAAGGAGCCAAAACATCTCACAACATATAGGATCAATGTGTTTGTATACTTAGTCACGTAGATGGGTGTGAGATGTTAGGACTTTACTCTTGGTTCCATATGTAGATCCAATGCGTCGACATGAACCATGGAGTATAATTGTCTAAATTGATCCACTCTAATCAGAACTTATTGATTATTCTATATCAATCAAGTCAAATGGAGTTGAACATACTTTTAGATGAGCTTATGTTTAAACTATTATTTTTAAAATCTATTTCGAACATTTTTGGACTTAAACTTCATTTACGGCAAAATTCTAAAAATATGTTTTCCAAAACCCCCCGCTCTTTTCGATTTATGGAAAAAGGGGGAGAAAAGGCCAAAGTTAAGGGATCAAAATTTTTTTTTATAACTTAACGTGCATCTAACTTAAGAACATTGGCCCAAGTTAAGTAAGCTTGAATTACTTAACTTAATCTTTTTTTATGGTTAACCTTTTAATGGAAAAAGGGGGGAGGAAAAGGCTAAAGTTAAGAGATCAAAAGTTAACTTTTGATATCTTAACTTAAAACATAATTTAAACTTTTAGGCCTATACTCGTTAAGTAGCAACAATTAAGGGGGAGAACTAAGATCCTTTCTCAAGTACTCACCTATGGTTAAGGGGGAGGTTACCTCAAGGGGGATGACTTGAAAAAGAATTTTACTCTTAGTTCTACTGAAGCTAACTTACTAAGTTACTCACACTGACTTATTAAGTTATGCATATTCAATATTCATTTGATTTATGCTTCATATTCATGTCATTTACTTAATTCTTTAAGTGTTACATTTAACTTTGTGTCGGTTTAGCATAGATCAAAAAGTGGGAGATTGTTGGTGCAGTAGGCACCAGATAATCGAACCTAAGTTTTGATTATGGTAAAGCTCAAAACTAAGGTATTATTGTTGTCTAACGAGATGAACCAAGTGTGCAGGAATGGTTATGCTAAGCTAAAGGTCGGTGACACCCAGAGAATCTCGGATGGAGAAACATCGGAGGTCGGGCGACACCTGGAGAACTTCAGAGGGAGTCGAAGAACCCAGGTGGAGACTGGAAGCAAAGCTACAAGTCACTAGGACCTAATGTAAGCTCGTGTGTGTGAGTGAATGCAAGGTCGAGTCCTCTGTACGGGGACGTCCTTAGGCGATGATCCGACCAAGACTTCCTATGGAAGGTCTAGGTTGTGTTCGGATGGCAAATGACCGTCAAATTCACTTATATTGCTTTCATTTTTTAGCTAACTTTTTGTTGTAGCTAGAAACCCTAGCAACAGATGATTGCTGGATATTGGCAGTCGACTGTTGGTGGCATCAGTCGACTGTCATTCAAATTCTATCTTCGAGGAGAGTCAAACTTCATCCCTTTATCTTAGGGTGAGGTGGCCATTTTGGATGAAACTTGAGCTCAACGTCCAGTAGGTTGGAAGGCTATAAAAGAAGGGGGGTTTCACCCCTTTAGGTCATCATTCAAGCTCTCCAAGTGCTCCCACAATGCCGCAACTCTTCGACAACTCTACGACAACAAAGCACTATCGAAACGCTGATGACACGAGCTCAACCTCCATTCCATCAGTCGTCTGTATCAATTTTCTTTAGTTGTCACTTCCAATTCTTGTAACTCATTTCCTTTCTGAGCTTTTATGTAAATGAGGTGAGGTAGGCTTATTGCCTCATCCTCAATATTTGTGTTTCCTTGTACTCGCTTTCTCCTATATCCAACGAGGAGGAGAGTTTTAGTGCATTGCCCTCCGTACGCGATCTCGGATCATAAGGACCTTGGATTAGCAGCCGGAAGGCTATTAACCAAGTAAAACCAAATTGTGTATTTACTTTTTCCACAGTGCAATTACTCTTATGCTTTGTTTTATTCGAACGAACGAAAAAGAAATGAGAGATTTACATGCGCTATTCACCCCCCCCCCTCTAGCACGTTTTTTACGATCCAACATTTCCACCATTCTATAATCCTTAGAATCTTGCTGAGACTTCTGAGCATCCTCTTGATTAATAAACTTCTCAGCTCTCGACAATAAGGCATCTAATGGGGTCAAAGATGGGGAACAAGTTGCGACTCAAAAAGCTAATGAAGGGAATCAAGCAATGGCCATGAAAGAAAAGAAGCATCCCACTTTAGATGTTCTTGATGATCCATTACACTTAATTTAAGGTCCAATTACAAGATCTAGAGCTATGAAGATGAAGGAAGTACTAAGTGTGTTAATCAAAGATTCTAAGGCGAAAGCTACAATTGAAGCAGATTTGACCAAGAGTGAATCATGTGGCTTAGTCAACCTAATTCAAACCATAAATGAGCTTAATTAGTCTCCAAGTCGCATTTTGATATAATTCTAATTTTTAGGCTCAATTTCTATCCTTATTTGGGTTGTAATGGTGACTTAAGGCCAATATAACTATATAGTCTACTTAGGCCTTTTCTAAATGGGCTTCCTTTTGGCCTTTTAGGGTTTGTAGGTCACCCTAATGCCTTTTAGGGTTTTTAGGCCACCCTAAAGCTATAAATAAAGGGGGTGGCATCCACACATTTAATCTTTGGTTATTTTCAATCTATAGTATGTTGAGGCTCTCAATTGTTGGTTCTTAATTGAACTAGAACTTATCAACATCAATCCCAAGGTTGTGGCATCTTCCATCTCCTATACCAAGGTTCGTGCTTTCTTAAGCATTGGGTCAAGGTTTTTGATGCAAGTCAAGGGGATAATTGTCGGCTTAAGGATGAAGCTACCAAGGATCATTTATCACTTCTAGAAGGTCCAATTACAAGACTTTGAGCAAAGAGTTTCAATGAAGCATTAAATGGACTAATCGACGAACATTTGACCGATCAAGAGAAAGAAGAAACCAAAATAAGCCCAAGTGAAGATCAAGGGATAATCCATGTAATCAGACTTGTCGATCCTTGACTCAGCCTTGCATGATTTGGTGAAGAACACTAAATGATTATGGGGACTTTCTCATGCATTAAAGATGTATAGAGACTAATGCAAGTCAAGGGGATAATTTTCGGCTTAAGGAAGAAGCTACAAAGGATCATTTCAGAAAGTCCAATTACAAGACTTCGAGAAAAGCGTTTCATGGAAGCATTAAATGGACTAATCGACGAACACTGAACCGATCAAGAGAAAGAAGAAACCAAGATAAGCCCAACTGAAGATCAAGGCCTAATCCACATAATCAGACTTATTGATCCTTGACTTAACCTTGCATGATGAGTGGAAGAACACTAGATGATTATGGTGTTGGGATGTATACTGAAAGCCTAGCCTTTGTATTAACATCTTCATTTTGAAATAAGAATCACATGATCATTGTTTGCATTTTATATTTATGCATATTGTCTGATACTTTACATTATAGATAACATGGTGTGTGGTGTCGCACAGAAGATCATGTTATTAGTTCCTTGTAGAGTATAAGTAGAGGCTCACAACCAAGATGGTTTTGAACAAACCATTAGCATGGTTATAGTGTAATTTGGTATTGGTTTATCTTGACCATAGAATTACACTAGACACTTTGTGTGTACTAAGCAGGACCGATTTAGAGGTAATTCAATTTATACTGACTATATAATTGAATCGGACCTCAGATATTATGGTGTACATGCTCTTAATCGTGATATAATAATGGGCACATGTACTTAGTATTTATTTCTTTGATTTACCAATGGGTGAGATTTATGTGTTAAATTGATAGGCCTAGCAAGTTGGGAAATAATATTATTTACATGATGTGTCATTGATTATAGAAGGAAACCGTGTCATATATATTAGGATGATGATGTCCCCTTAAGGAGCTCATAAAGTTCATCATGTAAATCCTGCAGGTGGACTTGGTCCAACATGATGATAAGGATGAGTGGTACTACTCATGGAGTTAGATATTAATTAATTAAATTGTGAGTAATTTAATTAATTAATGGACATTTGATATTTTAAACACAGGGAGATATTTTGTACAAATAATATGTGGAGCCCATATTTAATTATGCGGGTTGGTGAGATAGATCAATGATAATCCTCTAGTGGAATGGATCATCATTGATGGATCGGGTTTTATGTGGTTCGGATCCATTGGGTGGCCAAGATCCAACTCCTTCTCATGGTCCCTATTGTAGTCTATTATAAATACCTCATGAAGCCTAGATCTATAAGAGGATAGGAAGAGGCTTGGGCAAAGAAGGAGGTTTAGGGTTTGGAGTTGGCATTGGAAAGGCTTGGGTGGCAAGGATATAGGAGGTGTGCTAGGGTTTTGTCTCTTTTGGCTGGCGCACCCTCTTCTTCTCCTAGGGCTGGTGGTGCCACCTTCTCTCTCTCTTTTATCCAGCGACAACAAGAGAGCTCTTGTAGTCTATTATAAATACCTCATGAAGCCTAGATCTATAAGAGGATAGGAAGAGGCTTGGGCGAAGAAGGAGGTTTAGGGTTTGGAGTTGGTATTGGAAAGGCTTGGTGGCAAGGATATAGGAGGTGTGCTAGGGTTTTGTCTCTTTTGGCTGGCGCACACTCTTCTTCTCCTAGGGCCAGTAGTGCCACCTTTTCCCTCTCCTTTGGCCGGTGGCGCCACCTTCTCTCTCTCTTTTAGCCAGCGACAACAAGAGAGCTATCTTGGCTGGCACATCCTTCTTTCTCCTTAGGGGCGACGGACACCAAGCTTGGTGGTTGGTGGTCGGTGCAAGCAAGGAGGAGAAGGAAGCTTTGGTTCTTCCCTTGTTCGGAGCGAGCAAGGAAGGGAAGACACGCGATCTAGGAGGCTTTGATTCTTGGAAGATCGTCGCCCACACGACGTCCAAGAAGAGGATAGGAATACAATAGAAGATCAAGAGGTAAAACAAGAGGTATAATCTTGTTTAATTTTGATTTTATTTCTTTTGTTTTTTGTATGTTATTGATTAACACGAACCCCAATGATAAACACAAAAATCAGCGATCCATTCATCATCTATTCCGCGGCTATTTGAGGAAAAGAGTTAGGTTGCTTGAACAACAAGTTTATTCAAGCGACTACTCAAATCGAATATCAGGATGATGAATCGGTTGCTTAAGTAATCCATCTTCATCCTGATTATTTTTTTTTTATTTGGGGACGTGAGATAGGATCGTCATGCACAAGCGACCGAAGCAGTAAGCAATTTGCCTTCAAGTGGTATCAGAGCCACAGTTTCTAGGTTTGTGTGTTTTGAATTTGATTACTTTCATTCATTTATCATATATTATTTATGTTGGATAATAGTAGGATGAGCGTAGGCTAATTTTTTTATTGTAGGCTTAAGATCCAACTATTATGGCTATGTGATTGTATGTGATTGTGTGTGTGTGATTGTGATTATATTTGAATCCTTTGGGTTGATGAGGCTAATTAGTATTTAATTTTTGTAATTAAATACAACATTGTTTAGCCTCTCATTTTAATTTACTTTCGATCTAGATATGTTGTACACTCCTTTGTGGTGTATAGGATCGATGGATGTAAATAAAAATAGCTTATCTCGGCTCGAATCCTTTTATGGCTTGCGGATGGTAAAGGGAGGAGCGGAGGAGGTGGCGACACGACGGGAAGCATATTGGAAAACAAAAGCCATAATAGTTGGAAAGTTTTTTTTCATATTTATTGCTTATTGTTTGATATACATGTTGTGTGAAAATTCCTCAATTTTAAATTACTAAGTGGAAAAGAGATATTTTTTAATTCCCGTGACCTCCATTACAATTTGACATGTGATGCGAACAAACTTGCGCGTTGGCTATGAGTGCCTTCCTCCATATCGGATGAGTTTGTTTTGTGGATCACTAGGTCAAATATGGTTATAGGAAATTATTTAGGAGTGTGTGTACTTCCCCATCGGAAGGCATATAATCCGAGATAATTGCTTTAGTATCGGGTAATGGTAAACACTTAGATGCAAATAAAAGTATCCTCCCCATAGAAGCCACTGCTTTTATTTGTAGGGCCGAAGAGAAACCAACTATTAATTTTATTTGTCAAAAAGTAAGGTTGAGAAGATAATAAAATTAATGGGTAAAACCTCCTCTTAAAAATGTAGAATTCATATACGTCCACACTATCGTGGCATACGATATTCTCGGTGTTTTGAGGTGTTGGTTGATTTTTAAATTTTATTGTTTGAGGAATCAATAAATTTTGAAATCTAATGTTTTTGATTTATGCAATTCTTAGGTTTTTCAAAATGACTTTCAAACCACTTGCTGTAATTCTGAAAGAAAACAAACTTATTATACCTGACTATGTTATTGGAAAAGGAATCTGGACATTGTCTTGACTGTTGAGGAGTACAAATATGTACTCTTCGAAGAGTGTCCTCCTAAGCCTACTGAGGATTCTAGTGAAAAGGAGAAAGAGAGTTATAAGAAGTGGATCAAGGCTGATGAGATGGTGTGGTGTTACATTTTGGCTTTTATATCAAATGTATTGTAACATTAGCATCAGGCCATGACTACTGCCTATGACATGATGCTCAATCTCAATGAACTTATCGGACACCAAAATCAGGCTGCTAGGCAGGAAGCTATGAGGAACTTGATGATGACCACCATGGTTGAGGTAACACCCGTGAGGGATCATGTTCTCAAGATGATGGCTCATTTGAGTGAGCTGGAAGTCATTGGAGTGGAGATCGATGGGGAAACCCAGGTTGATATCATTTTCCAATCTCTACCTAGGAGTTTTGAGCAGTTTTGCCTGAACTACAACATGAATAAGAGGTTGTATATGTTGGCGGAGCTTCTGACAGAACTCCAGGCGTCAAAGGAGCTTTTTCATCAGAGTTCTCAGGCCATGGTTGCTCAAAAGGTTTCTACTTCTAAGCCGAAAGGCAAGAAGAAGAAGAAACAAGGTGTAGCAAAGGTGGCGGGAGGATCTCAGGGAGGAGTGAATAAGAAGAAAGGCAAGTGCTTCACTTGCAAGCAGACTAGACATTGGAAGGCGGACTGTCCCAACAGGAAACAAAACAAAGGTATATCTTTTAGTTTAGTCGTTGAAACATGTTTAGCGGTGTTATCTACCGGTACTTGGTGTGTAGATACGAAAGCCATTGATCATGTATGCAACTCTTTGTAGGGGTTCCAGGAAACCAGAAGACTAGCTGAGAGAGAGATTACCGTCTGCATGGGAAATGCTACGAAGGTGGCGGCTATTGCAGTGGGAGATATTTATTTATCTTTTGATAAGAATAAAACTTTGGTTCTGAAAAATTGCCTTTTATGTACCTTCATTTAGAAAGAATTTGATTTCACTTTCTAAATTATTTATGGATGGGTATTCTATTTCTTTTAATGACAGAGTTGTTATAAAAAGGAATAGGGAGATTATCTGTTATAAAAAGGAGTAGGAAATTTATACATTCTTGAACCAAAAACTCCCACGATGCAAATAGAAATAAATAACTCATCTTCTAAATCTAATAAGAGAAAAGAACCTTTGAAAATGAACCAAACATATCTTTGGCATCTAAGGTTAGGTCATATTAACCTGAGAAGAATTCAAAGGTTGATAGCTGATGGACCTTTGGGTTCATTAGTGGTGGAAGATTTATCAACCTACGAATCTTGCTTGGAAGGTAAAATGACCAAGAGGCCTTTTAAGGCCAAGGGGTATAGAGCCAAAGATGTGTTGGAATTGGTTCATTCTGATTTGTGTTGTCCTATGTCTATCTAGGCTAGAGGTGGTTTTAAATATTTCATCTCTTTTATAAATGATTATTCATGATATGGATACATTTACTTGATGCACCGCAAGTCTGAATGCTTTGATAGGTTCAAAGAATTCAAGGTTGATGTGGAGAAACATCAAGGTAAAAGTATCAATACACTACGATCTGATCATGGTAGTGAGTACCTCTTGGGAGAGTTTAGGAGCTACTTATCAGAGGCTGGGATTCAATCTCAACTGTCTGCACCTGGTACACCCCAGCAGAATGGTATGGCGGAACGAAAGAATAGGATAATATGGAGATGGTTAGATTGATGATGAGTTATTCTGAGTTACCAGAGTCATTCTGGGGGTATGCTCTGGAAATGACAGTGTATATTCTAAACTTGGTTCCATCTAAATCAGTACCTTCTACTCCCATAGAATTGTGGACTGGGCAAAAGCCTAGTCTGAGACATATTCGGATTTGGGGTAGTCCAGCACATGTGCTTAAGGGAGATGATGGTAAGTTAAAATCTCGTATAGAAGTATGCTTGTTCATAGGCTATCCTAGAGGAATGAAAGGTGGTTTATTCTATCGTCCTAGAGATCATAGGGTGATCGTTAGCACAAATGCCCTATTTTTAGAGGAAAACTATGTGATGAACCACAAGCCCATAAGCAAGATTGTTCTAGAGGAATTAAGAGGGGAAGTCACTACTTCAGTACCAACGGTAAAAGAGGATATACCACAAGTGACTGCACCGTATGTCATAGAGGATACACAGGTGATACCTCGTCATAGTGGGAGGGTTGTTAGACAACCTGATAGATTTATATTGTTGGTAGAATCTTCTGATTTAGTCCTTGGCGAACATGAACCTGATCCCTCGACATATGATGAGTCAATTTTGTTGGATCGAGAAGCGTCGCTAGAGGGGGGAGTGAATAGCGATCGTAAATCTTTTCGACGTTTCGTTCGAGTAGATAATTAAATGAGTAAGAGCAGCAGAAAATAAAGAGACACATTTATTTTTACTTTGTTCACAACCCAGCGGTTGCTACTCCAAGGCCCTATCGGTCCTAGACCACGTACGGAGGGCAAAGCACTATAACGTCTCCTCCTCATTTGAGGTAGGAGACAACGCTCACAAAACTAAAAGTACGAGGATGAGGCAACAAGCATACCTCACCTTGTTACGATTAAAACAAAGAATACAATAAAAACAATTACTTGCTACTGCTGTCGACGAAGGAAATTTGAACTTGTCGTCGCGTCGGCGTTATGACGGCATTGGAGTGTTGGCATTGTAGGAGCACTTGAGAATAAACTTGATGTTATATGGAGTTGGAATCCTCCCCTCCTTTTATAGATTTTGGCCTCTGAATATGTCTTCTTTTTTTTTGGAACAGATCACAAAGTTGTTTAATTTTTATCGCGAAGTGGTCGCGTCAAATCTTATCCGTTTTGACCTAGCGCAAAGGCTGATTCATCGCCATCAGCCGACTGATGACTCCCATCAGTCGACTGATGACCATCAGTCGACTGCCCAATGTCCAGCAGTCGACTGTCAGCCTGGCCACTTCCCTGCAATGAGAGGTTAGCTCAGAAAATGATAAATACGACAGTTTCTAACTGTCCGATCTTGACCTAGACCTTCCACAAGAAGTCTTAGTCGGATCGCCACCTACGGTCATTCCCGTACAGAGGACACGACCTTACCATCTCTCACTCACATGAGCTTACCTCGATACTTACTATGTCGCTTTCACTTCCGGCCTTCCACTCGATTCCTTCGACTCCCTCCGAAGTCACTCGAGTGTCACCCGACCACTGCGGCTTCCTTCGGGTGTCGCTAGCCTTCAGCTCTAGCTTTAGTACTTTTCTGTATACTCGATTTAGCTCGTGAGATAACGATGTAAACTTAACTTTGTGTCTTTGCCATAATCAAAACACAAGTTCGATTATCTGGTGCCCCTACACCAACAAATCCAAGATAAAGATGTGGTATCTTAGCAAATGTCGATGAATTATGAGATAGAATCTATGGATTCAAATCAGGTCTGGGAGCTAGTAGAACCACCCAATGGTGTAAAAGACATTGGATGCAAGTGGATCTATAAAAGAAAGAGAGGATCAGATGGGAAGGTAGAGACCTTCAAAGCATGGCTTATTGCGAAAGGGTATACTCAGAAAGAGGGTATCGATTATGAGGAGACCTTTTCATCGGTAGCCATGCTTAAGTCTATCCAGATTCTCTTATCTATTGCTTCTCATATGGATTATGAGGTTTGGCAGATGGATGTCAAGAAAGCTTTCCTTAATGGAAGTCTTGAAGAAAACATCTATATGGAGCAACCAGAGGGATTCATTGAAAAGGGTAAAGAGCATCTTATGTGCAAGCTTAATCGGTCCATTTATGGATTTAAGCAAGCTTCAAGATCTTAGAACATCCTCTTTGATGAGGTAATCTAGTCATATGGATTTATTCAAAGTCTGAATTAATCTTGTGTATACAAGAGATGTGACGAAAATGTAGTGGTATTTCTTGTACTATACATAGATGACATTTTGCTCATTGGCAACAATGTTAAAGTGTTATCAGACGTAAGGGTATGGTTGTCCAAATAATTTGATATGAAGGACTTGGTAGAAGTGGGACACATCCTTGGGATCAAGGTTTTAAGGGATCGCAAGATAAGGATGTTGTGCTTATCTCAAGCTTCATACATAGACACTATTTTGGCTTGTTTTAGCATGTAGAACTCCAAGAAAGGTTTTCTACCTTTTCGGCATGGAGTACCTTTATCTAAAGAGATGTGTCCTAGAACATCAAAGGAGATAGAGGAGATGAAGGCGGTTCCTTATGCCTCGGTGGTAGGAAGCCTCATGTATGTTATGTTATGTACAAGGTCGGATATCTACTTTATTGTGGGCATGGTCAGCAGATATCAGAGTAATCTAGGACAGGGACATTGGACTATGGTAAAGCTTTGATGAAGTACCTGAGAAGAACTAGGGATTATATGCTGGTATACCAGGCAGATCAATTACTCCCTGTGGGTTACACAGATTCTGACTTCCAATCATATAGGGATAACAGTAAGTCTACCTCGGGTTTTATGTTTACTTTGGGAGGTGGAGCCTGTTAGTAATATATGAGAGATGTCCTAAGGCAATCGCCTTATGTATGAACCATTTATATGATAAATGAAGATTCACTATTTGAGTATACATGTTTTATGTATTTGATTGGATCTTAAACTCATTTACTGAATGTCCACGATACGATTCACAGCATGAGAGAATTTGTGATTGGATCACAACTAGTGAGTATCTCTATATGTGTAATTGTGATGTATCGGAATTATCCCTAGTCGATGAATTGATGGATCTGGACACCATCAATTCTGTTGAGACTAGCACGAGGTATACTCCTTGGTGTATCCAAGCAGCTGATTCTCACTGGTTGGAGACATAGTGATGTCCGGAGTTAATCGTGGATGCTAGTTATGGTAACTAGTTCATTGGAGTGACCAGTCGTAAGACTTCATATGGTTCTCTGCATATATAGATATGTCAATGAAGTTCTTACTGTGGCTTAAGTGCGATGTTCCTTTGACTTGCGGTATTCAAGTCATCTTGATCATGGAGACTTATGCTTTGACATCTTAAGCAAACATCTCTAAGGAGATGTGGACCCGGGATGATTGGGTATAAGTCGAAGTGATCGAAGGTGTTTGAATAGCCTATAAAGGATTCACCACTCCTTGCGAGGAGATGTATACCCATGGACTCTCGTCGGATTGTTACTAAAGTCTTTGGCCAAAGCATTACATGTTTAGAGTAAGGTACTCTTCGATACATGTGGAGTAACTAGAATCCGTAGGGACGAGGAAATGATACTTGGGCTAGGTGTGGCGTGAGTCGACCTAGTGAGGGACACAATAGACCATGTCTGAACCAAGTGGGTATAAGATGAGTGAAGGGAATGGGGCACGATTCATTCGAGCTCAAGGGTTTCAGAAATAGTTCTGGATCAACCGTTGATCTTTTCGGTTAATTGGGGATCATGATGTACTACTAGGTGCCACTCATGATCGTTCTATAATTAATGGTTAATTATAGATGGCCAACCTAAACCGAGAACCTATTTGGTCACACGCACAACGAGTGTAATCCAAAGGATTTAAAACGAGCTTGAGAATGGGATTCTCAGACCGAGAGAAACTATGTTTGGTTGGACCAAACATAAAGCGAGCATGAAATTTTTTCAGTCGCAGAGGAAGCGTGGATGGGCCGTGTCTTATGAAGACATAATGGATGGACCAAAATGGTTTGGTTCTAATCCAATGGATGAGAATAAACCAAAGGGTTTGGTTTATATTAAACGAATGAACCAAAGGTTGGTTCGGTTCGTTTTAACTTAAAATAAACCATCATGGTTTGGTTTATTTTAACTTATCTTAATGGAGCAGGTTAACGGGCTTTATGGATATGATCCATTAACCATTAAGAGAATTAGTTCTCTATAAAATAGGGCTTAAACCCTAATCCAAAACCCTAATCTATTTTGGCCGCCCAACCTAGTTGCCGCCCACCCTTGTTGGTGATTTCGGCGCCCAACTACAAGCTGCCACCGCCCAGCTTTGTGCCGCCGTCCAAGACCCTTGCCGGCGTCCAAGCTCCAGCCGGTGAACCTCCGGTGATCTCCTATAGGTTCGGCATCAAGGTGGGTTTTTCCTCTCCTTGTTTTGGCCGGCGCCTACTCCTCCACCAAGCTGTCCAGTTTTCTGGACAGCTTCTCCTCCTTCGTCGGGCGTCGTTTGGACGACGGTTAGTGCTCCGACAGCGGCTAACTTACCGGGGATTTGATCTCCGGTAATCCTCTGAGGTGGAGGACGAAGGATTCGTCAAACGGTTGACGAATACCTCTCCGGAGAAGCGAGTTTTGAGAACTCATTTTAGGATCCGAATTTGGATTCGGATCGTGATCATCTCTCGATCACGTCGTCTTCAACACGAGGCTAGTAACCCGTACGAAGACGAAGCTCGTGACTTAGCGAAGTCATCCCGAGGAGCTCGGCGTGGATACGGATAGAGACGATTCTTACGAGGATCGTTCCGGTTGATGCCGTTCCCGCTACACGTCATACGGAAGGTATAACGTAGTTTAATTTCCTTTTATTGCAAATTTTAATTTACGGTTATGTCTACACTTGTTGTAATAGCATGCGTGTGTTGTGTGTGTTGTAATAAATATAGATTTATTAATTTTAATTGCTTCCGCTGTGCTCATATTTACGAAACATGATCGAACACACACACGCCGCGGTGCCGGAAACCCAATAGTGGTATC
This sequence comes from Wurfbainia villosa, assembly GCA_025175895.1. Classification (NCBI taxonomy): domain Eukaryota; kingdom Viridiplantae; phylum Streptophyta; class Magnoliopsida; order Zingiberales; family Zingiberaceae; genus Wurfbainia; species Wurfbainia villosa. Next base: position 69,318,994 of record CM045994.1, on the reverse strand, counting down.
AGAGCCCAGGTTGTGTTTAGACATAATCGTAAAAATGGTTTTGCGATAGTCATAATGTATTTCTGGAAGTTTTCTAAATTTTGGAAATTTAGAAGTATTTATGGAAATTTTTCAATTTTGGAAAGTCTAGAAGTATTTATGGAAATCTTCCACTTTTGGAAAGTTGGAAGTATTTATGGAAATTTATATTTTCCATAAATAAAATATTTGATTAGATTCTGGAAATTTGTTTCCTAATTTAATCATGATTTGATTTGGGAAATCAAATCTTAAAATATTTAATTTCCATAAGTAGTTTTAAAGATTTAGGAAATTGGTTTCCTAAATAGATTTTCCTTAATCAAATAATTCCATGAATAAAATATGTGATTAGATTTGGAAATTTGTTTCCTAATTTAATTATGATTTGATTTGGAGAATCAAATCTTAAACATATTTTATTTCCATAAATAGTTATGACATATAAGAAAATTATATACATGACATAATTGTATGCCATGTAATTGCATTAGATGCATAACATTATGCCATGCGTGTCGTGACATGTAGATGTATGCCATGTATGCCATGCCATGTAGATAATAGTTATTTTCATGCAAAGAGGATGAGACATAAAAACCCTTAATCAATATTAAAGCCTACACCTTCCATTAATATGGTTAGAACCAGAGTTCTGTTTCTTGTTTGGGTTGTTGGACTCTCTCCAAGCCCGGCTCGAACCTGAATATGTTCAAACCATGGAATAGTTTAATACTAATATGGTAAGAGTCAGAGGTCAATCGTTAGCTTTGGTTGTTGGACTCTCTCCAAGCTGGGCTAATTGGTTGAATGCGCTCTAACCATATTAAAACTATGTCCTGATTAATGGGTTGGCTTTAACCTGGAGCATCGGTTTGTTGGACTCTCTCCAAGGTCGATGTAAAGGGAGGTGAAGTTGGGTGCTATGCATATGATGCATACTTGTTAATGTGTTAACAACCCGATGTATGTGTGAACATTCAATTAGTTGATAGCACATTGTGATAGTTGCATATACGGGATATGCAATCGGTATAGATGATACCTACCGTCGTAGTTATGAATGGCTTGTTGGACTCTCTCCAAGGTTGTTCATAACTATGATGGATATCAGCCCATTCGGAGATGGACCTACAATCTCCCGAAGTGATTTTGGGGTTTTTGAAATTCGAAAAATGAATGGGATTTATAAATGTATATTGATGCATTTTAAAATCATTTTCTCATATATGCTCGTTTTGTATTTCTAGGTCAATAAATTGATCATGACGTCTTTGAATTTGCGCACTATTTTGGATTCGAACAAACTGAGCCTAACTTCTGGGTGGCTTAGAAACGAGAATTGTTCTCAAGGCGGAAAAGCTTGCATATGTCCTTGAAGAGCCTCTTCGCCGTCCTAAGGCGATGCAACTCGGACCAAATGTTGGTCTATCGAAGCATGTGGCGGTCTGAGTGGCGAGTTGCATCATGCTAGCGGCGATGGTACCTAAGCCGCAGGCGAAGATGAGCATATGGATGCTAACACTATGGTCTTCCATCTTCATGAGTTGTTCGATGAGCAAGCGAGATCCGAAGGTTCGAGGTCTCTAGGCTCCTCTTCACCACGAAGATGCAAGAAGGTTAAATCTGTAGTACGCTTTGTGCTAAAGATGAACGGGTACATCGAGCGGCTAGCTACCCTCGGTTTTGTGATGGATCATGAGTTAAGTATTGACTTAATTCTGCATTGTTTGCCCAAGAGTTTCTCGAAATTTGTGATGAACTATCGGATGAACAAATTGGAATCCACCATTCCCGAGCTCCTCAATATGCTGAAGACTGTGGAGCCTTCTGTGAAGCATGAGGAGAAGGCGGTTCTGTTAGTTGATTCCTCAAAGAAAGGTTCTAAGAGGAAGGCAAAAGAACATAAGAAAGGAAAGAAAAAGGCAAAGAAGGTGGAACCCAGTATAAAGGGCACTTGCCATCACTGTGTCAGGAAGGCCATCGTGAAGAAACTGCAAGATTTATCTTGAGTTCATGAAGAAGAAGAAGGCATCCGATGCCCCATCCTCTTCAGGTATCTTCGTTATTGATTGTCATTCTATTTCCTTAGACACTTGGGTATTGGATACTGGGTGTAGCTCACATATATGTAATGACATACAGGGGCTAAGGAATAGAAGAAGACTTGTCGGAGGGAGTCAAATTTGCGAGTTGGCAATGGAGCAAAGGTTCTTTGCTCGCCATCGGAACTTATTTCTTTGAAGCTCCTAGTGGACTAGTCTTGGAACTGGACAATTGCTATTATGTTCCTTCTCTAATAAAGAACATTGTTTCTATTTCCTGCTTAAATAGAAATGGTTTCCATTTAACGTTTAGTAACAATTGTTGTTATATAACTTTGAATGACGTACTTTATGGAACTGGAACTTTGAGTAATGACATTTATACGTTGGACGTATCCAGTGACATTTTCAATATCGAAGCGAGCAACACGCGTGCTCGAAAGGATAATCACATAGACTCCTATATGTGGCATTGTCGTCTTGGCCATATAAGCAAGAAACGCATGTCCGAATTACACCGATGTGGAATTCTGGAATCGTTTGAATTGGATTCATACGATACATGCGAATCATGCTTAAAAGGCAAGATGACTAAGTTACCTTTTACTGGAAAAGGTGAACGAGTGGGAGAGTTACTAGGTTTAGTACATACTGATGTATGTGGACCTATGTCAACTCAAGCATTAGGAGGCTATAGCTACTTCATTACCTTCACCGATGATCACTCACGGTTTGGATATGTGTTCTTGATGAAACACAAGTCTGAAGCCTTTGAAAGGTTCAAAGAATTCAGAAATGAAGTAGAGAAACAACATGACAAGAGTATTAAAATACTTCGATCGGATCGAGGTGGTGAATACTTAAGTCAAGAGTTTCTTGATTATCTAAGAGACAATGGCATATTGTCTCAATGGACTCCGCCCTATACACCACAGCATAATGGTGTATCTGAGAGGCGTAACCGGACCTTGTTGGACATGGTCAGGTCAATGATGAATCATGCAACTCTTCCCAAGTCCTTTTGGGGTTATGCACTTCAGACAGCTGTTTACTTGTTAAACAGAATGCCTACCAAGGTAGTCTCAACTACTCCATATGAGATATGGAATGGTAAGAAACCTCATGTATCTTACTTGAAGATATGGGGTTGTCCTGCTTATGTGAAGCGGACTGTATCAGACAAACTGGATGCTAAGTCTGATAAATGTCTATTTATTTGATAACCTAAGGAAACAAGGGGTTACCAATTCTATCATCCTGTGGAACAAAAGGTGTTTGTTTCAAGGCATGCTGTGTTTCTAGAGAAAGAGTTTCTCTTGCAAGAAAACAGTGGGAGTCGAGCTTGAGGAGGCTCGAGAGACTCAAATAGACATTAATGAGATACCTGGTGAAGCACAACAGCCGACAACTCATAGTGATGAGCAATCGGCTGGACCTATTGTAACACCACATCTTCGTAGATCTGGTAGAACACGCAATATTCCTGAGAGATATGGATTTTTCGTAAGCGAATCGAACGACGTGTTACTCATTGATGATGAGGAGCCTACTAGTTATGAAGAAGTGCTGACAAGTTCAGTAAGGGATAAGTGGCTTGGTGCCATGAAGTCGGAAATGGATTCCATGTACGAAAACCAAGTTTGGAACTTGGTTGACCCACCTGAAGGCATAAAGCCTATAGGGTGCAAGTGGGTTTTCAAGAAGAAAACCGACATGGATGGTAATGTGATTACCTATAAGGCTAGATTGGTGGCGAAAGGATATCGTCAAAAGCAAGGTGTTGATTATGACGAAACCTATTCGCCTGTAGCTATGCTTAAATCCATTCGGATGCTCCTGGCCATAGCAGCTCATTATGATTATGAGATATGGCAGATGGATGTGAAAACAACTTTCCTTAATGGAAACTTGCTCGAGGACATGTATATGATACAGCCTGAGGGTTTCACATCGGTTGATAAAACCAAGGTATGCAAGTTGCGATGATCCATTTATGGATTGAAGCAAGCATCCAGGAGCTAGAATATCCGTTTTGATGAGACGATCAAAAAGTTTGATTTCTCACAAAATCCAAACGAACCTTGTGTGTACAAGAAGGTTAGTGGGAGTGCAGTCGTGTTCCTAGTATTGTATGTCGATGATATATTACTTATAGGAAACGATGTGTCAATCTTACAGTCAGTTAAGGTTTGGTTATCCAAGACATTCTCCATGAAAGACCTGGGAGAAGCAACCTACATCCTTGGGATTAAGATCTATAGAGATAGATCGAAACGGTTGCTTGGTCTTTCGCAGTCTACATATATAGACCGAGTGCTAAAGAGGTTTAGCATGTCGGAATCCAAGAAAGGTTATCTGCCCATCAGGCATGGGGTACACCTTTCGAAGTCTATGTGTCCGCGCACAGAAGACGAGAGGATTTGCATGAGTAAGATTCCCTATGCATCCGCAATAGGATCTATCATGTATGCTATGTTATGTACGAGGCCCGATGTATCGTATGCTCTGAGTGTCATGGCGGATACGATCCGATCGAGAATGGATCATTGGCGGTAAGACGATCCTTAAGTACTTGAGAAGAACTAAGGATGTGTTCCTAATATATGGAGAAGGGACATGGTGATACGCGGTATCGGATGCCGGCTTCGAACAGACAAGGATGATTCGAGTCTCGATGGATACGTGTTCACCTTGAATGGGGGCGCAGTGAGTTGGAAAAGTTCCAAACAAGAGACTGTAGCGGATTCTACCACTGAGGCAGAATATATTGCAGCTTCGGAAGCAGCAAAGGAAGAGGTTTGGATCAAGAAGTTCGTTCATGAACTTGGTGTGATTCCGGCCATTGTTGAAGCAATACCGGTCTACTGCGACAACAATGGAGCAATTGCAGAGGCGAAAGAGCCAAGGTCTCATCAACGATCCAAACATGTGCTTCGCCGCTATCATCTTTTCAGAGAGATCATCAGTAGGAACGAAATACAAATCGAGAAAATTCCCACTGAAAGGAACTTAGCGGATCCTTTGACTAAAGCATTACCTCAAAGTAAGTTTGAGGGTCATGTTGGTGCTTATGGTATTGGATACCGTAGCGATTGGCATTAGGCCAAGTGGGAGTCTGTTAGTAATATATGAGAGATGTCCTAAGGCAATCGCCTTATGTATGAACCATTTATATGATAAATGAAGATTCACTATTTGAGTATACATGTTTTATGTATTTGATTGGATCTTAAACTCATTTCTTTGAATGTCCACGATACTCGATTCACAAGATGAGAGAATTTGTGATCGGATCACAACTAGTGAGTATCTCTACATGTGTAATTGTGATGTATCTAATTATCCCTAGTCGATGAATCGATGGATTCGACACCATCAATTCTCGCCGAGACTAGCACGCAGGTATACTCCTTGGTGTATCCAAGCACCGATTCTCACCGGGCCGAGACATAGTGATGTCCGAGTTAATCGTGGATGCTAGTTATGGTAACTAGTTCATTGGAGTGACCACCGTAAGACTTCATATGGTTCTCTGATATATAGATATGTCAATGAAGTTCTTATCGGGCTTAAGTGCGATGTTCTTCGACTTGCGGTATTCAAGTCATCTTGATCATGGAGACTTATGCTTTGACATCTTAAGCAAACATCTCTAAGGAGATGTGGACCCGGATGATTGGGTATAAGTCAAGTGATCAAGGTGTTTGAATAGCCTATAAAGGATTCACCACTCTTATGCAGGAGATGTATACCCATGGCCTCTCGCTGATTGTTACTAAAGTCTTTGGCCAAAGCATTACATGTTTAGAGTAAGGTACTCTTCGATACATGTGGAGTAACTAGAACTGTGAGGACGAGGAAATGATACTTGGGCTAGGTGTGACGAGTCACTAGTGGGGATCGACACAATAGACCATGTCCCAAACCAAGTGGGTATAAGATGAGTGAAGGGAATGGGGCACGATTCATTCGAAGCATCAAGGGTTTCGTAAATAGTTCTGGATCAACCGTTGATCTTTTCGGTTAATTGGGGATCATGATGTACTACTAGGTGCCACTCATGATCGTTCTATAATTAATGGTTAATTATAGATGGCCAACATAAACCGAGAACCTATTTGGTCACACGCACAACGAGTGCAAAGGATTTAAAACGAGCTTGAGAATGGGATTCTCAGACCGAGAGAAACTATGTTTGGTCGACCAAACATAAAGCGAGCATGAAATTGTTTCAGTCGCAATGGAAGCGTGGATGGGCCGTGTCTTATGAAGACATAATGGATGGACCAAAATGGTTTGGTTCTAATCCAATGGATGAGAATAAACCAAAGGGTTTGGTTTATATTTTACGAATGAACCAAAGGTTGGTTCGTTCGCTTTAACTTAAAATAAACCATCATGGTTTGGTTTATTTTAACTTATCTTAATGGAGCGGTTAACGGGCTTTATGGATATGATCCATTAACCATTAAGAGAATTAGTTCTCTATAAAATAGGGCTTAAACCCTGTTGGTGATTTCGCGCCCAACCCTAAGTTGCCACCCCCAGCTTTGTGCCGCGCCCAACTTGTGCGCCCGCCCAGCTTCATGCCGTGAACCTCCGCGACCCTCCGTGATCTCCTAGGTTCGCATCAAGGTGGGTTTTTCTCTCCTTGTTTTGGCCGGGCGCCTACTCCTCCACCAAGCTGTCCAGTTTTCTGACAGCTTCTCCTCCGCCGGAGCGCTGCTTGACGACGGTTAGTGCTCCGACAGCGGCTAACTTACCGGGGATTTGATCTCCGGTAATCCTCTGAGGTGGAGGACGAAGGATTCGTCAAACGGTTGACGAATACCTCTCCAGAGAAGCGAGTTTTGAGAACTCGTTTTAGGATCCGAATTTGGATTCGGATCGTGATCATCTCTCGATCACGTCGTCTTCAACACGAGGCTAGTAACCCGTACGATGACTAAGCTCGTGACTTAGCGAAGTCATCCCGAGGAGCTCGGCGTGGATACGGATAGAGAAGATTCTTACGAGGATCGTTCCGGTTGATGCCGTTCCCGCTACACGTCATACGGAAGGTATAACATAGTTTAATTTCCTTTTATTGCAAATTTTAATTTACGGTTATGTCTACACTTGTTGTAATAGCATGCGTGTGTTGTGTGTGTTGTAATAAATATAGATTTATTAATTTTAATTGCTTCCGCTGTGCTCATGTTTACGAAACATGATCGAACACACACACGCCGCGGTGCCGGAAACCCAACAGAGCCATTGTATGGAGGAGTGTCATGTAGAAATGCGTGGCGGACTCTACCATGGAAGTTGAGTATGTGGTAGCCTATGAGGAAGCCAAAGAAGTTGTATGGCTCAGGAAATTTTTGATGGACTTGTATGTGATTCCTGGTTTGCCCAGAACTATCACAATTTATTGTGATAACAGTGGTTCAGTTGCAAACTCGAAGGAACCACGAGCCCATAAGGCAAGTAAACACATAGTGCGCAAGTACCACCTGATACGAGAGATCGTAAAGCGAGTAGAAGTTGTTATCGCCAAGATTGCATCAAAGGATAATCTGACAGATCCTTTCACTAAGGCCCTTTCAGCGAGAGCTTTTGATAGGCATGTGGAGGGAATGAGAATCAGATGTATGGCAGTTTGATGGCAGCATAGTCTTTTAGTATAAGTGGGAGATTGTTGGGATGTATACTGAAAGCATAACCTTTGTATGAACATCTTCATTTTGAAATAAGAATCACATGATCATTGTTTGCATTTTATATTTATGTATATTGTCTGATACTTTACATTGTAGATAACATGGTGTGTGGTGTTGCAAAAAAGATCATGTTATCAGTTCCTTGTAGAGTAAAAGTAGAGGCTCACAATCAAGATGGTTTTGGACAAACCATTGGCATGGTTGTAGTGTAATTTGATATTGATTTATCTTGACCATATAATTATACTAGTACACTTTGTGTGTACTGAGCAAGACCAATTTAGAGGTGATTCAATTTATATTGACTATATAATTAAATCAGACCTCAGATATTATGGTGTACATACTCTTAATCCTGATATAATAACGGACACATGTACTTAGTATTTATTTCTTTTATTTACGAATGGGCGAGATTTATGTGTTAAATCGATAGTCCTGGTAAGTTGAGAAATAATATTATTTACATGGTGTGTCGTTGATTATAGGAGGAATCCGTGTCCTATATACTAAGATGATGATGTCCCCTTGAGGAGCTCATAAAGTTCATCATGTAAATCCTGCAGGTGGACTTGGTCCAACATGATTATAAGGATGAGGGGTACAACTCATGGAGTTAGATATTAATTAATTAAATTGTCAGTAATTTAATTAATTAATGAACATTCGACATCTTAAACACGGGGAGGTATTTTGTACAAATAATAGGTGGAGCCCATATTTAATTATGGGGGTTGGTGAGGTAGATCAATGATAATCCTCTAGTGGAATGGATCATCATTAATGGATCGGATTGGGTGGCCAAGATCCAACTCCTCCTCATGGTACCTATTGTAGTCTATTATAAATACCTCATGAAGCCTTGATCTATAAGAGGATAAGAAGAGGCTTCAGTGAAGAAGGAGGTTTAGGGTTTGGAGTTGGCGTTGGAAAGGCTTGGGCCGCAAGGATATCGGAGGTGTGCTAGGTTTTTGTCTCTTTTGGCCGGCGCACCCTCTTCTTCTCCTAGGACCGGCGGCGCCACCTTCTCCCTCTCCTTTGGCCAGCGGCGCCGCCTTCTCTCTCTCTTTTGGCCGGCGGCAATAAGAGAGCTCTCTTGGCCAGTGCATCCTTCCTTCTCCTTAGGGCCGACGGACACCAAGCTTGGTGGTTGGTGGTCAGTGCAAGCAAGGAGGAGATGGGAGCTTTGATTCTTCCCTTGTTCAGAGCGAGCAAGGAAGGGAAGACATGCGATCTAGGAGGCTTCGATTCTTGGAAGATCATCGCCCACACAACGTCCAAGAAGAGGATAGGAATACAATAGAAGATCAAGAGTTAAAACAAGAGGTATAATCTTGTTTAATTTTGATTTTAGTTCGTTTGTATTTTGTATGTTATTGATTAACATGGACCCCGATGATAAATACAAAAATCGACAATCCATTCATGATCTATTCCACGGCTAATCGAGGAAAAGAGTTAGGTTGCTTGAAAAATAAGTTTGTTCAAGCGACTACTCGAATTGAATAGCACGATGATGAATCGGTTGCTTGGGTCATCTATCTTCATCCGGATTAATTTTTTTTTTATCCGGGGACATGAGATATATAGGATCGCCATGCACAAGCGACCGAAGTGGGAAGAAATTTCCCTTCAATGGGGGCTTGCTTGTGCATTAAAGACATATGGAGGCTTGAATTTTGTGGGTTTCTAAGGTTTCTGCATGCTTACATGCAAGTCTTGGTACTTTAATTGTTTGAGTTTCTAAGTTGTGTGCATGCTTACATGCAAGCATGGGTACTCTAAATTGTTTGCATGCTTTTTGTACTCTTACTTGGTTACTCCAACTATATAAGGGAGGGAAATCCAAACATGGAAGGAAACTCTTGGTGAGAAATATTAGTGTGCTCTCTTTGTTCTTGGAAAGACTTTTGAACATATCGAGTTTATCCTTGTGGCATTCAATAATCGAAACTTATCACTATGCAGGTGTGGCGTTTCTTCTCTTTCATAGTCTTGGCTCGTTCCAATCCTTGGGTATTGGTCAAGGATCAAATTCTTGTCTTCTAATCCTGGGGTTCTACCCATCATTGTCTCGGGTTCCATCACAGTTGTTGGTGGGGTTCGAATAATCTGGTATCAAAGCTTCATTTTAAAGGCAAGTGCTAAATCTATCTTTACTTGCTGTTCTATACAAAAAAAAAGGAAAAAAGAAGTTGTTTGTGCAAGTCAAAGTTTTATTGAACCCTTAGAATTAACTTCAAGAGTTCATTTTTTGTTTACTCATTTTTTCTCTTAATCTTCACTCTTTCATTTTCTCTTCCATCATCATAAGTTTCATTTTTTTCACTTGTCTACCCTTTCATTTTCTCTTCTGTCATCATAAATTTCGGTTATGTTCTCATGTTTGAATTACTATGGGATATTCTGATTTGTTCTAAAGTTTGATCAAGAACTAATAAGATCCTCCAGTAAATACGAGTGTGAATGCCCTACTCTTGAGAGCCAAAAAAAAAACATATATGTGACGGAGTGCTTTGTGAGGTTTCTTTCATCTTTACAGAAATGTCCAACAACCAGGAAGATGCTACAACTGAGGTGACTAGACAACCTCCAAATCTGCAAGTGCAAGCGTTGATGGGGGAAATGAGTCGGATGATGAGGGATGAATTTGAAGCTATCCATGAGAGGTTGGATTGAGTGGAAGGGGTGACACCGAGATGACATAAACCAGACCATTCTACGGTACCATAATAGAGGCGTGCTAAGTGAGTTGATGAGGAAGAAGAAGAGGGAGTGGAAGAATTTTGTGAGAAAAACTACAACCAGGGTTGGATTGGAAATAGAGGAGATAGAAACAAATGTAGTGAGGATTGGAATCCTTGTGGAAATAGAAGGAATAATGACTTAGGAGGAATAAAGCTGAAGATTCCATCCTTCCAAGGGAAAAGTGATGCAGAAGTTTATTTAGAGTGAGAAACAAAGATGGAGATGGTGTTTGAGTGCCATGATTTCTCAGAGCTTAAGAAGGTTAAGCTAGCGGCCATCGAATTCACAGATTATTCTATTGTTCATTGGGATCAAGTGGTGATAAACCGGAGAAGTAATAGAGAGCAACATGTGTCTACTTGGGTGCAGATGAAAGTGCTCATGAGAAGAAGGATTATACCCAACCATTACTATAGGAGCTTATATCAGTGGCTGTAGAGGTTATCTCAAGTATCCAAAAGTGTTGATGAGTACTTCAAGGAGATGGAATTGTCAATCATGCGTGCTAATGTCGATGAAGATCGGGATGCCACCATGGCTAGGTTTTTGCAAGGTTTAAACCCAGAAATTGCTGATATTGTTGAATTGCAACATTATGTGTAGTTGTCAGATATGGTCCACCAGACACTAAAAGTGGAGGAACAACTCACACAGAGGGGATTGGCAAAGAAGGGACAACCCATGGCTACCAACAACCCATGGAGAGAAGCTCCAAGAAGGGTTGAACCACGACAAAACAAGCCAAAGTTTGAACCTTTTAAGATGCCCAAACCAACAACATCCGCTACTCAAGGTACTATAGATTCCACATCTTCTGAATCCCGTGATATCAAGTGCTTTAAATGCCAAGGGCGTGGCCACATAGCCAGGCAATGTGTGAACAAAAGGGTAACAGTGATAAATGCCCAAGGAGAGCTTGAGTCATAAGATGAGGATGATGTAGCTGAGGAAGTTCCACCAAAAGGGGACAGTGATGATGAACAACATGCTGTTGTTGGAGACTTATTGGTAGCCCGATGAGTTCTCAATCTACAAGCTAAGGAGAAAAAAGATAATCAAAAGGAGAACTTATTTCATACTCGTAACAAGGTTTGCAATGTCATTATTGATTAAGGGAGTTGCACCAATGTGGAAAGTACTGATTTTATAAAAAAATTATCTTTATCAACTCAGAAACATCCACATCCCTATCGCCTTCAGTGGGTGAACGATTGCGGTGAAATCAAGGTAACAAAGCAAGTCTTGGTAGCAATTTCCATTGGCAAATATGAAGATGAGTTGTTGTGTGATGTGGTTCCCAAGCATTCATGGCATCTATTATTAGGGAGACCTTGGCAATTTGATCAGAAGGTAATTCATGATGGGTTCACAAATAGATATTCCTTTACTCGGAAGAGACAACCTATTACTCTTGTACCATTAACTCCAAGACAAGTTATGGAGGATCATCTAAAATTACAAAGAGCTACAGAGAAGAAGAGAGAAAAAGAAATTGAGAAAAAAGAAAAGAAGAGAGAAAAAGAAACAGAGACAAAAGAAAAGAATATTGAAAAAGAAATTGAGAGAAAAGGAATTGATAAAAAAGAAAAGAAGTGATAAAAAGAAACAGAGATGAAAGAAAAGAATCAAGAAAAGAGAATTGAGAGAAAAGAAATTAAAAAAAAAAGTAGTTGAGAGAAAAGAAGTTGAGAGAAAGGAAAATAGCTTCTATGAAAAAAAAGTGAGATCAAACAAGCTTTGTTTTCAAATAGGGTGCCTCTTATTCTATTGTATAAGGAGGGACTCTTAAGCACTAATGAGCTTAACAATTCTTTGCCAAGTGTTGTTGTTTCTCTATTACATGAATTCAAGGATGTCTTTCCTGAAGAGGTTCCACATGGGTTTGCCTCCGATTCAGGGAATTGAACACCGAATCAACTTCATACCCAGTGTATCCATGCCAGATCGACCTGCCTATAGAAGCAATCCGGAGGAAACCAAAGAACTTCAAAGACAAGTTACTGAATTACTTGAAAAAGGATATGTTCAAGAAAGCATGAGCCCTTGTGTCATCCCTACATTACTTGTTTTCATGAAGGATGGTACATGGAGGATGTGTGTGGATTGTCGAGGCATCAACAATATAACGGTAAAGTATCGCCACCCAATTCCTATACTTGATGATATGCTTGATGAGTTGCAGGGTTCTTGCGTGTTGACAAAAATTGATCTTAGAAGTGGATATCATCAGATTAGGATGAAAGAAGGCAATGAATGGAAGATAGGTTTAAAGACCAAGCATGGCTTATATGAATGATTAGTAATGCTTTTGGTTTATCTAATGCTCCGAGCACTTTTATGCGTTTGATGAACCATGGTTTGCATGCTTTCTTAGGACAATTTGTAGTTGTGTTTTTCGATGATATTTTGATTTATAGCAAAAGCATAGAAGAGCATATCCACCATTTACGGTCTATTTTGAGGGTGTTAAAAGAAGAAAAGCTTTTTGCTAACCTCCAGAAATGCTCATTTTGTACGGAAAGAGTTGTGTTTCTTAGTTTTGTTGTAAGATCTAAAGGTGTTGAGATGGATGAGGAAAAGGTAAAAGCGATCCAAGAGTGGCCAACACCAACCACAATTAGCCAAGCGAGGAGTTTCCATGGATTGGCTAGCTTCTATAGATGATTTGTTCCTAATTTTTATCATATTGCAGATCCTCTTACTGAAGTCATCAAGAAAAATATGTCATTCAAATGGGGAGACAAGCAAGCCAGAGCATTTAACACCATGAAAGAAAAGCTATGATCTGCTCCTTTACTAGTCCTATCAAATTTTTCTATGACATTTGAAATCGAATGTGATGCTTCTGGTATATGTATGGGTGTTGTGCTTATGCAGGAAATGAAACTCATTGCTTACTCGGTGAGAAGTTGAGTGGAGTAGCTCTCAACTATCTCACATACGACAAGGAGATGTATGTGTTGGTCAGGAAATTGGAGACATGTCAGCTTTATCATTAGCCAAAAGAATTTGTGATTCACACAGATCATCAATCACTAAAGTATTTAAAGGGACAACATAAGTTAAACCGATGCCATGCTAAATGGGAGGAGTTCATTGAGACCTTTCCTTATATGATCAGATACAAGCAGGGCCAAGAGAATGTGGTAGCTGATGTATTATCTCGGAGGTATGCTTTACTTTCTGCTTTAGATACGAAGTTCCTTGGATTTGAATATATCAAGGATTTATATTCTAATGATGCTAATTTGACTGATGTGTTTAAAGACTGCGAAAAGGTTGAAATTGGTAAGTTTTATAGGCAAGATGGATTTTTATTTCATTAAAATAGATTGTGTGTGCCTAGGTGTTCATTGCATGAGTTTCTTATTAGGGAAGTCCATGAGGGTTGCTTGATGGGGCATTTTGGTGTTACTAAGACTTTAGGGGTTTCACAAGATCATTTTTTTTGGACTTATATGAAGCGTGATGTCGAGAAAATTTGTGAGAAGTGTATCACTTGCAAACAAGCTAAATCAAACTTGAAACCACATGGCTTGTATACACCTTTGCCTATACCTAGTGATCCTTGGACTGATATTTCTATGGACTTTATTTTGGGACTACCCTGAACTAAGAGGGGGAGAGACTCAGTTTTTTTCATGGTAGATAGGTTTTCCAAAATGATACATTTCATTCCATGTCATAAAACTGAAGATGCCTCACATATAGCTAATCTATTTTTTAGAGAGGTTATTAGGTTGCATGGCATGACTAGGACCATTGTTTATGATAGGGATGGAAAGTTTTTGAGTTATTTTTGGAAGAATTTATGGGGAAAATTGGGTACTAAATTCTTATTCTCTACTACTTGTCATCCCCAAACTGATGGGAAAACTGAAGTTGTCAATCAAACTTTGTCTTTTGTACTCTATGCCATCATTTAAAAAAACTTGAAAAAATGGGAAGATTGTCTACCTCATGTTGAATTTGCTTACAACAGAAGTATACATTATGTGACTAAGTTTTCCCTTTTTGAAGTTGTTTATGGATTCAATCCTTTTTCACCCCTAGATTTGATTCCTTTGCCTTTGAGTGAGCATTTAAACTTAGATGGTAAGCTAAAGGCTGAATTTGTTAAGCCTTCAAGTGAGAATAGGTCTAGTTGCACCTACAAAAGGAACGATTTCTAGAAAAATGACATTCTAAACTTCTACCTCGAAGTGATGGACCATTCCAAGTGATGGAGCACATCAATGATAATGCCTACACACTTGAGTTGCCAGGTGAGTATCGTTTACATTCTACTTTTAATGTTGTTGATTTATCCCCATTTGATGTAGGTAATGATTTGAGGGCAAATTTGTTAGTAATATATGAGAGATGTCCTAAGGCAATCGCCTTATGTATGAACCATTTATATGATAAATGAAGATTCACTATTTGAGTATACATGTTTTATGTATTTGATTGGATCTTAAACTCATTTACTGAATGTCCACGATACGATACACAGCATGAGAGAATTTGTGATTGGATCACAACTAGTGAGTATCTCTACATGTGTAATTGTGATGTATCAGAATTATCCCTAGTCGATGAATTGATGGATTTGGACACCATCAATTCTGTCGAGACTGGCACGAGGTATACTCCTCGGTGTATCCAAGCAGCTGATTCTCACTGGCTGGAGACATAGTGATGTCCGGAGTTAATCGTGGATGCTAGTTATGGTAACTAGTTCATTGGAGTGACCAGCCGTAAGACTTCATATGGTTCTCTGCATATATAGATATGTCAATGAAGTTCTTACTGTGGCTTAAGTGAGATGTTCCTTTGACTTGCGGTATTCAAGTCATCTTGATCATGGAGACTTATGCTTTGACATCTTAAGCAAGCATCTCTAAGGAGATGTGGACCCGGGATGATTGGGTATAAGTCGAAGTGATCGAAGGTGTTTGAATAGCCTATAAAGGATTCACCACTCCTTGTGAGGAGATGTATACCCATGGCCTCTCGTCGGATTGTTACTAAAGTCTTTGGCCAAAGCATTACATGTTTAGAGTAAGGTACTCTTCGATACATGTGGAGTAACTGGAATTCCTAGGACGAGGAAATGATACTTGGGCTAGGTGTGACGTAGTCAGCCTAGTGGGGACTGACACAATAGACCATGTCCTGAAGCAAGTGGGTATAAGATGAGTGAAGGGAATGAGAAACGAATCATTCGAGCTGCTGAAGGGTTTCAGAAATAGTTCTGGATCAACCGTTGATCTTTTCGGTTAATTGGGGATCATGATGTACTACTAGGTGCCATTCATGATCGTTCTATAATTAATGGTTAATTATAGACGGCCAACATAAACCGAGAACCTATTTGGTCACACACACAACGAGCGTAATCCAAAGGATTTAAAACGAGCTTGAGAATGGGATTCTCAAACTGAGAGAAACAAGGTTTGGTTGGACCAAACATGAAGCGAGCATGAAATCGTTTCAGTCGCAATGGAAGCGTGCATGGGCCGTGTCTTATGAAGACATAATGGATGAACCAAAATGGTTTGGTTCTAATCCAATGGAGGAGAATAAACCAAAGGGTTTGGTTTATTTTAAACGAATGAACCAAAAGTTGGTTCGGTTCTTTTTAACTTAAAATAAACCATCATGGTTTGGTTTATTTTAACTTATCTTAATGGAGCGGGTTAACGGGCCTAATGGTTATGATCCAATAACCATTAAGAGAATTAGTTCTCTATAAAAGAGGGCTTAAGGGATAATTAAGCCCTAATCCACAACCCTAAGTTGCCGCCCACCTCTCCTTGGAGAAATTCGGAGTCAACTCTCCTCCTCCTTGCCGCCGCCCACCTTGAGGCTCCAACCGGTGTCCAGAAGGTGCTGACCTTCCCCCTCGCCGGCGTCGAGCTGCTGCCGGTTAGTGCTCCGATGATCTCCTTCAAGTTTGGCATCAAGGTGAGCTCTATCTCCCTTGGTTGGTCGGCGCCTATCACCTCCACCAAAGCTGTCCAGTTTTCTGGACAGCTTGTTCTCCTCTCGTCGGAGCGTCGTTTGGACGATGGTTAGAGCTCCGACAGCGGCTAACTTACCGGGGATTCGATCTCCGATAATCCTCTGAGGTGGAGGACGAAGGATTCGTCAATTGGTTGACGAATACCTCTCCGGAGAAGCGAGTTTTGAGAACTCGTATTAGGATCTGAATTTGGATTCGGATCGTGATCATCTCTCGATCACGTCATCTTCAACACGAGGCTAGTAACCCGTACGAAGACGAAGCTCGTGGCTTAGCGAAGTCATCCCGAGGAATTCGCCGTGGATACGGATTGAGACGATTCTAGCGAGGATCGTTCCGGTTGATGTCGTTCCCGCTACACGTCATACGAAAGGTATAACGTAGATAAATTTCCTTTTATTGCAAATTTAAATTTACGGTTATGTCTACACTTGTTGTAATATGCATGCGTGTGTTGTGTGTGTTGTAATAAATGTAGATTTATTATTTTATTGCTTCATTTGTGTTCATGTATTTACGAAGCGTGATCGAACACACACCCTTGTGATGCGAAACCAGCAGATGGTATCGAGCCCAGGTTGTGTTTCGACATAATCATAAAAATGGTTTTGTGATAGTCATAATGTATTTCTGGAAATTTTCTAATTTTGGAAATTTAGAAATAATTATGTAAATTTTTCAATTTTGGAAAGTCTAGATGTATTTATGGAAATCTTCCACTTTTGGAAAGTTGGAAGTATTTATGGAAATTGATATTTTCCATAAATAAAATATTTGATTAGATTCTGAAAATTTGTTTCCTAATTTAATCATGATTTGATTTGGAGAATCAAATCTTAAAATATTTTATTTCCATAAGTAGTTTTGATGATTTAGGAAATTGGTTTCCTAAATTGATTTTCCTTAATCAATTATTTTCATAAATAAAATATGTGATTAGATTTGGAAATTTGTTTCCTAATTCAATCATGATTTGATTTGGAGAATCAAATCTTAAACATATTTTATTTCCATAAATAGTTATGACAAATAAGGAAATTATGTACATGACATAATTGTATGTCATGTAATTGCATTAGATGCATAACATTATGCCATGCGTGTCGTGACATGTAGATGTATGTCATGTATGTCATGCCATGTAGATAATAGTTATTTGCATGCAAAGAGGATGAGACATAAAACCCTAACTCAATATTAAAGCCTACACCTTCCATTAATATGGTTAGAACCAGAGTTCTATTTCTTGTTTGGGTTGTTGGACTCACTCCAAGCCCGGCTCGAACCTGAACATGTTCAAATCATTGGAATAGTTTAACTCTAATATGGTAAGAGTCAGAGGTCAATCGTTAGTTTGGGTTGTTGGACTCACTCCAAGCCTGGCTAATTGGTTGAATGCGCTCTAACCATATTAAAACTATTTCGTGATTAATGGGTCGGCTCTAACTTGGAGCATCGATTTGTTGGACTCACTCCAAGGTCGATGTGAAGAGAGGTGAAGTTGGGTGCTATGCATATGATGCATACTTGTTAATGTGTTAACAACCCAATGTATGTGTAAACATTCAATTAGTTGATAGCACATTGTGATAATTACATATACATGATATGTAATCGGTATACTTGATACCCACCATCATAGCTAAGAATGACTTGTTGGACTCACTCCAAGGTTGTTCTTATCTATATTGGATATAAGCCCATTCGAAGATTGACCTACGATCTCCCGAATTGATTTCAAGGGATTTTGAATTCGAAAAATGAATGGGATTTATAAATGTATATTGATGCATTTTAAAAATCATCTTTCTCATATATGCTCGTTTTGTATTTCTAAAATTGATCATGTTGTCTTTTAATTTGCCTTCCATTTTGGATTCGAATAAATTGACTGGGCCGAACTTCTTGGACTGGCTTAGAAACTTGAGAATTGTTCTCAAGGTGAAAAGCTTGCGTATGTCCTCGAAGCGCCTCTTCCCGCCCATCCTAGTGACGATGCAACTCCAGACCAATTTTTGGTCTATCAGAAACATGTGACTGATTCTGAACTGACAAGTTGCATCATGCTAGCCGCAATGGAACCCAAGCTACGAAAGCAGCATGAGCATTCGGATGCTCATATCGTAGTCCTTCATCTTTGTGAGTTGGTTGATGAGCAAGTGAGATTCGAAAGGTTCGAAGTCTCAAAGCTCCTCTTCACCTCTGAGATGCTAGAAGGTTCATCTGTGGTACTGCTCAATATGCTGAAGACTGTGGAGTCTTCTGAGAAGCATGAGCAAGGGACGGTGTTGTTAGTTGATTCCTCGAAGAAAGGTTCTAAGAGGAAGTCAAAGGAACAGCAGAAGGGAAAGAAGAGAAGGGCTAAGAAGGTAGAACTAGCACAAAAGGAAACTTGCCATCATTATGGCAAGGAGAGCCATTTGCGAAGAAAGTGCAAGATTTATCTTGAGTCCGTGAAGAAGAATAAGGCATCGGATGCCCCATCTTCTTCATATATCTTCGTTATTGATTGTCATTCTATTTCCTCAAACACTTGGGTATTGGATACTGGGTGTGGCTAACATATATGTAATGACATACATGGGCTAAGGAATAGAAGAAGACTCGTCAAGGGAGAATCAAATTTGAGTGTTGGGAATGGAGCAAAGGTTGCTGCAGTCGCCATTGGAACGCATTTGTTGAAACTCCATACAGGACTTGTCTTAGAACTGGACAATTGCTTTTATGTTGCTTCTTTGATAAAGAACATCATTTCTATTTCTTGTTTAAATAGAAATCAGTACAATTTGACTTTTAGTAACAATTGTTGTTACATAACTTTGAATGGAGTTCTTTATGGGACTGGAACTTTAAGCAATGGTGTTTATACGTTGGACGTATCCAGTGACATCTTCAATATCGAAGCGAGCAACAAGCGTGCTCGAAAGGATAATCAATTAGACTCCCATATGTAGCATTGTCGTCTTGGCCATATAAGTAAGAAACGCATGTCCGAATTACACCGATGTGGAATTCTAGAATCGTTTGAATTGGATTCATATGATACATGCGAATCATGCTTAAAAGGCAAGATGACTAAGTTACCTTTTACTGGAAAAGGTGAACGAGTGGGAGAGTTACTAGGTCTAATACATACTAATGTATGTGGACCTATGTCAACTCAAGCATTAGGAGGCTATAGCTACTTCATTACCTTCACTGATGATCACTCACGGTTTGGGTATGTGTTCTTGATGAAACACAAGTCTGAAGCCTTTGAAAGGTTCAAAGAATTCAGAAATGAAGTAGAGAAACAACATGACAAGAGTATTAAAATACTTCGATCGGATCAAGGTGGTGAATACTTGAGTCAGGAGTTTCTTGATTACCTAAGAGACAATGGTATATTGTCTCAATGGACTCCGCCCTATACACCACAGCATAATGGTGTATCTGAGAGGCGTAACTGGACCTTGTTGGACATGGTCAGGTCAATGATGAATCATGCAACTCTTCCCAAGTCCTTTTGGGGCTATGCACTTCAGACAGTTGTTTACTTGTTAAATAGAATGCCTACCAAGGTAGTCTCAACTACTCCATATGAGATATGGAATAGTAAGAAACCTCATGTATCTTACTTGAAGATATGGGGTTGTCCTGCTTATGTGAAGCGGACAGTATCAGACAAATTGGATGCTAAGTCTGATAAATGTCTATTTATTGGATACCCTAAGGAAACAAGGGGTTACCAATTCTATCATCCTGTGGAACAAAAGGTGTTTGTTTTAAGGCATGCTGTGTTTCTAGAGAAAGAGTTTCTCTTGCAAGAAAATAGTGGGAGTGTCGTCGAGCTTGAGGAGGCTCGAGAGACTCAAATAGACATTGATGAGATACCTGGTGAAGCACAACAGCCGACAACTCATAGTGATGAGCAATCGGCTGGACCTATTGTAACACCACATCTTCGTAGATCTGACAGAACACGCAATATTCCTGAGAGATATGGATTTCTCGTAAGTGAATCGAACGACGTGTTACTCATTAATGATGAGGAGCTTACCAGTTATGAAGAAGTACTGACAAGTTCAGAAAGGGATAAGTGGCTTGGTGCCATGAAGTCAGAAATGGATTCCATGTATGAAAACCAAGTTTGGAACTTGGTTGACCCACCTGAAGGCATAAAGCCTATAGGGTGCAAGTGGGTTTTCAAGAATAAAACCGACATGGATGGTAATGTGATTACCTATAAGGCAAGATTGGTGGCGAAAGGATATCGTCAAAAATAAGGCATTGATTATGACGAAACCTATTCGCCTGTAGCTATGCTTAAATCCATTCGGATGCTCCTGGCCATAGCGGCTCATTATGATTATGAGATATGGAAGATGGATGTGAAAACATCTTTCCTTAATGGAAACCTGCTCGAGGACGTGTATATGATACAACCTGAGGGTTTCACATCGGTTGATAAAACCAAGGTATGCAAATTGCGACGGTCCATTTATGGATTGAAGCAAGCATCCAAGAGCTGGAATATCCGTTTTGATGAGACAATCAAAAAGTTTGATTTCTCACAAAATCCAGACGAACCTTGTGTGTACAAGAAGGTTAGTGGGAGTGCAGTCGTGTTCCTAGTATTGTATGTCGATGACATACTACTTATAGGAAACGATGTTTCAATCTTACAGTCGGTGAAGGTTTGGTTATCCAAGACATTCTCCATGAAAGACTTGGGAGAAGCAACCTACATTCTCGGGATTAAGATCTATAGAGATAGATCGAAATGGTTGCTTGGTCTTTCGCAGTCTACATATATAGACCGAGTGCTAAAGAGGCTTAGCATGTCGGAATCCAAGAAAGGTTTCCTACCCATCAGGCATGGGGTACACCTTTCGAAGTCTATGTGTCCGCGCACAGAAGATGAGAGGATTTGCATGAGTAAGATTCCCTATGCATCCGCAATAGGATCTATCATGTATGCTATGTTATGTACGAGGCCCAATGTATCGTATGCTCTGAGTGTCACGAGCAGATACCAGTCTGATCCAGGAATGGATCATTGGGTGACTGTTAAGACGATCCTTAAGTACTTAAGAAGAACTAAGGATGCGTTCCTAATATATGGAGAAGGGTACATGGTGATACGTGGGTATACGGATGCGGATCGAAGACAGACAAGGATGATTCCATGTCTTAGTCTGGGTATGTATTCACCTGGAATGGAGGCGCAATAAGTTGGAAAGGTTCCAAGATTGACACTATAGCGGATTCTGCCACTAAGGCAGAATACATTGTAGCTTTGGAAGCAGTAAAGGAAGCGGTTTGGATCAAGAAGTTCATCTCTGAACTTGATGTGGTCTCATCAATAATCCAAACATGTGCTTCGCCGCTATCATCTTATCATATAGATCATCAGTAGGAACGAAATACAAATCGAGAAAATTCCCACTGAAAGGAACTTAGCGGATCCTTTGACTAAAGCATTTCCTCAAAGTAAGTTTGAGGGTCATGTTAGTGCCTATGGTATTTGATACCGTAGCGATTGACATTAGGCCAAGTGGGAGTCTGTTAGTAATATATGAGAGATGTCCTAAGGCAATCGCCTTATGTATGAACCATTTATATGATAAATGAAGATTCACTTTTTGAGTATACATGTTTTATGTATTTGATTGGATCTTAAACTCATTTACTGAATGTCCACGATACGATTCACAGCATGAGAGAATTTGTGATTGGATCACAACTAGTGAGTATCTCTGCATGTGTAATTGTGATGTATTGAAATTATCCCTAGTCGATGAATTGATGGATTTGGACACCATCAATTCTGTCGAGACTAGCACGAGGTATACTCCTTGGTGTATCCAAGCAGCTGATTCTCACTGGCTGGAGACATAGTGATGTTCGGAGTTAATCGTGGATGCTAGTTATGGTAACTAGTTCATTGGAGTGACCAGCCGTAAGACTTCATATGGTTCTCTGCATATATAGATATGTCAATGAAGTTCTTACTGTGGCTTAAGTGCGATGTTCCTTTGACTTGTGGTATTCAAGTCATCTTGATCATGGAGACTTATGCTTTGACATCTTAAGCAAGCATCTCTAAGGAGATGTGGACCCGGGATGATTGGGTATAAGTTGAAGTGATCGAAGGTGTTTGAATAGCCTATAAAGGATTCACCACTCCTTGCGAGGAGATGTATACCCATGGCCTCTCGTCGGATTGTTACTAAAGTCTTTGGCCAAAGCATTACATGTTTAGAGTAAGATACTCTTCGATACATGTGGAGTAACTAGAATTCGTAGGACGAGGAAATGATACTTGGGCTAGGTGTGACGTAGTCAGCCTAGTGGGGACTGACACAATAGACCATGTCTTGAACCAAGTGGGTATAAGATGAGTGAAGGGAATGGAGCACGAATCATTCGAGCTGCTGAAGGGTTTCAGAAATAGTTCTGGATCAACCGTTGATCTTTTCGGTTAATTGGGGATCATGATGTACTACTAGGTGCCACTCATGATCGTTCTATAATTAATGGTTAATTATAGACGGCCAACATAAACCGAGAACCTATTTGGTCACACGCTGTGGCGTAATCCAAAGGATTTAAAACGAGCTTGAGAATGGGATTCTCAGACCGAGAGAAACAAGGTTTGGTTGGACCAAACATGAAGCGAGCATGAAATCGTTTCAGTCGCAATGGAAGCGTGGATGGGCCGTGTCTTATGAAGACATAATGGATGAACCAAAATGGTTTGGTTCTAATCCAATGGAGGAGAATAAACCAAAGGGTTTGGTTTATTTTAAACGAATGAACCAAAAGTTTGTTCGGTTTGTTTTAACTTAAAATAAACCATCATGGTTTGGTTTATTTTAACTTATCTTAATGGAGCGGGTTAACGGGCCTAATGGTTATGATCCAATAACCATTAAGAGAATTAGTTCTCTATAAAAGAGGGCTTAAGGGATAATTAAGCCCTAATCCACAACCCTAAGTGGCCGCCCACCTCTCCTTGGAGAAATTCGGAGCCAACTCTCCTCCTCCTTGCCGCCGCCCACCTTGAGGCTCCAACCGGTGTCCAGAAGGTGCTGACCTTCCCCCTCGTCAGCCGGTGATCTTCTTTATGTTTGGCATCAAGGTGAGCTCTATCTTCCCTTGGTTGGCCGGCGCCTATCTCCTCCACCAAAGCTGTCCCGTTTTCTGGACAGCTTGTTCTCCTCTCGTCGGAGCGTCGTTTGGACGACGGTTAAAGCTCCGACAGCGGCTAACTTACCGGGGATTCGATCTCCGGTAATCCTCTGAGGTGGAGGACGAAGGATTCGTCAATTGGTTGACGAATACCTCTCCGGAGAAGCGAGTTTTGAGAACTCATATTAGGATCCGAATTTGGATTCGGATCGTGATCATCTCTCGATCACGTCGTCTTCAACACGAGGCTAGTAAACTGTAGGAAGACGAAGCTCGTGGCTTAGCGAAGTCATCCCGAGGAACTCGGCGTGGATACGGATAGAGACGATTCTAGCGAGGATCGTTCCGGTTGATGCCGTTCCCGCTACACGTCATACGAAAGGTATAACGTAGATAAATTTCCTTTTATTGCAAATTTAAATTTACGGTTATGTCTACACTTGTTGTAATATGCATGCGTGTGTTGTGTGTGTTGTAATAAATTTATATTTATTATTTTTATTGCTTCCGCTGTGTTCATGTTTACGAAACAGGATCAAACACACACGCGCCGCGGTGCCGGAAACCCAACAAAATTATGTTCAAGAGGGGAAGAATGATGCAAGTCAAGGGGATAATTGTCGCCTTAAGGATGAAGCTACTATGGATCATTTATCAATTCCAGAAGGTCCAATTACAAGACATCGAGCAAACCGTTTCAAGGAAGCATTAAATGGACTAATCGATGAACATTGGACCAACCATGAGAAAGAAGAAAGCAAGATAAGCCCAAGTGAAGTTCAAGGCCTAATTTACATAATTGGACTTGTCGATCCTTGACTCAGCCTTGCATGATTGGTGGAAGAACACTAGATGATTATGGGGACTTTCTCATGCATTAAAGACGTATGGAGACTTGAGTTTTGTTGGTTTCTATGTTGTGTGCATGCTTACATGTAAGGCTTGGTACTTTAATTGTTTGAGTTTCTAAGTTATGTTCATGCTTACATGCAAGCATGGGTACTCTAAATTGTTTGCATGATTTTTGTACTCTTACTTACTTACTCCCACTATATAAGTTAGGGAAATCCAAAAATAGAAGGGAACTCTTGGTGAGAAATATTTGTGTGCTCTCTTAGTTCTTGGAAGGACTTCTGAACTTATCGAGTTTATCCTCGTGGCATTCAACAACCAAAACTTATCACTCTTCGGGTGTGTCCTTTCTTCTTTTTCGTAGTCTTGGTTTGTTCCAATCCTTGGGTACGGGTCAAGGCTCAAACTCTTGTTCTTCTAATCCTGGGGTTCTATCCATCATTGTCTCATGTTTCATCACTGTTGCTGGTGGGATTCGTATCAGTTCTTTTCATCCATCTTATTGATTTAGACTTTCCTTATTTCTTCTTCAATTTGTTGTGGGTTCTTAAGACTTTCTTCTCATCGGGTTCACATCAGTTGGTAACAGAGCCTAGGTTCTTTCTAAATCAATTTGGTTATCTTTTCTCTTATGCTCAAATCTTTGCGATACTTTTCATCTATTTTTCTCATCTTTTGATATTTTTTTCTTATTATTTGAATCATTGCAAGCCTTCTTTGCATTTTTGCTATAAAAAAAAAGAAGAAAAAAAGTTGTGATTTTCAGCAAAAAATAAAAAAAAAACAAGAAGAAGAACAAGAAGAAAACAAGGGAAAGCCAAAATTAAAAAATAAATTGGAAAAAATATCGGGAAAAAAAGGAAAAGAAAAGAAATAAAAGAAAAAAGGTAGAAATACTTCTACTAATTTTAATCTTTCAATTTTGCATATTATTTTAAGTGTTGCCTAGATTCAATTCTGGCAACTGCCTAGATTCAATTTTGGCAAATTTCTTTTAGAACTTATTTTATCCTTTCCTTTCAAATTAGTATTTCCTTTAAGCTTTGCCAAGATTAAGTTCTGGCCCCACCTACCTAGATTAAATTTTGGCAAATTTTTTTTCCTCACTTATTTTATCCTTACCTTTCAATTTAGCATTTCTTTTAAGTTTTGTCAAGATTAAATTCTAGCACCACTTGCCTAGATTAAATTTTGGCGAAAGTCTTTTCAGCACTTTTTTAAAGTATCTTTATCATTCAATTCTGCATTTGTTTTTATATTCTGCCAAGATTTAATTCTGGCACCTTCTCATATTCCATTCTAATAATTTCTTTTCTGCACTTAATTCAATTTTATCATTCTACTAAGTGCATTTTTTTCTTTCAATTCCTCTCTTTTATCCTAATTCTTACTCCATGCCCTTGAAAAAATTTTATTAGTCAACGACCGCTTACAGGGATTTGCCTCGATTATAAGTTCTTTAAAGTGCTAACTGTAGTAAGTTGAGTGATTGAGTGACAATATATTTATTTAATGGTGACCGGTGGTGAAGAAACTAGGTTGGGTGAATCATTTGAGCAATGTACTTTGAAATAACACTTAGAGTGCATGGAGATCAAATTTAATCAAATCTTAGACAAATTGGAAAGACGAGATGCTGCAATTGCAAGATTCCAAAGGAGTCAAATTGATGGATATCCTCCTACACAAGGGGCTTGGCAACATTACTGATATGAACCCCATCAACAATTGTGACGGACCCGAGACAAAGTTGGATAGAACCTCAGGAACAAGTCGACAAGAGTTTGAGCCTTTACCCGCAACCAAGACTGGCACGAACAAAGACTACGAAAGAAGGAAATGTCACACCCAAAAGGTGATAAGTTTCGGTTGTTGAACATCACGAGATAGACTCGATAAGTTCATAAGTTCCTTCAAGAACCAAGAGAACACAAAAACCTCACAAGGATGTTTACTCCAAAACCAAGTTATTACAAATTCGGAATTCTATCCCTGATATAATGGGAGCAAGCAAGTAAAAGACCTACATTCATGCATGCAAACAAGTAAGAGTACCAATGTTGCATGCAAGCAATTAGACACTTAGAACCCAAAAAAAAAACTCCAAGTCTCAACACTTTGCATGCGTGCAATTAAATAACTTTGAAAACATAAATCCCAAGTTTTCATACTTCTTTACTCCCTTTTTAATCATCATGCAAAGCTGCATTATGGTTGGATAAGACCGATCACATGGGTTAAGGTTTGATTTGTACTTGGGTTTAACTTGGTTTCTCCTTTCTCATAGCCAACCCATTGTTCTTGGATTAGCCCATTTAGTGCTTCCTTGAAATTCTTTGCTTGAAGTCTTGTAATTTTTCCCTCGGGAAGTGATAAATGTTCTTTCGCTGTTTTAACCCTGTCTTGACTAACCCCTCCTTGGTGTACATCATTCTCCCCCTCTTGAAAAGGATTTGTCCTCAAATCATCACCAACATCAAATGGGGACAAATCAGAAAAATTAAAAGTAGTATGCACACCATACTCACCTGGCAATTCAGATTTTTAGCCATTATCGTTGATGGGTTCTATCACTTGAAATGGCCCATCGCCTCGAGGTAGGAGCTTAGAACGTCATTTTTTTGGAAATCGCTCCTTTCGTAAATGCAACCAAACCCACTCTCCTAGTTAAAATACAACTTTCTGTCGCCCTTTGTTAGCTTGTTGGATATATTGCTTGGTTCTTTTCTCAATATTCAGACGTTCTTGTTCATGATTTTTCTTTCCAAAATCAGCCTTCTTCTTACCATCTAAGTTGATATGTTCACTTAAAGGCAAAGGAATAAAATCTATTGGTGACAAAGGATTGAATCCATAAACAACTTCAAATGGAGAAAATTGAGTTGCAGAATGTATGCTTCAATTGTATGCAAACTTGACATGCAGTAAACAATCCTCACTTGTTTTCAAATTCCTTTTGATAATGGCACAAAGTAAGAAGGATAAACTTCGATTAACAACTTCAATTTGCCTATTGGTCTGTGGATGACAAGTGGTAGAGAATAACAATTTAGTTCCCAATTTTCTCCATAAAGTCTTCTTCCAAAAGTAACTCAAAAATTTTGCATCTCGATCAAAGACAATGGTCCTAGGCATTGTTAGTGCTTATAAGCTCAACATATCTCCACAATGGTATGATATTGTCCACTTTGGGTCTAAGCCCTCATGGTTTTATTTTTGGGCTTTACCCAAAAGGCCTCATGCCAATGGAGATATCTTTTTTCTTATAAGCACATGATCTTTTCCATGTCTTACCAATGTGGGACTTTGATTGTATTCCCCATACTCCCAACAATCCCCCCCTCAAACGAAGGACCACATTGGGCCCCCCCTCAAGCCTATCCCTCCTCGAAGGATTTTCTCTGCTTGATGTCCGATCTTCAACCCACCAGGACTTCCTGCCAGTTGTTCGGTCCCCCCGACCCAACTAGACTTCCTTCCTGATGTCTGGTTCTCTTGATCCGGACGTGGGAGCTCAACTTCCTTCGTTCGAGGTTCATGGCTTGACATGGACTATGGCTCTGATACCAATTGTTAGTGCTTATAAGCTCAACATATCTCCACAATGGTATGATATTGTCCACTTTGGGTCTAAGCCCTCATGGTTTTATTTTTGGGCTTTACCCAAAAGGCCTCATGCCAATGGAGATATCTTTTTTCTTATAAGCACATGATCTTTTCCATGTCTTACCAATGTGGGACTTTGATTGTATTCCCCATACTCCCAACAGGCATGCCATGCAACCTAACAACCTCTTTAAAGATGCATCATTGGTTTTATGATATGGAATGAAATGAGCCATCTTAGAAAACCTATCTACCACAACTATACCCTCGTAGTCCGAGGTAATCCCAACATAAAGTCCATTGAAATATGAGTCCACGGTTCATGGGGTATAGGCAAAGGTGTATACAAGCCATGTGGTTTCAACTTAGATTTAGCTTGTTTGCAAGTGATACACTTCTCATAAATTTTCTCTACATCGCATTTCATATAAGACCAAAAAAAATGATCTTGCAAAACCCTAAAAGTCTTAGTTACACCAAAATGCCCCATTAAACCACCACTATAGGCTTCCCTAGTAAACAATTCACATAATGAACATAAAGGTACACACAGTCTATTTCCCTGAAATAAAAATCCATCAAGCCTATAGAATTTTCCAAATGCAACTTGCTCACATGATTTGAACACATCAAAAAAATTAGTATCATTGGCATATAAGTCCTTGATATATTCAAATCCAAGTAATTTCGCATCTAAAGTGGAAAGTAAAACATACCTTTGAGATAGAGCATCAGGTACCACATTCTTTTTGCCTTGCTTGTATTTGATCACATAAGGAAATGTCTCAATGAACTCTACCAATTTTGCATGGGGTCGGTTCAACTTGTGCTGGCCCTTCAAATGTCATAGATATTGTTGATCCGTGTGAATCACGAATTCCTTTGGCCATAGGTAATGCTGCCACCTTTCCAATGCCCTTACCAATGCATACAACTCCATGTCATACGTGGGATAGTTGAGAGTTGCTCCACTCAACTTCTCGCTGAAGTAAGCTATGGGTCTCCTTTCTTGCATAAGCACAACACCTATACCAATACCAAAAGCATCACTTTCAATTTCAAATGTTTTAGAGAAGTTAGGTAGGATCAATAAAGGAGCTGAACTTGGCTTTTCTTTCAAGGTATTAAATGCTTTCTCTTGCTCCTCTCTCCACTTGAATGACTCATTTTTCTTGATGATGTTAGTAAGACGAGGTCCAATGTTACTAAAATCTGGCTCAAATCATCGATAGTAGTTGGCCAATCCTTGGAAGCTCCTCACTTGACTGATTGTTGTAGGTGTTGGCCATACTTGGATGGATTTCACCTTTTCTTCATCCATCTCAACCCTTTTAGCACTAACAAGAAATCCAAGAAACATAACCCT
The DNA here is from genome assembly GCA_025175895.1 of Wurfbainia villosa. NCBI lineage: Eukaryota > Viridiplantae > Streptophyta > Magnoliopsida > Zingiberales > Zingiberaceae > Wurfbainia > Wurfbainia villosa. Next base: position 69,289,477 of record CM045994.1, on the reverse strand, counting down.
CTCTATACAAAAGGTGCACTTCTTGAGGTTGGCAAAGAGCTTCTCTTCCTTTAGTACACTCAAAATAGATGTTAAATGTGTGACATGGTCTTCCAAATTTTTGCTATAAATCAAAATATCATCTAAATACACAACTATAAATCTTCCTAAGAAAGCACGTAAAACATGGTTCATTAGATGCAAAAAAGTGCTAGGAGCATTAGTTAAACCAAAAGGCATTACTAACCATTCAAATAGGCCATGCTTGGTCTTAAAAGCGGTCTTCCATTCATCACCTTCCATCTTCCTAATCTGATGATATCCACTTCTAAGATTTATCTTTGTAAACATACAAGAACCATGCAATTCATCAAGCATATCATCAAGTCTAGGAATTGGGTGACGATATTTTACCGTGATGTTGATGATGGCTCGGTAATCAACACACATCCTCCACGTGCCATCCTTATTAGAAACTAGTAACACCGAAGCAGCACAAGGGCTTAGGCTCTCACAAACATGCCCTTTCTCTAATAGTTCACCAATTTGCCTTTGGAGTTCCTTTGTTTCTTTCGGGTTTCTTCTATATGAATGACGATTTGGAATGGATGCACTAGGAATGAAGTCAATTTGATGTTCAATTCCTCAAATCAGAGGCAACCCAGGTGGAACCACTTCGGGAAAGACATCCGTGAATTTCTATAAAAGAGAAACAATAACACTTGGCAAAGAATTGTTAAGATCGTTAATGCTGAAATGTGCATCCTTATACAAAAGTATAAGAGGTAGCTGATTTGAAAATAAAGCTTTTTTTATCTGACTTGGTTTTGCATAAAAAGCTATTTTCTTTTCTCTCTTTATTTTTCATACCTTTCTCAACTTCTTTTGATTCTTTCCTCTCACTTTTTTCCCCCTCATTTTCTTTTTCTCTCTTTTTCCCATTTTATATTTCTCTCTTTTTTCCATTTTCTATCTCTCTCTTCTTTCCATTTACCTTTTTATAATTTCCATTGATCCTCCATAACTTGTCGTGGCGTTAAGGGTACAACCGTAACAGATTGTCCTTTCTGAGTAAAATAATACCTATTTGTGAACCCATCATGAGTTACATTCCAATCAAACTGCCAAGATCTTTCCAATAAAAGATCACATGCATGCATGGGAACCACATCACACAACAATTGGTCTTCATATTTGCCAATAGCAGTTGCTACCAAGACTTACTTTGTCTCCTTGATTTCCCCATAATCGTTTAGTTGCTGAAGCCGATAAGGACATGGATGTTTTAGGGTCGGTAAAGACAATTTTTCCACCAACTTCGTGCTTGCCACATTGGTGCAACTTCTTCCATCAATAATAATGCTGCAAACCTTATTATTCACAAAGCAACAAGTATGAAATAAGTTTTTCCTTTGGTTACCTTCTTCCTCCTTAGTTTGCAAGTTGAGAACTCTTCTATCCACCAATAAATTTCCAACAACAACATGTTGCTCATCATCACTGTCTTCTTGTGGTACTTCTTCAACGACTTCATCCTCATCTTCTGACTCAAGCTCCCCTTGGGCATTTATCACCATCACCCTTTTGTTCACACATTGGCTAGCAATGTGACCATCAGACTTTTGAAACACTTGGTATCACGAGTTTTGAAGGTAGTGGACTCGCTAATACCTAGTGTTGTGGAGGTTGTTGGTTTGTGTTGTTTCAAGGGTTCAAATTTTGGCTTGCTTTGTAGTGGTTCCTCTCTTTTTGGGGATGCCCTCCATGGATGGTTACTAGTTACTTGTTGTCCCCTTTTAGTCGACCCCTTTCTCTTGAGTTGTTCCTCCACTTTTATTGCTTAGTGTAGTACCATGTCAGACAACTCAACATAATGTTGCAATTCGACAATATCAGCAATTTTTGGACTTAAACCATGCAAGAACCTAGCCGTGGTGGCTTCTCGATCTTCATCCACATTAGCTCGTATCATGGACACCTCTATCTCCTTGAATTACTTATCCACACTTTTGGTGCCCTGAGACAACCTTTGAAGCTTCTGATATAAACTTCTATAGTAATGACTGGGTACAAATCTCCTTCTCAAGAGCATCTTCATTTCCTCCCATGTGGACACAGGTTGCTCTCCATTACATTGCCAATTCATCACCACTTGATCCCACCACACAATAGAATAATCAGTGAATTCAATGGCAGCTAACTTAACCTTCTTATGCTATGAAAATTCATGACAGTCAAACACCATCTCTATCTTGTTTCCCATTCAAAATAAACTTCTGGATCATTTTTACCTTGGAAGGATGGAATCTTCAACATTACTCTTCCTAGGTCATTAACTCTTCTATTTCCACCGATTCGATCCTCTCTATGCCCATTCTGATCTCCTCTATAGCCAATCCTTTCTTCCCTATTCCCAATCCAGGCTTGGTTGTAGTGTTGTTCACCAAATCCTTCTGCCACCTCTTCTTCTTCCATTTCAGCCCTCAGAGCACGTCTTTGTTGTGGCACATTAGGATACCCTTCCTGATGTCTCCTTGGTGTTTCTGCTCCACTCGATCCAGCCTCACATGTATAGACTCTAACTCCACCCTCATCATACACCGCATTTCTCCCATCAACACTTGCAATTGAAGATTTGGAAGTTGTCTAGCATCCTCAGGTACACCATCCTCGGGCAGATTGGACATTTCTGCAAGATAGAAGAAACCTCAGAAGCACTCCCTCTCGTGTTTTCTCTCAAGATTTAGGAACTTACACTAGTAGTGGTCTCACACACTCTCTTCTCTCTCTTTTTTTTACTCGATTGTGTCTTTTTAGTTCTTAATCAAACTTCAAGAACAAATCAGAATAACATGTGACAATTAAAATAAGGTAATCCAATCGAAACTCATCATGTCAGAAACTTTAAGAGAAAAATGAAAGAGTAGAAGATGATGTGTATAAAGAAAGTAGATGACAGGTACAATGAAATGGAATGTGAAACTACTTTAAGGGTTCAAAGAAACTCGACTTGCACTATCAACTTCTTCTTCCACTTTTGAATAATTTTTTTTTCTTTCATGAAATTTTCCCTTTTTTTAACAAATCTTTCTTCATCTTTTTTTTTTTTGATTTTTTTTTTGTTCCAAGATTTTTTTTCCTTTAAACAAATCTTTCTTCCTCTTTTATTTTTTTTTCAATATAGCAAAAAGAAGAAAAGATAGATTGAGCACTTGCCTTTTGAAACGAAGCTCTAATACCAGATGATACGAACCTCACCAACAATTGTGATGGAACCTGAAACAAAGATGGATATGTTAGTGAAATCCCTAGAGTCAATCATGTGATGATTATTATATGAACTTGTTGTATCATATTCCTATATATATATATAAAGGCATTTATTTATGGTTATTATACTTACTTGTATTGGTGCCAAATAACTAAGTATAATAGTGTCCTTGAGTAGATGGTTCTTATCTATATCAATGGATTGGTTGAATCAATAATGAGATAATATAGAGAATACTACTCTTAATCATTCCTAGTCAAGTATTAATATTCAGGGACAATGTTAATGCGAAGAGACTAGCATGTAGGTCAACTCGATGACTTGATCTCACAAGTCATGGATATGAGATGTCAAGTTGACACATGGGTATGCATTGGAGAATGTATACTGAATGACCCACCATGATAAAGTATCATGGATCGTTATATGAGTGTCATATACTTTCTCATGTGACTATTAGTATGACTATTAGTCCATGAACCAGAAGTCACCATGGTTCCCTACATAAGGAGTTGCATACTTTGGCTTCGTCAAACGTCACCCGTAAATGGGAGGACTATAAAGGCGATTACTGGGTATGTAACAAATTATGCGGAGGGATGTGAGTGATGTAAATGAGACCTATCCCTCCTATATGACAGGAGTGATATCATGATTCTTGATAGAGTGAGACCACTAAGTGCATGGTCATACCCAAATGAGTCAATATGAGATATTGAGCTCATTTGATTAGAGTGAGTCTACTTGAATTTCAAGATATAGATTGTACATAGGATGACATGGTCTATGTCTCAATTGAACAATCTAGATGTCCAGGTTAGAGGGACATTGTCACATATTATGAGAGAGTCACAATTAGTAGTCACAAAGGTGATGTTGGATCTCAACATTCTTGTAACTTGGGTAGCAATGATGTGTTGCTAGATATTGCTCATTGCTTATGTTTCTAAATCGGTTTAGGAGCATTGTCAATGTTACAAGAACCTATAGGGTCACACACAAAGGGCAATTAGATGGAGATTAAGTTCATATGATGGACCATGAGGATTAGGTTAATGTGATGAACCAAATTGAATTAAGAGTAATCCAAATTAGACTCATTCAACACTTGAATTAAATTGAGTCCAACTCAATTAGTCTAATTCAGATTACTCTTAATCCAATTTGGTTCATCACATGAATCTAATCCTCATGATCCATCATATGAACCTAATCTCTGTTGGGTTTCCGCCACCGTGTAGAGTGTTTGTTCGAACACATTTCGTAAACATGTGCACAGCGGAATAAATAAAAAGCAATAAATCTAATTTATTACATCACACACACCACACACATGCATAGTACAACATGTGTAGATATAACCATAAATTCAAATTTTGCAATAAAAGGAAATTATTCTACGTATACCTGACGTATCATTGTAGCGAGAATGCCATCAACCGGAGCGACCCTCGCTAGAATTGCTTCTATTCGTATCCATGCCGAGTATCTTCGGGATGACTTCACAAAGTCACGAGCCTCGTCTTTGTACGAGTCACTAGCCTCGTGTCGAAGACGATGTGATCGAGAGAAGATCACATTCTGAATCAAAATTCGGATTCAAAATCGAGTCCCTAAAACTCGCTTCTCCGAAGAGGTATTCGTCAACTGTTTGACAAATCCTTCGTCCTCCACCAATGAGGATTACCGGAGATCAAATCCCCGGCAAGGTAGCTGCTGTCGGAGCTCCAAACGTCATCCAAACGACACTTCGACAAGAAGGAAACAAGCTGTCCAGAAACTAGACAACTTTGGTGGAGAAATTGCGCCGGCAAAATAAGGAAAGCTAGATGCTCACCTTGTCGCCGGAGCAAAGGAAGATCACTGGAGGGTCGCCGGAGGATCGTCGACAGGAGCTTGGATGCCGGCAACAACTTGGACGGTGGCACAAGGGATGGACGGCGGCAAGGGGTTGGGCGCCAACTACACAAGGAGAAGAGGGAGAGGGGCGGCAAGATTAGGGTTGGGGCTTTCTCAAAACCCTTAAGCTCTATTTTATAGAGAACAAATTCTCCTAATGGTTATTGGTTCATAACCAAAACTCCATTAACCCACACCATTAATTTATGTTAAAATAAACCAAACCGATTTGGTCTATTTTAAGTTAAAACGAACCGAACCAACTTTGGTTCATTTGTTTAAAACAAACCAAACGCCTTTGGTTTATTCTCCACCATTGGATTAGAACCAAACCAATTTGGTTCATCCGTCATGTCTTCATAAGACACGGCTCATCCACACTTCCATTGTGACTAAAATGATTTCATGCTCAATCTTTATTTGGTCCAACCAAACCTAGTTTCTCTCGGTATGAGAATCTCATTCTCAAGCTCATTTTAAATCCTTCGGATTACGCTCATTGTGCGTGTGACCAAATAGGTTTTCAATTTATGTTGGCCATCTATAATTAACCATTAATTATAGAATGATCATGAGTGGCACCTAGTAGTACATCATGATCCCCAATTAACCTAAAAGATCAACGGTTGATCCAGAACTATTTCTAAAATCCTTCAGCAACTACAATGAATCGTGTCTCATTCCCATCACTCATCTTATACTCACTTGGTTCAAGACATGGTCTATAGTGTCAGTCCCCACTAGGTTGACTATGTCACACCTAGCCCAAGTATCATTTCCTCGTCCTACGGATTCTTGTTACTGCAGATGTATCCAAGAGTACCATACTCTAAACATGTAATGCTTTGGCCAAAGACTTCAGTAACAATCCGATGAGAGGCCATGGGTATACATCTCCTCGCAAGGAGTGGTGAATCCTTTATAGGCTATTCAAACACCTTCGATCACTTTGACTTATGCCCAATCATCCTGGGTTCATATCTCCTCAAAGATGCTTGCTTAAGAAGTCAAAGCATAAGTCTTCATGACCAAGATGACTTGAATACCGCAAGTCAAAGGAACATCACACTTAAGCTGCAGTAAGAACTTCATTGACATATCTATATATGCAGAGAACCATATGAAGTCTTACAGCTGGTCACTCCAATGAACTAGTTACCATAACTAGCATCCACAATTAACTCCAGACATAACAATGTCTCCAGCCAATGAGAATCACCTATTTGGATACACCAAGGAGTATACCTCATGGTAGTCTCGACAGAACTGATAGTGTACAAATCCATCAATTCATCGTCTAGGGATAATTCTAATACATCACAATGACAAATGTAGAGATACTCACTAGTTGTGATCCAATCACAAATTCTCTCATGTTGTGAATCGTATTGTGGACATTCAGTAAATGAGTTTAAGATCTAATCAAATACATGAAAACATGTATACTCAAATAGTGAATCTTCATTTATCAAATAAATGGTTCAAACATAAGGCGATTTCCTTAGGACATCTCTCATATATTACTAACAAATTCCCACTTGGCCTAATGCCAATAGCTATGGTATCCAATACCATAAGCTCTAACATGACCCTCAAACTTACTTTGAGGTAATGCCTTAGTCAAAGGATCTGCTAAGTTCCTTTCCGTGGGGGTTTTCTCGATTTGTATTTCTTTCCTACTAATGATCTTTCTGATCAAATGATAGCGGCAAAGCACATGTTTGAATCGTTGATGAGACCTTAGCTCTTTCGCCTGTGCAATTGCTCCATTGTTGTCGCAGTAAATCGGTATTGCTTCAACAATGGCTGGAACCACACCAAGTTCATAAATGAACTTCTTGATCCAAACCGCTTCCTTTGCTGCTTCCGAAGTTGCAATGTATTCTGCCTTAGTGGTAGAATCCGCTACAGTATCTTGTTTGGAACTTTTCCAACTCACTGCGCCCCCATTCAAGGTGAACACGTACCCAGACTGAGACCTGGAATCATCCTTGTCTGTCTGGAAGCTGGCATCCGTATACCCACGTATCACCATGTCCCTTTCTCCATATATTAGGAACACATCCTTAGTTCTTCTTAAGTACTTAAGGATCATCTTAACAACTGCCCAATGATCCATTCCTGGATCAGACTAGTATCTACTCGTGACACTCAGAGCATATGATACATCGGGGCTCGTACATAACATAGCATACATGATAGATTCTATTGCGGAAACATAGGAAATCTTACTCAAGAAAATCCTCTTGTCTTCTGTGTGCGGACACATAGACTTCGAAAGGTGTATCCCATGCCTGATGGGTAGAAAACCTTTCTTGGATTTCGACATGCTAAACCTCTTTAGCACTCGGTCTATATATGTAGACTACGAAAGACCAAGCAACCATTTCGATATATCTCTATAGATCTTAATCCCAAGGATGTAGGTTGCTTCTCCCAGGTCTTTCATGGAGAATGTCTTGGACAACTAAATCTTAACTGACTGTAAGACTGAAATATCATTTCCTATAAGTAATATGTCATCGACATACATTACTAGGAATACGACTGCACTCCCACTAACCTTCTTGTACACACAAGGTTCGTCTAGATTTTGTGAGAAATCAAACTTTTTGATTGTCTCATCAAAACGAATATTCCAGCTCCTGAATGCTTACTTCAATCCATATATAAACCGTCGTAATTTGCATACCTTGGTTTTATCAACCGATGTAAAACCCTCAGGATGTATCATATACACATCCTCGAGCAGGTTTCCATTAAGGAAAGATGTTTTCACATCCATCTACCATATCTCATAATCATAATCAGCCGCTATGGCCAGGAGCATCCGAATGGATTTAAGCATAGCAACAGGCGAATAGGTTTCGTCATAATCAACACTTTGCTTTTGATGATATCCTTTCGCCACCAATATAGCCTTATAGGTAATCACATTACCATCCATGTCGGTTTTCTTCTTGAAAACCCACTTGCACCCTATAGGCTTTATGCCTTCATGTGGGTCAACCAAGTTCCAAACTTGGTTTTCATACATGGAATCCATTTCCGACTTCATGACTTCAAGCCACTTATCCCTTTCTGAACTTGTCAGAACTTCTTCATAACTGGTAGGCTCCTCATCATCAATGAGTAACACATCATTCAATTCACTTACGAGAAATCCATATCTCTTAGGAATATTGCGTGTTCTACTAGATCTACGAATATGTGGTGTCTCAATAATTCCAGCCGATTGCTCATCACAATGAGTTATTGGCTGTTGTGCTTCACCAGGTATTTCATCAATGTCTATTTGAGTCTCTCGAGCATCCTCAAGCTCGATGACACTCCCACTGTTTTCTAGCAAGAGAAACTCTTTCTCTAGAAACACAACATGCATTGAAACAAACACCTTTTGTTCCACAGGATGATAGAATTGGTAATCCCTTGTTTCCTTAGGGTATCCAATAAATAGACATTTATCAGACTTAGCATCCAATTTGTCTGATACAATCGGCTTCACATAAGTAGGACAACCCCATATCTTCAAGTAAGATGCATGAGGTTTCTTACTATTCCATATCTCATATGGAGTAGTAGAGACTACCTTGGTTGACACTCTGTTTAACAAGTAAATAGCTGTCTGAAGTGTATATCTCCAAAAGGACTTGGAAAGATTTGCATTATTCATCATTTACCTGACCATGTTCAACAAGGTCCGGTTATGCCTCTCAGATACACCATTATGCTGCGGTGTATATGTCAGAGTCCATTGAGACAATATACCATTTCCATTAGATAATCTAGAAACTCTTGACTCAAGTATTCACCACCTCGATCTGATCGAAGTATTTTATTACTCTTGTCATGTTGTTTCTCTACTTCATTTCTGAATTCATTGAACCTTTCAAAGGCTTCAGACTTGTGTTTCATCAAGAACCAAACCGTGAGTGATCATCGGTGAAGGTAATGAAGTAGCTATAGCCTCCTAAAGCTTGAGTTGACATTGGTCCACATACATCAGTATGTATTAGACCTAGAAACTGTTAGTAATATATGAGAGATGTCCTAAGGCAATCGCCTTATGTTTGAACCATTTATATGATAAATGAGGATTCACTATTTGAGTATACATGTTCTCATGTATTTGATTAGATCTAAAACTCATTTACTGAATGTCCACGATACGATTCACAACATGAGAGAATTTGTGATTGGATCACAACTAGTGAGTATCTCTACATGTGTAATTATGATGTATCAAAATTATCCCTGGTCGATGAATTGATCAATTTGGACACCATCAATTCTGTCGAGACTAGCATGAGGTATACTCTTTGGTGTATCCAAGACACTAATTCTCACTGGCTGGAGACATTGTGATGTACGGAGTTAATTGTGGATGCTAGTTATGGTAACTAGTTCATTGGAGTGACCAGCTGTAAGACTTCATATGGTTCTCTGCATATATAGATATGTCAATGATGTTCTTACTGTAGCTTAAGTGCGATGTTCCTTTGACTTGCGGTATTCAAGTCATCTTGATCATGAAAACTTATACTTTGACATCTTAAGCAAGCATCTCTAAGGAGATGTGGACCCGGGATGATTGGGTATAAGTCGAAGTGATCGAAGGTGTTTGAATAGCCTATAAAGGATTCACCACTCCTTACGAGGAGATGGTATACCCATGGCCTCTCGTTGGATTGTTACTAAAGTCTTTATCCAAAGTATTACATGTTTAGAGTAAGGTACTCTTGGATACATGTGCAGTAACTAGAATCCGTAGGACGAGGAAATGATACTTGGGCTAGGTGTGACGTAGTCAACCTAGTTGGGGCTGACACTATAGACCATGTCCTGAACCAAGTGGGTATAAGATAAGTGAAGGGAATGAGACACGATTCATTGTAGCTGCTGAAGGGTTTCAGAATTAGTTCTGGATCAACCATTGATCTTTCGGTTAATTGGGGTTCATGATATACTACTAGGTGACACTCATGATCCTTCTATAATTAATGGTTAATTATAGACGACCAACATAAATCAAGAACCTATTTGGTCGCACGCACAATGAGCGTAATCCGAAGGATTTAAAACGAGCTTGAGAATGTGATTCTCAGACCGAGAGAAACTAGTTTTGGTTGGACCAAACAAGGAGCGAGCATGAAATCGTTTCAGTCGCAATGGAAGTGTGGATGGGCCGTGTCTTATGAAGACATGATGGATGAACCAAATTGGTTTTGTTCTAATCCAATGGAGGAGAGTAAACCAAAGGGGTTTTGTTTATTTTAAACGAATGAACCAAAGTGTGTTCGGTTCGTTTTAACGTAAAATATACCAACATGCTTTGGTTTATTTTGACTTAAATTAATAGCACGGGTTAATGGGCTTTTGGTTATGATCCGATAACCATTAGGAGAATTTATTCTCTATAAAATAAGGCTCAAGGGTTTTGTGAAAACCTAATCCAAGCAATCCCTAGTTGCCGCCCACCCCTCCTCTCCTCTAGAGGTTGCCGCCCAACCCTAGCCGCCACCCAGCTTTGTGTCGCCGTCCAAGCTTGTTGTCAGCATCCAAGCTTCAGCCAGTGATCCTCCGGCAACCCTCCAGTGATCTTCTTTGGGTCCGGCGACAAGGTGAGCGTCTAGCTTCCTTATTTGGCCGGCCCTATTCCTCCACCAAAGCTGTCTAGTTTTTTGGACAGCTTGTTTATTTCGTGTCGGAGCATCGTTTAGATGACATTCAGAGCTCCTACAGCGGCTTTCTTGCCGGGGATTCGATCTCCGGTAATCCTCATAGGTGGAGGACGAAGGATTCGTCAAACGGTTGTTGACTACCTCTTCGGAGAAGCGAGTTTTTGAGGACTCGTTTTTAATCCGAATTTTGATTCGGATTGTGATCTTCTCTCGATCACATCGTCTTCGACACTAGGCTAGTAACTCATACGAAGACGAGGCTCGTAACTTTGTGAAGTCATCCTGAAGATACTCGGCGTGGATACGGATAGAGACGATTCTAGCGAGGATCGTTCCTGTTGTTGTCTTTCCCGCTACATGTGATACGTAAGGTATATGTAGTATAAATTTCCTTTTATTACAAAATTTGAATTTACGGTTATGTCTACACATGTTGTACTATGCATGTGTGTGGTGTGTGTTGTAATAAATTAGATTTATTATTTTAATTCTTCCGTTGTACACATGTTTACGAAATATGTTTGAACACACACTCGTCGCAGTGCCGGAAATCCAACAGTGGTATTAAAGCCCAGGTTGTGTTTCGACATAATCATAAAATTGTTTTGCGATAGTCGAAATTGTATTTATGGAAATTTTCTACTTTTGGAAAGTTAGAAATATTTATTGAAATTTTTAATTTTTGGAAAGTCTAGAAGTATTTATAGAAATCTTCTACTTTAGGAAAGTTAGAAGTATTTATGGAAATTAATATTTTTCATAAATAAAATATTTGATTAGATTTGGAAATATGTTTCCTAATTTAATCATGATTTGTTTTGGGAAATCAAATCTTAAAATATTTTATTTCCATAAGTAATTTTGATGATCTAGGAAATTTGTTTCCTAAATTGACTTTCCTTAATCAACAGTTTCCGCAAGTAAAATATGTGATTAGATTTGGAAATTCGTTTCCTATTTTAATCATGATTTGATTTAGAGAATCAAATCTCAAACATATTTTAATTCCATAAATAGTTATGACATATAAGGAAATTTTGTACATGTCATAATTGTATGCCATGTAATTGCATTAGATGCATATCATTATGTCATGCGTGTCGTAACATGTAGATGTATGCCATGTATGTCATGCCATGTAGATAATAGTTATTTGCATGCAAAGAGGATGAGACATAAAAACCCTTACACAATATTAAAGTCTACACCTTCCATTAATATGGTTTGAACCAAAGTTTCATTTCTTGTTTGGGTTGTTGGACTCTCTCCAAGCCCGGCTCGAACCCGAACATGTTCAAGCCATGGAATAGTTTAATACTAATATGGTGAGAGTCAGAGGTCAATTGTTAGCTTTGATTATTGGACTCTCTCCAAGCTGGGCTAATTGGTTGAATGTACTCTAACCATATTAAAACTATTTCTCGATTAATGGGTTGGCTTTATCCTGGAGCATCGGCTTGTTGGACTCTCTCCAAGGTCGATGTGAAGGGAGGTGAAGTTGGGTGCTATGCATATGATGCATACTTGTTAATGTGTTAACAACCCGATGTATGTGTAAACATTCAATTAGTTGATAGCACATTGTGATAGCTGCATGTTTGTGATATGCAATCGGTATATTTGATACCTACCATCGTAGCTATGAATGGCTTGTGGACTCTATCCAAGGTTGTTCATATGTATGATGGATATCAGCCTATTCAGAGATGGACCTACGATCTCCCGAAGTGATTTTGGGGTTTTTGAAATTCGAAAAATGAATGGGATTTATGAATATATATTGATGCATTTTAAATCATCTTTCTCATATACGCTCGAGTTGTATTTCTAGCATAATTGATTGATCATGATGTCTTTGAATTAGCGTTCCATTTTGGATTCGAATAAATTGAATGGGCCAAACTTCTTGGACTGGCTTAGAAACTTAAGAATTGTTCTCAATGATGAAAAGCTTGCAAATGTCCTCGAAGCGCCTCTTCCCCCCCCCCCCCCCCCCCCTCCTAGTGACAATGCAACTCTGGACCAATTGTTGGCTTACCAGAAACATGTGACTGATTGTGAAATGGTGAGTTGCATCTTGCTAGCCACGATGGTACCTGAGCTGCAAAAGCAGCATGAGCATTTGGATGCTCATACCATAGTCTTTCATCTTTATGAGTTGGTTGATGAGCAAGTGAGATTCGAAAGGATTGAAGTCTCCAAGCTCCTCTTCACCTCTGAGATGCAAGAAGGTTCATTTGTGGTACTTCTCAACATCCTGAAGACTGTGGAGTCTTCTATGAAGCATGAGCAGGGGACGGTGTTGTAAGTTGATTCCTCTAAGAGACGTTCTAAGAGAAAGTCAAAGGAATAGCAGAAGGGGAAGAAAAATGCTAAAAAGGCAGAACCAGCTCAAAAGGGCACATGCCATCATTATGGCAAGGAGGGCCATGGGTGAAGAAATTGCAAGATTTATCTTGAGTTCGTGAAGAAGAATAAGGCATCGGATGCCTCATCTTCTTCAGATATCTTCATTATTGATTGTCATTCTATTTCTTCAAACACATGGGTATTGGATACTGGGTGTGGCTCACATATATGTAATGACATACATGGGCTAAGGAATAGAAGACTCGTCAAGGGAGAGTCAAATTTACGTGTTGGGAAAGGAGCAAAGGTTGACGCACTCGCCATCGGAACGTATTTGTTGAAACTCTATGCAGGACTTGTTTTAGAACTAGACAATTGCTTTTATGTTCCTTCGTTGATAAAGAACATCATTTCTATTTCTTGTTAAAATAGAAATGGGTACCATTTGACTTTTAGTAACAATTGTTGTTACATAACTTTGAATGGAGTTCTTTATGGGACTGGAACTTTAAGCAATGGTAATTATACGTTAGACGTATCCAGTGACATTTTCAATATCGAAGCGAGCAATAAGCGTGCTCGAAAGGATAATCAATTAGACTCCTACATGTGGCACTGTTGTCTTGGCCATGCAAGCAAGAAACGCATGTCCAAATTACACTGATGTGGAATTCTGAAATCGTTTGAATTGGATTCATACGATACATGCGAATCATGCTTAAAAGGCAAGATGACTAAGTTACCTTCTACAGCAAAAGTTGAATGAGTGGGAGAGTTGCTAAGTCTAATACATACTGATGTATGTGGACCTATGTCAACTCAAGCTTTAGGAGGCTATAGCTACTTCATTACCTTAATCGATGATCACTAACGGTTTGGATATGTGTTCTTGATGAAACACAAGTCTGAAGCCTTTGAAAGGTTCAAAGAGTTTAGTAATGAAGTAGATAAACAACATGACAAGAGTATTAAAAATACTTCAATCGGATCGAGGTGGTGAATACTTAAGTCAAGAGTTTCTATATTATCTAAGAGACAATGGTATATTGTCCCAATGGACTCCGCCATATACACCACAGCATAATGGTGTATCTGAGAGGCGTAACTGGACCTTTTTGGACATGGTCAGGTCAATGATGAATCATGTGAATCTTCCCAAGTCCTTTTGGGGCTATGTGCTTCAAACAGCTGTTTACTTGTTAAACAAAATGTCAACCAAAGTAGTCTCCACTACTCCATATGAGATATGGAATAGTAAGAAACCTCATGTATCTTACTTGAAGATATCGGGTTGTCCTTCTTATGTGAAGCGGACTGTATCAGACAAATTGGATGCTAAGTCTGATAAATGTCTATTTATTGGATATCTTAAGGAAACAAGGGGTTACCAATTCTATCATCCTGTGGAACAAAAGGTGTTTGTTTCAAGGAATGTTGTGTTTCTAGAGAAAGAGTTTCTCTTGCAAGAAAATAGTGGGAGTGTCGTCGAGCTTAAGGAGGCTCGAGAGACTCGAATAGACATTGAATAGATACCTGGTGAAGCACAACAGCCGATAACTCATAGTGATGAGCAATCGACTGGACCTATTGAAACACCATATCTTCGTAGATCTGGTAGAACACGCAATATTCTTGAGAGATATGGATTTCTCTTAAGTGAATCGAATGACGTGTTACTCATTGATGATGAGGAGCCTATCAGTTATGAAGAAGTTCTGACAAGTTCAGAAAGGGATAAGTGGCTTGAAGCATGAAGTCGGAAATGGATTCCATGTATGAAAACCAAGTTTGGAATTTGGTTGACCCACCTGAAGGCATAAAACCTATAGGGTGCAAGTGGGTTTTCAAGAAGAAAACTGACATGGATGGTAATGTGATTACCTATAAGGCTAGACTAGCGACAAAAGGATATCGTCAAAAGCAAGGTGTTGATTATGACGAAACCTATTCACTTGTTGCTATGCTTAAATCCATTCGGATGCTCCTGGCCATAGCGGCTCATTATGATTATGAGATATGGCAAATGGGTGCGAAAATAGATTTCCTTAATGGAAACCAGCTCGAGGACATGTATATGATATAACCTGAGGGTTTCACATCGGTTGATAAAACCAAGATATGCAAATTGCGATGGTCCATATATGGATTGAAGCAAGCATCCAGGAGCTGGAATATCCATTTTGATGAGACAATCAAAAAGTTTGATTTCTCAAAAAATCCAGATGAACCTTGTGTGTACAAGAAGGTTAGTGGGAGTGCAGTCGTGTTTCTAGTATTGTATGTCGATGACATATTACTTATAGAAAATGATGTTTCAGTTTTACAGTCAGTTAAGATTTGGTTGTCCAAGACATTCTCCATGAAAGACCTGGGAGATCAACCTACATCCTCGGGATTAAGATCTATAGAGATAGATCGAAACGGTTGCTTGGTTTTTCGCAGTCTACATATATAGACCGAGTGCTAAAGTGGTTTAGCATGTCGGAATCCAAGGAAGGTTTCCTACCCATCAGGCATGGGATACACCTTTCGAAGTCTATGTGTCCGCGCACAGAAAGACGAGAGGATTTGTATGAGTAAGATTCTCTATGCATCAACAATAGGATCTATCATATATGCTATGTTATGTACGAGGCCCGATGTATCTTATGCTCTGAGTGTCATGAATAGATACCAGTATGGTCCAGGAATGGATCATTGGGCAACTGTTAAAATAATCCTTAAGTACTTGAGAAGAACAAAGGATGTGTTCCGAATATATAGAGAAGGGGACATGGTGATACGCGGGTATACGGATGCCAGCTTCCAGATAGACAAGGATGATTCCAAGTCTCAGTCTGGATACGTGTTCACCTTGAATGGGGGCGTAGTGAGTTGGAAAAGTTCCAAACAAGACACTGTAGCGGATTGTACCACTGAGGCAGAATACATTGTAGCTTCGGAAGCCACAAAGAAAGCGGTTTGGATCAAGAAGTTCATTTATAAACTTGGTGTGATTCCAGTCATTGTTGAAGCAATACCGGTCTACTGTGACAACAATGGAGCAATTTCACAGGCGAAAGAGCCAAGGTCTTATCAAAGATTCAAACATATGCTTCGCCGCTATCATCAGATCAGAGAGATCATTAGTAGGAAGGAAATACAAATCGAGAAAATCCCCACTGAAAGGAACTTAGCGGATCCTTTGACTAAGGGATTACCTCAAAGTAAGTTTGATCATGTTAGAGCCTATGGTATTAGATACCATAGCGATTGGCATTTGGCCAAGTGGGAGTTTGTTAGTAATATATGAGAGATGTCCTAAGGCAATCGCCTTATGTTTGAACCATTTATATGATAAATGAGGATTCACTATTTGAGTATACATGTTCTCATGTATTTGATTAGATCTTAAACTCATTTGCTGAATGTCCACGATATGATTCACAGCATGAGAGAATTTGTGATTAGATCACAACTAGTGAGTATCTCTACATGTCTAATTGTGATGTATCGAAATTATCCCAGGTCGATGAATTGATCGATTTGGACACCATCAATTCTGTCGAGACCAGCATGAGGTATACTCTTTGGTGTATCCAAGCAGCTAATTCTCACTGGCTGGAGAAATTGTGATGTCCGGAGTTAATTGTGGATTCTAGTTTTGGTAACTAGTTCATTGGAGTGACCAGCTGTAAAACTTCATATGGTT
This sequence comes from Wurfbainia villosa, assembly GCA_025175895.1. Classification (NCBI taxonomy): domain Eukaryota; kingdom Viridiplantae; phylum Streptophyta; class Magnoliopsida; order Zingiberales; family Zingiberaceae; genus Wurfbainia; species Wurfbainia villosa. The sequence goes on along the minus strand of CM045994.1, from coordinate 69,272,607 downwards.
CCTTGCATATATAGATATGTCAATGAAGTTATTACTGTAGCTTAAGTACGATGTTCCTTTGACTTGCGGTATTCAAGTCATCTTGATCATGAAGACTTATGCTTTGACATCTTAAGCAAACATCTATGAGGAGATGTGGACCTGGGATGATTGGGTATAAGTCGAAGTGATCGAAGGTGTTTGAATAGCCTATAAAGGATTCAACACTCCTTACGAGGAGATGTATACCCATGGCCTCTCGTCGGATTGTTACTAAAGTCTTTGGCTAAAGCATTACATGTTTAGAGTAAGGTACTCTTGGTTACATGTGCAGTAACTAGAATTCGTAGGACGAGGAAATGATACTTGGGCTAGGTGTGACGTAGTCAACCTAGTGTGGATTGACATTATAGGCCATGTCCTGAACCAAGTGGGTATAAGATGAGTGAAGGGAATGAGGCATGATTTATTGTAGCTGCTGAAGGGTTTCAGAATTATTTCTGGATCAACCGTTGATCTTTCGGTTAATTGGGGATCATGATGTACTACTAGGTTCCACTCATGATCATTCTATAATTAATGGTTAATTATAGACGGCCGTAATCCAAAGGATTTAAAACGAGAACCTATTTGGTCACATGCACAACGACTGTAATCCAAAGGATTTAAAATGAGCTTGAGAATGAGATTCTCAGACCAAGGGAAACTAGGTTTTGTTGGACCAAACAAGGAGCGAGCATGAAATTGTTTCAATCGCAATAGAAGCGTGGATGGGCCGTGTCTTATGAAGACATGATGGATGAACCAAATTGGTTTAGTTCTAATCCAATGGAGGAGAATAAACCAAAGGGGTTTGGTTTGTTTTAAACAAATGAACCAAAGTTGGTTCGGTTTGTTGGTGCAATCGGCCCAGGTCACGATTGACCAAGACTCGAGTTTGACTTGAGTGATGTTTTGATGTTTCGACCAAAACATATGACAATGTAATTGTCATTTGGTAATGTCCAAGTCTTGAGTACTTGGCATGGAAAGTCCAAGCTTGATTCTTGGCATTTGAGAAGTCCAACATTGGTTGGCATGGAAAGTCCAAGCATGGGTCTTGGCATGAAAAGTCCAACATGGGTTGGTAAGGGAAAGTCCAAGCTTGAGTCTTGGCATTTGAGAAGTCCAAGGGTTTGATATTGGCGGTGTAAAGTCCAAGCAGGAGTCTTAGCAGCATAAGTCCAATGGTTGGCAGCGTAAAGTCCAAGCGGAGTCTTGGCGGCGTAAGTCCAAAGTGCCTTGGCGGTGTAGACACCGTTAGCATGACATAGCCGATGGAAGCACCTGAAGGCTAGTGCGATGGATGAACAAGTCATGGATGACTTGGAGGGATCCGAGAGGCGTGAGGCTGATGGAGGTGGCTAGAAGGCTTAGGTCTAGGCTAAGGGTGGTCTAGCAAGTATGGGGGAACCATACTTGGGTTAAAACTGTTGGAGATTTAAGGCCGCTAGAGGGGGGGTGAATAGTGTTGAATTCGTACGTAGATGGAATTCGTTCGCGATCGTCTCTACAAAACTCGTTATGCGCAGCAGAATAGAAATAATAAAAGCAATAACGAAAAGATACTATCACGAACACAAGGATATAACGTGGTTCGGAACCGAAACGGTTCCTACTCAACGGATTGGGTTCGTACGAACCCTAGCGATGCCAATCACACATCACTATGATAAATACTCCTTCTCGACACAAGTCGGAGGTGGAGAAACCTCTTACAATAAGATTACAACAATAATCTAAATACAACAAGCAAATATAAGAAGAAATACAACAAGAGAAGTAAAGAATACTTTACAAAAACTCTTTAGAAGCTTGCTTGTTGATTGCCTTGGACTAGCACTTGAAAGTCCTGATTTGCAGAAGCAAATCGCTTCAAAACGTCCAAGAAAATCGGTTGCAAAAACCCTCCCGTCGAGCTCCTTTTATCCTTGCGCGCGACCTGGATTTCCGCCCATCAGTCGACTGCCATAAGTCTCCAGTCGACTGATGCCACTGTTGTCGTGAGACAACGGCTCGATCAACGCTGGAAAAACTCCAACGGATCTCTTGGCAGTCGACTGCCAACATTGGCAGTCGACTGCTAACGCCCTAGTCGATTGGCCAGTCAGCTACGAAGCATTCTGTGCTCGACACAGAACTTAGCGATCACCGACTTGGCTCGATCATCAGAGACACTGATCGCTCCCAATGAGCGCCTAATGCGAGCGATTCCTCTTAAACGGCAGTCGAACTCAAGTCGACTCACGGCAGTCGAACCGGCCATAATGCCAGTCGACTGCCAACCTCAAAGATGAAGTTTTAACCCAAGTATGGTGCCCACATACTTGCTAGACCACCCTTAGCCTAGACCTAAGCCTTCTAGCCACCTTCATCAGCCTCACGCCTCTCGGATCCCTCCAAGTCATCCATGACTTGTTCATCCATCGCGCTAGCCTCCAGGTGCTTCCCTCGGCTATGTCATGCTAACGGTGTCTACACCGCCAAGGCACATTGGACTTACGCCGCCAAGACTCCGCTTGGATTTTACGCTGCCAATATCAATCCCCTTGGACTTCCCAAATGCCAAGACTCAAGCTTGGACTTTCCCTTGCCATCCCATGTTGAACTTTCCATGCCAAGACCCATGCTTGGACTTTCCATTTGCCAAGACCCATGCTTGGACTTCTCATTTGCCAAGACCCATGCTTGGACTTCTCATGCCAAGTACTCAAGACTTGGACTTTCCCAAAAGCCAAGTACCCATGACTTGGACTTTCCATGCACCAAGTGTCCCACTTGGACTTTTCATGCCAAGTACCCATGACTTGGACTTTACCAAATGCCAAGTGTCCCACTTGGACTTTCCATGCCAAGTACCCATGACTTGGACTTTACCTTGCCAAGACCCATGCTTGGACTTTCCCATAATCACATGGTCAACTCCAGTCAACCATCAAGGTCTTCCTCGAGTCAAACTCGAGTCCGGTCAAACATGACCCGGGTCGATTGCTCCAACAATCTCCCCAACATATTAACCGACATTATTGTCAAACATCAATGCCAAACCACTTTGTCAAATCCCTTTGTCAAACATCAAAACATCACTCGAGTCAAACTCGAGTCTGGTCAATCGTGACCTGGGCCAATTGCACCAACAAAAACCTCATGTTTGAGGTGCCCGATCGCGGTGCCATGTGACGATCGATCGAGTCAACTAGGGTTTGATCGCGAGAAGTAGCCTAGAATGATCGCCACCGCATAGCGCCGATCGTGATGACGAGCCGATCGTGATTATGTTATCGATCGGTGATGCTCGGATTTTCGACCACGCGAGAATGGAGTCTCACTTTCGACCGCCGAGACGAGCAGCGGTGATGGCTCATCGGTCGGTGATGGTCGCGATCGGCCGATGATGTCCTAGCCGTTGGATTTTTCCAGCGTGGATTACACCGTTGTCTCACAGCAATAGTGTGATCAGTCGACTAATGGTCCCGAGCAGTCGACTGATCAACCTTTTCCAACACAGGTTGAAGCTATAATAGGAGCTCGTGATGGAGGAAAAGATAGCGATTTTCTTGAGCGAAATTGAAGGGGGAAGTTGGTGCTTTCTAGTCCTTCAAAGCTAGTTCAAGGCAATCAAAGATCAAGCAATCCAAAGCTCTTGTAAAGTGTTTTTCCTTTACTTGCATTTGTATTTCATATTGTTTTTTCTTGTATCTACTTGATTATTGTTGTAATCATATTGTACGAGGTTTCTTCGCCTCCGGATTGCTCCGAGAAGGAGTTATTATTATAGTGGTGTGTGATTGACATCGCTAGGGTTCATACGAACCCGATCTGTGGAGTAGGAACCGTGCGGTTCCGAACCACGTTATATCATTGTGTTAGCGTGTTGTGCATTTCATTATCGTTATTACTTTTCTATTTCCGCTGCGCTAACGAAATTGTAGAAACAAACGCGAAAGAATTCCATTGACGCTATTCACCCCCCTCTAGCTTCCAAACGATCCCTAACAAGTGGTATCAGAGCCCGGGGCTCTTCTACGGACTAACCGCCCGGAGCTAAAACAAAAGGCTAGAAGGTGAAGATGGAATTCCAAGACAAGCTTGGATGGGATATCAATACTTCACCTCCATATGATCCAGAAGATTTTCCGACGTGGAGAGCAAGAATGGAAACATTCTTGATGATGAACATAGAGGATTGGTTCATCCTCATTTAAGGCCTTGAACCCCCTAGGGATAAGAAGGGGAATATCCTAAAATTGAAAAAGTGGACCCAAGAGCAACGCCAAAAGCTCAAGACCGAAACTAAGGTAACGAAACTTTTGGAAGATTTAATCCCTAATGATGTTTTGTGCAAGCTAGGGGATTACATGTATGCCAAGGAGTTATGGAGAAAATTGGCAAGACTCCATGAGGAGAGTTCATTCTCAAGTGAAAGTGAGGAATCGGAAGTTGAGATGGAGTCAACTTCCGAATCGGAGAAAGAAGAAGTAGAAGAGGTGGAAGAAGCATCTACTTCTAGGATTGAGGAGGAGAGACCATCCTCTACACCGGAGCAACCTCAAGAAGAGCCTTCAACATCCGATCAAGATGAGGAAGCTCAAAGTTCAACTCCGGCACCTACCAACACCCTAGGTAACTCAAATACTTTAGTTCAAATAAAAATCATATAATGTGCTTTGAGTGTAGGGAGTATGGGCATTACAAGAGCAAATGTCCAAAGAAGGTTAGGAAAGCCTCTCCGGTGCCCAAAAGTCAACAAAAGTCAAAGGATGCCGGTTCCCCAAGTCAAAAGAGCAAGGAGCATATTATATGCTTCAAGTGCCATCAAAAGGGGCATTTTAGAAGCCAATGCTCTAGGGGGAGGAAAAAGACCCAAGAAGAAGCATCACAAGTTAGGGGAGCTAAGGCTAACCCTAAGGTACATTTTAGTAGTGCATCTTCGAATTTAAATGTTAAAAAGCATGCTAGGAATTTAAATTCTCCTGTAATTTATGAAAAGCATGCTAATAGGAATAAATGTTTTTGCTTAGGAGCTAAAAGTGCCCATTTTAGTAATAAGGAGAAATTTGGGACTAATGTCCCTAGAAAAACCATACCTACGGAATCTATTAAGAAAATACAAGAACATCTAGGTTTTAATCCAAAATGGACTAGACATATGCCAAGAAAGTCAAATGCCCAAGTTTTAAATCAAAATTCTAAAATTGGGCAATTGGAATTAGAAAACCAAGCCTTGAGGTCAAGGCTTGAAAAACTTGAGAAGATCCTCAACACTATGCAAAATCAATTTAAAGGGTCTAATGGTCAAACTCCTAGGTCAAGAAGTCAAAGTCAACATCTAGGACCTAAGAGTCAAAAGTCAACCAAGGGCAAGAATGGTTTGGGTCACAAACCTAAGTCCAAGGTGACTTATCATAGTGTTCCATTTGACTATGGAACACTAACTAAGTCTAGGAAGACCAAGGTCAATAGGGAAGTCATCCCTAGAGTTGACCAAGGGTTGTGCCTAGTGGCCAAGGTTTCTAAGAAACCTAGGGTGGCCACTAAGAAGGTTACAAGGGGAGTTACCTCTAGAGTCAACCTAGGCAAGACCAAAATGACCAAGGCTAATAAGCCTAGGAAGGTCATTAGGAAGGTATCTAGAGAGGTTATCCCTAAGGAATACCTAATTAACCCTAGGAGCTCAAATCGGTTTTGGGTTCCTAAGAGCGTGATTGATTCACGCTAGGTGGGTTTAGGATGTGCCAATACTAATTGAGAAGTTTGATAAAATGATCAAAATTGGCACAATCTAGATTTAGAGATCATAGTGTGTAACTTTGATTGTTGGCACACTTTAAAAGTTCATGTAAAAGTAACATCAAGAGTGATACTCAAGTGTCACACAACTTGATGTATTGTACTCACCATGCATCATATGTTTTACAATATGTTTGCATGGAAGGAATGTCTAGGATGGATTGCATCTCACAAAACAAGTCTTTTACCTTGATTGTGTATTTCAACACTTAGAAAGGGTGAGATGTTAGGATTTGGAAATCATTGAATGCTAATGTTTTCAAAAATGAAATAAAACATTAAAATACATTAACGAATACATGAATGTAAGTGTAACATCAATATATTCGATATACAAGAATAAACATGATAAAATGGATTAATTAGATGAAGAAATCGAGATTTTCAGAATTTGATCGAAATCGAGATCACGATCGACATCTGATTATCGATCGGATAACACGTAGCATGATACGATGCGGTCATCGATCGAGTGTTTGGCTTCATGACTCGATCGCTTGAACATCGATGACCGATTGGATACATCAATCGGGATGGCACTGCTCACCGAGCACGAGGACATCGGTCGAGTGCTTGACGAGCGATCGAGTGCTCGACGAGCGATCGAGTGATGCGCACATCGATCGATGAGCAACATCGATCGATGATATCGTAGCACGTCACGAAGGTTCAGCGATTGATTGCCGGGCGATCATCGGCTCGTAAACCCGTAATAAGCGTGATCGATCGATGATCGCACATCGATCGATCGCATCGCGATTTTATAATGTCGAACTGCTAGGGTTCGGCATCTTCACTCGACGCGCCTTCGTTCTTCTCTCCTTCTCCGATCGCCATTCTTGTTCTCCGACGATCCTTCCGGCCGTGCCAGCCGCCCAAGGTGTTAGGTTTGTTAGATGAGCCCTATTTTACCTTAGTTCACTTATTTCAAGCCTCATTTCACTCATTCTAGGGTTGGTTCCTTGTTCCGATTAGGGTTCCGGCGTCTCGTGAATTTTAAATGACCCCCCAGTAACATCTGAGTTTTCCCTCCGGCCACACCTCCAAATGGCGCCTAAGTAACAATCTTTTTACCCAAGCCCTAATTTTCCTTTCCGTTATAATTTAGTTTTTATCTAATCATGTATTATGTCCTTGCATGTCATATCATTACATTGCATTCATAATAGGAGAGCCCGTAGGAATGATCCACCCGAGGGTGAATCTCGATTGTACCAGCCTATGTTGGTTAGGTACATTGATAGGGACTTTTTCAACCGCCATTGTAGTGATGTCATAGAATTAATTGCATACTATAATCTCATGAAAGTCGTCTTATGCACGCATCCAATTAATGATGACCTTCTTAAGGAATTTTATCAAAACCTAAAAAAGGTGGATGACGGTGCTACCTACACTACTCGCATTGCAAAACGCGAGTTAGAGTTCACTCCTGCGATACTGTAGGAGTTTCTCGAATGTAGGCCCTCAGATGACACCTTTATCTTTTTCCCTACCATGGATTTTCCTTTACCTGAGCCCTTTGACCATATCTCTATGTAGTCCATGCATGAGCATATCTTTGGTTATCCTCGTCCACCGGCCCAAAACTTATTCCCTATCACTGAGTTATCTGCACCTGACAATGTCCTTTACAAGGTCATTGTTGGGTGTTTTCTTCCTATCGTCACTCGGGGTCTGGCGAAGATTCGGCCTCCCCATCTATTTCTTCTATACGCCATGCGGCATAGGTTAGACATTAACTTTGCACTAAACATGTTTCATTGCATTGTGCATTTCACTTCCCCTGTCCAAGGGAAAGTGCATATGCCATATGGTCATATCATCATAGCATGGCTAGAGTTTGTAGGGGTTAACATCCACAGGGGTTCTCTAAGAGCGCTATCGGAGGTGTACTACTGTATATCAGTTCATAACTTCTCGTTAGCAAAGCTACGAATGGGGGCTGGACAGATGGAGTTGGCGCCACGACCACCACCCAGGGCACACAGAGAGCCTCCTTCAATACCCAGAGATACAGCAGAAGACTACGAGGATGTAGACGCCGCTGATGAGGACGATCAGATGCCGGCAGATGCATCAGCGGCGGGTCCATCAGATGATCGTCGTGGCCGGCTGGAGTCCATATTTCAGGACTATCGTGATCGATTGGCTAGGCCGTCGAGTTATTAGCGAGCCGGGCATCCTTGGCCGCGTCTGGATCGGATGGAGAGTCCCAGGCGCATCGGCGTGTTGCTCGATATGTTAGAGATGATGCGGGCCTGGACCCTGAGTCAGTAGCCTCCTCCACCGCCACCTCCTGCAGACGATTAGATATTGAGGATATTAGATTTTCTGTGGTTGTCAGTTTTTGTAGTGAGATTGAGCATAGCCAATCTCCATTTTGAATGTAAAAGACTAAATTTTTATGTTAAATGAAATTTTTGTTTCTGAAAATCTTGTGTGTCTAGATGAGTATTTGTATAATTGTATTGCTTATGAAAGTTGATATATCATGACATGAAATCGCATCCTATCATATACCATGTCATGTCATTGTTTAGAGTTATTTTAGATGTCATGTGTTCTTAAATTTCATCTTATGCCATGACATCATGATTATGAGCATATTCTTATTTATATCATTTCTAATGCCATAATGATTCATGCATTTAAGGCAATTGGTTGAAATTGATTTAAGGACTATGGCATGACTTGAAGTCCCATTTATAAGGGAATCAAGTAGGGTTGCCTAGGAAATGCATGAAACCCTAGATAAAGTGAATCCAAACCCACATCTCACATCACATTGACATGTATGTGTATTTATACATCCTAGATACATGTGAGATGCTAGGATAATAAGTTAGGTTCAAGGTGCATGGGTAGTGCATCTAGATGAACTCAAACTTATTCTAATTATCACCAAGAATCATAAGAAAAGCTAATATACAAGCTATGTTATTTAGCCAATAAATTATGGTTCAAAATAGGCTTTCAAAAACATTTTAAAATCATTTTGAAAAACCTTGGTGAAGCCTATCTTTTGATAGCAATCACTATTGATAAGATTGATACAAAGTGAGCTTAAACTTTAAAGTTTTTAATCACTTTTGGATTTTGTATCAATCTCCTATTTCCATGATAAAAATATTTTCCCAAAAGTTTTCATTGATTGTATGTGTTATAAGTATTATACGTACCAAATTTTGTGATTTTTCGATATACGTATAATTAGTTATGATTTTCTTAAATTCAACTCTGATAACTGAAATTCAGAAATTTCAGTTATTAGTCGACTGATATTGGTGGCAGTCGACTGATTTCTAAATCACTCAACTAGTAGCCTGATTTCGGGGGAAACAAGGTTGTTTAACCCGTTTTCAGCTACGGTTATGGTCCCTAATCACTCCTAACCCTAGGATATGCTTTGGGTAGCATTATAAAGGGTGAAAATCCATTAGATTTGGATTAGGAGAAGTGTTTAGGGTTTGTATCAATTTTAAGGTATTGGAAAGTTCAATATTGAATTTCTAACCTTAATTTTGATGGTTTAGAGTTCCTATTGGCTTAGGGGCTTCCCAAGGACATTGTTGGTGCAATGGTCAAAGGGGGAGCAAGCCTTTAGGGGAAGGTATCCATCTTGGGATGATGGATATGTTTTTTCTCCTTGAAGAGGAGAAGTTATTGGGAGAATATGACATCAATTGGGAAATTGATGGGACTTTTGAGAGACTCAATTTGGAAATTGGGAAAGTAAATGGGATTGTCTCTCTTGAGTGATATTGGACTTATCACTAGGAAGATGGTAGGCATCCTAAGTATTTTTGGACCAAGGGGGAGATTGTAAGATCTCATTGGGACATGAGACATTGACCTCCTTGGGGAGGAAACCTTTTTGATGTTAGTCAAAAAGGGGGAGAATGTTTGGGGGAGAAAATTTGGAGAGTATTTACCAATTTGGGATAATTGGTAAGGGATTTGAGTTAGTGTTCTAACTCAATAATTTGTTTGGTTTTTGTCAAACATCAAAAAGGGGGAGATTGTTGGTGCAATCGGCCCAGGTCACGATTGACCAGGACTCGAGTTTGACTTGAGTGATGTTTTGATGTTTCGACAAAAACATATGACAATGTAATTGTCATTTGGTAAAGTCCAAGTCTTGAGTACTTGGCATGGAAAGTCCAAGCTTGAGTCTTGGTATTTGAGAAGTCCAACATAGGTTGGCATGGAAAGTCCAAGCATGGGTCTTGGCATGAAAAGTCCAACATGGGTTGGCAAGGGAAAGTCCAAGCTTGAGTCTTGGCATTTGAGAAGTCCAAGGGTTTGATATTGGCGGCGTAAAGTCCAAGCGGGAGTCTTGGCAGCATAAGTCCAATGGTTGGCGGCGTAAAGTCCAAGCGGAGTCTTGGCGGTGTAAGTCCAAAGTGCCTTGGCGGTGTAGACACCGTTAGCATGACATAGCCGATGGAAGCACCTGAAGGCTAGCGCGATGGATGAACAAGACATGGATGACTTGGAGGGATCCGAGAGGCGTGAGGCTGATGGAGGTGGCTAGAAGGCTTAGGTCTAGGCTAAGGGTGGTCTAGCAAGTATGGGGGAACCATACTTGGGTTAAAACCTCATGTTTGAGGTGTCGATCGGCCCGGTGCCATGTGGCGATCGATTGGGAGTCAACTATGGTTTGATGTGGAAGTAGCCTAGCGATCATTTGCCCTTTGTTAGGTAATCGATGATGGCGGCGATCAGCGATTATGTTATATCGATCGTGATGCTCAAATTTTACCGGCCCGCGAGAATGGAGTCTCACTCGACTCACGAGATGAAGCGGTCGGTGATGGCTCATCGATCGGCCCGATGGTCATGATCGGTCGTGATGTCTAGCGCGTTGGATTTTTCGGCGTGGATTACACCGTTGTCTCACGCAGCGGTGTGATCGATCGTGATAGTCCCGGCGATCGGTGATCAACCTTTTCTTATAAGGAGCTCGTGATGGAGGAAAAGATAGTGATTTTCTTGAGCGAAATTGAAGGGGAAAGTTGGTGCTTTCCAGTCATTCAAAGCTAGTTCAAGGCAATCAAAGATCAAGCAATCCAAAGCTCTTGTAAAGTGTTTTTCCTTTACTTGCATTTGTATTTCATATTGTTTTTGCTTGTATCTACTTGATTATTGTTGTAATCATATTGTACGAGATTTCTCCGCCTCCGGATTGCTCCGAGAAGGAGTTATTATTATAGTGGTGTGTGATTGGCATCGCTAGGGTTCGTACGAACCCGATCCGTGGAGTAGGAACCGTGCGGTTCCAAACCACGTTATATCGTTGTGTTAGCGTGTTGTGCATTTCGTTATCGTTATTACTTTTCTATTTCCGCTGTGCTAACGAAATTGTAGAAACAAACGCGAAAGAATTCATTTGACGCTATTCACCCCCCCCCCCTCTAGCTTCCAAACGATCCCTAACACGGTTCGTTTTAATTTAAAATATACCAACATGGTTTGGTTTATTTTGACTTAAATTAATGGAGCGGGTTAACAGGATTTTGGTTATGATCCGATAACCATTAGGAGAATTTGTTCTCTATAAAATAGGGCTTAAGGGTTTTGTGAAAACCTAATCCAAGCAATCCCTAGTTGCAGCCCACCCCTCCTCTCCTCTTGTGGTTGGCGCCCAACCCTAGCCACTGCCCAGCTTTGTGCCGCCATCCATTCTCTTTGTCGGAGTCCAAGCTTCAGCTGGTGATACTCCGGCGACCCTCCGGTGATCTTCTTTGGGTCCGGCGACAAGGTGAGCATCTAGCTTCCTTATTTGGCCGGCCCTATTCCTCCACCAAAGCTGTTCAATTTTCTGGACAGCTTGTTTATTTCGTGTCGGAGCGTAATTTGGACGACGTTCAGAGCTCCGACAACGGCTTCCTTGCCGGGGATTCGATCTCCAGTAATCCTCATAGGTGGAGGACGAAGCATTCGTCAAACGGTTGACGAATACCTCTCCAGAGAAGCGAGTTTTTTAGGACTGGTTTTGAATCCGAATTTTTATTCGGATTGTGTTCTTCTCTGGATCACATCGTCTTGACACGAGGCTAGTAACTCATACGAAGTCGAGGCTCGTGACTTTGTGAAGTCATCCTGAAGATACTCGGCATAGATACGGATAGAGATGATTCTAGCGAGGATTGTTCCGGTGATGCCTTTCCCGTTACACGTGATACGTAAGATATATGTAGTATAAATTTCCTTTTATTGCAAAATTTAAATTTATAGTTATGTCTACACATGTTGTACTATGCATGTGTGTGGTGTGTGTGTTGTAATAAATTATATTTATTATTTTAATTCTTCCGATGTGCACATGTTTACGAAACATGTTCGAATACACACTCGCCGCGGTGCCGGAAACCCAACAGAAACTCTCCCACTCGTTCACCTTTTCCTGTAAAAGTTTACTTAGTCATCTTTCCTTTTAAGCATGATTCGTATGTATCGTATCAATCCAATTCAAACAATTCCAGAATTCCACACTGGTGTAATTCGAACATGCATTTCTTGCTTGTAGGAGTCTAATTAATTGTCCTTTCAAGCACGCTTGTTGCTTGCTTCGATATTGAAAATGTCACTGGATATGTCCAACATATAAATACCATTGCTCAAAGTTCCAGTCCCATAAAGTATGTCATTCAAAGTTATGTAATAACAATTGTTACTAAACGTCAAATGGTAACCATTTCTAATTAAGCAGGAAATAGAAACAATGTTCTTTATTAGAGAAGGAACATAATAGCAATTGTCCAGTTCTAAGACTAGTCCACTAGGGAGCTTTAGCAAATAAGTTCCGATGGCGACTGTAACAACCTTTGCTCCATTGCCAACTCGCAAATTTGACTCCCCTCTGACGAGTCTTCTTCTATTCCTTAGCCCCTATATGTCATTACATATATGCTAGCCACACCCAATATCCAATACCCAAGTGTCTAAGGAAATAGAATGATAATTAATAACGAAGATACTTGAAGAGGATGGGGCATCGGATGCCTTCTTCTTCTTCATGGACTCAAGATAAATCTTGCAATTTCTTTGCCAGTGGCCTTCCTTTCCACCATGATGGCAAGTGCCCTTTTGTGCTGGTTCTGCCTTTTTAGCCTTCTTATTCTTCCCTTTCTTCTGTTTCTTTGCCTTCCTCTTAGAACCTTTCTTCGAGGAATCAACTAACAGACCCGCCTTCTCCTCATGCTTTACAGAAGGCTCAACTGTCTTCAGCATATTGAGGAGCTCAAGAATGGTGGATTCTAATTTGTTCATCCGATGGTTCATCACAAATTGTGAGAAACTCTTGGGCAAACAATGCAGAATCAAGTCAATACTTAATTCATGATCCATCACAAACCTGAGGGTGGCTAGCCGCTCGATTTACCCATTCATCTTTAGCATAAACTGTCTTGCATCTTAGAGGTGAAGAGGAGTCTGGAGACTTCGAACCTTTCGGATCTCGCTTGCTCATCAAACAACTCACGAAGATGGAAGACTATGGTATTAGCATCCATATGCTCATGCTACTTTTGCAGCTCGGGAACCATCGCGGCTAGCATGATGCAACTCGCTAGTTCAGAATCTACCACATGTTTCTGATAGGCCAACAATTAGTCTGGAGTTGCATCATCCCTAGGACGGTTGGGAAGAGGCTCTTCAAGGACACATGCAAGCTTTTCTGCCTTGAGAACAATTCTTAAGTTTCTATGTCAGTCCAAGAAGATAGGCCCAGTCAATTTGTTTTAATCCAAAATAGTGCGGAAATTCAAAGACGTCATGATCAATCGATTAACCTAGAAATACAAAACGAGCATATATGAGAAATATCATTTAAAATACATCAATATACATTCATAAATTCCATTCATTTTTCGAATTTTAAAAACCCCAAAATCACTTCAGAAGATTGTAGGTCCATCTCTGAATGGCCTGATATCTAACATAGATATGAATAATCTTGGAGAGAGTCCAACAAGCCATTCATAGCTACGATGGTAGGTATCAAATATACTGATTGCATATCATATATATGCAACTATCACAATGTGCTATCAACTAATTGAATGTTCACACATACATCGGGTTGTTAACTCAGTAACAAGTATGCATCATATGCATAACACCCAACTTCACCTCCCTTCACAATGACCATGGAGAGAGTCCAACAAGCCGATGCTCCAGGTTAAAGACAACCCATTAATCGAGAAATAGTTTTAATATGGTTAGAGTACATTCAACCAATTAGCCCGGCTTGGAGAGAGTCCAACAACCAAAGCTAACGATTGACCTCTGACTCTTACCATATTAGTATTAAAGTATTCCATGGTTTGAACATGTTCAGGTTCGAGCCAGGCTTGGAGAGAGTCCAACAACCCAAACAGGAAATAGAACTCTGGTTCTAACCATATTAATGGAAGGTGTAGGCTTTAATATTGTGTTAGAGTTTTTATGTCTCATCCTCTTTGCATGCAAATAACTATTATCTACATGGCATGACATACATGACATACATCTACATGTCACGACACGCATGACATAATGATATACATCTAATGTAATTACATGACATACAATTATGGCATGTACAAAATTTCCATATATGTCATACCTATTTATGGAAATAAAATATGTTTAAGATTTGACTCTCAAAATCAAATCATGATTAAATTAGGAAATAAATTTCCAAATCTAATCACATATTTTATTTATGGAAGGTATCAATTAAGGAAAGTCAAATTTTAATTTAGGGAACAAATTTCCTAAATTGTCAAAACTATTTATAGAAATAAAATATATTTTAGATTTGATTTCCTAAATAAAATCATGATTAAATTAGGAAAAAAATATCCAAATCTAATCAAATATTTTATTTATGAAAAATCTAAATTTCTATAAATACTTCTAACTTTCCAAAAGTAGAAGATTTCCATAAATACTTCTAGACTTTCCAAAATTAGAAAATTTCCATAAACACTTCTAACTTTTCAAAATTAGAAAATTTCCATAAATACAATTACGACTATGACAAAATAATTTTACGATTATGTCGAAACACAACCTGGGCTCTGATACCGGTGTTGGGTTTCCGACACCGTGGCGAGTGTGTGTTCGAACATGTTTCATAAACATGTGCGCAGAGGAATAAATAAAAAGTAATAAATCTGATTTATTACATCACACACACCGCACGCATGCATAGTACAACATGTGTAGACAAAACTGTAAATTCAAATTTTGCAATAAAATGAAATTATTCTACGTATACCTGACGTATCACGTGTAGCGGGAAAGACATCAACCGGAGCGACCCACGCTAGAATCGCCTCTATCCATATCCACGTCGAGTATCTTCGGGATGACTTCACAAAGTCACGAGCCTCGTCTTTGTACGAGTCACTAGCCTCGTGTCGAAGACGATGTGATCAAGAGAAGATCACAATCCGAATCAAAATTCGGATTCAAAATCGAGTCCCCAAAACTCGCTTCTCCGGAAAGGTATTCGTCAACCGTTTGACGAATCCTTCGTCCTCCACCAATGAGGATTACCGGAGATTGATTCTCCGGTAAGGTAGTCACTGTCGGAGCTCCAAACGTCATCCAAACAATTCTCCGACAAGAAAGAAACAAGCTGTCCAAAAACTAGACAGCTTTGGTGGAGAAATTGCGCCGGCCAAATAAGGAAAGCTAGATGCTCACCTTGTCGCCGGGGCCAAGGTAGATCACCGGAGGGTCGCCGGCAGGAGCTTGGATGCCGGCAACAACATGGACGGCGGCACAAGGGTTGGGTGGCGGCAAGGGGTTGGGCACCAAATACACAAGGAGAAAAGGGAGAGGGGCGGCAAGATTAGGGTTGGGGCATTCTCAAAACCCTTAAGCTCTATTTTATAGAGAACAAATTCTCCTAATGGTTATTGGTTCATAACCAAAAACCCATTAACCCGCTCCATTAATTTAAGTTAAAATAAACCAAACCGATTTGGTCTAGTTTAAGTTAAAACGAACCGAACCAACTTTGGTTCATTCGTTTAAAACAAACCAAACCCCTTTGGTTTATTCTCCACCATTGGATTAGAACCAAACCAATTTGGTTCATCCATCATGTCTTCATAAGACACGACCCATCCACACTTCCATTGCGACTGAAATGATTTCATGCTCGATCTTTATTTGGTCAAATCAAACCTAGTTTCTCTCGGTCTGAGAATATCATTCTCAAGCTCATTTTAAATCCTTCAGATTACGTCGTTGTGTGTGTGACCAAATAAGTTCTCGATTTATGTTGGTCATCTATAATTAAACATTAATTATAGAATGATCATCAGTGGCACCTAGTAGTACATCATAATCCCTAATTAATCGAAAAAATCAACAGTTGATCCAGAACTATTTCTGAAACCCTCCAGCAACAACAATAAATCATGCCCCATTCCCTTCACTCATCTTATACCCACTTGGTTTAGGACATGGTCTATAGTGTTAGTCCCCACTATGTTGACTATGTCACACCTAGCCTAAGTATTATTTCCTCGTCCTACGGATTCTAGTTACTGCACATGTATCCAAGAGTACCTTACTCTAAACATGTAATGCTTTGGCCAAAGACTTTAGTAATAATCCGACGAGAGGCCATGGGTATACATCTCCTCGCAAGGAGTGGTGAATCCATTATAGGCTATTCAAGCACCTCGATAACTTCGATTTATGCCCAATCATCCCGGGTCCACATCTCCTCAGAGATGCTTGCTTAAGATGTCAAAGCATAAGTCTTCATGACCAAGATGACTTGAATACCGCAAGTCAAAGGAACATCGCACTTAAGCTGCAGTAAGAACTTCATTGACATATCTATGAAGTCAAAGAACATCACACTTAACCATATGAAGTCTTACAGCTGGTCACTCCAATGAACTAGTTACCATAACTAGCATCAATGATTAACTCCAGACATCACAATGTCTCCAGCCAGTGAGAATCAGCTGTTTGGATACACCAAGGAGTATACCTCGTGCTAGTCTCGACAGAACTGATGGTGTACAAATCCATCAATTCATTGACTAGGGATAATTCTGATACATCACAATGACACATGTAGAGATACTCACTTGTTGTGATCCAATCACAAATTCTCTCATGCTGTGAATCGTATCGTGGACATTCAGTAAATGAATTTAAGATCTAATCAAATACATGAAAACATGTATACTCAAATAGTGAATCTTCATTTATCATATAAATGGTTCAAACATAAGGCGATTGCCTTAGGACATCTCTCATATATTACTAACAATCTCCATCTAATTGCCCTTTGTGTGTGACCCTATAGGTTCTTGTAACGTTGGCAATGCTCCTAAACCAATTTAGAAACATAAGCAACGAGCGGTATCTAGCAACACATCATTGCTACCCAAGTTACAAGATGTTGAGATCCAAGATCACCTTTGTGACTACTAATTGTGACTCTCTCACAATATGTGACAACTTCCTTCTATCCTTGACATCTAGATTGATCAATTGAGGCATAGACCGTGTCATCCTCTGTACAATTTATATCTTGAACTCCAAGTAGACTCACTCTAATCAAATGAGCTCAATATCTCATAATGACTCATTTGGGCATGGCCATGCATTTAGTGGTCTCACTCTATCAAGAATTATGATGTCACTCCCATCATATTGGAGGGATAGATCCCTTCTACATTACTCACAACTCTCCGCATAATTTGTTACATACCTAGTAATTGCCTTTATAGTCCACCCATTTATGGGTGACATTTGACGAAGCCAAAGTATGCAACTCCTTATATAGGGAATCATAGTGACTTCAGGTCCAAGGACTAATAGTCATACTAATAGTCACCTGAGAAAATATATGACACTCATATAATGATCCATGATACTTTCTCATAGTGGGTCATTCAGTATACATTCTCCAATGCATACCCATGTGTCAACTTGATATCTCATATCCATGACTTATGAAATCAAGTCATCGACTTGACCTACATGCTAGTCTCTTCGCATTAACATTGTCCCGGAATATTAATACTTGACTAGGAATTATTAAGAGTAGTGTTCTCTATATCATCTCATTATCGATTCAACCAATCGATTGATATAGATAAGAACCATCTACTCAAGGATGCTTTTATATTTAGTTATTTGGCACCAATACAATTAAGTATAATAACCATAAAGAAATGGTTTTATATATATATATAGGAATATGATACAACAAGTCCATAAAAACAATCATCACATGATTGGCTCTAGGGCTTTCACTAACAATCTCCCACTAGCACTTGTGCTAATCACTGTAGTATCTAATACCCAATGACCTAGTGTGACCATCATGCATTTTCTATGCCAAAGCCTTGGTCAAGGGATCTACGACGTTAGCCTCTGTGGGTACTCTGCAAATCTTCACATCTCCTCTATCGATAATCTCTCGAATAAGATGGAAGCGCCGTAATATGTGTTTGGTTCACTAGTGTGAGCGAGGTTCCTTAGCCTGCGCAATTGCTCCATTGTTGTCACAATAGAGCTCTATAAGATCTGCTATGCTAGGAACCACCCCAAGCTCAGTAATGAACTTGCGGATCCAAACTGCCTCCTTTCTTTGCCTCGATGCGACAGATATATACCTCTATTGTAGAATCAACAAGCTGTGTCTGCTTCAAACTCTTCCGACTCACAACACCACCACTCTAAGCGTGATCTATAATCATCACAGTGGGTTTGGAAGGCCGTATCATGTAACCCTTCTGACTAGCTCCTCATCGCCTCCAAATATCAAGAAATATTCTTTAGTCCTTCTAAAGTACTTTAGAATATTCTTGACTGCTATCCAGTGATGCTCACCTGGATCTGACTGGTATCTACTTGTCATCCTCAAAGCATATGAGACATCAGGACGAGTACATAGCATGGCGTACATGATAGATCCTATGGCAGATGCATAAGGGATCTTATCCATGCAGTCTCTCTCCTCTCTAGAAGAGGAACTTTGAGTCTTTGAAAGACTCACACCATGTGACATTGACAGAAGTCCATTCTTGGAATTATGAATGGCAAACCGTAGTAATACTGTATCAATATATGTACTCTGACTTAGGACAAGAATTCTCTTAGATCTATCTCTATAGATCTTGATGCCTAGAATACAGGCTGCTTCACCTAAGTCCTTCATTGAGAAACACTTCCCCAGCCATGTCTTCACAGACTGTAGCGAAGGGATGTCATTCTCAATGAGTAGTATGTCATCCACATACAATACAAGGAAGATAATTGTGTTCCCATTAACCCTCTTGTAGACACAGGGTTCATCTTCATTCTTGATGAAACCATACTGTTTGATCACATCATCGAATCAAAGATTCCAGCTCCGAGAAGCATGCTTTAGCCCATAAATGGACCTTTGCAGCTTTCATACTTTGTCAGTATGTTGTTGATCTACAAAACCCTCAGGTTGTGTCATGTACACATCCTCGAGTAAGTTTCCATTCAGAAATGTTATTTTGACATCCATCTTCCAGATCTCATAATCGTGGTACACTGCAATAGCAAGCATGATCTGAATGCACTTAAATATCGCAACTGGAGAAAAGGTTTCATCATAGTCAATACCATGAATTTGCTTGAAACCTTTTGCTACCAATCGGCCCTTATAGGTATGCATAAGTCCATTCATGTCAGTCTTTCTCTTAAAGACCCACTTACACCCAATGGGTTTGACGCCATCAGGTGGATCAACCAAAGTCCATACTTGGTTGGTGTACATGGATTCCATCTCGGATCTCATGGCCTCTAGCCATTTCTCAGAATCTGGGCTCATCACAGTTTCCTGAAAGGAGGTAGGCTCATTCTCAATGAGCATAACATCATCATGGTCAAATAAGAGAAATGAGTATCTCTTAAGCTAACGACATACCCTATCAGACCTGCGAAGAGGTTGGTCTACCTGAACAGGTTGTTGTTCCACAACTCTTTGTGCAACAATCTCATCACCCACAACACTTTGTGGTTTCTGTTCAACCTCCATCAAGGCCTCAGTGCTATGGTCCTTATCTTGAATGTCTTCAATATCGAACATACTCCTACTAGTTTTTCTAGAAACAAAGTCATTTTCTAGAAATACCCCAGTCTTTGCCACAAATACTTTATACTGACTGAGAATGTAGAAATAATATCCCTTCGTCTCCTTGGGATATCCAACAAAATAGCACTTCTTATCGGATTTGGGTCCCAGTTTATCTGAGACTTGAAGTCGAACATAAGCCTTACAACCCCAAATCCTAATGAAAGACATCTTGGTATTTTTCCCTGTCTATATCATATATGATGTCTTTATCACAGCTTTGGATGGAACACGGTTAAGTGTGAAGGTTGTTGTGTCTAGAGCATATCCCTAAAAAGATATAGGAAGATCTGTGTGACTCATCATAGATCGTACCATATCTAATAGGGTACGATTCCTCCTTTCGGATACACCATTCCACTGTTGTGTTCCAGGAAGAGTGAGTTGGAATAGAACCCCACACTCAGCAAGATAGTCACGAAACTCATGGCTAAGGTATTCGCCACCTCGATCTGATCGAAGTATCTTAATACTCTTGCCAAGCTGGTTTTGTACTTCATTCTTAAATTTTTTGAACTTTTCAAAGGATTCTAACTTATGTGTCATTAGATACACATAACCATATCTACTGAAGTCATCAGTAAATGTAATGAAGTACCTATAACCACCTCTAGCAGCAACATTGAAAGGGCCACATACATCACTATGTATAAGTCCTAACAAGTCTGTTGCTCTCTCGCTGTGTCCACTAAAGGGAGTCTTGGTCATCTTGCCTAGAAGGCAAGACTTGCATGTCTCATATGTGTTGGGATGTATACTGAAAAGTCTATCTTTTGTATGAACATCTTTATTTTGAAATAAGAATCACATGATCATTGTTTGCATATTTATGGTTATGCATATTGTCTAATACATTACATTGTAGATAACATGGTGTGTGGTGTCACACGGGAGATCATGTTATCGGCTCCTTGTAAAGTATAAGTAAAGACTCACAACCGAGATGACTTTGGACAGACCATTGGTATGGTTGTAGTGTGATTTGGTATTGGTTTGTCTTGATCATAGAATCACACTAATACACTTTGTGTGTATAGAGAAGGACCGACTTAGAGGTGAATCGATTTATTGCTGACTACATAATCGAATCGGACTTCAGATATTATATTGTACATGCTCTTAATCCTGATATAATAACGGGCACATATACTTAGTATTCATTTCTTTGATATACTAATGGGCGAGATTTATAGATTAAATCGATTGGCTCAGTAAGTTGGGAAATGATATCATTTATGTGGTGTGTCATTGATTAGAGGAGGAAACCGTGTCCTATATATTAGGATGATTATGTCCCCTTGAGGAGCTCATAAGGTTCATCATGTAAACCCTGCAGGTGGACTTGACCCGGCATGATGATAAGGATGAGTGGTACTACTCATGGAGTTAGATGTCGATTAATTAATGGTCAGTAAATTAATTAATCGATGAACATTCGAAATCTTAAACATGGGGAGATAAATGTACAAATAATATATGGAGCCCATATTAACTTATGGGGGTTGGTGAGGTAGATCAATGATAATCCTCTAGTGGATTGGATTATCATTAATGGATCGGACTTTATGTGGGCTTGATCCATTGGGTGGCCAAGATCCAACTCCTCCTCATGGTTCCTATTGTATCCTATTAAAACCTCATGAATCCTAGATCCAATGGATGAAAACAAAACTCTAGATCCAACGGTAGAGATTAAATCTCTAGATCCGATAGTTGAGATTAAATCTCTAGATCTGACGGTTGAGATTAAATCCCTAGAACCAATGGTGGAGATTAAAACAAGGCTTATCCCTAACTTTATAAAAGGAGAGACTAGGGTGGGCGGCAAGGAGAATTAGAAACAAGATAGGATTATGGTTGGGCGGCAAGGAGCTTGGAGGCTAGGGTTTTGGAGTTTGGTTTGGGCGACCACAAATAAGGAATTTGTTTCCTTTCTTCTTCTTCTTCCTTAGGTGGCCGATGCCCTTCCTTCTTCTTCTCCCCTTGGTTTAGCCGGTGTCCAACCTTCTCCCCTTCATCTTTGGCCGGTGATTAGGGTCTTCCCCTTGTAGCTTTTGGCTGGCCCTTTTCTTCATCTCCTTGTTCTCCTTCTTGGCCGGCGGCAAGCACCAAGCTTGGAGCTTGGTGGTTGGTTGAAAGAAGGAGAAGTGCTTTTAATACTTCGTTCAGTTACGTATTGCTATAAGCCCTCCCCTCAGAAGTAACTTTCACATTGAAAATCGGAGAAAAGCATTCTAGACTACGGATGCCAAAAAATGGGTGAGGCGGATGAGATGGCTCCGTGGTGTTTACATTTTATCCCTTGCGTGTAACATGTCTATAATTGTTTTTCAATTATATATGCATGTTGTATTCTGTTTTTGTGGCTAAAATAACTTGGACCCCGAATATAAACACAAAAGGTGGCGATCCGTACATCATCTATTCAGCGGCTATTCGTAGAATAGAGGTTGGTGACTTGAACAACAAGTTTGTTCAAGTGACCACTCTAATCGAATAGCACGACAATGAAACGGTTGCTTGGGTGATCCCTTTTGTCTATTATTAAATTTTTTTAAACCGGGGACGTCGATGGGATTGCCATGAACAAGCGACCGAGTTGAAGTGGGAAGCAAAGTTTCCTACCTTCAAAATGATTCAAAATCAAATGAGTCTAGCATCCCATCCTTATGAAGCTAGGATAAGCGACTCTCATTTATGTGACCTAAGCGACAATGCCAAAGATAGGTTTAGTTCAACTCATTTGACTTGAATATTTTGGTACTTATGTTATAGATGGGGTTCTCTAAGTCTAGAATATAGATTCTGTTCATTAGAGGTGCACTACAATAGAACATATCATTTAAATAAACTAAACAACATTTGTTCTTTATTAAAAATGAAAAGCCTTTCTTGTCTAAACAAGAAACTGAAATTATGTTCTTAGTTAGAGCAGGCACAAAACAACATTCATCTAATTCTAGTATAAGCCCAGAAGGAAGAGATAGAAAATAAGTTCCTACAGCAACAACAACAACCCTTGCTCCATTGCCTACTTGTTGGTCTACCTCGGCCTTCATCAATACCCTGCTATTTCTCAGTGTCTGCTCATTAGTACAAATGTGAGATGCACATCTGGTATCAAATACCCATAATGAAGAAATAGATAGATTGACTTCTATAACATATATACCTAAAGTAGAATTATCACTTCTCTTCATCTTAAGATCTTCCAGGTATGCTTTATAATTACGGTTCAAGTGTCCAGCTTCCTTACAGTGGAAGCAAGTCCCTTCGTTAGCCACCCCTCCTTTCGATTTCAATGCCTTGCTTTTGCCCTTGGCTTGAGACTTTCCCTTACCTTTAGGCTTGACCTTGCCTTTCTTCTTTTGCAGCATCAAAATAGAGTCAGGCTTTATAACGCCCTCCCTTTTCCAGACACTGAATGTCCGGAGGGGCGGCGCGTGACGCGACCGTACATACTTACATTACATACAGCGGAAGACTTTATGCATACTTCTTAATTCTTACAGCGGAAGACTTTAGACATTTTTTTTTTTAAAACATAAACATGCATTGACATATATATATATATATATATATATATATATATACTTCTTCTTCTTCACATAGAGCATGCATCATAGCATATATAGATACTTCTTCTTACTTCTTCTTTACTTCTTCTTATTCGCATAGAACATGCATCATAACATAGATAGGTACTTAGTGCTTAGTTCAAGTTCTTAAACGACACCATCATAAGCAGGCATAATAAGGACATCAATAGACATCATCATCATAGGTAAACACATATATATGTAGACCTAACGGATCTTCTCCACCATGCCACTACCACACACATTTGGCCCCTCCTGCTGCTCCCATTAGTTTATCCCTCCCTTACCCTTATCTGCAGTACGAGGGAAAGATAAACTATAAGCACATAGGCTTAGTAAGATCCTGTCCTACTCACAAAAACCATACATCGACATTAATCATGGCATGTAGCATTCATAACATATAAGCGATATAATGTGTAACATACATGGCATCATCAACTTAACATGTAGCATAAGTAACATAAGTAAATATAACATGTATCATCCATAACTTAGTGGCATAACATGAATATATGCTTAACCAACATAACATGCATCGTATGTAACTTAGTAACGTAAACATCATAGCATGTCCTCAAACATAACAGGTAACGTATATAACATAAGCATGTAAACATTCCTAACATATCATCAAACATAACATGTAAACATATATAACATAAGCATGTAAACATTCCTAACATATCATCAAACATAACATGTAAACATAGCATCATATCATATCATCAAACATAACATGTAACGTATATAACATAAGCATGTAAACATTCCTAACATATCATCAAACATAACATGTAAACATAGCATCATATCATATCATCAAACATAGCATGTAACGTATCTAACATAAGCATGTAGACATTCCTAACATATCATCAAACATAACATGTAAACATAGCATCATATCATATGATAAAACATAACATGTAACGTATCTGACATAAGCATGTAGACATTCCTAACATATCATCAAACATAACATGTAAACATAGCATCATATCATATCATCAAACATAACATGTAACTGTAGGGAATTCTATATGCCAAATGGCATATGCGCAACGAAAAAATTAGGATCCCTTCCAAGTGATCCATGCGAAAGCAAACTCGTATAAAATAAATTTCTCTAAACCAAACCTATCTTATAGGAGAGGATTACCTTTGTTGCGTGCCCTTGTTAATCCCGCTTCTTCCTTTTGTTTGTTGGATCTTTAGCACGTTCAAGTGTCCGTGCCTCTATATGTATCCACACGAGCAAGCTCTTGTCTCACAAAAGAAAAACTAGAGGAGCTCTCCTTTACTTCTTGCTAGAGAAGTCCCTAAAGGAGAGGAAGAGAGGGAAAAGGAGAAAGGAAGAAGAAGACTCCTCTTCTTGCTAGCCTACACTCACAAACCCACACAACCAAAGCTTCCACCAAGCTCTCTCACAACCACAACAACACTTGCTTTGGCCGGCCACTTCAAGGGGTCTTTTATAGGGTTGGAAAAACCCTTTCACCTCCACACATTCAATGCAATCCATTGTATTGGGACACAAGTTTGGCCGGCCACTTAAGGAGACAAAACCATTTTGTTTCCTTCCACCTTATCTAGCTTAGGTGGATGCTTAGGTGGCATGCTTATGTGGCATGCTTATGTGGCATTCTTATGTGGCATTCATGCATGTTGAATTAATCTTATTAATTCAATTAAGCTTATGTTATCATGTTGAATTAATCTTATTAATTCAATCATATTGAATTAATCTTATTAATTCAATTAAGCTTATGTTATCATATTGAATTAATCTTATTAAATCAATAAGGTAACATATTGAATTAATCTCATTAAATCAATTAGCTAAAATTCTCATTAAGCTTAAAGTCCAAAAACCATTTTGTACTTAAGCTTATTCCCAAATTATTCTAGTCAAACTAGAATACTCTAATTCCTCTAATCATCATGCTCTTTGTGTGTGACCCTATAGGCTCTCATAACGTTGGCAGTGGACCTAAACTCTTTTAGATACACAAGCAATGAGCGGCATCTAGCAATACATCATTGCTACCCAAGTTATGAGATAAGTCAAGATCCGACTAACCTTTCCGTGACTACTATAATATATGACCGTGTCCTTCTATCCTTGATATCAGATTGATCAATGAGGCATAGACCGTGTCATCCTCGATCAATCTATGTGTTTCTTGATCCCTGAGTAAACTAACTCAAACAAATGAGCTCAATATCTCATATTGACTCATTCGAGCATGGCCATGCGTTTTAGTAGTTCTACTCAATCAAGGGGCCCACCGATATCACTCTCGTCATATGAGAGGGATAGATCCCATCTACATCACTCACATCCCTCCGCATAATTTGTTATATACCCGATGTCGCTTTATGGTCCACCTATTACGGGTGGCGTTTGTGATACCAAAGTACATAACTCCTTATGTAGGGAACCGTAGTGACTTCGTGTCCGAGGACTATTCATACCAATAGTCACATGAGAAAGTTTATGACACTCATATAACGATCCATGAAACTTTCTCATGATGATTGATTCAGTATATATTCTCTAATATATACCCATGTGTCAACTTGATATCATATATCCATGACTTGTGAGATCAAGTCATCAATTGACCTACATGCTAGTCTTTATGTATTAATACTGCCCTTGCATATTAATATTTGACAAGGAACATTTAGAAAGTGTTCTCTCTGACCTCTCATAATCAATTACGAATTGATGTCTGTAGATAAGAACCTACTTTTCTAGGGCATTACTATATTTAATTTAAGCACAAGCAAAACTTAAATATAATAACCATTCCTTTGCCTTTATAGAATATGATACAAAATGTTCCCTATTCAACCATCACATGATTGGTTCTTAGGGCTATAACTAACAATCTCCCACTAGCACTAGTACCAATCACTATGATATCTAATACCTAGTGACCTAGTGTGACCATCATGCTTCCTCGTACAAAGCCTTGGTCAATGGATCTGCGATGTTAGCTTCGCCGGATCTGCATATCCTCACATCTCCTCTATCGATGATCTCTCGAATGAGATGGAAGCCGCGATGTGTTTGGTCCGTGATGTGATCGAGGTTCCTTAGCGTGCAATAGCCCCATTGTTGTCACAATAGAGGTCTATTGGATCTGCAATGCTAGGAACTACCCCAAGTTCAGATGAACTTACGAGCCAACACCTCCTTTCTTTGCATCAAATGCAATATACTCGCTTCATTGTAGAATCGGAAGCGTGTCTGCTTTGAACTCTTCCACTCACGGCTCCACCATTCAGCAAAACACGCATTACCGATTACGATCTATAGTCATCCTTTGTCTGCTTGGAAGCTTGCATCACTGTAACCCTTCTAGGTCCTCATTGCCTCCAAATATCGAAATATTCTTTCGTTCTTCGTAAGTATTTAAGAATATTTTTGATCGCTATCCGATGACTTTCACCGATCCATCGTATCTACTCGTCATGCTCAAAGCATATGAGGACGTCCGATGATGTACAAAGCATGGCGTACATATGATAGACCCTATGGTTTATAAGGGATCTTTTATCCATGATTCTCTCCTCCTTAGGGGAAGAGGGACATTGAGTCTTCGAAAGACTCACACCATGTGATAAAGGCGTAAATCCTTTCTTGAATTTTGCATAGCAAAACGATCTAGCACTTTATCAATGTATGTACTCGACTTAGGCCAAGTAATCTTTTAGATCTATCTCTATAGATCTTGATGCCTAGAATATAGGCAATTCACCTAAGTCTTTCATCGAGAAACAATTCCTAACCACATCTTCACAGCATCCGGAGTGAGGGAATATCATTTCCGATGAGAAGTATGTCATCTACATACAAGACAAGAAATACAACTGTGTTCTACTATTTCTCTTGTAGACACAAGGTTCATCTTCATTCTGATGAAACCAAACTCTTTGATTGCATCATCGAATCAAGATTCCAAATTCGAGAGGCTTGCTTTAGTCCATAAATGGACCTTTGCGCTTGCATACCTTTCCAGATGCTTGATCTTCAAAACCTCGTTGTGTCATGTACATATCCTCGAGTAGCTTTCCATTCGTAAAAGCTGCTTTGACATCCATCCGCCAGATCTCATAATCGTGGTAGGTCGCAATAGCAAGTGATCCGAATGGATTTAAGCATCGCAATCGTGAAAAGGTTTCATCATAGTCAATACCATGAATTTGTTTGAACTTTAGCCACCAATCTACCTTTATAGGTATGCTTATTACCATCCATGTCCCTTACTTTAAAGACCCACTTACACCCAATGGGTTTTACCTCTTCGTGGATCAACCAAGGTCCATACTTGGTTAGTGTACATGGATTCCATTTCGATCTCATGGCCTCTAGCCATTAACTGGCTCATCATAGCTTCTGATAGGATGTAGGCTCACAAGATCGATAAGCAATACATCACCATTGTCACCAAGAGAAAAGAATATCTCTCGGGTTGACGACGATCCGCTGATCTACGAAGAGGTTGGTCTACTTGAATGTGTTTGCTTCCACAACTCTTGGGCAACAATTTCTCATCCACAACACTTTGTGGTTCCTGCTCATTTTCCATCGGCCTTAGTGTTATCATCATCTTGAACTTCTTCAAGATGAATTTTACTCCCACTAGTTTTTCTAGAAATAAATTCTCTTTCTAGAAAGACAGCATTTCTGGCAACAAACACCTTGCCAAGAGTGGGATTGTAAAAGTAATATCCCTTAGTTTCCTTGGGATATCCGACAAAATAACACTTATCCGATTTGGGTCCTAGTTTATCCGAGACTTGACGCCTACATAAGCTTCACAACCCCAAATCTTTATAAAAGACATTTTGGGACTCTTCCCACCCATATCGTATATGGTGTCTTTTCTACGGCTTTTGATGGGACGCGATTAAGTGTGAAAGCTACTGCCTCTAGAGCTAGTCCCCAAAAGGAAGTAGGTAGATCCTGCTCATCATTGATCGTACTCATATCTAATAGAGTACGATTTCTCCTGATACACCATTCCATTGTGGTGTTCCAGGAGTGAGTTGGGATATTATCCCACACTCACCAGTGATCACGAAACTCGACTAAGGTATTCACCACCTCGATCCGATCAAGTAGCTTAACACGCTACCAAGTTGGTTTTGTACTTCATTCTTGAATGCTTTGAACTTTTCAAAGGATTCGACTTATGTCTCATCAAATATAAGTAGCCAAATCTACTCATATCATCAAAGTAATAAAGTACTTATAGCCTCCTCTGCTTCGATTGAAAGGCCCACATACATCAGATGTATGAGTCCTAACAAAGTCTCGCTTCTCTCGCCATGTCCACTAAATGGAGTTTTAGTCATCTTTCCTAAAGGCAAGATTCGCATACCTCATATGATTCAAAATCAAATGAGTCCAATAATCCATCTTTATGGAGTTGATATGCGGGGCGATTGGAGATATGTTTGGTTCAATCATTCGATTTGAACCGCTTGGTATTTACGTTATAAATTGGGTTTTCTAAATCTAGAACATAGAGACCATTCATAAGTGGTGCATTACAATAGAACATTTCATTCAAATAAATGGAACAACATTTGTCCTTTATTATAAAAGAAAAGTTTTTCTTGTCTAAACAAGATATAGAAATTATGTTCTTTGTCAATGCAGGTACATATAAGCACTCCTCTAGTTCTAAGATAAGCCCAGTGGGCAAAGACAAAGAATATGTTCCTACAGCTACAGCAGCAACTTTTGCGCCATTGCCTACTCGTAGGTCTACTTCGCCTCTTGCCATTTGTCTACTATTTCTCAGTCCCTGCACATTATTACAAATGTGAGATGCACATCCGGTATCTAATACCCATGTAGAAGAAATAGATAGATTAACTTCTATAACGTGTATACCTGAGGCAGAAGTCCCACTTCTTTTATTCTTTACTTCCTCAAGGTAGACTTTGCAGTTCCGCTTCCAGTGTCCAGTCTCACCGCAATGGAAGCAGTCCCCTTCCTTAGGTACTTTACCTTTACCCTTTGAAGTGGATGAATTGGCCTTGCCTTTGGCTTGGGTCTTACCCTTGCCTTTGCGCTTACCTTTGCCCTTCTTGACCATTAGTACGTTGCTAACTTTCTTTTTGAGATTCGGTTCAGCAGTTCTTAACATGCTGAGAATCTCAGGCAAAGGTTTATCAATGTCATTCATGTTATAATTCATGACGAATTGATTATATGCTTCCGGCAACGATTGCAGGATAACATCGGTTGCCAATTCTTGGCTCAGTGGAAAACCTAGTCTTTCAAGGTTCTCAACGTACCCAATCATTTTGAGCACGTGAGTTCCTACAGGTGTTCCTTCTTGCATCTTGCATGCAAAAAGAGCCTTAGACACTTCAAAACGCTCGTGCCTAGCTTGTCCTTGATATAGTTGTTTCAAATGCTCAACCATATCATAGGCATCCATGTTCTCATGTTGCTTCAAGCTCGAGTTCATGGTGGCAAGCATAAGACATGACACATCTAATCCATCTTGATGCTTCTTATAAGCATCCTTTTCAAGACGAGTGGCGCATGGGCGGGTGTTTCAGTGGTAGATCGCTCTAGGACATACATTTTCGTTCTTGTTTGAGGATAATCCTCAAGTTCCTATACCATCCAAGAAAGTTCGCTTCCATTGCTTGTCCTTCTCAAGGACAGATCGCAAGTTGAGGGGGTGTGTCGTGTTAGATGTCATGGTGATCTACAACATTAAAATGCAAAGTTAAGTATCATACCTAAATCATTTAATTAGGCCTTTAATTAAATGAGGCTCCCACTAAATTCTCATAGCTACTATTTAGCTATAAATTTATATGGGATAAAGATCCACATTATAATTCGTCTTGAGTTAGCTTTGGCTAATCGCCCAAGACGTAGTATAATTAGGTAGGCAATCTTTTGCCAATTACATCTGATGTAACTCTTTAATAGCTTTGGTTAAGTTTTAGATTAGTTTAGTGCTTATTCCTAAACCAGCTTCCAGGCTGTGGCGAGGCACAGGGGCCTTCTTGGATATCGGAGCAACGACCACTTCTAAGACAAAGCTGATGTTCGGCAATCACATAAAACTAATTTTAAAACTTATGTTCAAAGCTAATATATGCCTCTACTTTCTTAACTAATTAAGAAAACTTAATTAAGTCTTAACCAAGTTTGATAGCGGGACATCACGATTGTCCACTCGCACTCTTCCAAGATAAAATGCATTGCTTTGCTTTGGCAAACCCAATAACAAATGATCGAGGAAGTAGTGAGTACCAAGCTTTGGTAGGCATATCGTTTTTGACTTATTAAGAAATAAACATGTATCATATACATATTAGCATACATCACATATAAGCTAAACTAATCATGCAACACATACAAGCTAAACTAACATGCATCACATACATATTAAACTAAGCGTGTCATGGTTATGGCCCTTATTCTACAATCTTCTCAAGCCAATGAAAAGATTGATTGGTCAACCTAGGGATAGCATCTTCTCCTAAGTGCTTCCTTTTGGTTGTCTTGTGTGTTGACTTCCTCCTTGTAACCTCATCTTCCAATGGACCCTCCATCTTTGTTTTGTACATTACAAAAG
Organism: Wurfbainia villosa; assembly: GCA_025175895.1. Taxonomy (NCBI): domain Eukaryota; kingdom Viridiplantae; phylum Streptophyta; class Magnoliopsida; order Zingiberales; family Zingiberaceae; genus Wurfbainia; species Wurfbainia villosa. The sequence continues at coordinate 69,241,438 of CM045994.1, read as the reverse complement.
GAGAAATACTCGAGTTACATTCGAGTCTAAAACTAATTTTACAACAAGAATTTTAGGAGGAAGGCACGACACGCAGGCCGTATTTAAGAATTACAACACACACACATTCACAAATCTTTTGGGACTAGGCCATAACCATGCACCATGTCATTTTAACTTTTAAAAGACATTGGATATTTTATTATGTTTGACAATTGCTAATACAATTATCAACTCATAATAAAATTTATCCTACTTTATATCACATATAAAATAGAGAAACCTATTTTATACGATCTTCATAAGTGGCTCTGATACCACTGTATGGAATTCTATATGCCAAATGGCATATGCGCAACGGAAAAATTAGGATCCCTTCCAAGTGATCCATGCGAAAGCAAACTCGTATAAAATAAATTTCTCTAAACCAAACCTATCTTATAGGAGAGGATTACCTTTGTTGCGTGCCCTTGTTAATCCCGCTTCTTCCTTTTGTTTGTTGGATCTTTAGCACGTTCAAGTGTCCGTGCCTCTATATGTATCCACACGAGCAAGCTCTTGTCTCACAAAAGAAAAACTAGAGGAGCTCTCCTTTACTTCTTGCTAGAGAAGTCCCTAAAGGAGAGGAAGAGAGGGAAAAGGAGAAAGGAAGAAGAAGACTCCTCTTCTTGCTAGCCTACACTCACAAACCCACACAACCAAAGCTTCCACCAAGCTCTCTCACAACCACAACAACACTTGCTTTGGCCGGCCACTTCATTGGGTCTTTTATAGGGTTGGAAAAACCCTTTCACCTCCACACATTCAATGCAATCCATTGTATTGGGACACAAGTTTGGCCGGCCACTTAAGGAGACAAAACCATTTTGTTTCCTTCCACCTTATCTAGCTTAGGTGGATGCTTAGGTGGCATGCTTATGTGGCATTCATGCATGTTGAATTAATCTTATTAATTCAATTAAGCTTATGTTATCATGTTGAATTAATCTTATTAATTCAATCATATTGAATTAATCTTATTAATTCAATTAAGCTTATGTTATCATATTGAATTAATCTTATTAAATCAATAAGGTAACATATTGAATTAATCTCATTAAATCAATTAGCTAAAATTCTCATTAAGCTTAAAGTCCAAAAACCATTTTGTACTTAAGCTTATTCCCAAATTATTCTAGTCAAACTAGAATACTCTAATTCCTCTAATCATCATGCTCTTTGTGTGTGACCCTATGTTACGTATTGCTGCGTTGGCGGTGGACCTAAACTCTTTTAGATACACAAGCAATGGCGGCATCTAGCAATACATCATTGCTACCCAAGTTATGAGATAAGTCAAGATCCGACTAACCTTTAAAGTGACTACTATAATATATGGCCGTGTCCTTCTATCCTTGATATCAGTTGATCAATGAGGCATAGGCCGTGTCATCCTCGATCAATCTATGTGTTTCTTGATCACTGAGTAAACTAACTCAAACAAATGAGCTCAATATCTCATATTGACTCATTCGAGCATAATGCGTTTTAGTAGTTCTACTCAATCAAAGGGCCCACCGATATCACTCTCGTCATATGAGAGGATAGATCCCATCTACATCACTCACATCCCTCGCATAATTTGTTATATACCCGGTAATCACCTTTATGGTCCACCTATTCACGGGTGGCGTTTGTGATACCAAAGTACATAACTCCTTATGTAGGGAACCGTAGTGACTTAGTCCGAGGACTATTCATACCAATAGTCACATGAGAAAGTTTATGACACTCATATAACGATCCATGAAACTTTCTCATGGCGGGTCAGTTCAGTATATATTCTCTAATATATACCCATGTGTCAACTTGATATCATATATCCATGACTTGTGAGATCAAGTCATCAATTGACCTACATGCTAGTCTTTATGTATTAATACTGCCCTTGCATATTAATATTTGACTAGGAACATTTAGAAAGTGTTCTCTACAGCCTCTCATAATCAATTCTGCCAATTGATGTGCTGTAGATAAGAACCTACTTTTCTAGGGCATTACTATATTTAATTTAGCTGGCACAAGCAAAACTTAAATATAATAACCATTCCTTTGCCTTTATAGAATATGATACAAAATGTTCCCTATTCAACCATCACATGATTGGTTCTTAGGGCTATAACTAACAGTAACGTATCTAACATAAGCATGTAGACATTCCTAACATATCATCAAACATAACATGTAAACATAGCATCATATCATATCATAAAACATAACATGTAACGTATCTGACATAAGCATGTAGACATTCCAAACATATCATCAAACATAACATGTAAACATAGCATCATATCATATCATCAAACATAACATGTAACGTATCTAACATAAGCATGTAGACATAACAATCAGCAGGTAAACATATGCAGGATGTTTTGAAAACATATATTTTAGGTACGTAAATATAAATCTCAACATATTTGGGCCCGGCATTGTACCACTTCTTCATTATCATAGCGCGCATCCCTAAATAGGCCCGAGGTAGCAAGTCTCGAACCTAATAGGTTTCTAGGCCCGAGTCTTATTCCATCGACCTAGGGGCAATCGTCATAGCGTAGAAGCCCATCCTAGGCCCGAGTCTTACTCCATCGACCTAAGGCATCTTGGAGCCCATCCCGTACTAGGCCCGAATCTTATTCCATCGACCTAGGGGCAATCATACATAGAAGCCCTTCCTAGGCCCGAGTCTTATTCCATCGACCTAGGTCATCTTAGGAGCCCATCCCTTCTTGGACCTTGTTAAGGTCTTGGTACAAGCCATGCAGAAGGTAAAATACTTATATTCTTATTTGTACAACATAGCTTATTTCATTAACATAGCATGGCATACTTCATTTCATAACACATCATGCTTCATGCATTAACATAGCATAGCATACTTCATTTCATAACACATCATGCTTCATTTCATTAACATATCATAGCATACTTCATTTCATAACACATCATGCTTCATTGCATTTAACATAGCATAGCATACTTCATTTCATAACACATCATGCTTCATTTCATTAACATAGCATAGCATACTTCATTTCATAACACATCATGCTTCATTGCATTAACATAGCATAGCATACTTCATTTCATAACACATCATGCTTCATTTCATTAACATAGCATAGCATACTTCATTTCATAACATATTTCAAATATCACATAGACATGGCATAAGGCATGGCATCAAATCGTAAACACTAACCTAAGGCATGTTATCTTCATCTAGCATTATTTAATATCACAAGTCAGCATGAATTCACCCAACTTAAAACACATGTTAACCTATTCATTTAACTTAACCACAACTTCATTTTCATAAGGAACATGTATTAAAACTTCATTTAGTCACCCAAAAGCATAGGTTGGCCGAATGGTCCATAGGGTTTTCTAGGGTTATCTTTTAACCTAATTCATTTCAACTCCTAACATCATCATATAGTTACCAAAACATAGCATGAAACTTCATTGAAACCCTAAAAGCATGGCTTGGCCGAATGGGTCTTGGTGGCCATTAGGGTTAGCTTTTGTCCTAATTCATTTTAACTCCTAGCATCATCATATAGTTACCAAAGCATAGCATGAAACTTCATTGAAACCCTAAAAGCATGGCTTGGCCGAATGGGTCTTGGTGGCCATTAGGGTTAGCTTTTGTCCTAATTCATTTTAACTCCTAGCATCATCATATAGTTACCAAAGCATAGCATGAAACTTCATTGAAACCCTAAAAGCATGGCTTGGCCGAATGGGTCTTGGTGGCCATTAGGGTTAGATTTTGTCCTAATTCATTTTAACTCCTAACATCATCATATAGTTACCAAAGCATAGCATGAAACTTCATTGAAACCCTAAAAGCATGGCTTGGCCGAATGGGTCTTGGTGGCCATTAGGGTTAGATTTTGACCTAAACCCTTTTTCCATCCTACATCATCATCTAGTTACTAAAACATAGCATATAACTTCATGGAAACCTAAAATCATAGCTTGGCCGAATATAACATTTAGATTTCTTTTATAAAACATCAAACGAAGCTACTCGTATGCAGGTGAGGGATACTTACATCCTTCGCTTTGCTTTGGGTGGGGAAGATGACCTAAGTAAGATCAAAACCTAGCCTTCTCTTGCTTGGATAGGGTTCGGCCAAGGGGGGAGAGGGAGCTAGAATTTCGGTGAGAAGAAGAAGAAGAAGAGAGGAAGTGGCAAATTAGAACCTTCCCTCTTCTTTATAAAGGGAGGAAGAGAAGTTTCTCTTCTCTTTTTCCATGCCTCTTCATTTACCTTTATCTCACTTATCTATAATCCCCCCCCCCCCTTCATCTAATGATGTAGTCCTATTGGGCTTCTGGTTAGTGGGTGCATCTATAGGGTTTGGCTATCTCTAGAGGTTTGGGGTTCAATTCCTAGGCCTTGCACCCCTTTTTGGCTTATTTCTTTTATTTTTGGAAAAAGGCCCACCCAAGGCCCATGATCATCAAGCCAAAAATTCCTGTAAAATTGCTAGGAATTTTACGGGCATTACAATCCTTCATACCTTTAAAAAGTTTCGTCCTCGAAACTTAGAACAATTGTGGGTACTTCTGCTTCATGTCCTCCTTGCGTTCCCAGGTAGCTTCCTCGTACCGTTGATTCTGCCACAGGACCTTTACTAAGGGCACCTCTTTGTTCCTTAGCCTCTTGATTTCTCAGTCTAGTATTTGGATAGGTCGACTTTCAATACTCAGGTCCTCTTGAACTTGTACTGTTTGTGGCTCGATCACTTGGTCCGTACTGGAAATGCATTTCTTGAGCACAGAGACATGGAACACGTTGTGAATAGCCGACATCTCTTGAGGCAGCTCTAGCTTGTAAGCTACCTTGCCAATCCTCTGCAATACCGGATACGGTCCCACATAGCGTGGACTCAGTTTACCCTTCCTTTCGAATCTCATCACTCCTTTCATAGGAGCCACTTTGAGGAATACTAGGTCCCCAACTTTGAATTCTAACGGTCTACGCCGCATATCCGCATAGCTCTTTTGTCGGCTCTGAGCAGTTTCAATTCTCTGGCGGATGTTACGTATAGCTCGGGTGGTGTTGTCGATGAAGTTCGTCTGGAGTCCCATCCTCTTCTTTTCACCACCCTCGTACCAGCATATGGGAGATCTACATTTCCTCCCATATAGAGCCTCGTAGGGTGCCATCCCAATAGTAGCTTGATAGCTATTGTTGTAGGCGAATTCTGCCAGACATAAGTATCGGCACCAGCTACCTTTGAAATCCAGGGCGCAGGCTCGTAACATATCCTCTAGTACTTGATTCACCCTTTCGGTCTGTCCGTCCGTCTGGAGATGGAAGGCAGTACTGAACAATAGCTTCGTGCCTAGGGCTTTCTGAACACATTCCCAGAAATGGGAAATAAAGCGACCATCTCTGTCAGAAATGATGGTCTTAGAAATTCCATGTAGTCTAATAATTTCCTTAGCATATAACTGAGTCAATTGCTCCGTCGAATAGGTCATCTTGATTGCTAAGAAATGGGCAGACTTCGTCAATCTGTCCACAATTACCCATATAGCATCATAACCGTTTGTCGTCTTGGGCAATCCTGAGATGAAATCCATAGAAATGTCCTCCCATTTCCATTCTGGAATCTGGATCGGCTGCAGTGTCCCTCCAGGTCTCTGGTGTTACCGCTTAACCCTCTGGCGGTCGGTCAGTGTCGACATACTGAGCCACATCTCTTTTCATTCCAGACCACCAGAACTTTCGTTTCAGGTCTTGGTACACCTTGGTGGTTCCAGTCTACCCAGCATTGTTCAACTATATCATACACATCCCATGCAATGAACTCATCATCAATTTTAAAAAAAGAAACGACTTGTCGTCTCTTATTCACATCTCTTATTCATATTTTCCAATCAGAAGGAAAAATGTTAACATATAACATTCCTTATTTCCAAATTAAACCACAGCAACTATTTGAGAAGATAGTTCATTATGACTCCCACTAGGACAAACCCTAGTGCGGTCGTAATTATTTTTAGTCCCATCTTCCTTGGCCTCACTAGGGTGGTCTTCGGCTGGCCAATAAGTTGACTGTTTGCAGATCCCTCTTCCTTCCTCTCGAGGCCAGCTACCACCGGATTCTCTACCACACGCTTCTCTTGAACCCTGTGCTCCAGCAGTTTCCAGTACAACTCCGCATAGGTTATCCGCCCTTCATAACGGCCCCACACGTGGTGTGCAACTACCATGAACTCACTTGGCAGGGAGCGGACCAAGGCCCATATCTTATAGTTGTCCAGTAACGGAAACTCCTGCCGCTCGAGTCTCCTAAAAAGACCATCGAGCCTTCTCATGTGTCCGATGACCCCACCATCTGGTTTATAGACTATCTCTTCAATAGCTTCCCTTAATCGGTTTCGTGACACATCACGACGGTCATAGTAGTCATCATCGTCATACCATCTGAGATTGAAATAAATGAAGTCAGTACAAAACCGACCAACCCGTACGAAACCGGCTTAATTCAATTCAGATGAACATAGACCTTACACAATTAATTACGAAAAATCAAATTTTCGTAACAAAATTTATTTTATTTATTTATTTATTTGTTTATATATATATATATATATATATATATATATATATATAGATATATTTTTTTTTTGTAATTAAACTAAGGCCAGCATAAGGTCGTTTTAAGCTTAAGGCATCATTCATGTTCTCCTGCATAATTTTAAGCTTAAGGTATTTTATATGAACAAGCATAAGGGTATCATACATATTTTCATGCATATTTAGCTAGACACATTCTTTATCATACACTTATCTTTATATATTATAATAAGGCTAGCATAAGTTTATCCTACATGAATTCATGCATATTTAATCTTAAGGCATTTAACATCATATACGAACAAAATAAGCTAAAGGCATTTTATGTCATACATGAACAAAATAAGCTAAAGGCATTTCATATCATACATAAATAAAATAAGCTAAAGGCATTTCATATCAAACATGAATAAAACAAGCTAAAGGCATTTCATATCATAAATGAATAAAATTAACAAAGTTAGAGTAGACATAGAATTCTTACTTGGAGCGGCAGGATTTGGAGCTTGATGTGTGTGTGTAGTGGTAAGGCGATCCGCCTGATACCACGATGCGCCCTTTTCCAGACCCTGAATGTCCGGAGGGGCGGCGCGTGACGCGACCGTACATACTTACATTACATACAGCGGAAGACTTTATGCATACTTCTTAATTCTTACAGCGGAAGACTTTAGACATTTTTTTTTTAAAACATAAACATGCATTGACATATATATATATATATATATATATATATATATATATATATATATACTTCTTCTTCTTCACATAGAGCATGCATCATAGCATATATAGATACTTCTTCTTACTTCTTCTTTACTTCTTCTTATTAGCATAGAACATGCATCATAACATAGATAGGTACTTAGTGCTTAGTTCAAGTTCTTAAACGAAACCATCATAAGCAGGCATAATAATGACATCCATAGACATCATCATCATAGGTAAACACATATATATGTAGACCTAACGGATCTTCTCCACCATGCCACTACCACACACATTTGGCACCTCCTGCTGCTCCCATTAGTTTATCCCTCCCTTACCCTTATCTGCGATCTGAGGAAAGATAAACTATAAGCACATAGGCTTAGTAAGATCCTGTCCTACTCACAAAAACCATACATCGACATTAATCATGGCATGTAGCATTCATAACATATAAGCGATATAATGTGTAACATACATGGCATCATCAACTTAACATGTAGCATAAGTAACATAAGTAAATATAACATGTATCATCCATAACATAGCAGCATAACATGAATATATGCTTAACCAACATAACATGCATCGTATGTAACTTAGTAACGTAAACATCATAGCATGTCCTCAAACATAACAGGTAACGTATATAACATAAGCATGTAAACATTCCTAACATATCATCAAACATAACATGTAAACATATATAACATAAGCATGTAAACATTCCTAACATATCATCAAACATAACAAGTAAACATAGCATCATATCATATCATCAAACATAACATGTAACGTAAATAACATAAGCATGTAAACATTCCTAACATATCATCAAACATAACATGTAAACATAGCATCATATCATATCATCAAACATAGCATGTAACGTATCTAACATAAGCATGTAGACATTCCTAACATATCATCAAACATAACATGTAAACATAGCATCATATCATATCATAAAACATAACATGTAACGTATCTGACATAAGCATGTAGACATTCCTAACATATCATCAAACATAACATGTAAACATAGCATCATATCATATCATCAAACATAACATGTAACGTATCTAACATAAGCATGTAGACATTCCTAACATATCATCAAACATAACATGTAAACATAGCATCATATCATATCATAAAACATAACATGTAACGTATCTGACATAAGCATGTAGACATTCCTAACATATCATCAAACATAACATGTAAACATAGCATCATATCATATCATCAAACATAACATGTAACGTATCTAACATAATCATGTAGAAATAACAATCAGCAGGTAAACATATGCAGGATGTTTTGAAAACATATATTTTCGGTACGTAAATATAAATCTCAACATATTTGGGCCCGGCATTGTACCACTTCTTCATTATCATAGCGCGCATCCCTAAATAGGCCCGAGGTAGCAAGTCTCAAACCTAATAGGTTTCTAGGCCCGAGTCTTATTCCATCACCTAGGGGCAATCGTCATAGCGTAGAAGCCCATCCTAGGCCCGAGTCTTACTCCATCGACCTAAGGCATCTTGGAGCCCATCCCGTACTAGGCCCGAATCTTATTCCATCGACCTAGGGGCAATCATACATAGAAGCCCTTCCTAGGCCCGAGTCTTATTCCATCGACCTAGGGCATCTTAGGAGCCCATCCCTTCTTGGACCTTGTTAAGGTCTTGGTACAAGCCATGCAGAAGGTAAAATACTTATATGCTTATTTGTACAACATAGCTTATTTCATTAACATAGCATGGCATACTTCATTTCATAACACATCATGCTTCATGCATTAACATAGCATAGCATACTTCATTTCATAACACATCATGCTTCATTTCATTAACATAGCATAGCATACTTCATTTCATAACACATCATGCTTCATTGCATTTAACATAGCATAGCATACTTCATTTCATAACACATCATGCTTCATTTCATTAACATAGCATAGCATACTTCATTTCATAACACATCATGCTTCATTGCATTAACATAGCATAGCATACTTCATTTCATAACACATCATGCTTCATTTCATTAACATAGCATAGCATACTTCATTTCATAACATATTTCAAATATCGCATACACATAGACATGGCATAAGGCATGGCATCAAAGTAAGTAAACACTAACCTAAGGCATGTTATCTTCATCTAGCATTATTTAATATCACAAGTCAGCATGAATTCACCCAACTTAAAACACATGTTAACCTATTCATTTAACTTAACCACAACTTCATTTTCATAAGGAACATGTATTAAAACTTCATTTAGTCACCCAAAAGCATAGGTTGGCCGAATGGTCCATAGGGTTTTCTAGGGTTATCTTTTAACCTAATTCATTTCAACTCCTAACATCATCATATAGTTACCAAAACATAGCATGAAACTTCATTGAAACCCTAAAAGCATGGCTTGGCCGAATGGGTCTTGGTGGCCATTAGGGTTAGCTTTTGTCCTAATTCATTTTAACTCCTAACATCATCATATAGTTACCAAAGCATAGCATGAAACTTCATTGAAACCCTAAAAGCATGGCTTGGCCGAATGGGTCTTGGTGGGCATTAGGATTAGCTTTTGTCCTAATTCATTTTAACTCCTAGCATCATCATATAGTTACCAAAGCATAGCATGAAACTTCATTGAAACCCTAAAAGCATGGCTTGGCCGAATGGGTCTTGGTGGCCATTATGGTTAGATTTTGTCCTAATTCATTTTAACTCCTAACATCATCATATAGTTACCAAAGCATAGCATGAAACTTCATTGAAACCCTAAAAGCATGGCTTGGCCGAATGGGTCTTGGTGGCCATTAGGGTTAGATTTTGACCTAAACCCTTTTTCCATCCTACATCATCATCTAGTTACTAAAACATATCATATAACTTCATGGAACCCTAAAATCATAGCTTGGCCGAATATAACATTTAGATTTCTTTTATAAAACATCAAACGAAGCTACTCGTATGCAGGTGAGGGATACTTACATCCTTCGCTTTGCTTTGGGTGGGGAAGATGACCTAAGGAAGATCAAAACCTAGCCTTCTCTTGCTTGGATAGGGTTCGGCCAAGGGTGGAGAGGGAGCTAGAATTTCGGTGAGAAGAAGAAGAAGAAGAGAGGAAGTAGCAAATTAGAACCTTCCCTCTTCTTTATAAAGGGAGGAAGAGAAGTTTCTCTTCTCTTCTTCCATGCCTCTTCATTTACCCTTATCTCACTTATCTATAATCCCCCCCCCCTTCATCTAATGATGTAGTCCTATTGGGCTTCTGGTTAGTGGGTGCATCTATAGGGTTTGGCTATCTCTAGAGGTTTGGGGTTCAATTCCTAGGCCTTGCACCCCTTTTTGGCTTATTTCTTTTTTTTTTGGAAAAAGGCCCACCCAAGGCCCATGATCATCAAGCCAAAAATTCCTGTAAAATTGCTAGGAATTTTACGGGCGTTACAGGCTTTGCCTTCTTAAGGTTGAGCTCAGCAGTTCTAAACATGTTAAGTATCTCAGGAAGTGGCTTATCAATTTCATTCATGTTGTAATTCAAGACAAATTGATTGTAGCTTTCTGGTAAGGATTGCAAGATCAAATCAGTGGCCAGTTCTTGGCCAAGTGGGAATCCCAACCTCTGTAGGTTCTCTATGTACTGTTGGTGATCGTTGGAATGCTAGAGGGGGGGGAGTGAATAGCGTCGTGCTATGCGTCGATGGAATACGTTCTCGTGTTGATCTACAAACTTCATTAGCGCAGCGGAATATAGATAATAATAACAATAACGAAATAGACAATCACACAAGAACACAAACATATAATGTGGTTCGGAACCGAACGATTCCTACTCTATGGATCGAGCTCTAAAGAGCTCTAGCGATGCCAATGCAATCACTAATCACAAATACTCCTTCTCGACACAAGTCGGAGGCGGAGAAATCTCGTACAAATGATCTTACAACAATAAGAAATAGATACAAGCAATTACAATAAGGAAATACAATGAAAGTAAAGAAAACTACTTTACAATTGCTCTTTTGGATGCTTGATCTTTGGTTGCTTGAATTGCACTTGGAGACCCTGATTTGGAGCAGCAAATTGCCCCAAAAGCCCTCAAGAAATGCTAGCTTTTTCCTCCTTCACGAGCTCCATTTAAAGGTTCAACCTTTGATGGAAAATGTCGATCAGTCGATTGTTCGGGACAATAAGTCGACTGATGCCACTGTTGTTGTGAGACAACGACTAGATCCACGCTGAAAAAATCCAACGGATCCATCATTAGTCAACTGATTATGACCATCAGTCGATTGATCAAGCCATCACTCAACTACTGACCACAGCGGTTGAGTGAGACTCAATTCTGTGCTCCAAAACTCGAGCACCAGTCGAATGATCACATGATTAGTCGACTGCTCGACCAATCAGTCGACTTCCCTTCTCTGGCAGTCGACTACTAGGCCAATTCCCATAGTCAAACCCTAGTTGACTCTCACCAGTCGACTACCATATGGTACCAGTCGACTGGCACACCTCAAACATGAGGTTTTAGCCCAAGTATGGTTCCCCCATACTTGCTAGACTACCCTTAGCCTAGACCTAAGCCTTCTAGCCACCTCCATCAGCCTAATGCCTCTCGGATCCCTCCAAGTCATCCATGACTTGTTCATCCATCGCGCTAGCCTTCAGATGCTTCCATTGGCTATGTCATGCTAACAGTGTCTACACCGCCAAGCTACATTGGACTTATGCTGCCAAGACTCTGCTTGGACTTTACGTCGCCAACCATTGGACTTATGCTGCCAAGACTCAAGCTTGGACTTTACGCCGGCAATATCAAGCCCCTTGGACTTCTCAAATGCCAAGACTCAAGCTTGGACTTTCCCTTGCCAACCCATGTTGGACTTTCCATGCCAAGACCCATGCTTGGACTTTTCCTTGCCAAGACCCATGCTTGGACTTTACATGCCAAGTACTCAAGACTTGGACTTTCCCAAATGCCAAATATCCCACTTGGACTTTCCCAAATGCCAAGTGTCCCACTTGGACTTTCCTTGCCAAGTACTCAAGACTTGGACTTTCCCATGACAATCACTTTGTCTTATGTTTTTGTCAAACATCAAAACATCTCTCGAGTCAAGCTTGAGTCCTGGTCAATCGTGACCTGGGCCGATTGCACCAACAACCTCCCCCTTTTTGATGTTTGACAAAAAACAAACAAACCATTGAGTTAGACCATCTAACTCAAACCAATCATCCCCATCAATTTTTCCAATTGATGTCATTCTCTCAATAAGTTCTCCCCCAAAAACATTCTCCCCCTTTTTGACTAACATAAAAAAGGTTCTCTCCAAGGAGGTCAATGTCTCATGTCCCAATGAGATCTTATAATCTCCCCCTTAGTCCAAAAATACCTAGGATGCCTACCATCTTCCTAGTGATAAGTCTCATATCACTCAAGAGAGGCAATCCTATACACTCTCTCAATTTCCAAATTGGGTATCTCAAAATCTCATTTCTCTCCTCCCCATGAGGAAAAATACCATCCATCATCCCATGATGGATACCTCCCCCTAAAGGCTTGCTCCCCCTTGACCATTGCACCAACAATGTCCTTGGGAAGTCCCTAAGCTAATAGGAACTCTAAACCATCAAAAATAAGGTTCAAAGTTCAAACATGAACTCTCCACACCTTAAGTTTGATACATCACCCTAACACCTCTCCTAATCAATATCCAATAGATTTTCACCCTTTATAATGCTTCCCAAAGCATATCCTAGGGTTAGGAGTGGTTAGGGACCTTAACCGCAGCTGAATGCGGGCTAAACAATCTTGTTTTCTCGAAATTAGCATTGGTAGTTGATTCTCTCAGCTATTAGTCGACTGCCACCCTCATCAGTCGACTGCCACCAAGGAGAGTCAACTGATAACTGAAATTCCAGAATTTTAGTTATCAGAAATGGATTTTGAAAATTCATAAATAATTATATGTATATCAAAAAATCATGAAAATTCATACATATAATACTTATGACACATACAATGGGTGAAAAATGATAGAAAATTATTTTACCCATAAAATATCGAAATTGATACAAAATCCAAAAGTGAATAGAAACTTTAAAGTTTTAGCTCACTTTGTATCAATCTCATCAATGGTGATTGCTATCAAATTATAGACTTCACCAAGGCTTTTCAAAAGGATTTTAAAATGTTTTCAAAACCTTATTTTGGATCATATTCTTTGGGCTCAATGTACATGACTTGTACACAAGTTTTCCCAATGATCCACAAATGAAATTAAATGAGTTTTAGTTCATCTAGATGCAAAAACTATGCACCTTGAACTTAACTCATATCCTAACATCTCACATGTATCTAAGGGGTATAAATACACATAAATGTCAATGTAATGTGAGATGTGGATTTTGTTCTCCTTAATCTAGGATTTCATGCATTTTTCTACAGCAACTCTACTTGATTCCCTTATAAATGGGACTCCAAGTCATGTCATTATCCTTAAATAAATTTAAATCAAATTAAATGCATAAATTGATCATGACATAGATGATAGCATAATTAAGCATGGCCAATGATCATGATGTCATGACATATGATTTAATCTAAGCACACATGACATTTAATCTAACCCTAAACATGATCATGACATATAAATGATAAAAAAAAACATGATCTCATGGCATGTTATATGGCAAATCAAGCATGGCATATAAAATATATAGGTATAAAAATATCTAAATTTTAATATTAATTGTCATTTGTTATTATTAATTGTATTTTTCCATATTGCTACTTTTCTCCCTAGTGTGCCAAAAACCCAAAATGACACACTATGACCTCTAGACCTAAATTGTGTCAATTTAATTTATTTTTCATAATTCCAAGAATGTATTAGCATATCCTAAAATATTTTAAGATCAAGAGATCAAATCTATTTTCAAGGTACCTATAACCTTGAAAATTACTTAAAATGTCACCTTTATCATGGTTGAGTTGACTACCCATCCAATCAAGGTTGGCACACCCTAAACCAATCTAGCGTGAATCAATCACACTCTTAGGAACTCAAAACCTATTTGAGCTCTTAGGGTTAACTAGGTATTCCTTAGGGATAACTTCCCTAGATACCCTCCTAATGACCCTTCTAGGCTTGTTAGCCTTGGTCATTGTGGTCTTACCTAGGATGACTCTAGGGGTAACTCCACTTGCAACCTTCTTAGTGGCTTCCCTAGGTTTCCTTGAAACCCTAGCCACTAGGCACATACCTTGGTCGACCCTAGGGATGACTTCCCTATTGACCTTGGCTTTCCTAGACCTAATTTGTGTTCCATAATCAAATGGAACACTATGATAAGTCACCTTAGGCTTAGGTTTGTGACCCAAACCCTGCTTGCCCTTGGATAACTTTTGTCTCTTAGGCCCTAGGTGTTTACTTTGAGTCCTAGACCCTTGACTTTGACTATTTGTCCCTTGAAATTGATTTTGCATAATCTTGAGGGTCTTCTCAAGTTTTTCAAGCCTTGACCTCAAGGCTTGGTTTTCCAATTATAATTGCCCAATTTTTGAATTTTGATTTGGTCTTTGGGCATTGTCCTTTCTAGGCATATGCCTAGACCATTTAGAGTTAAAACCTAGGTGTTCTCCTATTTTCTTGATAGATTCCCTAGGTAAAATATTTTTAGGGACATTAGTCCCAAATTTCTCCTTATTAGCAAAATGGACACTTTTAGCACTTAAACACAAATATTTATCTCTAGCATGCTTTTCATGATGAATTGCAAGAAAATTAAAATTCCTAGCATGCTTTTGACTTTTAAATTTAGAAATGGCATTATTAAGATATACCTTAGGGTTAGGATTAGCTCCCCCTACTTGTGATGCTCCCCTTTGAGTCTTCTTCTCCCCCTTTGGGCGTTGATTCCAGTAGTATCCCGGTGGCGGACATTTGAAGCAAATCACTTGCTCCTTGCTTTTGGTTGTTGGGGGACCGGCATCCTTAACTTTTGGTGCCAGTGGAGCTTTTCATACTTTCTTTGGGCATTTGCTCTTGTAATGCCCACTTTCCCTACACTCAAAGCAAATTATATGTTTTTTATTTAAAACCAAATTGCTTAAGTTACCTAGTTCGGTGGTGAGGGTCTCTTGAGCTTTTTCTTCCTCTCGACCGGATGCGGATGGCTCCTCTTGTTGCTCCAGCTCCGGTGTGGATGGTCTCTCCTCCCCCTCAATCCTTGAAGTGGAGGCTTCTTCCACTTCTTCCATCGATTCGGAAATTGATTCCCTATCAACTTCCGAATCCTCAAGCTCTTTAGATGACGATGTACTTTCTTGAGCTTGAGAGGGTGAGCACTCGTCTTCTTCTTCTTCTTCTTGGATTGATGATGAATTTTCATGAAGCTTGGCCAAATCACTCCATAGCTCCTTGGCATCCATGCACTCACCTAGGCTACACAAGAAGTCATTAGGAATTAAATCAAAAATGAAATTGATAACCTTCTTATTTTTCTCAAATTTTTAGAGTTGATCTTCACTCCATTTCTTCTTCTTGAGGAAGACACCCTTTGGTCCTTTTGGATATTCGAATCCTTCCATCAAAACGGACCACTCCTCATGGTCTCTCATCATCAAAAAGTTTTCAATTCTCACCTTCCAAGAATTGAAGCCTTCTCGTCCATAGAATGCATAGGGAATTGGGGTGTTGATATCCCATCCCAATTGTTCTTGGAATTCCATCTTCTTCAACCTTTAGCGGTGCTCCCTCTGTTGTTAAACTTGAAGAGCAACCTCGCTCTGATACCACTTGTTGGTGATCGTTGGAAAGCTAGAGGGGGGTGAATAGCGTCGTGCTATGCGTCGATGGAATACGTTCTCGTGTTTGTCTACAAACTTCATTAGCGCAGTAGAATATAGATAATAATAACAATAACAAAATAGACAATCACACAAGAACACAAGAATATAATGTGGTTCAGAACCTAACAATTCCTACTACACGGATCGAGCTCTAAAGAGCTCAAGCGATGCCAATGCAATCACTAATCACAAATACTCCTTCTCGACACAAGTCGAAGGCAGAGAAACCTCGTACAAATGTTCTTACAACAATAAGAAATAGATACAAGCAATTACAATAAGGAAATACAATGAAAGTAAAGAAAACTACTTTATAATTGCTCTTTTGGATGCTTGATCTTTGGTTGCTTGAATTGCACTTAGAGACCTTGATTTACAGTAGCAAATCGCCTCAAGAGCCCTCAAGAAATGATGTCTTTTTCCTCCTTCACGAGCTCCATTTAAAGACTCAAGAAATGATGACTACTGACCGCAGCGGTCGAGTGAGACTCCATTCTGTGCTCCAAAACCCAAGCACCAGTCGATTGATCACACGATCAGTCGACTGCTCATCCAATCAGTCGACTGCCCTCTTCTGGCAGTCGACTGCTAGGCCAATTCCTATAGTCAAACCTAGTTGACTCTCACCAGTCGACTGCCATATGGCACCAGTCGACTGCCACACTTTAAACATGAGGTTTTAGCCCAAGTATGGTTCCCTCATAGTTGCTAGACCACCCTTAGCCTGGACCTAAGCCTTCTAGCCACCTCCATCAGCTTCACGCCTCTCGGATCCCTCCAAGTCATCCATGACTTGTTCATCCATCGGTCTAGCCTTTAGGTGCTTCCATCGACTATGTCATGATAACGGTGTCTACACCGCCAAGGCACATTGGACTTACACCGCCAAGACTCCGCTTGGACTTTACACCGCCAACCATTAGATTTATGCTGCCAAGACTCAAGCTTGGACTTTACGCCGCCAATATCAAATCCCTTGGACTTCTCAAATGCCATGACTCAAGCTTGGACTTTTCCTTGCTAACCCATGTTGAGCTTTCCAAGCCAAGACCCATGCTTGGACTTTTCCTTGCCAAGACCCATGCTTGGACTTTACATGCCAAGTACTCAAGACTTGGACTTTCCCAAATGCCAAGTGTCCCACTTGGACTTTCCCAAATGCCAAGTGTCCCACTTGGACTTTCCATGCCAAGTACTCAAGACTTGGGCTTTCCCATGACAATCACATTGTCATATGTTTTTGTCCAACATCAAAACATCTTTTGAGTCAAGCTCGAATCCTGGTCAATCGTGACCTGGGCCGATTGCACCAATATGTACCCAATCATCTTGAGTACATATGCACCTACAGGAGTCCCATCTTGCATCTTGCACTGAAATAGTGTCATAGAGATCTCGTATCTCTCATGCCTTGCTTGTCTTTGATACAATTGACGAAGATGTTCAACCATATCAAAAGCATTCATGAACTCGTGTTGCTTCTGAAGCTCAGAGTTCATGGTCGCGAGCATGAGGCATGGCACATCTAATGTATCATCTTGATGCTTCTTGTAAGCATCTCGGTCAGCTCGCGAGGCAGTGGCAGGAGGTGCTTCCGGAATGGGCTGCTCCAGGACATACAATTTTCTTTCTTGTCTGAGAGCAATTCTCAGATTCCTGTACCAGTCTAGGAAATTAGTTCCATTGAGCTTGTCCTTCTCAAGGACAGAACACAGGGAGAGAGTGTTCGTGTTTGACGACATGACAATCTACAACATAAACAATGCAGAAAGTAAATATCATATTCCATTTATTATTTAATTAGGCCTTTAATTAAATGATGCTCCCACTAAATTATAGGACTTTTGTAGAATCGAGTCATGGATGTGGTCAAACTACATTACTAGATTCATACAAACTACCTATAATTCTTATGGGACAAGATCCACATCAAACTACGCCTTGAGTTAGCTTTGGCTAAATCACCCAAGACTTAGTATGAAAGGTAGGTAACAAATTACCGATTACATATCTATGCAACTCTTGTTTATAGGATCAAGATCCATATTTACAAAATAACTTGAGTTAGCTTTGGCTAAATCTCCCATGATTTAGTGTAAATGTAATCTTATTTTATCTTTCCAACAGTCGTATCAGAGCCACGTGCGAAGCATGTACATGTTTAGTTTTGTAATTTTTGTATTAGATACGAAAAATTACATATCTATAAGTTTCTGTAATTTACCTAATTTTATATATTTTTGTGAGTAATTTTCTCCAAGAGTCGAAGCAACAAGTGTTTGGACACTTGTAGGCTTCAACCACCGAGAAAAATTCTCCGAAACGGCGAAGTCTCACTTTAGTCTTTTGGGACAGTGACTTAAGGAACTGTAAGATCAAGATGGGACATTCACGAGATTCATTTTGTGAGTAGGGGCACTGCCCCTAACCCCATAAGGGGCATTGTCCCGCGATCGCGCCCGGAAATCGCTTAGCGGGACCGTTCCGGAGATGTGACTCATAAAATAAAAAAAAAAGGAAAATTATAAAAATTTATGTAAAATACATAATTTAGATTTATGTATGATACTGTGATGGTCATGGCCCATGAACCCCAATGTGATTGGGTAAAATATGTTGTAATTCATAATACGGCTTGCGCGCCGTTTCTGTGTTGTACATGTTGTATATGATATGCGACCTGCACGTCATGCCTCTCCTTTTTATGGGTGACCAAAAAAGGTAAAATTTGACTTGACCAAATGTCATGTCATGATGACTTGGCATGGGCCAGCCAATGATGATGTTCCACATTATCATGGACGATGATGTTCCACATTATCATGGACGATGATGTTCCACATCATCATGGACACATCATGGGGTGACACCTCATGAGGAAGACCAAGAGCCATGGCTCTTGGTATTACATGGTTTAAACCTCCATGAAGTGGTCGACCACATTATGGGTGCATTAGTGGTGAATTGAGTGGGAATTAACTTCATCTTCTTCCTCCTCTCCTCTCTCTAGCTCTCTCCCTCATCCTCCTTGTCGTGACCTCCAAGAGTGCTAGCACACTCAAGGTGGTTCTCTCCACCTATTGTCTGTGTGGATACGTGTAGAGGAGTGTACACTTGACACTCTATGAGATATGGCAAACCGTTTGGATGAGCGGGATAAGCGAAGGGCGTCGCTACAAGGGTAACGCTCTTTTCATGTAGATCTAGGTTTTCTAAACATGTACATGTACTATATTTTGTTAATCTTTGCACGGATCCGTGGCCGACATCCGAGGTTTTCATAACACAAAAAGGTGATTTTTGTGGCTCGGATAGTCCAATAGGATAGAACCCCAGGAACAAGTCGACAAGAGTTTGAGCCTTTACCCGCAACCAAGATTGGCACGAACAAAGATTATGAAAGAATGAAATGCCACACCCCGAAGGTGATAAGTTTTGGTTGTTGAATGCCACAAGATAGACTCTATAAGTTTAAAAGTTCCATCAAGAACCAAGAGAACACAAAAACCTCACAAGGATGTTTACTCCAAAACCAAGGTATCACAAATTCGGAATTCTCTCCCGTATTTAATGTGAGCAAGCAAGTAAAAGACCTACATGCATGCATGCAAACAAGTAAGAGTACCAATATTGCATGCAAGCAATTAGACACTTAGACGCCCAAAAAAAACTCCAAGTCTCCACACTTTGCATGCGTGAAATTAAATAACTTTGAAAACCAAAATCCTATGTTTTCATACTACTATACTCCCTTTTCAATCGTCTTGCAAAGCTGCCTTATGGCTAAATAAGACCGATCACATGGGTTAAGCCTTGATCTATACTCGGGTTTAACTTGGTTTCTCCTTTCTCATAGCCAGCCCATTGTTCTTGGATTAGCCCATTTAGTGCTTTCTTGAAATGCTTTGCTTGAAGTCTTGTAATTATCCCCTCGGGAAGTGATAAATGTTCTTTCGTAGTTTTAACCCTATCTTGATGAACCCTCCTTGGTGTACATCAATTACCTTAACAAGAGTAAAGATGAAGATGAAGATGAAGAGAAGTATCCAATTGAAGGCGAAGCCACTATCACTAGTCATGCTATAAATGTGCAAGCGAAGGAAAAATATGAAGAACAATGAAAAAACCTCTTTCATACTCATTGTCACATTAAAGATAAGGTTTGTAGTGTTATTATTGTTGGAGTCACAGAAATGTAGCTTGCACCACTTTGGTTGAGAAGTTATGTTTACCTGCAACTAATCATCCAAGACCATACAAGCTACATAGGCTAAATGGGTGTCAAGAAGTTATGGGTAAACAAACAAGTGTTAATTACATTTTCCATTGGTACATGATGAAGTGCTTTGTGATGTAGTGCCAATGCATGTAAGTTATTTTCTTTTAGGTAGACCATGCCAAGTTGATAGGAAGGCCATGTATGATAGGTTTAAAAAAAAGTATTCTTTTGTGTTTCATGGTTAACGAGTCACTCTTGTGCCATTAACTTCCAAGAAAGTATATGAAGATCAATCGAGGATAAAAATTGAGTGTGAAAAAAGAAATGTTTGTGAGCAAAAAAAGAATGAGAAGGAAAAAGATAATGACAAAACAAAAACAAGTGGAAAAGAAAAGTGTGAGAAAAGAAAAAGTGAGGGTGAGAGGAGTGAAAGAATGAAAAAGAAAAAGAATAAAACTTTCAAAAGCAAAGGAGAAAAAAAAGAGAGTTTGTTTCAACACTAACAATCTTAACCATACTTTGCCTAGTGTTGTTAAATCTTTTTTGCAAGAATTTGAAGAGGTATTTTCTAATGGGGTTCTTGATGTATTGCCATCATTTGGAGGAAAAGAGTAACGGATTGATTTCAACCCCAGAGAAATAATTCCTAATCGGCCGGACTATAGGGGCAATCCTGAGGATATAAAAAAGCTTCAACAACCAGTCAAAGAGTGGACAAGAAAATGGTATGTTAGAAAAAGTTTGGGTCCTTGTCCATTTCTTGTTTTTCTTGTGCCTAAGAAGGATGAAACTTGGAGAATGTGCGTGAATTGAAGAGCTATCAACAAGATAATGGTAAATTATCATCATGCTATTTGTAGATTAGATGATATGTTAGATGAATTATGTGGCTCATGCATTTTCTCTAAAGTTTATTTGAAGTCCATTTATCATAAAATTCAAATGCATGATGGAGACAAATGGAGAATTGCTTGTAAAACTAAGGACAACTTGAATGAATGGTTAGGGATGTCATTTGGGTTAACTAATATTTTCTTGAGAATATTGAACCATATCTGGCATGCCTATATTAAAAAGTTTGTTCTAGTTTATTTTGATGATTTTTGGATTTCTAGAAAAACCTTAGATGGACAATTTAATCATTTACAAAACTTCAAATTGTTTTGCAAAATGGAAATTTTTTTGCTAACATTCAAAAATATTCTTTTTGCAATATTCAAATTGTGTTTCATTGTAATATTGTTAATGAAGGAATAGTTGATGATGAAGAGAAAGCTAATGGCATTGATGAATGGCCAATACCAAAAACAATAACTGAGGTATGCATTTTTTATGGGTTGGTTAAGAACTTTTGTACTTTCTCTACACTATTGAATAAAGTTGTTAAGAATGTTGATTTTTATCGGGGTCCTGAGCATGATTTAGCTTTCGATTTGTTTAAGGAGAGGCTAAGTTTTGCTTTACTTGATTTTTGTAAATCTCTTGATATTGGGTATGATGCTTCAAGAATATATACAAAAATTGTGCTAATGCAAGAAAGCCAATATTTTGCTAATTTTAGTGTGAACATTAATGAAGTGACTTTGAATTTTCCTATTTCTAAGAAAAAGATGTATTCTTTGAAATAAAATTTCGAGACTTGGCAACATTTCTTAAGGCCGAAAGAGTTTATCATAGTGATCTTTGAACCTGGAGGTTGGTTTATGTTCATGATAAAGGAAAGGTTCTAACTTAACATCATAATAAGCATTCCCAAGGAGATGGACCATTTCAAATCATTGAGAGTGCCTCCAAACTTAACTTGCTATGTAATGCAAATACTACATGTTTCTAATTTTTCTCGTTTTGATGTAGGATGAAGATTCAAGGATAAATCCTTTTTGAAGAGAGGGGGAATGGTGGAGCCAAAATAGGGACAATGTTTATAAATTTAACTTCCCAGGTAAAGCATAATATCAATGTTACATTCAATATTTCTAATCTTCTCCCTTTGATGTAGGTGATGAAGATTCGAGGATGAATCATTTTGAGGAGAGGGGAATGATGGAGTCAAAGATGGGGAACAAGTTGCGACTCAAAAAGCTAATGATGGGAATCAAGCAAAGGCCATAAAAGATAAGTAGCATCCCGCTTTAGATGTTCTTGATGATCCATTACACATAATTGAAGGTCCAATTACAAGATCTAGAGCTAGCAAGATGACGGAAGCACTAAGTGTGTTAATTTAAAAATCTAAGGCCAAAGCTACAATTGAAGCGGATTTGACCAAGAGTGAATCATGTGGCTTAGTCAACCTAATTCAAGCCATAAATGAGCTTAATTAGCCTCCAAGTCACATTTTGATATAATTCTAATTTTTAGGCTCAATTGCTATCCTTATTTGGGTTGTAATGGTGACTTAAGGCCAATATAACTATGTTGTCTACTTAGGCCTTTTCTAAATGGGCTTCTTTTTGGCCTTTTAGGGTTTTTAGGCCACCCTAAAGCTATAAATAAAGGGGGTGGCAGCCACACATGTAAGTTTTTATTGTTTTCAATCTATAACATGGTGAGTCTCTCACTTGTTGGTTCTTCATTGAACTAGAACTTATGAAGGTGCATTCAAAGACTTATCAACCTCAATCCCATGGTTGTGGCATCTTCCATCTTTCGTGCTTTCTTAAGCATTGGGTCAAGGTTCTTTCCATCCATTTTATCGATTTAGACTTTCCTTGTTTCTTTTTTAATTTGTTGTGGGTTCTTAAAACTTTCTTCTCATCGGGTTCACATTAGCATCGAAATCCATAGGGGGTTTCTTAGCTAAAGATTTAAAGAAATCTCCTTCCCTCAACCCTTGTGTAAATGCTCCTACTATCATGCCAGGTTCTAAAGCAGGAATCTCTCGCACTGATTGAGTAAATATCTTCACATATTGTCGAAGAGTCTCCTGTTCTTTCTACATAAGATTAAAAAGACTCAATGGTGGAGAACGATATTTTTTAGAACTAGAAAAATACCTCAAGAATAATGCAGAAAAATCCTTAAATGAAGCAATACTTTGCGATTTCAAAGTATTAAACCATTGATGTCTAGGCCTAACTAATGTAGTATGAAAAATATGACACTTAATTCCTTCAGTATAACAATATAATAATACTACATTTTCAAATCTACCCAAATGATCTTTGGGATCCAAAGAACTAATATATTTGGGCATATGAGGAACTCGAAATTGTCGAGATAACTCTTCATTCAGAATACCATCCGTAAAAGGATTCTGCTCCTCACTCTTTAAAACATTACTCACAAAAGGAAATTCCCCATTAGATTCATCTTCCCTCGGAGAAGCTACATATTCTCTTTTTCCTTTTGATCACTTACGGATATGAGAAGAATTATTCTTCAGATGAGAGGCTCTGATTAATTCCTCTTTAAAGTCATCCCCAGAGGTATCATCTTCTTTCACCTCCCTAGGTACAGTTCTTTGCGACATCTGATCCATCACAGTAGCTACCACTTGCATGAGATCCTCTTTACACATGGTCTCACGATGTCTTCTACTTATCCCTCCCTTAGATGTACCAGATACAAATTTCTCCTCCTCTATCAGCTCCTTCATTGTCCTTCTAGAATTCACCATTGTAACTTTTTGTTTAGATTCCCACAGATGGAGCTGTTAGGGCAATCAACCCGTGATATGGTTTTGTTGTGTGTGGCAAAGGATTTAAGTTAGGATGATTGGATTTGATATGTGCGTTGGAGTCTTGCAGGACTTAGTAATTCACTCATGGTGCATTGGTGAGTTTAACCTCTCATGACTCGGTCCTTGAGTCGGTGAAGGATTGCTTTGCGGAAGTCGTGCGCTTGGAGCATCCGAGGGACCATCGGAAGAGGAGCATTGGAGTGAAGTCGGAGGAAGTAGAGTTCAAGGAGATAAACGAAGGATGGCGCTGCAGAGCCATGCACTTAGCGCATCCGAGGGACGTGGCAGGATGAAGACAACTTCAAAGGCGGGGGACTTCAAGGAATGAGAGTGACCGAATGTTACCCGGGAAGGGGTAGTGTGCTTAGGTGAATCTTGGCCAATAAGCTAAGTATCTGATGGGATTTCCCGACATCAGTGGACTACCATGTCATGGCAATCGACTACTCTAAGTCGACTATGACTCGACTAGTGTTCGAGTCTAGTTCATGTGCCAATAGTCGACTGTCATGGATTGGCAGTTGACTACCGAGACCACCAGTCTACTGATGAAGGCATCAGTCGACTGGTCACAAGGGTTTCGAGCACAAAATGGAGTGTTCGCTTCCGACACTCGACTGATAGATCCATCAGTCGACTGATGGTAAGATCAGTCGACTGATGTGGGAGCTATTGGGTAAAATCCAACATGGAAGAAGTCGTTATAGGACAACGGCTACAGGATTAGTCGACTGATCGGTGCATCAGTCGATTGGTCCTGTGTTAACGGGAAGAAACCCTCTTCTTCTATAAAAATAAGGGGTGAGGGCATTTGGGAGCCTAATGCTTCAACTCATAATATCTCCCAAAGTGCTCTAAAGGTCTTCCACTCTTCTACTTGTGCTAATCATCATTCCATTGTAAGAAGAGTGGATTCTTGTGTAAAAGGTTACCTCTAACTAGCTTGGTGCAAAGGAGAGAATAGTGAAAGCTTGAGGCGTGATTCATCTTGGACGAATCGGATAGTGGATTAGCGATGAGGTCGTGAACTACGTTGCATCGTGGTGTTAGCGTTTGTGTTTCTATTCTTCCTTTGTTTTTATCTTTAATTGTTTGTATTAGTATATTCCTCTTGCACTAAAAGTGTTTGTAGACGAGCAACGAACGAACGACTTCCACCATCTACGATAAAGGCTATTCACCCCCCTCTAGCCGGCCAACACCGATTGACCCTACAAGTGGTATCAGAGCCAAGGCACTTATCAACGGACTAACCACCACCACAAGCACAATCAAGGATGGCCGGGTCCAACATTCACCCACCAAAGTTCGAGGGAGAATTCTCTTGGTGGAAGTAGAGAATGGAGGTATTCTTTGAAACTGATTTCGATATCATGCTTATAATGGAAAACGGTTTTGATATGCCTAGGGATGAAGAGGGTGAACCAATAGAGAAGTCAAGGTGGACTAAAAAGCAAAGGGAGGAGCACCTTGCCAATTCAAAGGCCAAGCACCACCTCTTCAATGTGCTCCTCCAACAAGAGATCAACCGGATAGGGGAATGTGCAAGTGCCAAGGAGATATGGGAGAAGCTAGTAGAGCTTCATGAAGGTACCTCGGAGGCCAAGCTTGCAAGGAGAGACCTCCTCCGCTCCCAACTATCAAATATTAAACTCGAAAAGGGAGAAAAGGTAACCTCACTACACTCTCGATTTAAGGAAATCTTAATAGGGCTAACAAGTGTAGGAGAAAGACTTTCGAACTGGGATATGCTTATGAAAGCAATCAATGCCTTTCCCCGGTCATCGAAATGGAGCTCAATGGTGGACTCCTTCTACATGTCGAAGAACCTAGAAGTGAGCACCTTGGAGGAGTTCTTCTCAACCATGGAGCTCCACCAACCAAGGCTTGAGGGAGTAATTGAAGAATCAAGTATCAAGCCATCAAGAGGAGTAGCCCTAGTAGCAAATAAAGGGAAAAAGAAGAAGATGGAGACTCCTTCCTCCTCTGATGAAGCATCTTCCTCCTCCTTCATGGATAGCACGGAAGAAGCATAGATGGTAAGGAAGGTAAGGCGTGCTTTGAAGAATTTTAAATTTAATAAATCTAATGATAGGAGAAGAAGATCAAGGGGGAAGATAATTTGCTACAATTGCCAACAAGAGGGACACATAAGGGATAATTGTCCCCTCTTGAACAAGAGCAAAGAAGAGAGAAGAAAGAAAGAAGAAAAAAAGAAGAAGGGGAGCAAGAAGAAGGAAGAGGATAAGAAGGCCAAAGAAAAGGGGAAGGCCAAGGCACTAAAGGCAAGTACATGAGATGATCCCTCCTTATCATCATCATTGGAGGAAGAAAATGCCTTTGTCACAAATTTGGCACTAATGGCATTTGATGACCTAGACACCTCCTCCTCCGAACAAGAGAGATCAAGCACAAGTGAGGAGAGCTCTAGTGAAGGGGGAGCTTCATCATCATCATCCTCATCTGAAGAAGAAGACATGGAGACTATGGTAATGAATCTCTCACCAAATAAAATAGTTTCCATGACTTATAGCCTTACTAAGGATTTATTTACGGCTAAGAAAAAGAATAAAAGCATGCTAGATCAAATTAAGGCTGTAGAAAATAAATTAGAACAAGCATGTTTAAATGTTAATAATGATGATTCATGTTCACATGACTATATGCCTTTTTATGTTAATGATGCATGCATTGAGGAAAATATGACGTTAAGGGAAAAGGTAGATCATTTGACCAAGGCCCTAGAAAAATTTACAATTGGCTCCAACACCCTTAACATGATTATAGGGAGCCAAAGAGCAAGCTTCAATAAGAAAGACCTAGGATATAAGGAAAATAAAAATGAAAAGAAATATAAATGTTTAATTGCTAGGGATCAAGATAAAAAGAAAACAATAGCTAGAAAATGGATCCCTAAGGAATTTTTAGTGAACCCCATAGGAAAGAACTTGTTTTGGGTTCCTAAATCCATCCTTAAGGGTTAGAAAAACCCTAGTATAGTCAACCATAAGGATTTTACTTATATCATATTTTTGGTTGACTTAGGATGGTGGGACTTAATTTTAGAAATAGTGTTGGGTGATGATAATGCACCCATAAATAGTTTAATTCATGCTCAACACTTAGTGTTATTTGATACTCATGACCTATACATTTTTAGCATAGTGTTGGGTGATGATAATGTGCCCATAAATTGATAATAATGCTTAAATCATGATAGTTAATGTAATTGTTATATATGTTTGCAATCATGATTTATGATCTTGATATTTAACACATAGTCATGGGCAATAAGGTTTTAAATCATGCTTTGGGTGATACTTTACTCATTATCATAATTCATACCTAATGCATGATCACAAATTGAGGAATACAATTGTTTCATGATCATAATGTGAAATCAATACATATATGTTTTTATGATCATGTGGGTTGTTAGGATGATACTTAACCTTGTGTAGAATTGCATGAAATTAATGGTTAAGTATATATATAAATACCTTTAGGATACATCTCACACTCACCATAGGCTACCTTGATTGAAAACTTAGCATGGGTGAGATGATAGGATGATACTAATTGTCCACTAATGCCTATGGCATTTAGATGGTCTTTTAAAGTATCAAAAGAGTAATAATAGACCAATCATGGGAAAGGCTTATGTTGAATTCATAGACATATTGCCCAAAGATCATGGTTGGATATTTCATATGTTTTCAAAACAATCTCTTATTTTAAAATCTCTGTGTTCATGTTTTGAAACAATCCAAAGAAAAACTAGGTGTTAAAATTGATACAAACTTGATCAAAAACCTATTTGTTTATGAAGCTTTTGGATTTTTGGATAATTTTCGAAAATATCATGATTTTTCATGAAAAACTATTTTTCATTGATAAAGATACTTACAAGAAATATGTTCTCCAAATTTCATGATTTTTTGAATTTTTAATGTATTTCTGAAATTCACCCCGAAAATCAGAGAAACCTAAAATCAGAGTGTCAGTCGACTGGTAGTCTGAACCAGTCGACTGATCGACTAATAACATGCCCAGTAACCCTCTTTTATCATATATTAAGGCATGTTTTGATAATTTTTGTTCCCTAGAGTTGATGTCATGCTTGTATAAACTTTGTTTAATATTTTTGATGGTGTCAAAGGGGGAGAAATATACATGTTTAAGTAAGGGGAGAATTGCATTTAGGGGGAGTTTCATGTATTAAGGGGGAGAGTTGATAATCATGTTTATTCACATGCTTTCGTACCTTAATATTTTTATCAAATGTTTACCTAACTTAAACGGATTACCACACATCAAAAAGGGAAAGATTATTAGGGCAATCAACCCGTGATATGGTTTTGATGTGTGTGGTAAAGGGTTTAAGTTAGGATGATTGGATTTGATATATGCATTGGAGTCTTGCAGGACTTAGTAATTCGCACATAGAGCATTGGTGAGTTTCACCTCTCATGACTCGGTCCTTGACTCGGTGAAGGATGGCTTTGCGAAAGCCGTGCGCTTGGAGCATCCGAGGGACCGCCGGACGAGGAGCATTGGAGTGAAGCCGGAGGAAGTAGACTTCAGGCTAAGAAGAGAAGGATGGCGCTGCAGAGTCGTGCCCTTGGCGCATCCGAGGGACGTGGCTGGACGAAGACAACTACAAAGGCGAGGGACTTCATGGAATGAGAGTGAGCGAATGAAACCCGGGAAGGGGTAGTGCACTTAAGTGAAACTTGGCCAATTGGCTAAGTGTCGGATGGGATTTCCCGACATTAGTCGACTCCCATGTCATGGCAGTCGACTACTCTAAGTCGACTGTAACTCGACTAGTGTTCGAGTGTGGTACATGTGACAACAGTCGACTGCCATGGATTGGCAGTCGACTACCGAGACCACCAGTCGACTGATGAAGGCATCAGTCGACTGGTCGGAACGGTTTCGGGGACAGAAAGGAGTGTTCACTTTCGACACTCGACTGATAGCTCCATCAGTCGACTGATGGTAAGATCAGTCGACTGATGTGGGAGCCGTTGGGTAAAATCCAACATGAAAGAAGTCATTATTGGAGAATGGCTATGGGATCAGTCGACTGATCGGGGCATCAGTCGACTGGTCCTGTGTTAACAGAAAGAAACCCTCTTCTTCTATAAAAAGAAGGGGTGAGGGCATTTGGGAGCCTAATGCTTCAACTCATAATATCTCCAAAAATTCTCTAAAGGTCTTCCACTCTTCTACTTGTGCTAATCTTCATTCCATTGTAAGAAGAGTGGATTCTTGTGTAAAAGGTTACCTCCACCAAGCTGTTGGAATGTATACTGAAAGCCTAGCTCTTTTTGTATGAATATTTTTATTTTGAAATAAGAATCACATGATCATTGTTTGCACTTTATATTTATTATATGTGTGCATATTGTCTAATATTTTACATTGTAGATAACATGGTGCTTGGTGTGGCACAGAAGATCATGTTATCAGTCTCTTGTAGAATATAAGTAGAGGCTCACAACCAAGATGGTTTTGGACAAACCATTGGCATGGTTGTAGTGTAGCTTGGTATTGTTTTGTCTTGAACATAGAGTTACACTAGTACACTTAGGTGCATTGAGCAGGACCGACATAGAGGTGATTCAATTAATTGCTGACTACATAATTGAATCGGACCTCGGATATTATGTTGTACATGCTCTTAATCCCGATATAATAACGGGCACAGGTACTTAGTATTTATTTCTTTGATTTACCAGAGGGTGAGATTTAGATGGATTAAATCAATATGCCCGGTAAGTTGGGAAATGATATTATTTACATGGTGTGTCGTTGATTATAGGAGGAAACCGTGTCCTATATACTAGGTTGATGATGTCCCCTTGAGGAGCTCATAAGGTTCATCATGTAAACCCAGCTGGTTGACTTAGTCAACATGATGATAAGGTTGAGTGGTACTACTCGAGGAGTTAGATGTTAATTAATTGATGGTCAGTAAATCAATTAATTGACGGACATTCGATATCTCAAACACGGGGAGATGAATGTACAAATAATATATGGAGCCCATATTAATTTATGGGGGTTGGTGAGGTAGTTCAATGATGATCCTCTAGTGGAATGGAACATCATTGATGGATCAAGTTTGTGTGATTCCGATCCATCGGGTGGCCAAGATCCAACTCCTCCTCATGGTCCCTATCGTAGCCTAATATAATCTGTTGGATCGATGCGGTTCGCTAGAGGGGGGGGGGGTGAATAGCGAAAACCCTTTTCTTTTTCTTTCGTTAAAACTCGAGAGATAATTAGTTAATTGCAGTGGAAATGTAAATATAAAATAAAAGAGACAATCGACACAAGGGTTTTACTTGGTTCGTAGTCGAAGGCTACTACTCCAATGCCCTAGTGATCCTTGACCACGTACGGAGGGCAAAAGCACTAAAGGAACTCCTCCTCGTTAGAGGTAGGAGTTAATCGATACAAGAAGGAACCACAAAAACATGAGGTAGAGGGACACTCCCCCTCTCCTCGTATACGATAAAAGCTCCAGAAATGTAAATGACAAGAAAAACTAATACCGACGTACAAGAATAATAAGAGTTAAACCTAGACGTCGGAAGGACTTCGTTGTCGGAGAGTTGCAGCATAATGGAGACTTTTTGGAGGCTTAGAATTGTTGTCAAAACCCTAGGTTTGGCCCTCCTTTTATAGCCTTTGAGCTCCTTTTCGAGTGGGTCTTCAACCAATCACAAATGGACACCAAACCGCTTTGAGGTGGAGTGATAAGCCTTGACTCCTCGAATCTGATCATTGACCATCAGTTGACTGATGGCCATCATCAGTCGACTAATGGCAGCATCAGTCGATTGATAACCTTCGGCAGTCGACTGATACACGGCAGTCGAGTCCTCCAAGCTGGCAGTCGATTGATGCTTGCTGCAAGTCAAAGTTAGCTCAACAAAAACATACTTCCGACGGTCTTCGATCGTCCGATCTCGACCTAGACCACCTATGAGATGTCTTGGGTCGGATCTATGCTTAAGATCATCCCCGTAAAGAGGATACGACCTCACTTACGCTCACACACATGAGCTTACCTCGATACTTACGTGTTGCTTTTGCTTCCGGCCTTCCACTCGATTCCATCGGCTCCCTCCGAAATCACTCGAGTGTCGCCCGACCACCGCGGCTTCCTCCGGGTGTCGCTAGCCTTCAGCTCCAGCTATAGCAATCTTCTGCACACTTGATTCAGCTCGTTAGATAACAAAATAGACTTAACTTTGTGTCTTTGCTATAATCAAAACACAGGTTCGATTTCGGTGCCTCACTGCACCAACATAATCCTCATGAAATCTAGATCCAAGGATGTAAAACAAAACTCTAGAACCAACGGTTGGGATTAAATCCATAGATCCGACGGTTGGGATGAAACCCTAGATCCGACGGTTGGGGTGAAACCCTAGATCCGATGGTTGGGATGAAACCCTAGATCCGACGGTTGGGATGAAACCCTAGATCCGATGGTTGGGATGAAATCCTAGATCCGACGGTCGGGATGAAACCCTAGATCCGACGGTTGGGATAAAACCCTAGATCCGACGGTGGAGATTAAATCCCTAGATCCGACGGTGGAGATTAAAGGAGGCTTAAGCCCGATTCTATAAATAGAGGGCTTAGGCTGGGCGGCAAGGATGGTTGAATGATCAAGGAGTTAGGGTTTAAGGTTGGGTGGCTAGGGTTTGGAAGCTAAGGCTTGGGCGGCAACATTGTCACAAGGAGCCAGCGGCCATCTTCTTCCAACAAGTCTTGGCCGGCGCCCATCCTCATTGTTCCCTCTCTTATTCCTTGGCCGGCGGCAACCTCTCTTCAAGGTTGGCCGGCGTTCACTCCTCTTTTGCTCCAAGGTGGCCGGCGGTTCTCCATATATTGGTGGCCGACGCTTCATCCATTCATTCCTTGGCTGGCGGTTACATCGAGCTCTTTGGCTTGGTTGCCGGTTCTAGAAAGGAGAAGTTTTGTTTGGTTCTTCTCTTTGTTCGCAGTGAATAAGAAAGGGAAGAACGTGATCTAGAAGGCTTCTACTCGTGGAGGATCTTCGCCCACACATCGTCCACGAGGAGGATAGGACATACGGTAGAAGATCGTGAGGTATAAAAGTTTTACAACTTTATTTTCTGATCTTAGCATGTTCTTTTATGTGTTGATTATACAAGTGTGCATTTGTATATATTTTGTATAATCATGGACCTCGAAGACAAACACAAAAACCGACGATTCGTCCGTCGTCTCTTCCGCGGCTAACCAACTAGAAGAGTTGTGTTGCTTGAACAACTAGTTTGTTCAAGCGATCACTCAAGTTGTTAGCACGACGACGAATTGGTTGTGCTAAGGAAACTCATCCCATCCGGATTAGTTCTTTCATTAGTGAAAATTTTAATCCGGGGACATGGGAGCCAATGAGCCTCCGAAGAAACTTCCTTCAAGTGGTATCAGAGCCACGGTTTCCGATTTTGTGTGTTTTGGATTCGGTTACTTTCATGCACATATCATATATTGAGTATGTCGGATAATAGTAGGATGTGCGTAGGCTAACTTTTTGGTTGCAGGCATAAGATCCGACTATTATGGCTATTTGGTTGTATGTGATTGTTTTGTCTGTGATTCTATGTATATTATTTGAATCCTCGGGGTTGACGAGGCTAGATTAGTATTTAATTTTTGTAATTAAATACGGCATTGTTTAGCCGCTCATTTTAGTTTACTTTCGATCTAGATTATTTGTACACTCCTTCGTGGAGTATAGGATCGATGGATGTAAATTAAAATTATATATCTCGACTCGGATCTCTTTGGTGACTTGCGCACAGGAAAAGATGGAGCGGATGAGGTGGCGACACAACGGGATGCATATTGGAGAACAATGCCATAACAGTTGGAAAAATTCTGTTTTTTTCCATATTTATTGCTTATTTGTTTTATATGCATGTTGTGTATGCTTTAAAATTCCTCATTTTCAATTTACTAAGTGGGAGAGGGATATTTTAATTAATTCCCGCGGCCTCCATTACAATTTGACGTGTGATGCAACAAACTTGTGTGTCGGCTCTGAGTACCTTCCTCCGTGCGGACGGGTTTGTTTGCGGATCACTAGGTCATATAATGGTTATAGGAAATTATCTAGGAGCATGTGTACTTCTACAGCGGTAAGGCACATAATCCGAAATAATTCCCTTAGTATCGTGTAATGGTGCACACTTAGATGCAAATAAAAGTATCCTCCCCATCGGAGTCACTGCTTTTATTTGTAGGGCCAAAGAGGAACCAACTATTAATTTTATTTGTCAAAAAGTAAGGTTGACAAGATAATAAAATTAATAGGTAAAACCTCCTCTTACAAATGTAGAATTCGTATACGTCCACACAGCGTGGCATGCTACATTCTCGGTGATTTGAGGTGTTGGTTGATTTCGGAATTTTATTGTTTTGAGGAATCAATAATATTTGAAATCTAATGTTTTGATCATTGTGATTCTTAGGTTTTTCAAATGACTTTCAACCCACTTGTTGTCATATTAAAAGAAAATAAACTTACTGGAACAAACTACATTGATTGGAAAAGAAATCTGGATATTGTCTTAACTGCGGAGGAGTAGAAATTTGTACTCTTCGAGGTCTGTCCTCCTAAGCCCACCGATGACTCTGATGAAAATGAGAAAGAAAGTTATAAGAAATGGATCAAGGCAGATGAGATGGCGCGGTGTTACATTTTGGCATCTATGTCAAATGTGCTGCAACATCAGCATCAGGCCATGGCCACAACTTATGACATGATGTTCAATCTCAAGAAACTTTTCAGACATCAGAGTAGGGCGGCTAGACAGGAGGCGATGAGATACTTGATGACGACCACCATGATCGAGGGAACACCCGTTAGGGATCATGTTCTCAAGATGATGGCTCATCTTAATGAGATGGAAGTCCTTGGAGCTGAGATCGATGGGGAAACCCAGGTCGATATCATTCTCCAGTCTCTGCCTAGGAGTTTTGAGCAGTTTCGCCTCAACTACAACATGAACAAGAGGTTGTATTCGTTGACGGAGCTTCTGACAGAACTCTAGGCGACAGAGGGGCTTTTTCGTCAAAGCATTCAAGCCATGGTCGCTCAGAAGGTTTCTTCCTCTAAACCGAAAGGTAAGAAGAAGAATAAGCAAGGTGGAGCGAAGAAAGTGGCAGTGGGAACTCAGGCAGGAGTGAAGAAGCCGAAAGGCAAGTGCTTCACTTGGAAGCAGACTGGACATTGGAAGGCGGACTGTCCTCGCCGAAAGAACAAAGGTATATCTTCTTGTTTAGTTGTTGAAACATGTTTAGTGGTGTTATCTACAAGTGCCTGATGTGTAGATACAGGAGCCACTGATCATGTCTGTAATACTTTGCAGGGGTTCCAGGAAACCCGACGACTAGCTGAGGGAGAGATTACAGTCTTCATGGGCAATGCTTCAAAGGTGGCGGCTATTGCAGTGGGGGACGTTTATTTATCTTTTGATAGGAATAAAGTTTTGATTTTGAGAAATTGTCTTTATGTACCTTCTTTTAGAAAGAATTTAATTTCAGTTTCTAAATTGTTTATGGATGGATATTTTGTTTCTTTTAATGACAAAGTGGTTATAAAAAGTAATAGGGACATTATCTGTTCTGGTACATTGGTTGGCAATTTATATACTCTTGAACCGAAAACTCCCACGATGCATATAGAAGTCAATAACTCATCTTCTAAGTCTAATAAGAGAAAAAAACCTTCGCAAATGAACCAGACATATCTTTGGCATCTAAGGCTTGGTCATATTAACCTAAGCAGAATTCAAAGGTTCATAGCTGATGGACCTTTGGGTTCATTAGTGGTGGAGGATCTCCCAACCTGCGAATCTTGCTTGGAAGGTAAAATGACCAAGAGGCCTTTCAAGGCCAAGGGGTATAGAGCCAAAGATGTGTTAGAATTGGTTCATTCTGATTTGTGCGATCCTATGTCTATCCAGGCAAGAGGTGGTTTTGAATATTTCATCTCTTTTATAGATGATTATTCAAGATATGGATACATTTACTTGATGCACCGCAAGTCTGAATTCTTTGACAGGTTCAAAGAATTCAAGGCTGATGTGGAGAACCGTCAAGGTAAGAGTATCAAGACCCTACGATCTGATCGTGGTGGTGAGTACCTCTTTGGAGAGTTTAGGAATTACTTATCAGAGGCTGGGATTCAATCCCAATTGTCTGCACCTAGCACACCCTAGCAGAATGGTGTAGCGGAGCGAAGGAATAGGACTCTTATGGAGATGGTCAGATCGATGATGAGTTATTCTGAGTTACCTGTTTCGTTCTGGGGGTATACGCTAGATACATCAATGTATACTCTGAACTTAGTTCCATCTAAATCAGTACCTTCTACCCCTGTAAATTTGTGGACTGGGTGAAAGCCTAGTCTGAGACATATTCGAATATCGGGGAGTCCAGCACATGTGCTGAAGGCTGATGCTGGTAAGTTGGAACCTCGTACAGAAGTGTGCATGTTTGTTGGCTACCCTAAGGGAACGAAAGGTGGTTTGTTTTATAATCCTAGAGATCAGAGGGTGATCGTTAGCACGAATGCCAGATTTCTAGAGGAGGATTATGTAATGAACCACAAGCCCAAGAGTAGGATTCTTCTTGTGGAGTTGACAAGGGAAGTCCCGACTTCAGTACCACCGGTACAAAAGGATATACCACAAGTCATTGCACCGCGTGTCACAGAGCATACACAGGAGGCACCTCGTCGTAGTGGGAGGGTTGTTAGACAACCCGAGAGATTCATGTTTTTGGGAGAGTCTTCGGACTTAGTCCCTGGTGAACATGAACCTGATCCCTGGACATATGACGAGACACTCCAAGATAGAGATGCGATATCTTGGCAAAGAGCAATGGATTCAGAGATAGAATCTATGGATTCTAATCAGGTCTGGGAGCTAGTAGAGCCACCTGATGGTGTAAAAGCCATTGGATGCAAGTGGATCTATAAGAGAAAGAGAGGGGTAGACGGGAAGGTTGAGACCTTCAAAGCTAGGCTTGTTGCGAAAGGGTATACTCAGAAAGAGGGTATCGATTATGAGGAGACCTTTTCGCCGGTAGCTATGCTTAAGTCCATCCGGATTCTCTTATCTATAGCTGCTCATATGGATTATGAGATTTGGCAGATGGATGTCAAGACAACTTTCCTTAACGGAAGTCTTGAGGAGAATATCTATATGCGGCAACCAGAGGGATTCATTGCTAAAGGCAAAGAGCATCTTGTATGTAAGCTTAATCGGTCCATTTATGGATTGAAGCAAGCTTCTAGATCTTGGAACATCCTCTTTGATGAGGTAATCCAGTCATATGGATTTATTCAAAGTCCGGATGAGCCTTGTGTATACAAGAGATGTGACGAAAACATAGTGGTGTTTCTTGTACTATACGTAGATGACATTTTGTTAGTTGGCAACAATATCAAAGTGTTATCAGACGTAAGGGTATGGTTGTCCAAATAGTTTGACATGAAGGACTTGGGAGATGTGGGACACATCCTTGTGATCAAAGTTATAAGGGATCGCAAGAAAAGGATGTTGTGCTTATCTCAAGCTTCATACATTGACACTATCCTTGATCGTTTTAGCATGCAGAACTCCAAGAAAGGTTTTCTACCTTTTAGGCATGGAGTACCTTTATCTAAAGAGATGTGTCCGAAAACATCAAAGGAGATAGAGAACATGAAGGCGGTTCCTTATGCTTCGGCAGTAGGAAGCATCATGTATGCTATGCTATGTACGAGACCAGATATCTGCTTTGCCATGGGCATGGTTAGCAGATATCAGAGTAATCCTGGACAGGAACATTGGACTGCGATAAAGCATATATTGAAGTACCAGAGAAGGACTAGGGACTATATGCTGGTTTACCGAGCAGATTAATTAGTCCCTGTGGGTTACACGGATTCGAATTTACAATCAGATAGGGAAAAGAGTAAGTCTACCTCGGGGTTTGTGTTTACTTTTGAAGGTGGAGCCATAGTATGGAGGAGTGTCAAGCAGAAATGCGTAGCGGACTCTACCATGGAAGCTGAGTATATGTCAGCCTCTGAGGCAGCCAAGGAACCTGTATGGCTCAGGAACTTCTTGATGGACTTGGATGTGATTCCTGGTTTGCCCAGATCTATCACAATTTATTGTGATAACAGTGGTGCAGTTGCAAACTCGAAGGAACCACGAACCCATAAGGCAAGTAAACACATAGAGCGCAAGTACCACCTGATACGAGAGATCGTAAAGCGAGGAGAAGTAGCTGTCGCCAAGATTGCATCAGAGGATAACCTGGCGGATCCATTCACTAAGACCCTTCCAGCGAAAGCGTTTGATAGGTATGTGGAGGACATGGGGATCAGATGTATGGCAGTGTGATGACAGCATAGTCTTTTAGTATAAGTGGGAGATTGTTGAAATGTATACTGAAAGCCTAGCTCTTTTTGTATGAACATTTTTATTTTGAAATAAGAATCACATGATCATTGTTTACACTTTATATTTATTATATGTGTGCATATTGTCTAATATTTTATATTGTAGATAACATGGTGCTTGGTGTGGCATAGAAGATCATGTTATCAGTCCCTTGTAGAATATAAGTAGAGGCTCACAACCAAGATGGTTTTGGACAAACCATTGGCATGATTGTAGTGTAGCTTGGTATTGTTTTGTCTTGAACATAGAGTAACACTAGTACACTTAGGTGCATTGAGCAGGACCGACATAGAGGTGATTCAATTAATTGCTGACTACATAATTGAATCGGACCTCGGATATTATGTTGTACATGCTCTTAATCCCGATATAATAATGGGCACATGTACTTAGTATTTATTTCTTTGATTTACCAGAGGGTGAGATTTAGATGGATTAAATCAATATGCCCAGTAAGTTGGGAAATGATATTATTTACATGGTGTGTCGTTGATTATAGGAGGAAACCGTGTCCTATATACTAGGTTAATGATGTCCCCTTGAGGAGCTCATAAGGTTCATCATGTAAACCCAGCTGGTTGACTTAGTCAACAAGATGATAAGGTTGAGTGGTACTACTCGAGGAGTTAGATGTTAATTGATTGATGGTCAGTAAATCAATTAATTGACGGACATTCGATATCTTAAACACGGGGAGATGAATGTACAAATAATATATGGAGCCCATATTAATTTATGGGGGTTGGTGAGGTAGTTCAATGATGATCCTCTAGTGGAATGGAACATCATTGATGGATCAAGTTTGTGTGGTTCCGATTCATCGGGTGGCCAAGATCCAACTCCTCCTCATGGTCCCTATCGTAGCCTAATATAATCCTCATGAAATCTAGATCCAAGGATGTAAAACAAAACTCTAGAACCAACGGTTGGGATTAAATCCCTAGATCCGACGGTTGGGGTGAAACCCTAGATCCGACGGTTGGGGTGAAACCCTAGATCCGATGGTTGCGATGAAACCCTAGATACGAGGGTTGGGATGAAACCCTAGATTCGATGGTTGGGATGAAATCCTAGATCCGACGGTTGGGATGAAACCCTAGATCCGACGGTTGGGATAAAACCCTAGATCCGACGGTGGAGATTAAAGGAGGCTTAAGCCCGATTCTATAAATAGAGGGCTTAGGTTGGGCGGCAAGGATGGTTGAATGATCAAGGAGTTAGGGTTTAAGGTTGGGCGGCTAGGGTTTGGAAGCTAAGGCTTGGGCGGCAACATTGTCAAAAGGAGCCGGCGCCCATCTTCTTCCAACAAGTCTTGGCCGGCGCCCATCCTCATTGTTCCCTCTCTTATTCCTTGGCCGGTGGCAGCCTCTCTTCAAGGTTGGCCGGCGTTCACTCCTCTTTTTCTCCAAGGTGGCCGGCGGTTCTCCATACATTGGTGGCGGCGCTTCATCCATTCATTCCTTGGCCGGCGGTTACATCGAGCTCTTTGGCTTGGTGGCCGGTTCTAGAAAGGAGAAGTTTTGTTTGGTTCTTCTCTTTGTTCGCAGCGAACAAGGAAGGGAAGAATGCTATCTAGAAGGCTTCTACTCGTGGAGGATCTTCGCCCACACATCGTCCACAAGGAGGATAGGACATACGGTAGAAGATCGTGAGGTATAAAAGTTTTACAACTTTATTTTCTGATCTTAGCATGTTCTTTTATGTGTTGATTATACAAGTGTGCATTTGTATATATTTTTTGTAATCATGGACCCCGAAGACAAACACAAAAACCGGCGATCCGTCCGTCGTCTCTTCCACGGCTAACCAACTAGAAGAGTTGTGTTGCTTGAACAACTAGTTTGTTCAAGCGATCACTCAAGTTGTTAGCACGATGACGAATTGGTTGTGCTAAGGAAACTCATCCCATCCGGATTAGTTCTTTCATTAGTGAAAATTTTAATCCGGGGACATGGGAGCCAATGAGCCTCCGAAGAAACTTCCTTCACTAGCTTGGTGCAAAGGAGAGAATAGTGAAAGCTTAAGGTGTGATTCACTTTGGACAAATCGGACCGTGGATTAGCGGCGAGGTCGTGAACCATGTTACATTGTGGTGTTAGCATTTGTGTTTCTATTCTTCCTTTTTTTTTATCTATAATTGTTTGTATTAGTATATTCTTCTTGCACAAATTGTGTTTGTTGACGAGCAATGAACGAACGACTTCCACCATCTACGATAAAGGCTATTCACCCCCCTCTAGCTGGCCAACACCGATCGACCCTACAGGTACCAATTTCATGGTGTCCTCTTTTTTTATTCACTCAAATCCCCTTCTTCTTCCTCAAGAGATGATGGATCTTGGAACTTTTGATGCAATACAAGATCTGTCACTCAAAAAAGGAATTTTAAAGATGGGCCAGCTGCACCGGCATGACCCCTTCGACACTCAAGTTAGAATCGAGAAGAATGGACAAGATGTTGTAGAACAGGAATTAGAAAGAGATCTTTGTGTACCGCTTGTAGAAGAAAGAACCATCCCTTTTTCCTTACATCTATGCCCCTTTTATAGGAGATTCAAATCGACTTGTTCCCAAATGAATTTACTTTAATACCCTTGCCAATTCGTTAGAGTGTAACTCCTTTTCCCGCTTCTTTTTAAAATAGCTCCCTTTACGCTCTCCACGTGTCCCCTATCTTTCCTGTCAATCATTTATCAAATAAACAAACACATAAATAACAAAATATCTCCTGTCAACAATATTCCCTATTCCTAAAATTCCTCGTCACCTCCTGTACCCAAGAATACCCATATCTCCTTCTTTCACCTCATTCAGAAAATACCCAAGAAATATATACATCACTCGGGAAATCAACATACTGCTAAGGAAATACACTAACCACTCTGAGGGAAATATACTGATTGCTCAGGAAATATACTAACTGCTCAAGAAATATACTAATGGCTCAAAAAACATACTTAATCACTTCTTTATCTCACATACAAACCTTCTTACTTAATTCTAGAAATATGCTACTTACTCGGGAATTACACTGATTGCTCGAGAAATACACTAACTGCTCGAGAAATATACTAACTGCTCGGGAAATATGATAATGTTTAGAAAACATACTTAATCACTTCTGTATCTCAGATACCAATCTTCTTACATAATTCTAGCAATATGTTACTTTCTTGAGAAATACACTGATTGCACAAAAAATACACTAATTGCTCGAAAATATACTAACTTCTAGGGAATTATATTGATTGATCAGGAAATATACTGACTACTCGAGAAATATACTAACTGCTTCGGAAACATAATAACTATCCAGGAATTATATTAATCACTCGGAAAACATACTAATTGATCAAAAATCATACTCAAAACTCAAGAAACATATCACCTACCCGAAAGTTATACTGATTACTCAAGAAATAAACTAACTGACTAAAGATTACATTCATGGCTCGGGAAATATGTCAACTGTTCGGAAACCATGCTAATTACTCAAGAAAAATATTGGCTGACCAAAGATGATACTGCTGACTCTACAAACATGCTAACTGCTCAGGCATTACACTGATTATTTAGGAAATAATGTCACGCCCCAGGATATACTCTGTTCGGCCAACGGACGACACCCCATTATGACAATATAATATACATAGCCAATTGGTTGCATTAAACACATCGCATATGAAATACATGTAAAAGCAATAGCAGAAGACGACCACAATATGATTTATAACCTCAACGAAAGTGCATACCGATATGACTGACTATAAAGTAAAGGAATACCGTAATGAATCCAAAAAGGGAAATGCGAACTCT
This sequence comes from Wurfbainia villosa, assembly GCA_025175895.1. NCBI lineage: Eukaryota > Viridiplantae > Streptophyta > Magnoliopsida > Zingiberales > Zingiberaceae > Wurfbainia > Wurfbainia villosa. The sequence continues at coordinate 69,200,007 of CM045994.1, read as the reverse complement.
AACAAATAAACAACAATACAAACCACCATGTGAATCCAAGTTCGTAACAAGAACATCTGAAACAAAAGGAAAAATAAAAAAGGACCCTCAGAAGTGAGATGAGACGGAATCAACTTGCGATGCTCCAAGCCTATCACGAAGTCTGCTACTTGTTAGCTAGGCGACAAGAAAACCCAGGGTCTGTGGTGGTGAGTATAAAACTCAATGGTAATAAGAAAGATAGTGTATGCATATCATATATCACATGAAGGTCAACAGTATACAATCTAAAGATACAAAAGATATCCACCAGTATAATTATAACCAATGCATATACCAAACTGATCAACTGAACAATGTAAGGTATTGACATACTTGAAAATCTGCAACGATATAACCTATACAACCTGAACACATACACCACTATATAACAAACATAACATGAAAGAACAATACTACACCTGTATTCAACACACCACCATATGAACATCTTATAAACAAATACATCAACGAACCTGGTCCATCCTATACAACATTATGATACTGATCATAGGCGTGCAACAATCTGATCGAGCTCATACCCTGGTATTCTACACACAACAGTATAGAATATGCAAATAGCATGCAAGACGATGAACAAACATAGCCAACAAGCATAGTTCAAACAAATGCAACATCACAACAAGCATATATAGATTATATCTATTATACTGATCAGACACACACACAGACACACAGATATATATATATATATATATATATAAACACACATGTATATGCAGACGCCATCCTACATGGTAATGCAAATGCATGGTCATGCTTACACCCCCACTCACTACCACGACCCCAATGTGGCCTAGGTGGCAGGACATGACAACTGTCCCAACTCAAAAAATATCACTACTCTTGAGTGACTGAGTGGGCAGTATGAATGAGTAGTGATAATCTAAATAGCTATAAGTTATACAATGCGGGTCCCTACTGATGGCCACTCTGACTGTCACTATCCATGAGTGATCAAGTGCCACCCACAAAGCTCAAACTGCATGCAACTCAACTACCACCATTGATAGTGGCCGAGTGCGGCACAACAGATGATCTGCCCTCACACTAGCTACTACTACCATGAGTAACCATGAGGCAAGATGACTGACGACCCTCTCAACCACAAGGTAGACCAAGTTGCCAGCATGCATGTAAATGGAATGAATGCACAACCACACATACATACATACATCCACCACACACTCTCTATCCCACAGAGAGTCATAAACAACTGACTGTCAACCATGCCAAGACCTCCAGTCGATAGTGACACACTATCGAAAATTCGCACAACTATACACAGATACATGATCTGTAATAGATATACAACGTAAAGGAATATGATACAACAATCAACTCTACGTCTAGGACATCACCCACCCCATATGATTTATCCTGATGACACAAATCGAGTCTACATTCGTACTCAGCTACTTACACATAGTTAAACATCTATAGGTCTACATACCATCACGTCTGTGATTCATAACAATGATGAACAAAATGTAACAACAACAATAGAGCATCTCATAGTGCTAAGACTAAGTATCAAGTAACAGAATAACATGAGTGGAGTTAAGTAATGGTATCATTAATATAAAATATCATGCACCAAGATTTATCAACTACCTAACTAGGGTAGGAAATTACCCACCCGATATGAAGCTCATGTCAAAAATCTTCACGCCCATGGATCTGCCTCGTACCCCAATCCTGCACATATCATCGACTACGGTTTAGTTCAAGCACACGTAAAAAATACAAATTAACTATTACATCGTGACTATATTCACATCCTTTTATCGAATACGGATTAGCAACCCCGATCTACATTCATCCAACTACCACCATAATCACATCCACCCAATCACAACCCCGCTCAACACATCAAGAATAGTGTATCCCATAGAATACACACCTACCGCATAAACATCACCACCACCATCCATGCTGCATTAAAGCAATTCAACAGCTTCATAGATCAACCCACATTTTACCTCAAGCTTAATCCATTGCTCTAATCCACACTACCACGAATCCCCCTTGAACCCACATATCGAAGATGCAGCGTGCGGTGGCCACCCCAGTTTAGTTGTTGAGGGTTATGTAATCACCCCTTGATCTCTAGATCAGCTCACCCAACTATAGAAACACCCAATCACAGTTGATCGCTGCGACGATCACAAATAGAGGAACAAAAATCCTATCACCCACCGCAAAAATAGAGAACTAAGCTAAGGATAAATGGCAATATCGATGATGCTCGGCTATGACGTCAACGACACCGATCTGAGCTCCCCTCATTGCCGGCGGAGATAGGTCAACAACTGCTCCCTTCCGTAGTCACCGTCCCCCCCCCCCGATCTACGATCGTCGACCCATAGATGGGGAGACAGCTCCTCCTCTCGGTGTCTTGAGGGTCTTGAGCTGACAAGAATCCCAGTCGAGCAGCCCACACCGCGAATGATAGACACGAGCAAAAGGAAGAAGAAGAAGCCGACCATGAGAAGGAGAGGAATCGCAATGAGGTTGAGTGCGGCAGAGAGGAAATAAAGAAGAGAACAGAAATTTGGATCGAGTTAACAAAAACACGGATAACCTTTTTATAAACATTAAACCTAGGTTAGGTTTAATTAATCCCTAACTATCCCTCATTAATTTAATTATCCCAATAATAAGTTCTCTAATTAAAGAATAATAGAGATATTAATCTATAACTAATTTATTCGTTGTATTTTACATTCTCCCCCACTTAATAAAATTTGGTCACCAAATTTCATACTTAAATGTGAAAATTAATTCAAGCAATTTTCCAACTCCCGCGTAGCCTCCTCATCAGTATGATGTTGTCATCCAATCATTCCAAGTCGGATGATTTTGTTGCACAATTGTCATTTCTTGTGACCTAGAATTCGCACCGGAATCTCCTGTAAGTCACATTTGGCTAGAGTGGAATCGGTGCCTCTTTAAGAACATGATCGGCATGTGGCATGTATTTCCTCAACATAGAAACATCGAATACATTATGAACACCCACAAGAGTCGAAGGTAAGGCCAATCGGTAAGCCACACTCCCAATCCGCTCCAATATCTCAAATAGACCAATGTAGCATGGAGCTAGTTTTCCTTTAGCCCGAATCTTTTGACTCCTTTTGTAGGTGAAACATGCAACCAAGAACTCTAGAGGCCTTCGCCTCCGATCCGCATAACTCTTCTGTCGATCCTGTTGAAGGTTTTGCCCATAATCGAAGCTCTGATACCACTTGAAGGTAGGAAACTTCGCTTCCCCTTCGACTCGGTCAATTGTTCATGGCGATCCCGTCTTCGTCCCCGAATTAAAAAAAATTAATCCTAGACAAAAGGGATTACCCAAGCAACCGTTCCATCGTTGTGCTATTCGATTAGAGTGGTCACTTGAACAAACTTGTTGTTCAAGCAACCAACCTCTATTCTATGATTAGCCACGGAATAGACGTTGTACGGATCGCCAGTTTTTGCGTTTGTATTCGGGGTCAAATAAAATTTAGCCACATAATAAAGTAAACAACCACATACAAAATACAAAAGAATACTAATCAAAATAAACAAGATTATACCTCTTGTTATACCTCTTGATCTTCTATTGTATGTCCTTCCTCCTTTTGGACGTCGTGTGGGCGACGATCTTCCAAAAGTCGAAGCCTCCTAGATCACCAATCTTCCTTCCTTGTTGGCTCCAAACAAGAGGAAGTATAGAAATGAAACTCTTATCTTATCTAGGACCAACCATCAAGCTCCAAGCTTGATGCTTGCCGCCGGCCCAAAGAGAGAACAAAAGGATTGTGGGTGTCGACCAAGAGCTCCAAGGAAAAACCCTAACCCTTCTTTCCACCGGCCAAGGAGAAGAAAAGAAATAGGTTGAGTGTCAGCCAAGGTAGAGGGGAGAGAGATAGGCGCCAGCCACACCTTAGGAAGAAGAAAAGAACCTCTCCCATTGTTACCACCCACTCCACCTCCCAAACCCTAGCCGCCCAACCAAACCCTAATCTTCCTAGGATTTCTTGCCGCCCAAGCTAAGGAGAGTCAAAACCCTAATCTCCAAGCCATGCACTTGCCACCCACCTTAAGCCCCCTTTTATAGAGTTAGGCTTAAGCCTTGTTTTAATCTCCACCGTTGGATCTAGGGATTTAATCTCAACCATCAGATCTAGATATTTAATCTCAACCGTCAGATCTAGTGATTTAATCTCCACCGTCAGATCTAGAGTTCCATTTTCCACCATTGGATCTAGGCTTCATGAGGTTTTAATAGGCTACAATAGGGACAATGAGGAGGAGTTGGAACTTGGCCACCCAATGGATCAAGCCCACATAAAGTACGATCCATTAATGATAATCCATTCCACTAGAGGATTATCATTGATCTACCTCACCAACCCCCATAAATTAATATGGGCTCCATATATTATTTGCACATATTTCTCCCCGTGTTTAAGATCTCGAATGTCCGTCGATTAATTAATTTACTGACAATTAATTAATCAACATCTAACTCCATGAGTAGTACCACTCAACCTTATCATCATGCCGGACCAAGTCCACCTGCAGGGTTTACATGATGAACCTTATGAGGTCCTCAAGGGGACATCATCATCCTAATATATAGAACACGGTTTTCTCCGATAATCAACGGTACACCATATAAATAATATCATTTCCCAACTTACCCAGCCTATCGATTTACTCTATAAATCTCGTCCATTGTTAAATCAAAGAAATGAATACTACGTATATGTGCCTGTTATTATATCGAGATTAAGAGCATGTACAATATAATATCTGAGGTTTGATTCAATTATGTAGTCAACAATGAATCAAATAACCTCTAAGTCGGTCCTTCTCAATACACACAAAGTGTACTAGTGTGATTCTATGGTCAAGACAAACCAATACCAAATCACACTACAACCATACCAATGTTTTGTTCAAAGCTATCTCGGTTGTGAACCTTTACTTATACTCTACAAGGAGCTGATAACATGATCTACCGTGTGACACTACACACCATGTTTTCTACAATGTAATGTATGAGACAATATGCATAACCATAAATATGCAAACAATGATCATGCGATTCTTATTTCAAAACTAAAGATGTTCATACAAAAGATAGACTTTTCACTATACATCCCAACACTTGTGCCTCTGATAACCACCGTCTGATGACGCGCACCAACTCCGCCTCATGCTGGGTACTCTGAGGCCCTAACAACTGTCGTTCCCCAACCTCCTCCCACAACACAAGAGATTGGCAGGGTCTGTCATATAATGCCTTGAAAGGAGTCATCTGAATAGAAGAGTGATAGTTGTTGTTATAGGCAAATTCCACCAAATGAATATGATCCTCCCAACTGCCTCCGAAATCCATAACACAAGATCTCAATAAATCCTCCAATGTCTGAATGATACGTTCAGACTGTCCATCTGTCTGTAGATGAAATGCTATACTAAGTCGAAGCTCTGTACCCATGGCCTGCTGAAAACTTTACCAATATTGTGAGGTAAATTGCGGATCTCTATAAGATATGATACTCAAAGGCACTCCATGCAGCCTGACAATCTCTCGATAGTATAACTCTGCCAGACGATCCAATGAGTTCGTCCCATGAATAGGAAGGAAATGATGAAATTTGGTTAATTGATCCACAATCACCCAAATTGCATCATGTCCTTTACGGGTTCTAGGCAATCACGTAACAAAATCCATAGTGATATGCTCCCACTTCCATTCCGATATCGGAATTTCTTGAAGCAATCCAGTTAGTTTCTGATGTTCATCCTTTACATGCCAACATACTAAACATCGAGCAACAAAGTCTGCAATGTCCCTCTTCATACCATCTCACCAGTATGAACGCTTTAAATCTTGGTACATCCGAGTACCACCTCAATGTATAATAAATCTTGAACGATGTGCTTCTCATAATGACTCCTCCTTAACTGGATGTGTGTTCGGAACACATAATCTTCCACAAAAATAAAGTACTCCTTTCTCATCACATGAGAAATCTGTCTGACGACCTGAATCTATTATTTTGCACAAAAATTAAAGATGGTGATCACTAACTTATGCCTCTTTGATCTTCTCAAGAATAGTGGACTGGGCAACCATAGAAACTAATATCCCCCGGGATATTTGACCTTGCTCAAACAATCCCAACTCTGAGAATTGTCAAACTAGATCGGTAACTATAGTCAAATGACTGGCCAAAACCCCACGAGACTTCCTGCTCAGTACATCTGCTACCACATTAGCTTTTCCCGAATGATAATGAATGGTGCAATCATAATCATTCAGATATTCCACTGCCTATGTCTCAGATTAAATTCTTTTTGAGTAAAAAGATATTTCAAACTCTTATAGTCTATCTAGATCTCAAAAATAATTCCATATAGATAATGTCTCCATATTTTCAACGCAAAAATAATGGCTGCCAACTCCAAATCGTGCATAGGGTAATTCCTTTCGTGATACTTAAGTTGACGGGAGGCATAAGATACCATACGGTTGAACTGCATCAGAACTGCTCCCAACCTTTGGAAAGAAGCATCAGTATATAGTACCATCCTATCAACACCAAAAGTAATCACTAACACTGGTGCAGAAATTAGCTGTTGTTTTAGATTTTGAAAGCTAGTTTCACAAGCTTCTGACCAGGTGAACTTGATCCCCTTCAGGGTCAAGCGAGTAAGTGGTGTAGCGATACTAGAGAATCCCTCCACGAATCTGTGGTAGTACTCGACCAAACCAAGGAAACTATGGACTTCCTGAATTGATTTTGGATGCTCCCATTTGGTAATGTCCTCGAATTTCTTGGGATCTACTGAAATACCTTTGTTAGATACCACGTGTCCAAGAAAACTCACTGAGGATAGCCAAAATGCACATTTACTGAACTTGGCTACAACTACTCCCATCGCAACGTCTCCAACACTATCGAAGATGATGTTTATGCTTCTCCTCAGATCGGGAATATATCAAAATATCATCTATGAATACTATCACAAACTGATCAAGATACCTCAAGAATACCTGGTTCATCAAGTCCATAAATGTGGTTGGGGCATTAGTGAGACCAAATGGCATCACCAGAAACTCGTAATGTCCATAATGAGTACGGAATGTTGTTTTATGAACATCCTTGTTTCTTACTCTTAGCTGATGATAGCCTGAGCACAAATCAATCTTAGAGTACACACATGTATCCTTGAGTTGATCGAATAAATCTTCTATCCATGGCAATTGATATTTGTTCTTCACAGTTACCGCATTCAATTGTCGGTAATCAATGTATAACCGCAATGCCCCATCTTTATTTTTAACAAAAAGTATCGGAGCTCCCCATGGAAAAACACTAGGTCGAATAAATCCCTTATCCAACAACTCTTGTAGTTGTACTTTAAGTTCATTCAGCTCTTTCGGTGCCATCCGATAAGGAGTTTTCGATACTTGCGCGGTTCCTAGAATCACCTCTATCACAAATTCCACTTGCCTAGGAGGTGGCAAGCACGGAAGTTCATCTGGAAACACGTTCAGATACTGTCGAACTACCCGCACATCAGAAAGGGGTGGTAGTCTCTCTCTCTTTCTCAACTTTGAAGAGAGACAGTAAGTAGCCCCGACAACCTTAAGATAGTTTTTGAGCTTGTAATGCTGAGATAGCAGACACTCCATCATCTCTGGTACCAATTGTTAGTGCCTATAAGATTCATATATCTCCACAATGACATGATATTGCCCACTTTGGGACTAAGCCTTCATGATTTTATTTTTGGGCTCTACCCAAAAGACCTTATACCAATGGAGATATCTTTTTATCTTATAAGCACATGATCTTTTCCATATTTTACCAATGTGGGACTTTGATTGTATTCCCAATACTCCAACAATCCCCCCTCAAACGAAGGACCACAATGACCCTCCTCAAGTCTATCCGTCCTCAAAGGACTTCCTCTGCTTGATGTTCGATCCTCAACCCACCAGGACTTCCTGCCAACTGTCTAGTCCTCCTGACCCAGCTGAACTTCTTGTCTAGTGTTAGGCCCTTCTGGCCTAATTGGACTTCCTGTAAGTTGTTCAGTCCTCCCGACCCAATTGGACTTCCTGCCTGGTGTATGGTTCTCTTGATCCGGACATGGGAGCTCCACTTCCTTCGTTCGAGGTTCATGCCTTGACATGGACCATGACTCTGATACCAATAAATTCCCAAGCAGGTTGATCCGACAGTCAAAAAGTCACTACTCTTGCTCTACAATCCACTGTAGCCTAATAAGTAGCTAACCAATCCATACCGAGAATGATGTCAAATTCTACCATTTCCAACACCTGAAGGTCCACTATAAGAATATTCCCATCGAAATCCATTGGGCAACACTTGATTCCTTAATGGCTAGTCAGCACCTCTTCTGATGGCAAAGATACTACTAACCCACAAGAACGAACCATCCGCACCCTACCAATCCTACCCAGAAATATTCTAGATACAAATGAATGTGAACTACTAGTATCAATCAAAGTATCAACATATATGGAATAAACTGAAACCATACCCCAAATAACCAATCCCTTGGCCCGTTGTGCCTCCTCTATGGTTATAGCATATACACATCCAACCTCCACATTTATTGGTTATGTCCCTGATGAAGTAGTAGAGTGCCTCCACTCAGGTTGAATCTATCCCTATGGTACCGAAGACTGAGTCGACTGTGCAGGCATATTATACCTCTAAGAGCTCGCTGGGAAATATTATTTTGTAGACACCCCTAGTTAGTAAATCACTTGAGCTACAGGGTACTGAATAGCTGTCGACATCACTGAAGAATCACCTATATAACTGTGCCTAAGGAGGTAATGGCTGCTTCTGACCGTACATCTTTGTCCTTGGTGTTGTCCTCTGCTGATGATGTTGTCTAGAATTCTTTCCCTTGTTGGAGTTATTTGAAAACTCCAACTGTGCTCTCAAAGTACACTCCCGATTAGTATGCTCAGGATGCTTGCAATAATAGCAAATAGGCCGCTCTAGAGGACACTCTGGAATTTTATGGCTTTCAAACTCACATCTATAACCCTCGGTCCTGTTCTGGCTCTTACGATTCTTCTGAGAACCTCCAGAATACTCCGAAGCTAGTCGCTTCCCTTTTTACGATCTAGATGACCCCTCAGTAGCACCCCGAGTAGCTCCACTTCGATCCTGCCTCTTTTGAGTCTCATGTGCTGAATTCTATTTCGACTGTTTACCCCATGACATCTACTTCTCAGCATCTTTTTCCCTAGCAATTGGCTGGGAAGTCATCTCAATAAAAATAGCTTGATCCAATGCCTCTCTATAAGAGTTAATAGAAAACCCAGACATTTTGGCCCGAATATAAGCAGCTAGACCTTGAGTAAACTGAAACATCCGATCTCCATTCTGAGTCACCAGATGAGGGCAAAACTCCTCAAGTCTAGCAAATTCCTCATTATACTCCATAATAGATCGGTCACCTTACTTCAGGCTCAAGAACTCCTAATGACGAACCATAGAAAATGCAGAAGGAAAATACTGCCTCCAAAAAGCATATTGAAATACTGACCAGGTAATCTCATGTTCTCCAATTAGGGTTTTATGCATCTTCCACCAGGTAACTGCCTGATCCCGGAGGTGATATGAACCTAAGCCCACTTTCTCTTCGTCCATACAATTTAGATGCTCGAAAATGTCTTTAAAATTATCCATCCAAGCATGAGGAATCCATGGACTAGACTCCCCTCAAAACAAAGTAATTTAATCCTTGGTCGTACGCGCCAATACAAGTATTCGAGCTTTGTCATTGAGCCAACCGTTATCCGCTGTATGGGGATTTTGAGACTCCGAACCTTCGATATGTTGATGACGAGGTTGTTCTTAAGTAACAGGCTCAGTCGTAATAGTCTAATGTCCCACAACTTTGGCTAGTTGCCTTGGTGGACGACCCTTACTACGCATCTGAACAGGTTCCAAAACTCTATCTGTCAACACCTGCTGAACAATTCAAATAAGTATCTAACAAGAATATAAGGTATCAATAATTCTTACTTCGTGTTGCTCGAAGCTCATGCCGCTTTCGATCCCATCTCACAAAACCAAAACCAAACCAAAACAAAATGACTCCGAGCTCCAAAAATCGACGATAAACATCATTGCACGACATCACAACCTGCCTCTGATAGCAATAAAATTGTCACGCCCCAGGTTATACTTTATCAGGCCAAAGGATGACACCCCCTTATGACAATATAATATACATAGCAAATTGGTCACAGTCAACACATCGCATATAAAATACATTTAAAAGCAACAACAGAAGATGACCACAATATGAGTTATAACCTCAACGAAAGTGAATACCTGTATGACTGATTACAAAGTAAAAGAATACCGTAATGAATCCAAAAAGGGAAATGTGAACTCCAACAAATAAATAACAATACAAAAGACCATGTGAATCCAAGTTCGTTACAAGAGCATCCGAAACTAAAGAAAAAATAAATCAGAACCCTCGGAAGTGAGAGGAGATGGAATCAACTGGCGATGCTCTAAGCCAATCACGAAGTCTGCTACTTGTTACCTGGGTGATAAGAAAACCCAGGGTTTGTGGTGGTGAGTATAAAACTCAGTGGTAATATAAAAGATAGTGCATACATATCATATATCATATGAAGGTCAATAGTATACAATCTAAAGATACAACAGATATCCACCAGTATAATTATAACCAATGCATATACCAAACTAATCAACTGAAAATGTAAGGTACTGAATACCTGAAGATCTGCAACGAAACATCATATACAACCTGAACACATATAACATGAAAGAACAATACTACACTTGTAATCAACACACCACCATATGAACATCCTATAAACAAATACATCAACGAACCTGGTCCATCCTATACAACATCATGATACTACTGATAGGTGTGCAATAGTCTGATCCAACACATACCCTAGTATTCTACATGCAATAGTATAGAATATGCAAATAGCATGCAAGATGATAAACAAACATAAACAACAAGCATAGCACAAAAAAATGCAACATCACAACAAGTATATATAGACTGTCTATATATACTGATCACACACACACACACACACACACACACATGTATATTGCCATCATACATGCCAATGGAAATGCATGGTCATGCCTGCACACCCCACTCGCTACAACGACCCTAATGTGGCCTTGGTGGCACGACATGACAACTGTCCCAACTCAACAACTACCACTACTCTCGAGTAGTCGAGTGTGCAGTATGAATGAGTAGCGATAAGCTAAATAGATATAAGCTACACAATGTGGGTCCCTACTATTGGTCACTTCGACTATTACTACCCATGAGTGGTAGAGTGCCACCCAGACAGGACAAACTGCACGCAACTCAACTACCACCATAAATAGTGGCCGAGTACGACACAATAGATGATCTGTCCTCACACCAGCTACTACTACCATGAGTAATCGTGGAGGCAGGATGTCTGACGACCCTCTTAACCACAAAGGAGACCAAGTCACCAGCATGCATGTAAAAAGAATGAATGAACAACCACACATACATACATACATACACCACACACTCTCTATCCCATAAAGCATTAGACACAAATGACCGTCAACCATGCCAGGACCTCCAGTCCGTAGAGACAAACTACCGACAACCCGCACAACTATACATAGATACAGGATCCGTAATAGAAATACAACGTAAAGGAATATGATACAACAATTAACACTATGTCTAGGACATCACCCACCCTTGAATGATTTATCCTGATGACATAAATCTAGTCTACATCCATACTCAGCTACTACTTACACATAGTTAAGCATCTATAGGTCTATATACCATCATGTCTATGATTCATAACAATGATGAACGAAATGTAATAACAACAACAGAGCATCTCAAAGTGAAAAGACAAAGTATCAATCAAAAGAATAACAGAAGTGGAGTTAAGGTAATGATATCATCAATATAAAATCACATGCACCAAGATTTATCAACTACGTAACCAGGTGAAGGGTTTTGCTTATCGAGTCTGTGAGGGGAAACTTCGATTCCCACTTCACCTCGGTAGCTTGTCCATGGCGATCCCTTCGATGTCCCCGGATTAAAAAAATTTTAATCCTAGACAAAAGGGATTGCCCAAACCACCAAGTCATCGTTGTGCTATTCGTTTAGAGAGGTCACTTGAACAAACTAGTTGTTCAAGCGACCATCCTCTATTCTACGAGTAGCCGCGGAATAGATGATGTCCGGATCGCTGGTTTTTGTGTTTATACTCGGGATCCAAGTATTATTTAGCCATATACAGATTTATATCATGCTCATAATTAAAAAACAAATAAAAAAATGTAACAAATAAAAATTAGAGAATCGATATACCTCTCGATCTTCTAATGTATGTCCTTCCTCCTTTTGGACGTCGTGTGGGCGACGCTCTACCAAAAGTCGAAGCTCCTTGATCCCAAATCATCCTTCCTTGCTCTTCCAAAGCAAGAGGAAGAATATAAACAAAGCTCTTCTCCTTCCTATAGCCAACCAACAAGCAACAAGGAGAATTCTTGTCGCCGGCCAACAAGGAGAAGGAGATAATGGTGGAAACCGGCCAAGACACCAAGGGAAAGGGTGTCTTGTTTCCACCACCTAAGGAGAAGAAGAAGGGGTCATTGGATGCCGGCCAAGGGCTGGGAAAGGGCTGTGGGCGCCGGCCACCAAAGGAGAGGAAGAAGAAAGCAAACTACTTCCTTATTGTGTGCCACCCAAGCCTCCTAAACCCTAAGCCTCCAAACCCTAATCCTAGCTCTCCTATTGGCCGACCATGGAAGTGGGGAAGAAGATTAGGATGATCACAAGCCAAGGTAGAGGGAAGATGGAAGGAACCGGCCACACCATAGGAAGAAGAAGAGACACCTCCACCACTTGTTGCCGCCCACCCATAGCTCCCAAAACCCTAGCCACCCAAACCTAATCCTAAACCAACTAGGATTCCTAGCTTCCAAAGGAAGCAAACCCTAATCCCCTTAAGCCATGCTCTCTCTTGTTGGCCACTTCATGATCTCTATTTATAGAGTTGGGCTCAAGCCATGATTTAATCTCCTCCATTGGTTCTAGGGATTTAGTCTCAACCGTCGGATCTAGAGATTTAATCTCTACCTTTGGATCAAGAGTTTTGTTTCTATCCATTGGATCTAATCTTCATGAGGTGTTAATAGGCTACATTAGGGACCATGAGGAGGAGTTGGATCTTTTCCACCCATGGATCAAGCCCACATAAAGTTCGATCCACTAATGATAATCCAATCCACTAAAGGATTATCATTGATCTACCTCACCAACCCCCATATAATAATATGGGCTCCATATATTATTTGTACATTTTCTCCCCGTGTTTAAGATCTCGAATGTACGTTGATTAATTAATTTACTGACCATTAATTAATCAACATCTAACTCCTTGAGTAGTACCACTCAACCTTTTCATCATGTCGGACCAAGTCCACCTGCATGGTTTACATGATGAACCTTATGAGCTCCTCAAGGGGACATCATCATCCTAATATATAGGACACGGATTCCTCCTATAATCAATGACACACCATATAAATAATATCATCTCCTAACTTACCAAGCCTATCGATTTAATCTATAGATCTCACCCATTGGTAAATCAAGGAGATGAATACTATGTATATGTGCCTGTTATTATATCGGGATTAAGAGCATGTACAAAATAATATCTGAGGTCTGATTCGATTATGTAGTCAGCAATAAATCGAATCGCCTCTAAGTCGGTCCTTCTCAATACACACAAAGTGCACTAGTGTGATTCTATGGTCAAGACAAACCAATACCAAATCACACTACAACCATTCCGATGGTTTATCCGAAGCCATCTCGGTTGTGAGCCTTTACTTATACTTTACAAGGAGCTGATAACATGATCTCTCGTGTGACACCACACACCATGTTATCTACAATGTAATGTATTAGACAATATTGCATAACCATATAAATATTCAAACAATGATCATGTGATTCTTATTTCAAAATAAAGATGTTCATACAAAAGATAGACTTTTCAGTATACATCCCTACAATCTCCCACTTTTACTAAAAGACTATGCTGTCCTCATACTGCCATACATCTGATTCCCCTTCCTTCCACATGCCTATCAAAGCTCTTGCTAGAAGGGCTTTAGTGAAAGGGTCTACCAGGTTATCCTCTTATGCAATCTAGGCGACAACAACTTCTACCTCCTTTATGATTTCTCGTATCAGGTGGTACTTGCGCTCTATGTGTTTACTTGCCTTATGAGCTCGTATTTCCTTCGAGTTTGCAAATGCACCATTATTATCACAATAAATTGTGATAGTACTGGGCAAACCAGGAATCACATCCAAGTCCATCAGGAAGTTCAGAGGCCGCCACATACTCAGCTTCCATGGTAGAGTCCTCCATGCATTTCTGCTTGACACTCCTCCATTCAATGACTCCACCTCCCAAAGTAAACACAAAACCTGAGGTAGACTTACTGTTATCCCTATCTGATTGGAAGTCGAAATCTGTGTAATCCACAGGGAATAATTGGTCTGCCTGGTAAACTAGCATATAATCCCTAGTCCTTCTCAGGTACTTCAATATATGTTTTACCGCAGTCCAATGTCCTTGTCCTGGATTACTCTGATATCTACTAACCATGCCCACGACAAAGCAGATATCTGGTCTTGTACAGAGCATCGCATACATGAGGCTTCCTACTGCCGAAGCATAAGGAACCGCCTTCATCTCCTCTATCTCCTCAGATGATCTAGGACACATCTCCTTAGATAAAGGAACTCCATGCCTGAAAGGTAGAAAACCCTTATTGGAGTTTTGCATGCTAAAACGCTCCATAATCGTGTCTATGTACGAATCTTGGGATAAGCACAACATCCTTTTCTTGCGATCCCTTATAACCTTGATCCCAAGGATGTGTCCCACTTCTCCTAAGTCCTTCATATCAAACTGTTTGGACAATCATACCCTTACGTCCGATAACACCTTGATATTGTTGTCAATCAACAAAATGTCATCTACGTATAGTACAAGAAATACCACTACGTTTCCGTCACATCTCTTGTATACACAAGACTCATCCGGACTTTGAATAAATCCATAAGACTGGATTACCTCATCAAAGCGGATGTTCTAAAACCTCGAAGCTTGCTTCAATCCATAAATGGACCGATTAAGCTTACACACAAGATGCTCTTTGCCTTTAGCAATGAATCCCTCTAGTTGCTTCATGTAGATGTTTTCCTCAAGACTTCCATTAAGGAAAGTTGTCTTGACATCCATCTGCCACACCTCATAATCCATATGAGCTGCCATGCATAAGAGAATCTGGATAGACTTAAGCATGGCTACCGGCGAAAAGGTCTCCTCATAATCGATACCCTCTTTCTGAGTATACCCCTTCGCAACAAGCCTCACTTTGAAGGTCTCAACCTTCCCATCTATTCCTCTCTTTCTCTTGTAGATCCACTTGCATCTAATGGTTTTTACACCATCGGGTGGTTCTACTAGCTCCCATACCTGATTTGAATCCATAGATTAAATCTCAACATTCATTGCACTTTGCCAAGATACTGCATCTTTATCTTGGATTGCCTCGTCATATATCCAGGGATCAGGTTCATGTTCACCAGGGACCAAATCAGAAGATTCTCCCAAGAACATGAATCTATCAGGCTGTCTCACAACCCTCCCACTACGATGAGGTATCACCTGTGTACCCTCTGTGACACGCAGTGCAGTGACATGTGGTATATCCTCTTGTACCGGTGGTACTAAAGAAGTGACTTCCCCTTTTAACTCCTCCAGAATAATTTTACTCTTGGGCTTGTGGCTCATCACATAGTCTTCCTCTAGAAATCTGGCATTCGTGCTAACGATCACCCTATGATCTCTAGGACTATAAAACAATCCACCCTTCATTCCCCTGGGATTGCCAACGAACATGCGTACTTCTGTACGAGGTTCCAATTTACCAGCATCTACCTTCAGCACATGTGTTGGACTCCCCATATCCGAATATATCTTAGACTAGGCTTTTTCCCAGTCCACAATTCTGTGGGAGTAGAAGGCACTGATTTAGATGGAACCATGTTCGGTATCTAGAGTATATCCCCGAATCACCGCAACTCGTAATAACTCATCATCGATCTAACCATCTCCATAAGAGTCCTATTCCTTCCTCTACTACACCATTCCGCTGGGTGTGCCAGGTGTAGTCAATTGGGATTGAATCCCAGCATCTGATAAGTAATTCCTAAACTATCCCAAGAGGTACTCACTACCACGATCAGATCGTAGTGTCTTGATACTTTTACCTTGACGTTTCTCCACATCAGCCTTGAATTCTTTGAACTTATCAAAGCATTCAGACTTGCGGCGCATCAGGTAAATGTATCCATATCTCGAGTAATTGTCTATAAAAGAGACGAAATACTTGAAACCACCTCTAGCCTGGATAGACATAGGACCACACAAATCAGAATGAACCAATTCTAACACATCTTTTGCTCTATACCCCTTGGCCCTAAAAGGCCTCTTTGTCATCTTACCCTCCAAGCAAGATTCACAGGTTGGGAGATCTTCCACCACTAATGAACCCAAAGGTCCATCAGCTATCAACCTTTGAATTCTGCTTAGGTTAATATGACCAAGCCTAAGATGCCAAAGATATGTTTGGTTCATCTTCGAAGGTTCTTTTCTCTTATTGGAATTAGAAGATGAGTTATTAACTTCTATTTGCATAGTGGGAGCTTTTGGTTCGAGTGTATACAAATTTCCTATCAATGTACCTGAACAGATATTCTCCCTATTCCTTTTTATAACAACTCTGTCATTGAAAGAAATAGAATATCCATCCATAAACAATTTAGAATCCAAAATTAAATTCTTTCTAAATAAGGGTACATAAAGGCAATTCTTAAGAACCAAAAGCTTATTTTTCTCAAAAGATAAATGAACATCTCCCACTGTAACAGCTGCCACCTTCGTGGCATTGCCCACGGTAATCTCTCCCTCAGCTCGTCGTCGGGTTTCTTGGAACCCCTACAAAGTATTGCAGACATGATCAGAGGCTCCCATATCTACACACCAGGTGCTGGTAGATCACACTGCTAACCATGTTTCAATGACTAGACCAAAGGATATACCTTTGTTCTGTTTTGAATTGGGACAGTCCTTATTCCATTGTCCATCCTGCTTACAAGTGAAGCACTTGCCTTTCGGCTTCTTCACTCTTCCCTGAGATACTCCCACCACCTTTGCTCCAGCTTATTTCTTCTCCTTCTTGCCTTTCGGCTTAGAAGTAGAAACCTTCTGAGCAACCATGGCCTTAGCCTCAGCAAGCCTTTCTTGTCGACTGGAGAATGATATCGACCTGGGTCTCCCCATCGATCTCAGCTCCAAGGACTTCCATCTCATTCGCAAGCTTAGGAGGATAATCTTCGAAGAGTACATACTTGTACTCCTTAGCAGTAAAGATAATATCTAGATTATTTTCCAATCAACATAATTTGGGTACAGTAACTTATTTTCCTTTAGTATCACAACAAGTGGACTGAAAGTCATTTATAAAAATCCTAAGAATCACATAGATCATTACTTTAGATTTCAAAAAATTATTGATTCCTCAAACAATAAAATTTTAAAATCAATCAACACCTCAAAACACCGATAATATCGTATGCCACGATAGTGTGGACGTATACGAATTCTATATTTGTAAGAGGAGGTTTTACCCATTAATTTTACTATCTTGTCATCTAACTTTTTGACAAGTAAAATTAATAGTTGGTTTCTCTTCGGCCCTACAAAAAAAAGCAGTGACACCGATGGGGAGGATACTTATATTTGTATCTAAGTGTTCACCATTACTTGGTACCAAGGTAATTATCTCGGGTTATGTGTCTTACGATGGGAAAGTACACACGCTCCTTAATAATTTCCTATAACCATATTCAACCTTGTGATCAAACAAACTCATCCGATGGGGAGGAAGGCACGAGACGACGCACAAGTTTGTTTGCATCACTTTTCAAATCGTAATGGAGGTCGTGGGAATTTATAAAAATATCCCTCTCCCACTTAGTAATTTGAAAATGAGGAATTTTCTAGCCTACGACATGCATATCAAACAATAAGCAATAAATATGAAAAATAAATTATTTTCCAACTATTATGGCTTTTGTCCTCAATATGTCTCCCGTCGTATCACCTTCTCGTCCGCTCCTCCTACGCCATGTATGAGCCATCCGGAGATCCGAGCCCAGACTAAAACCTATTTTAATTTACATCCATCGATCCTATACTCCACGAGGGAGTGTAGATGAAATCTAGATCGAAAGTAAAATAAAATAAAGAGTGGCTAAACAATGTCGTATCTAATTTACAAAAAAATCAAATACTAGCCTCGTCAACCCTGAGGATTCAACAAAATATACACATACAATCACATACACACATATGGCCATAATAGTCGGATTTATGACTGCAACCAAAGAGTTAAACTACGCATATCCTACTATTATCCGGCACATATAATATATGAAAAAGTGCATAAAAATTAACCGAATTTTAAACACACAAAACCGAAAACCTTGGCTCTGATACCAATTGAAGGGTTTTTCTTATCGAGTCCGTGAGGGGAAACTTCGCTTCCCATTGCACCTCAGTAGCATGTCCATGGAGATCCTTTCGATGTCCCTGGATTAAAAAAAATTTAATCCTAGACAAAAGGGATTGCCCAAACCACCAAGTCATCATCGTGCTATTCGTTTAGAGGGGTCAATTTAACAAACTAGTTTTTCAAGCGACCATCCTCTATTCTACGAGTAGCTGCGGATAGACAATGTTCGGATCGCCAATTTTTGTGTTTATGCTCGGGATCCAAGTATTATTTAGCCATATACAGATTTATATCACGCTCATAATTGAAAAACAAATACAAACATGTAACATATAAAAATTAGAGGATCGATATACCTCTCGATCTTCTAATGTATGTCCTTCCTCCATTCGGACGTCGTGTGGGCGACGCTCTACCAAAAGTCGAAGCTCCTAGATCGCAAATCTTCCCTCCTTGCTCTTTAAAAGAAAGAGGAAGAATATAAACAAAGCTCTTCTCCTTCCTATAGCCAACCAACAAGCAACAAGGAGAATGCTTGCCGCCGACCAACAAGGAGAAGGAGATAATGGTGGAAATCGGCCAAGACACCAAGGGAAAGCCCTATATCTTGTTTCCACCACCTAAGGAGAAGGAGAAGGGGTCTTTGGATGGAAGCCAAGGGCTGGGAAAGAGTTGTGGGCGCCGGCCACCAAAGGAGAGGAAGAAGAAAGCAAACTACTTATTTATTTGGTGCCACCCAAGCCTCCTAAACCCTAAGCCTCCAAACCCTAATCCTAGCTCTCCTAATGGTCGACCATGGAAGTGGGGAAGAAGATTAAGATGAGCACAAGACAAGGTAGAGGGAAGATGGAAGGAACCGGCCACACCTTAGGAAGAAGAAGAGACACCTCCTCCACTTGTTGCCGCCCACCCATAGCTCCCAAAACCCTAGCCACCCAAACCTAATCCTAAACCAACTAGGATTCCTAGCTTCCAAAGGAAGCAAACCCTAATCCCCTTAAGCCATGCTCTCTCTTGACGCCCACTTCATGATCTCTATTTATAGAGTTGGGCTCAAGCCATGATTTAATCTCCTCCATTGGTTCTAGGGATTTAATCTCAACCGTCGGATCTAGAGATTTAATCTCTACCTTTGGATCTAGAGTTTTGTTTCTATCCATTGGATCTAATCTTCATGAGGTGTTAATAGGCCATTAGTGACCATGAGGAGGAGTTGGATCTTGGCCACCCATGGATCCAGCCCACATAAAGTCTGATCCACTAATGATAATCCAATCAACTAAAGGATTATCATTGATCTACCTCACCAACCCCCATATGATAATATGGGCTCCATATATTATTTGTAAATTTTCTCCCCGTGTTTAAGATCTCGAATGTCCGTCGATTAATTAATTTACTGACCATTAATTAATCAACATCTAACTCCATGAGTAGTACCACTCAACCTTTTCATCATGCCGGACCAAGTCCACCTGCAGGGTTTACATGATGAACCTTATGAGCTCCTCAAGGGGACATCATCATCCTAATATATAGGACACGGGTTCCTCCTATAATCAATGGCACACCATATAAATAATATCATCTCCCAACTTACCGAGCCTATCGATTTAATCTATAAATCTCGCCCATTGGTAAATCAAAGAGATGACTACTAAGTATATGTGCCCGTTACTATATCAGGATTAAGAGCATGTACAAAATAATATCTGATGTCCGATTCGATTATGTAGTTAGCAATAAATCGAATCACCTCTAAGTCGGTCCTGCTCAATACACACAAAGTGCACTAGTGTGATTCTATGGTCAAGACAAACCAATACCAAATCACACTACAACCATTCCGATGGTTTATCCGAAGCCATCTCGGTTGTGAGCCTTTACTTATACTTTACAAGGAGCTGATAACATGATCTCTCGTGTGACACCACACACCATGTTATCTACAATGTAATGTATTAGACAATATTGCATAACCATATAAATATTCAAACAATGATCATGTGATTCTTATTTCAAAATAAAGATGTTCATACAAAAGATAGACTTTTCAGTATACATCCCTACAATCTCCCACTTTTACTAAAAGACTATGCTGTCCTCATACTGCCATACATCTGATTCCCCTTCCTTCCACATGCCTATCAAAGCTCTTGCTAGAAGGGCTTTAGTGAAAGGGTCTACCAGGTTATCCTCTTATGCAATCTAGGCGACAACAACTTCTACCTCCTTTATGATTTCTCGTATCAGGTGGTACTTGCGCTCTATGTGTTTACTTGCCTTATGAGCTCGTATTTCCTTCGAGTTTGCAAATGCACCATTATTATCACAATAAATTGTGATAGTACTGGGCAAACCAGGAATCACATCCAAGTCCATCAGGAAGGTCCTGAGTCACACAGCTTCTGTGGCCGCCTCAGAGGCCGCCACATACTCAGCTTCCATGGTAGAGTCCTCCATGCATTTCTGCTTGACACTCCTCCATTCAATGACTCCACCTCCCAAAGTAAACACAAAACCTGAGGTAGACTTACTGTTATCCCTATCTGATTGGAAGTCGAAATCTGTGTAATCCACAGGGAATAATTGGTCTGCCTGGTAAACTAGCATATAATCCCTAGTCCTTCTCAGGTAATTCAATATATGTTTTACCGTAGTCCAATGTCCCTACCCTGGATTACTCTGATATCTACTAACCATGCCCATGACAAAGAAGATATCTTGTCTCGTACATAGCATCGCATACATTAGGCTTCCAACTGCTGAAGCATAAGGAACCGCCTTCATCTCCTCTATCTCCTCAGATGATCTAGGACACATCTCCTTAGATAAAGGAACTCCATGCCTGAAAGGTAGAAAACCCTTATTGGAGTTTTGCATGCTAAAACGCTCCATAATCGTGTCTATGTATGAAGCGTGGGATAAGCACAACATCCTTTTCTTGTGATCCCTTATAACCTTGATCCCAAGGATGTGTCCCACTTCTCCCAAGTCCTTCATATCAAACTGTTTGGACAACCATACCCTTACGTCCGATAACACCTTGATATTGTTGCCAATCAACAAAATGTCATCTCGTATATACAAGAAATACCACTCGTTTTCATCTCTTGTATACACAAGACTCATCCGGACTTTGAATAAATCCATAAGACTGGATTACCTCATCAAAGCGGATGTTCTAAAACCTCGAAGCTTGCTTCAATCCATAAATGGACCGATTAAGCTTACACACAAGATGCTCTTTGCCTTTAGCAATGAATCCCTCTAGTTGCTTCATGTAGATGTTTTCCTCAAGACTTCCATTAAGGAAAGTTGTCTTGACATCCATCTGCCACACCTCATAATCCATATGAGTGCCATGCATAAGAGAATCTGGATAGACTTAAGCATGGCTCTGCGTGAAAGGTCTCCTCATAATCGATACCCTCTTTCTGAGTATACCCCTTCGCAACAAGCCTCACTTTGAAGGTCTCAACCTTCCCATCTATTCCTCTCTTTCTCTTGTAGATCCACTTGCATCTAATGGTTTTTACACCATCGGGTGGTTCTACTAGCTCCCATACCTGATTTGAATCCATAGATTAAATCTCAACAGTCATTGCACTGTGCCAAGATACTGCATCTTTATCTTGGATTGCCTCGTCATATATCCAGGGATCAGGTTCATGTTCACCAGGGACCAAATCAGAAGATTCTCCCAAGAACATGAATCTATCAGGCTGTCTCACAACCCTCCCACTACGATGAGGTATCACCTGTGTACCCTCTGTGACACGCAGTGCAGTGACATGTGGTATATCCTCTTGTACCGGTGGTACTAAAGTGACTTCCCTTTTAACTCCTCCAGAATAATTTTACTCTTGGGCTTGTGGCTCATCACATAGTCTTCCTCTAGAAATCTGGCATTCGTGCTAACGATCACCCTATGATCTCTAGGACTATAAAACAATCCACCCTTCATTCCCCTGGGATTGCCAACGAACATGCGTACTTCTGTACGAGGTTCCAATTTACCAGCATCTACCTTCAGCACATGTGTTGGACTCCCCATATCCGAATATATCTTAGACTAGGCTTTTTCCCAGTCCACAATTCTGTGGGAGTAGAAGGCACTGATTTAGATGGAACCATGTTCAGAATGTACACCGCCGTATCTAGAGTATATCCCCAGAACGAATCTGGCAACTCAGAATAACTCATCATCGATCTAACCATCTCCATAAGAGTCCTATTCCTTCCCTCTACTACACCATTCACGGGTGTGCCAGGTGTAGTCAATTGGGATTGAATCCCAGTCTTTGATAAGTAGTTCCTAAACTCTCCCAAGAGGTACTCACTACCACGATCAGATCGTAGTGTCTTGATACTTTTACCTTGACGTTTCTCCACATCAGCCTTGAATTCTTTGAACTTATCAAAGCATTCAGACTTGCGGCGCATCAGGTAAATGTATCCATATCTCGAGTAATTGTCTATAAAAGAGATGAAATACTCGAAACCACCTATAGCCTAAATAGACATAAGACCACACAAATCAGAATGAACCAATTCTAACACATCTTTGGCTCTATACCCCTTGGCCTTAAAAGGCCTCTTGGTCATTTTATCCTCCAAGCAAGATTCGCAGGTTGGGAAATCCTCCACCACTAATGAACCCAGAGGTCCATCAGCTATCAACCTTTGAATTCTGCTTAGGTTAATATGACTAAGCCTAAGATGCCAAAGATATGTTTGGTTCATCTTCGAAGGTTCTTTTCTCTTATTGGAATTAGAAGATGAGTTATTAACTTCAATTTGCATCGTGGGAGGTTTTGGTTCAAGTGTGTACAAATTTCCTATCAATGTACCAGAACAGATAATCTCCCTATTCCTTTTTATAATGACTCTGTCATTAAAAGAAATAGATTATTCGTCCAAAAATAATTTAGAAACCGAAATCAAATTCTTTTTAAATAAAGGTACATAAAGGCAATTCTTAAGAATCAAAACTTTATTTTTCTCAAAAGATAAATAAAACATCTCCCACTGCAATAGCCGCCACCTACGTGGCATTGCCCAAGTAAATGGTAATCTCTCCCTCAGCTCGTCGTCGGGTTTTCTGGAACCCCTGCAAAGTATTGCAGACATGCTCAGAGGCTCCCGTATCTACACACCAGGTGCCGGTAGATAACACCGCTAACCATGTTTCAACGACTAGACCAAAGGATATACCTTTGTTCTGCTTCGGATTGGGATAGTCCTTCTTCCAATGTCCATCCTGCTTGTAAGTGAAGCACTTGCCTTTCGACTTCTTCACTCGTCCTTGAGTTCCTCCCACCACCTTTGCTCCACCTTGTTTCTTCTTCTTCTTGCCTTTCGGTTTAGAAGTAGAAACCTTTTGGGCAACCATGGCCTAAGCCTGAGCAAGCCTTTCACGACCGAGAATGATATCGACTGGGTCTCCCCATCGATCTCAATCCAAGGACTTCCATCTCATTCGCAAGCTTAGGAGGATAATCTTCGAAGAGTACATACTTGTACTCCTTAGCAGTAAAGATAATATCTAGATTATTTTCCAATCAACATAATTTGGGTACAGTAACTTATTTTCCTTTAGTATCATAACAAGTGGACTGAACGTCATTTTTGAAAATCCTAAGAATCACATAGATCATGACTTGAGACTTCAAAAAATTATTGAGTCCTCAAACAATAAAATTTTAAAATCAACCAACACCTCACAACACCGAGAATATCGTATGCCACGATAGTGTGGACGTATACGAATTCTACATTTGTAAGAGGAGGTTTTACCCATTAATTTTACTATCTTGTCAACCTAACTTTTTGACAAATAAAATTAATAGTTGGTTCCTCTTGGCCCTACAAAAAAAGCAAAGTGACTGATGGGGAGGATACTTATATTTGTATCTAAGTGTTCACCATTACTTGGTACCAAGGTAATTATCTCGGGTTATGTGTCTTACGATGGGAAAGTACACACGCTCCTTAATAATTTCCTATAACCATATTCAACCTTGTGATCCGCAAACAAACTCATCTGATGGGGAGGAAGGCACTCAGAGACGACGCACAAGTTTGTTTGCATCACTTTTCAAATCGTAATGGAGGTCGTGGGAATTTATAAAAATATCCCTCCCACTTAGTAATTTGAAAATGAGGAATTTTCTAGCCTACATGCATATCAAACAATAAGCAATAAATATGAAAAATAAATTATTTTCCAACTATTATGGCTTTTGTCCTCAATATGTCTCCCGTCGTATCACCTTCTCGTCCGCTCCTCCTACGCCATGTATGAGCCATCCGGAGATCCGAGCCCAGACTAAAACCTATTTTAATTTACATCCATCGATCCTATACTCCACGAGGGAGTGTAGATGAAATCTAGATCAAAGTAAAATAAAATAAAGAGTGGCTAAACAATGTCGTATCTAATTTACAAAAAAATCAAATACTAGCCTCACAACCCCGAGGATTCAACAAAATATACACATACAATCACATACACATATGGCCATAATAGCTCTGAATCTTATGCCCGCAACCAAAGAGTTAAACTACGATATCCTACTATTATCCGGCACATATAATATATGAAAAGTGCATAAAATTAACCGAATTTTAAACACACAAAACCGAAAACCTTGGCTCGATACCAATTGAAGGGTTTTTCTTATCGAGTCCGTGAGGGGAAACTTCGCTCCCACTTCACCTCGAGCATTTGTCCATGGAGATCCTATCGATGTCCCTGGATTAAAAAAATTTAATCCTAGACAAAAGGGATTGCCCAAACCACCAAGTCATCATCGTGTTATTCGCTTAGAGAGGTCACTTGAACAAACTAGTTGTTGGCGACCATCCTCTATTCTACGAGTAGCCGCGAATAGACATGTTCGGATCGCTTTTTTGTGTTTATGCTCGGATCCAAGTATTATTTAGCCATATACAGATTTATATCATGCTCATAATTGAAAAACAAATACAAACATGTAACATATAAAAATTAGAGAATCGATATACCTCTCGATCTTCTAATGTATGTCCTTCCTCTTTCGGACGTCGTGTGGGCGACGCTCTACCAAAAGTCGAAGCTCCTAGATCGCAAATCTTCCCTCCTTGCTCTTTAAAAGAAAGAGGAAGAATATAAACAAAGCTCTTCTCCTTCCTATAGCCAACCAACAAGCAACAAGGAGAATGCTTGCCGCCGACCAACAAGGAGAAGGAGATAATGGTGGAAATCGGCCAAGACACCAAGGGAAAGCCCTATATCTTGTTTCCACCACCTAAGGAGAAGGAGAAGGGGTCTTTGGATGGAAGCCAAGGGCTGGGAAAGAGTTGTGGGCGCCGGCCACCAAAGGAGAGGAAGAAGAAAGCAAACTACTTATTTATTTGGTGCCACCCAAGCCTCCTAAACCCTAAGCCTCCAAACCCTAATCCTAGCTCTCCTAATGGCCACCATGGAAGTGGGAAGAAGATTAAGATGAGCACAAGACAAGGTAGAGGGAAGATGGAAGGAACCGGCCACACCTTAGGAAGAAGAAGAGACACCTCCTCCACTTGTTGCCGCCCACCCATAGCTCCCAAAACCCTAGCCACCCAAACCTAATCCTAAACCAACTAGGATTCCTAGCTTCCAAAGGAAGCAAACCCTAATCCCCTTAAGCCATGCTCTCTCTTGACGCCCACTTCATGATCTCTATTTATAGAGTTGGGCTCAAGCCATGATTTAATCTCCTCCATTGGTTCTAGGGATTTAATCTCAACCGTCGGATCTAGAGATTTAATCTCTACCTTTGGATCTAGAGTTTTGTTTCTATCCATTGGATCTAATCTTCATGAGGTGTTAATAGGCTACATTAGGGACCATGAGGAGGAGTTGGATCTTGGCCACCCATGGATCAAGCCCACATAAAGTCCGATCCACTAATGATAATCCAATCCACTAAAGGATTATCATTGATCTACCTCACCAACCCCCATATGATAATATGGGCTCCATATATTATTTGTACATTTTCTCCCCGTGTTTAAGATCTCGAATGTCCGTCGATTAATTAATTTACTGACCATTAATTAATCAACATCTAACTCCTTGAGTAGTACCACTCAACCTTTTCATCATGCCGGACCAAGTCCACTTGCAGGGTTTACATGATGAACCTTATGAGCTCCTCAAGGGGACATCATCATCCTAATATATAGGACACGGTTTCCTCCTATAATCAATGACACACCATATAAATAATATCATCTCCCAACTTACCGAGCCTATCGATTTAATCTATAAATCTCGCCCATTGGTAAATCAAAGAGATGAATACTAAGTATATGTGCCCGTTATTATATCGGGATTAAGAGCATGTACAAAATAATATCTGAGGTCCGATTCGATTATGTAGTCAGCAATAAATCGAATCACCTCTAAGTCGGTCCTGCTCAATACACACAAAGTGCACTAGTGTGATTCTATGGTCAAGACAAACCAATACCAAATCACACTACAACCATTCCGATGGTTTGTCCAAAGTCATCTCGGTTGTGAGCCTTTACTTATACTTTTCAAGGAGCCGATAACATGATCTCTCGTGTGACACCACACACCATGTTATCTACAATGTAATGTATTAGACAATATTGCATAACCATATAAATATTCAAACAATGATCATGTGATTCTTATTTCAAAATAAAGATGTTCATACAAAAGATAGACTTTTCAGTATACATCCCTACAATCTCCCACTTTTACTAAAAGACTATGCTGTCCTCATACTGCCATACATCTGATTCCCCTTCCTTCCACATGCCTATCAAAGCTCTTGCTAGAAGGGCTTTAGTGAAAGGGTCTACCAGGTTATCCTCTTATGCAATCTAGGCGACAACAACTTCTACCTCCTTTATGATTTCTCGTATCAGGTGGTACTTGCGCTCTATGTGTTTACTTGCCTTATGAGCTCGTATTTCCTTCGAGTTTGCAAATGCACCATTATTATCACAATAAATTGTGATAGTACTGGGCAAACCAGGAATCACATCCAAGTCCATCAGGAAGGTCCTGAGTCACACAGCTTCTGTGGCCGCCTCAGAGGCCGCCACATACTCAGCTTCCATGGTAGAGTCCTCCATGCATTTCTGCTTGACACTCCTCCATTCAATGACTCCACCTCCCAAAGTAAACACAAAACCTGAGGTAGACTTACTGTTATCCCTATCTGATTGGAAGTCGAAATCTGTGTAATCCACAGGGAATAATTGGTCTGCCTGGTAAACTAGCATATAATCCCTAGTCCTTCTCAGGTAATTCAATATATGTTTTACCGTAGTCCAATGTCCCTACCCTGGATTACTCTGATATCTACTAACCATGCCCATGACAAAGAAGATATCTTGTCTCGTACATAGCATCGCATACATTAGGCTTCCAACTGCTGAAGCATAAGGAACCGCCTTCATCTCCTCTATCTCCTCAGATGATCTAGGACACATCTCCTTAGATAAAGGAACTCCATGCCTGAAAGGTAGAAAACCCTTATTGGAGTTTTGCATGCTAAAACGCTCCATAATCGTGTCTATGTACGAATCTTGGGATAAGCACAACATCCTTTTCTTGCGATCCCTTATAACCTTGATCCCAAGGATGTGTCCCACTTCTCCTAAGTCCTTCATATCAAACTGTTTGGACAATCATACCCTTACGTCCGATAACACCTTGATATTGTTGTCAATCAACAAAATGTCATCTACGATAGCATAAGAAATACTACTACGCTTTCCGCACATCTCTTGTATACACAAGACTCATCCGACTTTGAATAAATCCATAAGACTGATTACCTCATCAAAGCGATGTTCCAAGACCTCGCTTGCTTCAATCCATAAATGGACCGATTAAGCTTACATACAAGATGCTCTTGCCTTTAGCAATGAATCCTCTAGTTGCTTCATGTAGATGTTTTCTCAAGACTTCCATTAAGGAAAGTTGTCTTGACATCCATCCGCCACACCTCATAATCCATATGAGCCGCTATGCATAAGAGAATCGATAGACTTAAGCATATACGCCAAAAGGTCTCCTCATAATCGATACCCTCTTTCTGAGTATACCCCTTCGCAACAAGCCTCGCTTTGAAGGTCTCAACCTTCCCATCTATTCCTCTCTGTCTCTTGTAGATCCACTTGCATCCAATGGTTTTTACACCATCGGGTGGTTCTACTAGCTCCCAGACCTGATTTGAATCCATAGATTCAATCTCAGCATTCATTGCACTTTGCCAAGATATCGCATCTTTATCTTGGATTGCCTCATATATGTCCAGGATCAGTTCATGTTCGCCAGGGACTAAATCAGAAGATTCTCCCAAGAACATAAATCTATCAGGCTGTCTCACATCCCTCCCACTACGATGAGGTATCACCTGTGTATCCTCTGTGACATGCAGTGCAGTGACATGTGGTATATCCTCTCAGACTGGTACTAAAGAAGTGACTTCCCCTTTTAACTCCTCCAGAATAATTTTACTCTTGGGCTTGTGGCTCATCACATAGTCTTCCTCTAGAAATCTGGCATTCGTGCTAACGATCACCCTATGATCTCTAGGACTATAAAACAATCCACCCTTCATTCCCCTGGGATTGCCAACGAACATGCGCATTTGCACGAGGTTCCAATTTACCAAAGATCTACCTTCAAAGATACGTGTTGGACTCCCCATATCCGAATATATCTTAGACTAGGCTTTTTCCCAGTCCACAATTCTGTGGGAGTAGAAGGCACTGATTTAGATGGAACCATGTTCAGAATGTACACCGCCGTATCTAGAGTATATCCCCAGAACGAATCTGGCAACTCAGAATAACTCATCATCGATCTAACCATCTTCATAAGAGTCCTATTCCTTCGCTCTACTACACCATTCTGCTGGGGTGTGCCAGGTGTAGTCAATTGGGATTGAATCCCAGCCTCTGATAAGTAGTTCCTAAACTCTCCCAAGAGGTGCTCCCCACCACGATCAGATCGTAGTGTCTTGATACTTTTACCTTGACGTTTCTCCACATCAGCCTTGAATTCTTTGAACTTATCAAAGCATTCAGACTTGCGGCGCATCAGGTAAATGTATCCATATCTCGAGTAATTGTCTATAAAAGAGACGAAATACTTGAAACCACCTCTAGCCTGGATAGACATAGGACCACACAAATCAGAATGAACCAATTCTAACACATCTTTTGCTCTATACCCCTTGGCCCTAAAAGGCCTCTTTGTCATCTTACCCTCCAAGCAAGATTCACAGGTTGGGAGATCTTCCACCACTAATGAACCCAAAGGTCCATCAGCTATCAACCTTTGAATTCTGCTTAGGTTAATATGACCAAGCCTAAGATGCCAAAGATATGTTTGGTTCATCTTCGAAGGTTCTTTTCTCTTATTGGAATTAGAAGATGAGTTATTAACTTCTATTTGCATAGTGGGAGCTTTTGGTTCGAGTGTATACAAATTTCCTATCAATGTACCTGAACAGATATTCTCCCTATTCCTTTTTATAACAACTCTGTCATTGAAAGAAATAGAATATCCATCCATAAACAATTTAGAATCCAAAATTAAATTCTTTCTAAATAAGGGTACATAAAGGCAATTCTTAAGAACCAAAAGCTTATTTTTCTCAAAAGATAAATGAACATCTCCCACTGTAACAGCTGCCACCTTCGTGGCATTGCCCAAGTAAACGGTAATCTCTCCCTCAGCTCGTCGTCGGGTTTCTTGGAACCCCTACAAAGTATTGCAGACATGATCAGAGGCTCCCATATCTACACACCAGTCCGGTAGATCCTGCTACTAACCATGTTTCAATGACTAGACCAAAGGATATACCTTTGTTCTTTTTTTGAATTGGGACAGTCCTTATTCCATTGTCCATCCTGCTTACAAGTGAAGCACTTGCCTTTCGGCTTCTTCACTCTTCCCTGAGATACTCCCACCACCTTTGCTCCAGCTTATTTCTTCTCCTTCTTGCCTTTCGGCTTAGAAGTAGAAACCTTCTGAGCAACCATGGCCTTAGCCTCAGCAAGCCTTTCTTGTCGACTGGAGAATGATATCGACCTGGGTCTCCCCATCGATCTCAGCTCCAAGGACTTCCATCTCATTCGCAAGCTTAGGAGGATAATCTTCGAAGAGTACATACTTGTACTCCTTAGCAGTAAAGATAATATCTAGATTATTTTCCAATCAACATAATTTGGGTACAGTAACTTATTTTCCTTTAGTATCACAACAAGTGGACTGAAAGTCATTTATAAAAATCCTAAGAATCACATAGATCATTACTTTAGATTTCAAAAAATTATTGATTCCTCAAACAATAAAATTTTAAAATCAATCAACACCTCAAAACACCGATAATATCGTATGCCACGATAGTGTGGACGTATACGAATTCTATATTTGTAAGAGGAGGTTTTACCCATTAATTTTACTATCTTGTCATCTAACTTTTTGACAAGTAAAATTAATAGTTGGTTTCTCTTCGGCCCTACAAAAAAAAGCAGTGACACCGATGGGGAGGATACTTATATTTGTATCTAAGTGTTCACCATTACTTGGTACCAAGGTAATTATCTCGGGTTATGTGTCTTACGATGGGAAAGTACACACGCTCCTTAATAATTTCCTATAACCATATTCAACCTTGTGATCCGCAAACAAACTCATCTGATGGGGAGGAAGGCACTCAGAGACGACGCACAAGTTTGTTTGCATCACTTTTCAAATCGTAATGGAGGTCGTGGGAATTTATAAAAATATCCCTCTCCCACTTAGTAATTTGAAAATGAGGAATTTTCTAGCCTACGACATGCATATCAAACAATAAGCAATAAATATGAAAAATAAATTATTTTCCAACTATTATGGCTTTTGTCCTCAATATGTCTCCCGTCGTATCACCTTCTCGTCCGCTCCTCCTACGCCATGTATGAGCCATCCGGAGATCCGAGCCCAGACTAAAACCTATTTTAATTTACATCCATCGATCCTATACTCCACGAGGGAGTGTAGATGAAATCTAGATCGAAAGTAAAATAAAATAAAGAGTGGCTAAACAATGTCGTATCTAATTTACAAAAAAATCAAATACTAGCCTCGTCAACCCCGAGCATTCAACAAAATATACACATACAATCACATACACACATATGGCCATAATAGTCGAATCTTATGCCTGCAACCAAAGAGTTAAACTACGCATATCCTACTATTATCCGGCACATATAATATATGAAAAAGTGCATAAAAATTAACCGAATTTTAAACACACAAAACCGAAAACCTTGGCTCTGATACCAATTGAAGGGTTTTTCTTATCGAGTCCGTGAGGGGAAACTTCGCTTCCCATTGCACCTCAGTAGCATGTCCATGGAGATCCTTTCGATGTCCCTGGATTAAAAAAAATTTAATCCTAGACAAAAGGGATTGCCCAAACCACCAAGTCATCATCGTGCTATTCGTTTAGAGAGGTCACTTGAACAAACTAGTTGTTCAAGCGACCATCCTCTATTCTACGAGTAGCTGCGGATAGACAATGTTCGGATCGCCAATTTTTGTGTTTATGCTCGGGATCCAAGTATTATTTAGCCATATACAGATTTATATCACGCTCATAATTGAAAAACAAATACAAACATGTAACATATAAAAATTAGAGGATCGATATACCTCTCGATCTTCTAATGTATGTCCTTCCTCCATTCGGACGTCGTGTGGGCGACGCTCTACCAAAAGTCGAAGCTCCTAGATCGCAAATCTTCCCTCCTTGCTCTTTAAAAGAAAGAGGAAGAATATAAACAAAGCTCTTCTCCTTCCTATAGCCAACCAACAAGCAACAAGGAGAATGCTTGCCGCCGACCAACAAGGAGAAGGAGATAATGGTGGAAATCGGCCAAGACACCAAGGGAAAGCCCTATATCTTGTTTCCACCACCTAAGGAGAAGGAGAAGGGGTCTTTGGATGGAAGCCAAGGGCTGGGAAAGAGTTGTGGGCGCCGGCCACCAAAGGAGAGGAAGAAGAAAGCAAACTACTTATTTATTTGGTGCCACCCAAGCCTCCTAAACCCTAAGCCTCCAAACCCTAATCCTAGCTCTCCTAATGGTCGACCATGGAAGTGGGGAAGAAGATTAAGATGAGCACAAGACAAGGTAGAGGGAAGATGGAAGGAACCGGCCACACCTTAGGAAGAAGAAGAGACACCTCCTCCACTTGTTGCCGCCCACCCATAGCTCCCAAAACCCTAGCCACCCAAACCTAATCCTAAACCAACTAGGATTCCTAGCTTCCAAAGGAAGCAAACCCTAATCCCCTTAAGCCATGCTCTCTCTTGACGCCCACTTCATGATCTCTATTTATAGAGTTGGGCTCAAGCCATGATTTAATCTCCTCCATTGGTTCTAGGGATTTAATCTCAACCGTCGGATCTAGAGATTTAATCTCTACCTTTGGATCTAGAGTTTTGTTTCTATCCATTGGATCTAATCTTCATGAGGTGTTAATAGGCTACATTAGGGACCATAAGGAGGAGTTGGATCTTGGCCACCCATGGATCAAGCCCACATAAAGTCCGATCCACTAATGATAATCCAATTCACTAAAGGATTATCATTGATCTACCTCACCAACCCCCATATGATAATATGGGCTCCATATATTATTTGTACATTTTCTCCCCGTGTTTAAGATCTCAAATGTCCATCGAATAATTAATTTACTGACCATTAATTAATCTACATCTAACTCCATGAGTAGTACCACTCAACCTTTTCATCATGTCGGACCAAGTCCACCTGTATGGTTTACATGATAAACCTTATGAGCTCCTCAAGGGGACATCATCATCCTAATATATAGGACACAGTTTCCTCCTATAATCAATGGCACACCATATAAATAATATCATCTCCCAACTTACCGAGCCTATCGATTTAATCTATAAATCTCGCCCATTGGTAAATCAAAGAGATGACTACTAAGTATATGTGCCCGTTACTATATCAGGATTAAGAGCATGTACAAAATAATATCTGATGTCCGATTCGATTATGTAGTTAGCAATAAATCGAATCACCTCTAAGTCGGTCCTGCTCAATACACACAAAGTGCACTAGTGTGATTCTATGGTCAAGACAAACCAATACCAAATCACACTACAACCATTCCGATGGTTTATCCGAAGCCATCTCGGTTGTGAGCCTTTACTTATACTTTACAAGGAGCTGATAACATGATCTCTCGTGTGACACCACACACCATGTTATCTACAATGTAATGTATTAGACAATATTGCATAACCATATAAATATTCAAACAATGATCATGTGATTCTTATTTCAAAATAAAGATGTTCATACAAAAGATAGACTTTTCAGTATACATCCCTACAATCTCCCACTTTTACTAAAAGACTATCTTTGTCCTCATCGCCATACATCTGATTCCCCTTCCTTCCACATGCCTATCAAAGCTCTTGCTAGAAGGGCTTTAGTGAAAGGGTCTACCAGGTTATCCTCTTATGCAATCTAGGCGACAACAACTTCTACCTCCTTTATGATTTCTCGTATCAGGTGGTACTTGCGCTCTATGTGTTTACTTGCCTTATGAGCTCGTATTTCCTTCGAGTTTGCAAATGCACCATTATTATCACAATAAATTGTGATAGTACTGGGCAAACCAGGAATCACATCCAAGTCCATCGAAGGTCTGAGTCACACACGGCTTCGTGGCGCCTCAGAGGCCGCCACATACTCAGCTTCCATGGTAGAGTCCTCCATGCATTTCTGCTTGACACTCCTCCATTCAATGACTCCACCTCCCAAAGTAAACACAAAACCTGAGGTAGACTTACTGTTATCCCTATCTGATTGGAAGTCGAAATCTGTGTAATCCACAGGGAATAATTGGTCTGCCTGGTAAACTAGCATATAATCCCTAGTCCTTCTCAGGTAATTCAATATATGTTTTACCGTAGTCCAATGTCCCTACCCTGGATTACTCTGATATCTACTAACCATGCCCATGACAAAGAAGATATCTTGTCTCGTACATAGCATCGCATACATTAGGCTTCCAACTGCTGAAGCATAAGGAACCGCCTTCATCTCCTCTATCTCCTCAGATGATCTAGGACACATCTCCTTAGATAAAGGAACTCCATGCCTGAAAGGTAGAAAACCCTTATTGGAGTTTTGCATGCTAAAACGCTCCATAATCGTGTCTATGTACGAATCTTGGGATAAGCACAACATCCTTTTCTTGCGATCCCTTATAACCTTGATCCCAAGGATGTGTCCCACTTCTCCTAAGTCCTTCATATCAAACTGTTTGGACAATCATACCCTTACGTCCGATAACACCTTGATATTGTTGTCAATCAACAAAATGTCATCTACGTATAGTACAAGAAATACCACTACGTTTCCGTCACATCTCTTGTATACACAAGACTCATCCGGACTTTGAATAAATCCATAAGACTGGATTACCTCATCAAAGCGGATGTTCTAAAACCTCGAAGCTTGCTTCAATCCATAAATGGACCGATTAAGCTTACACACAAGATGCTCTTTGCCTTTAGCAATGAATCCCTCTAGTTGCTTCATGTAGATGTTTTCCTCAAGACTTCCATTAAGGAAAGTTGTCTTGACATCCATCTGCCACACCTCATAATCCATATGAGCTGCCATGCATAAGAGAATCTGGATAGACTTAAGCATGGCTACCGGCGAAAAGGTCTCCTCATAATCGATACCCTCTTTCTGAGTATACCCCTTCGCAACAAGCCTCACTTTGAAGGTCTCAACCTTCCCATCTATTCCTCTCTTTCTCTTGTAGATCCACTTGCATCTAATGGTTTTTACACCATCGGGTGGTTCTACTAGCTCCCATACCTGATTTGAATCCATAGATTAAATCTCAACATTCATTGCACTTTGCCAAGATACTGCATCTTTATCTTGGATTGCCTCGTCATATATCCAGGGATCAGGTTCATGTTCACCAGGGACCAAATCAGAAGATTCTCCCAAGAACATGAATCTATCAGGCTGTCTCACAACCCTCCCACTACGATGAGGTATCACCTGTGTACCCTCTGTGACACGCAGTGCAGTGACATGTGGTATATCCTCTTGTACCGGTGGTACTAAAGAAGTGACTTCCCCTTTTAACTCCTCCAGAATAATTTTACTCTTGGGCTTGTGGCTCATCACATAGTCTTCCTCTAGAAATCTGGCATTCGTGCTAACGATCACCCTATGATCTCTAGGACTATAAAACAATCCACCCTTCATTCCCCTGGGATTGCCAACGAACATGCGTACTTCTGTACGAGGTTCCAATTTACCAGCATCTACCTTCAGCACATGTGTTGGACTCCCCATATCCGAATATATCTTAGACTAGGCTTTTTCCCAGTCCACAATTCTGTGGGAGTAGAAGGCACTGATTTAGATGGAACCATGTTCAGAATGTACACCGCCGTATCTAGAGTATATCCCCAGAACGAATCTGGCAACTCAGAATAACTCATCATCGATCTAACCATCTCCATAAGAGTCCTATTCCTTCCCTCTACTACACCATTCTGTTGGGGTGTGCCAGGTGTAGTCAATTGGGATTGAATCCCAGCATCTGATAAGTAATTCCTAAACTATCCCAAGAGGTACTCACTACCACGATCAGATCGTAGTGTCTTGATACTTTTACCTTGACGTTTCTCCACATCAGCCTTGAATTCTTTGAACTTATCAAAGCATTCAGACTTGCGGCGCATCAGGTAAATGTATCCATATCTCGAGTAATTGTCTATAAAAGAGACGAAATACTTGAAACCACCTCTAGCCTGGATAGACATAGGACCACACAAATCAGAATGAACCAATTCTAACACATCTTTTGCTCTATACCCCTTGGCCCTAAAAGGCCTCTTTGTCATCTTACCCTCCAAGCAAGATTCACAGGTTGGGAGATCTTCCACCACTAATGAACCCAAAGGTCCATCAGCTATCAACCTTTGAATTCTGCTTAGGTTAATATGACCAAGCCTAAGATGCCAAAGATATGTTTGGTTCATCTTCGAAGGTTCTTTTCTCTTATTGGAATTAGAAGATGAGTTATTAACTTCTATTTGCATAGTGGGAGCTTTTGGTTCGAGTGTATACAAATTTCCTATCAATGTACCTGAACAGATATTCTCCCTATTCCTTTTTATAACAACTCTGTCATTGAAAGAAATAGAATATCCATCCATAAACAATTTAGAATCCAAAATTAAATTCTTTCTAAATAAGGGTACATAAAGGCAATTCTTAAGAACCAAAAGCTTATTTTTCTCAAAAGATAAATGAACATCTCCCACTGTAACAGCTGCCACCTTCGTGGCATTGCCCAAGTAAACGGTAATCTCTCCCTCAGCTCGTCGTCGGGTTTCTTGGAACCCCTACAAAGTATTGCAGACATGATCAGAGGCTCCCATATCTACACACCAGGTGCTGGTAGATCACACTGCTAACCATGTTTCAATGACTAGACCAAAGGATATACCTTTGTTCTGTTTTGAATTGGGACAGTCCTTATTCCATTGTCCATCCTGCTTACAAGTGAAGCACTTGCCTTTCGGCTTCTTCACTCTTCCCTGAGATACTCCCACCACCTTTGCTCCAGCTTATTTCTTCTCCTTCTTGCCTTTCGGCTTAGAAGTAGAAACCTTCTGAGCAACCATGGCCTTAGCCTCAGCAAGCCTTTCTTGTCGACTGGAGAATGATATCGACCTGGGTCTCCCCATCGATCTCAGCTCCAAGGACTTCCATCTCATTCGCAAGCTTAGGAGGATAATCTTCGAAGAGTACATACTTGTACTCCTTAGCAGTAAAGATAATATCTAGATTATTTTCCAATCAACATAATTTGGGTACAGTAACTTATTTTCCTTTAGTATCACAACAAGTGGACTGAAAGTCATTTATAAAAATCCTAAGAATCACATAGATCATTACTTTAGATTTCAAAAAATTATTGATTCCTCAAACAATAAAATTTTAAAATCAATCAACACCTCAAAACACCGATAATATCGTATGCCACGATAGTGTGGACGTATACGAATTCTATATTTGTAAGAGGAGGTTTTACCCATTAATTTTACTATCTTGTCATCTAACTTTTTGACAAGTAAAATTAATAGTTGGTTTCTCTTCGGCCCTACAAAAAAAAGCAGTGACACCGATGGGGAGGATACTTATATTTGTATCTAAGTGTTCACCATTACTTGGTACCAAGGTAATTATCTCGGGTTATGTGTCTTACGATGGGAAAGTACACACGCTCCTTAATAATTTCCTATAACCATATTCAACCTTGTGATCCGCAAACAAACTCATCTGATGGGGAGGAAGGCACTCAGAGACGACGCACAAGTTTGTTTGCATCACTTTTCAAATCGTAATGGAGGTCGTGGGAATTTATAAAAATATCCCTCTCCCACTTAGTAATTTGAAAATGAGGAATTTTCTAGCCTACGACATGCATATCAAACAATAAGCAATAAATATGAAAAATAAATTATTTTCCAACTATTATGGCTTTTGTCCTCAATATGTCTCCCGTCGTATCACCTTCTCGTCCGCTCCTCCTACGCCATGTATGAGCCATCCGGAGATCCGAGCCCAGACTAAAACCTATTTTAATTTACATCCATCGATCCTATACTCCACGAGGGAGTGTAGATGAAATCTAGATCGAAAGTAAAATAAAATAAAGAGTGGCTAAACAATGTCGTATCTAATTTACAAAAAAATCAAATACTAGCCTCGTCAACCCCGAGCATTCAACAAAATATACACATACAATCACATACACACATATGGCCATAATAGTCGAATCTTATGCCTGCAACCAAAGAGTTAAACTACGCATATCCTACTATTATCCGGCACATATAATATATGAAAAAGTGCATAAAAATTAACCGAATTTTAAACACACAAAACCGAAAACCTTGGCTCTGATACCAATTGAAGGGTTTTTCTTATCGAGTCCGTGAGGGGAAACTTCGCTTCCCATTGCACCTCAGTAGCATGTCCATGGAGATCCTTTCGATGTCCCTGGATTAAAAAAAATTTAATCCTAGACAAAAGGGATTGCCCAAACCACCAAGTCATCATCGTGCTATTCGTTTAGAGAGGTCACTTGAACAAACTAGTTGTTCAAGCGACCATCCTCTATTCTACGAGTAGCTGCGGATAGACAATGTTCGGATCGCCAATTTTTGTGTTTATGCTCGGGATCCAAGTATTATTTAGCCATATACAGATTTATATCACGCTCATAATTGAAAAACAAATACAAACATGTAACATATAAAAATTAGAGGATCGATATACCTCTCGATCTTCTAATGTATGTCCTTCCTCCATTCGGACGTCGTGTGGGCGACGCTCTACCAAAAGTCGAAGCTCCTAGATCACAAATCTTCCCTCCTTGCTCTTTAAAAGAAAGAGGAAGAATATAAACAAAGCTCTTCTCCTTCCTATAGCCAACCAACAAGCAACAAGGAGAATGCTTGCCGCCGACCAACAAGGAGAAGGAGATAATGGTGGAAATCGGCCAAGACACCAAGGGAAAGCCCTATATCTTGTTTCCACCACCTAAGGAGAAGGAGAAGGGGTCTTTGGATGGAAGCCAAGGGCTGGGAAAGAGTTGTGGGCGCCGGCCACCAAAGGAGAGGAAGAAGAAAGCAAACTACTTATTTATTTGGTGCCACCCAAGCCTCCTAAACCCTAAGCCTCCAAACCCTAATCCTAGCTCTCCTAATGGTCGACCATGGAAGTGGGGAAGAAGATTAAGATGAGCACAAGACAAGGTAGAGGGAAGATGGAAGGAACCGGCCACACCTTAGGAAGAAGAAGAGACACCTCCTCCACTTGTTGCCGCCCACCCATAGCTCCCAAAACCCTAGCCACCCAAACCTAATCCTAAACCAACTAGGATTCCTAGCTTCCAAAGGAAGCAAACCCTAATCCCCTTAAGCCATGCTCTCTCTTGACGCCCACTTCATGATCTCTATTTATAGAGTTGGGCTCAAGCCATGATTTAATCTCCTCCATTGGTTCTAGGGATTTAATCTCAACCGTCGGATCTAGAGAT
This sequence comes from Wurfbainia villosa, assembly GCA_025175895.1. Taxonomy (NCBI): domain Eukaryota; kingdom Viridiplantae; phylum Streptophyta; class Magnoliopsida; order Zingiberales; family Zingiberaceae; genus Wurfbainia; species Wurfbainia villosa. The sequence continues at coordinate 69,160,038 of CM045994.1, read as the reverse complement.
TTAATCTCTACCTTTGGATCTAGAGTTTTGTTTCTATCCATTGGATCTAATCTTCATGAGGTGTTAATAGGCTACATTAGGGACCATAAGGAGGAGTTGGATCTTGGCCACCCATGGATCAAGCCCACATAAAGTCCGATCCACTAATGATAATCCAATTCACTAAAGGATTATCATTGATCTACCTCACCAACCCCCATATGATAATATGGGCTCCATATATTATTTGTACATTTTCTCCCCGTGTTTAAGATCTCAAATGTCCATCGAATAATTAATTTACTGACCATTAATTAATCTACATCTAACTCCATGAGTAGTACCACTCAACCTTTTCATCATGTCGGACCAAGTCCACCTGTATGGTTTACATGATAAACCTTATGAGCTCCTCAAGGGGACATCATCATCCTAATATATAGGACACAGTTTCCTCCTATAATCAATGGCACACCATATAAATAATATCATCTCCCAACTTACCGAGCCTATCGATTTAATCTATAAATCTCGCCCATTGGTAAATCAAAGAGATGACTACTAAGTATATGTGCCCGTTACTATATCAGGATTAAGAGCATGTACAAAATAATATCTGATGTCCGATTCGATTATGTAGTTAGCAATAAATCGAATCACCTCTAAGTCGGTCCTGCTCAATACACACAAAGTGCACTAGTGTGATTCTATGGTCAAGATAAACCAATACCAAATCACACTACAACCATTCCGATGGTTTGTCCAAAGCCATCTCGATTGTGAGCCTTTACTTATACTTTACAAGGAGCCGATAACATGATCTCCCGTGTGACACCACACACCATGTTATCTACAATATAATGTATTAGATAATATTGCATAACCATATAAATATGCAAACAATGATCATGTGATTCTTATTTCAAAATAAAGATGTTCATACAAAAGATAGACTTTTCAGTATACATCCCTACACCAGGGTAGTAAATTACCCTCCTGATATGAAGCTTATGTCAAAAATCTTCACACCTGTGGACCTGCCTCGTACCCCAATCCTGCACATATCATTGACTACGATTTTGTTCAAGCACAGTCAGATTTACAAATTAACTATTACATTGTTACTAGATTCACATCCTTTTATCGAATATAGATTAGCAACCCCGATCTACATTCATCCAGCTACCAACCCAATCACAACCCCCCTCAACACAACATGAATAGTGTATCCCATACAACACACACCTACCGCATAAACATCACCACCACCATCCACGTTGCAGCAAGGCAATTCAACAGCTTCATAATTCAACTCGCATCTTACCTCAAGCTTAATCTACCGCTCCGATCCACACTACCACCAATACCCCTTGAACACACAAATCGGAGATGTAGCGTGTGGTGCCCACCCTTGTGCAGTTGCTGAGGATTGTGCGATCACTAGCTCCTCCCCTCAATCTCTAGATCAGCTAACCCAACTATAGAAACTCTCGATTGCAGTTGATCGCTGCGACGATCACGAATAGAGGAACAAAAATCCGATCACCCACCTCAAAAATAGAGAACTAAACTAAGGATAAATGGCAATACCTCCGATGCTTAGCTATGACATCAACGTCGTCAATCTGAGCTCCCCTCGTCGTCGGATGAGAGAGGTCAGCAGTTGCTCCCTTCTATAGTCACCGTTTCTCCCCCCCCCCCATCTATGATCATCGACCCTAGATGGGGCGGCCAACTCCTCCTCTCGGTAGCTTGAGGGTGTTGAGCCGGTGAGAATCCCAGCCAAGCAGCCCAAACTGTGGATGGTAGACATGAGCGGAAGGAAGAAGAAGAATAAGCAGGCGATGAGAAGGAGAGGAATCATGATGAGGTTGAGTGCAGTGGAGAGGAAATAAAGAAGCGAACAGAAATTTGGATTGGCTTAAGAAAAACTCGAATACCCTTTTTATTAACATTAAACCTAGGTTAGGTTTAATTAATCCCTAACTATCCCTCATTAATTTAATTATCCTAATAATAAGTTCTCTAATTAAAGAATAATAGAGATATTAATCTATAGCAAATTTATTCGGGGTATTTTACAAATACACTAACTAAAAATGATACTGACAACTTCGGAAGACATACTAACTACTGGGGAACTACACTGATGATCCAGAAAACACACAGATGGCTCGGAAAACATACTAACTGATCCAACAATCCTTAATACATCCCAAAAATATACTAAGTACCCTGACTGAACATCCCGACCTCATCATAAGTTCCCCCTTTTTAGTAAAATTGAAAAGCAAAGTCGAGTAAAGTTTTACAAGTATTTACTGATATACGAACTCTCTGTCTACGCCAAAAAATGTCCTAAAAACATATTGAATACCTAAAAATACACTGAATACCCTGTAAATACTAGTGATATTATAAAAATGTACCACATACTTTACTATTAGCTGAAAAAAATATTGAACCTATCACAAGTTCCCCCTCTTTAATAAAATTGAAGAGCAAAGCCGAATGATGTTTTTTTTCTTCTCTGTTTGCCTTAGATAAAAGCCCTAAACCCATCACAAACATATTTCAAAAACTTTCCCTTAAAGTTACCTCCCCCTTAACACTCGGTGAGTTTTGCAAAATCATTAAAAGAAATTTTCTTTCTTTTTAACCTCCTAGATTTTGGAAAATCATTAAAAGAAATTTTCATTCTTTTTAACATCCTAACTTTTATCTCTCCCCCTTTGCCATATATAAAAAATAATGTAATGATGGGAGCATTGTTCAAACACTTTATGTTAAAAAAGATTTTCAAAATGGTTTAAAAATAATATAATTAAATTTTCAAACCTCTAAATGATAAAACATGAATAAACTAACAACTTTTATAAATCCAAGTTGTTGATGCAGAGAGCACCACTCCTTAGTTTTGATGTATGGACCATAGTTAAAGTTAGGAATTACTTGTGGTTTGATAAATATATTAAGTGTGCAGGCTAACAAGAAAACCCGAGTAGGTCTGACAGACCAGATACTAGGTAATGAGTATTGAAAGTCCTTGTAGGTCGCATTGACCGGATACTACAAAGAAATCTTGACATATCAGAAGGACAAGACATCAGACAGGAAGACCAAATGGGTCAGAAGATCGGACATCTGGAATGATGACCGATTGGGTCAGGAGACCGGACAATTGACATGACAGTTGGGTTAGAGATTTCGAACAACTGGCAGAAGTCTTGATGGGTCAGATCAGAATTCAAGAATGATAAGTGTGGTCGGGCAACCAACAGGTAAGCCTATAGTGAAGAGGTGAGCCAAGTCCTTTGTAGGGGGACAAAGCTAGGCGTCAATCCGACAGATAGTCTGTGTGGGACTAAGAAGTTGGGATCGAGCAATATTACTACTGCTATTGTATTATATACTATATATTTTTGCTAATCTCATTTTGTAGGGAACCGATTGACTGAAAGGATTCCAGTCGACTGCATTTCAGTCGACTAGGTATGATCCAATTGACTAGACACCTAGTTGGCACGATTAGCTGGTGATCGATCGAAGATCTGGCAACCAAGATGGAAAGAGCTCAAATCAACTAGGGAGGTCCAATCAACTAGAAAAGAAAATGTTTTGATGAGGAGCCAGGTGACCTTAAGTCGACTGGACCTATTCCAGTCGAATGGGAAGGCCGAAGTACCATATCGACGAGCTGATGTGGAGTCGACTGGAGGACATTCTTGTCGACTGAAGAGAGCTTATAAAAGAAGTGCACAACCAGCTTCAAAATATACAATTTTACAACGTCCAAGTGCTATTACAAGTGTTCTTCATCCGTAGAAGCTACATTCCATTGCAATGATGCAACTCCAACACTCAGTGCACGAATTTCACAGCTACTAAAGTGTCGGTACATTTTACTTGTTATTATTTCGCTTTATGTACTTCACTTCAAAGAGAAGGTAGTCTCTTACCTTTCTCTTAATCATTGTAAAAAAGTGAAACCCTTCGAAGTTGAGAGTTCTCGAGTCAAAGGAGCTTTTAGTGCATTGCCCATCGAGGTAACTCTCGAAGACATATGGGCCTTGAGTAACAACTCTGCTAGGGTTGTGAACCAAGTAAATTACTTGTATTTTTATTTCTTATTTATTTAATTCCATTGCATAATCATTTGTCTCTAAAGATAAAGTAAAAATAAGTTTTAAATTATAAAATAAAATTTTTATAACTTTCGAGATTCACCCCCTCTCTCGGAGCATTACGATCCTACAATTTGTATCAGAGCGGGGGTGCTCCGAGCTTGATGGAACCACCAACAAGAGCATTAGAAATTTTCTTTAATTTTAATATTTTTATCTTAAAATAATTTTTTCATTAGTTTAATATTTTTCTTTTGCACTAGAGTAAAGTTTTTAATACTTGCTTTAGTGTAAATTCATTCTTTTTGCACAAATATAATATTGCTTAATTGGAGCAACCCTAGGAATATTTCTGAATATTAATTAAAAAATAAAAAAATAAAACCTTTAATAATAAAAATATTTTTTTTAGTTATGTCTCACTTAGAAGGGTACAACACCGTTCGCCCTCCTCTCTTTAACGGAGAGGATTTTTCCTATTAGAAGAGGCGAATGGAGTGCTACCTGAAAACCAACCTCGATGTATGATTTCAATTAGGAAAGGTTTTATTTCTCCAGTAGATGACCCGGGAGAGTTGTTAGATCCGGAGAAATGGACCACGAACGTATGGAAACAGGCTTAAGTCAATTACAAGGTCCTTTACTCCTTGCAATGTAGAATTACCAAAGAAGAGCTCAATAGAGTCGGACCCTTCAAAAATTCTAAGGAACTTTGGGCAAAGTTAATTGATTTACATGAAGGGACTAATGATACTAGAATTGCTAAATGAGATATGTTACTTAATAAACTCTTTAATTGTAAAATACTTGAAAATGAAAATGCTAGTCAACTCCACACTAGAATAAAGGACATATTAAATGGACTTCATCTAATAGGTCATCAAATAGAAAATATGAATGTAATTAGGTATATACATAAGGCATCCCCGAGGAACGCCTTATGTACATCCATCATTGATGCCTATAAGGTCTCTAGGGACCTTTCCTTAATTTAGATTAACCGAACTATTTTACGAACTCAAACTACACGAACAAGCTAACTCAGGTCAAACTGAGAATTATATTGCTTTAGTGGCAGGTTCGACTAAAAAGGAAAGGAAAACTAAGAGTGAGACTGAAGAAGAGTCAGAGTCAAACCTAAATGGAGAGGAAGAAATTGTAAACATGGTCTGGAAGATATTCAACCGAAGAAAAAGATTTACGAAGAAAGATGCCAAAAATGTCATCGACAACAGGCTAAGACCTAGATTGGAAGTAACATGTTACGAGTGCAACGGAAAAGGTCACTACAAGTCAGAATGCACAAATCTAAAGAAGGAATAAAAACCTAAAAAGGAAAAGAAGAAGAAAGCACTCAAGGCGACTTGGGATGAATCGTCTTCGGAAGAGTTGGACGCAAAAGAGACAAAGAGAAGTTTCGTAGCATTCATGTGTTGGGATTTAAGGTGGTTTATGTTGTTTGCAAAACTTGGTTACGAGGCAGGTCCACGGGCATGAAGATTATTATCACGAGCTTCATATCAGGTGGGTAATTTCGTACCCTGGTCAGGTAGTAGCTAATCCTGATGCACGTGATTTCACTTTGATGTCACTTAGATCTTGACTCCACTCTAGTTTTTTTCTTTTTCTTGATACTTGTCTTTGCACTTTATAATGCTATGTCATTGTTGCTAATTTCTTTCATCATTGTACATAGCTAAGTTCGGTTGTAGACTTGAATCGGGCAATTTAGATAAATCATCCGAGGGTGGATGACGTAGAGTTGATTTTTATATCATGTCCTTTTGTTGCATATATGTCTATTAATGATCATGTATTTGTGTATGGTTGTGTGGTTTGTCGATAGAGTGTCGCTATGAACTTGTTGTCTTAGCTTGGGTGTTGTCAGTTGTATATGCCTCTCTATAGGGTAGAGAGTGTGTTGTGGATGTATGTATGTGCGGTTTTGCATTCATTCCATTTACATGCATGTTGGCGACTTGTCTCCCTTGTGGTTGAGAGGGTCGTCAGTCATCCTGCCTCTCCCGGTTACTCATGGTAGGAGTAAATGGTGTGAGTACTTCGTTCAGTTTACATGTGTGCTCGCTAAATATATAATAGTAGTTGGAGTAGCGTCACGATTATCCTAGGTGTGTGGAACTCGACCATTCATGGGTAGTGACAGTCGGAGTGGCCAGTAACAGTGACCCCGGTTGTGTAGCCTATAGCTTTTTAGCTCATTGCTACTTGTTCATACTGCCCACTCGACCACTCGAGAGTAGTGGTTGTTATTGAGTTGGGACAGTTGTCATGTCATGCCACCTAGGCCACACTGGGGTCGTGCTAGTGAGTAGGATGTGAAGACATGACTATGCGTCTGCATTGCCATGGTTGATGGCGTTTGCACACACACACACACATATATATATGGATGAGTGTGGTAAGTATATATATAGATATAGTCTATATATATGCTCGTTGTGTTGTTGCATTTACTTGAGCTATGTTTGCTGCATTTGGTTTTACATCATCTTGCATGTTACTTGGATATTCTATATGTTCGTATATGGAATACTAGTGTATACCTTGGATTGTTGTATACCTTGGACTAGTATCATGATGTGGCAGGGGATGGACCAGGTTCGTTGTTGTATTTGACATAGAATATTAGTAAGGCGGTTTATTGATTACAGAGATAGTATTACACTATCATATCATAGAATGTTATATTGTGGTATATATGCTCAGGTTGTATGAGTTGCATCATTGCAGACCTGCAAGTATGTAATACCTTATGTTGTTTTAGTTGATCAGTTTGTTATACAGTAGTTATATCATACTGGTGTAGATCTGTTGTACCTTTAGACAGTAAATGTCAATTATCATCTGATATCTGATATGCATGCACTATTTTCCTTATTACCTGTAACACCTCAAAAAATTTTCTCCAAAAATTTTTGTATAGAATTTAATTTCATGTCTAGTAGATTATATATGGAATCCTGGAAAAATGATGATAAAAGAATAAAAGTGGAGAGGTGAGGATTGAACCTTAAACCTCTTGGTGAGAGTTAACTCTTACCATGCATGTGATGACCAAGTGCTCAGCAGTAGCTTACTGTTGGAGAAAGAGGAGAAATGTTAGATGAGTGTGAGGAGGGTAAATGAAGAGGCATGAAAAGAGAAGAAACACTTCTCTTCCTCCCTTTATAAATAAGAGGGAAGGTTTCATTTGACCACTTCTTCTTCCTTCTTCCTCCTTCCACCGAAACCCTAGGGCTCCTTCCTTGTGTTTCAGCCAATGCAAACTAGGGTTCCACCCTAGTGAGTTAAGCAAAGAGAAGGGTTCATCTAAGGGGCTAACCTTCATCTAAGGGTCAAGAGCACCAAGAAGGGTTCTAGGGCAAGATTATTTTAGTCTCCTCTCCAATCAAGGTCTCTCTTATTAAGGGGTAACCAATTATAAGTGGTAAGATTCCCTCACCTGCAGTATATTTGCTCTTGTAGGACATGATATATGAAAGAAAGGTGATGCTTTATACCCTACAAGTTTCGGCCAACTAAGGTTTTAGGGCTAGGGTTGCATGAAAACACTCCTTATGAAATTATGATATGTTGTATGTCTTCATGTATAAATGTTGTGTGACCAAAATAAAAGTTTTGTGCCCTACAAGTTTCGGCCAACTAAGGTTTTAGGGCTAGGGTTGCATGAAAACACTCCTTATGAAATTATGATATGTTGTATGTCTTCATGTATAAATGTTATGTGACAAAAATAAAAGTTTTGTGCCCTACAAATTTTGGCCAACTAAGGTTTTAGGGCAAGGGTTGCATGAAAACACTCCTTATGAAATTATGATATGTTGTATGTCTTCATGTATAAATGTTATGTGACAAAAATAAAAGTTGTTGGGTTTCCGGCACCGTGACATGTGTGTGTTCGATCACTTTTCGTAAACATGAGCACAGCGGAAGCAATAAAAATAATAAATCTACATTTATTATAACACACACATCACACGCATGCATAGTACAACATGTGTAGACATAACCGTAAATTTAAATTTTGCAATAAAGGAAATTTAACTACGTTATACCTTTCGTATCACGTGTAGCGGGAACGGCATCAACCGGAACGATCCTCGCTAGAATCGTCTCTATTCGGATCCACGCCGAGTATCCTTAGGATGACTTTTCTAAGCCACGAGCTTCGTCTTCGTACGGGTTACTAGCCTCGTGTTGAAGACGACGTGATCGAGAGATGATCACGAATCACGATCCAACTAAATTCGATCCAAACGAGCTCAAAACTCGCTTCTCCGAGAGGTATTCGCCAACCGCTTGACGAATCCTTCGCCCTCCACCTCAGAGGATTACCGGAGATCAAATCTCGTAAGTTAGCCGCTGTCGGAGCCAACCATCGCCCAAACGACGCCCGACGAGAGGAAACAAGCTGTCCAGAAAACTGGACAGCTTTGGTGGAGGAGATAGGCGCCGCCAACCAAGGGAAGATAAAGCTCACCTTGATGCCAAACCTAAAGGAGATCACCGGAGGGTCGCCGGAGGATCACCGCTGAAGCTTGATGCCGCAAGGAGCCGGACGGCGCACAAGGGGCTCACGCGCAATGGAGGTTGGCGCCAACTCTTAGAGGGGATGAAGTGGGCGGCAACTATTGCTAGGGTTTTGGATTAGGGCTTAATTATCCCTTAAGCCCTCTTTTATAGAGAACTAATTCTCTTAATGGTTATTGGATCATAACCATTAGGCCCGTTAACCCGCTCCATTAAGATAAGTTAAAATAAACCAAACCATGATGGTTTATTTTAAGTTAAAACGAACCGAACCAACTTTTGGTTCATTCGTTTAAAATAAACCAAACCCTTTGGTTTATTCTCGTCCATTGGATTAGAACCAAACTATTTTTGTCCATCCATTATGTCTTCATAAGACACGGCCCATCGACACTTCCATTGCGACTGAAATGATTTCATGCTCGCTTCATGTTTGGTCCAACCAAACCTTGTTTCTCTCGGTCTGAGAATCCCATTCTCAAGCTCATTTTAAATCCTTTGGATTACGCTCGTTGTGCGTGTGACCAAATAGGCTCTCGGTTTATGTTGGCCGTCTATAATTAACCATTAATTATAGAACGATCATGAGTGGCACCTAGTAGTACATCATGATCCTAATTAACCGAAAAGATCAACGGTTGATCCAGATCTATTTCTGAAACCCTTCAGCAGCTCGAATGATTCGTGCCCCATTCCCTTCACTCATCTTATACCCACTTGGTTCAGGACATGGTCTATAGTGTCAGTCCCCACTAGGATGACTACATCACACCTAGCCCAAGTATCAATTCCTCGTCCTACGGATTCTAGTTACTGCACATGTATCGAAGAGTACCTTACTCTAAACATGTAATGCTTTGGCCAAAGACTTTAGTAACAATCCGACGAGAGGCCATGGGTATACATCTCCTCGCAAGGAGTGGTGAATCCTTTATAGGCTATTCAAACACCTTCGATCACTGACTTATACCATATCATCTCGGTCCACATCTCCTGAGATGCTTGCTTAAGATGTCAAAGCATAAGTCTCCATGATCAAGATGACTTGAATACCGCAAGTCAAAGGAACATCGCACTTAAGCTACAGTAAGAACTTCATTGACATATCTATATATGCAGAGAACCATATGAAGTCTTACGGCTGGTCACTCCAATGAACTAGTTACCATAACAAGCATCCACGATTAACTCCGGACATCACTATGTCTCTAGCCAGTGAGAATCAGCTGCTTGGATACACCAAGGAGTATACCTCGTGCTAGTCTCCACAGAATTGATGGTGTCCAAATCCATCAACTCATCGACTAGGGATAATTTCGATACATCACAATTACACATGTAGAGATACTCACTAGTTGTGATCCAATCACAAATTCTCTCATGCTGTGAATCGTATCGTGGACATTCAGTAAATGAGTTTAAGATCCAATCAAATACATAAAACATGTATACTCAAATAGTGAATCTTCATTTATCATATAAATGGTTCATATATAAGGCGATTGCCTTAGGACATCTCTCATATATTACTAACAGACTCCTACTTGGCCTAATGTCAATCGCTACGGTATCCAATACCATAAGCTCTAACATGACCCTCAAACTTATTTTGAGGTAATGCCTTAGTCAAAGGATCCGCTAAGTTCCTTTCAGTGGGAATTTTATCGATTTGTATTTCGTTCATACTGATGATCTCTCTGATAAGATGATAGCGGCGAAGCACATGTTTGGATCATTGATGAGACCACATCAAGTTCAGAGATGAACTTCTTGATCCAAACCGCTTCCTTTGCTGCTTCCAAAGCTGCAATGTATTCTGCCTTAGTGGCAGAATCCGCTATAGTGTCAAGCTTGGAACCTTTCCAACTTATTGCGCCTCCATTCCAGGTGAATACATACTCAGACTGAGACATGGAATCATCCTTGTCTGTCTGGAGCTGGCATCCGTATACCCACGTATCACCATGTACCCTTCTCCATATATTAGGAACACATCCTTAGTTCTTCTTAAGTACTTAAGGATCGTCTTAATACCACCCAATGATCCATTCTCGGATCGACCGGTATCTACGTGACACTTAGAGCGCATTTATACATCGAGCCTCGTACATAACATAACATACATGATAGATCCTATTGCGGATGCATAGGGAATCTTACTCATGCAAATCCTCTCGTCTTCTGTGCACGGACACATAGACTTCGAAAGGTGTATCCCATGCCTGATGGGTAGGAAACCTTTCATGGATTCTGACATGCTAAACCTCTTTATCACTCGGTCTATATATGTAGACTGCGAAAGACCAAGCAACCGTTTTGATCTATCTCTATAGATCTTAATCCCGAGGATGTAGGTTGCTTCTCCTAGGTCTTTCATGGAGAATGTCTTGGATAACAAAACCTTAACTGACTGTAAGACTGAAACATCGTTTCCTATAAGTAATATGTCATCGACATATAATACTAGGAACACGATTGCACTCCCACTAACCTTCTTGTACACACAAGGTTCGTCTGGATTTTGTGAGAAATCAAACTTTTTGATTGTCTCATCAAAACGGATATTCCATCTCCTAGATGCTTGCTTCAATACATAAATGGATCGTCGCAATTTGCATACCTTGGTTTTATCAACCGATGTGAAACCCTCAGGTTGTATCATATACACGTCCTCGAGCAGGTTTCCATTAAGGAAAGCTGTTTTCACATCCATCTGCCATATCTCATAATCATAATGAGCCGCTATGGCCAGGAGCATCCGAATGGATTTAAGCATAGCTACAGGCGAATAGGTTTCGTCATAATCAACACCTTGCTTTTGACGATATCCTTTCGCCACCAATCTAGCCTTATAGGTAATCACATTACCATACATGTCGGTTTTCTTCTTGAAAACCCACTTGCACCCTATAGGCTTTATGCCTTCAGGTGGGTCAACCAAGATCCAAACTTGGTTTTCATACATGGAATCCATTTCCGACTTCATGGCACCAAGCCACTTATCCCTTTCTGAACTTGTAAGCACTTCTTCATAACTGGTAGGCTCCTCATCATCAATGAGTAACACGTCGTTCGATTCACTTACGAGAAATCCATATCTCTCAGGAATATTGCATGTTCTACCAGATCTACGAAGATGTGGTGTTACAATAGGTCCAGTCGATTGCTCATCACTATGAGTTGTCATCGTCAGTTTCACCGTGTATCTCATCAATGTCTATTTGAGTCTCTCGAGCCTCCTCAAGCTCGATGACACTCCCACTGCTTTCTTGCAAGAGAAACTCTTTCTCTAGAAACACAAAGATGCCTTGAAACAAACACCTTTTGTTCCACAGGATGATAGAATTGGTAACCCCTTGTTTCCTTAGGGTATCCAATAAATAGACATTTATCAGACTTAGCATCCAATTTGTCTGATACTGTCCGCTTCATATAAGCAGGACAACCACATATCTTCAAGTAAGATACATGAGGTTTCTTACTATTCCATATCTCATATGGAGTAGTTGAGACTACCTTGGTAGGCATTCTGTTTAACAAATAAACAGCTGTCTGAAGTGCATAGCCCCAAAAGGACTTGGGAAGAGTTGCATGATTCATCATTGACCTGACCATGTCCAACAAGGTCCGGTTACGCCTCTCAGATACACCATTATGCTGTGGTGTATAGGGCGGAGTCCATTGAGACAATATACCATTGTCTCTTAGATAATCAAGAAACTCTTGACTTAAGTATTCACCACCTCGATCCGATCGAAGTATTTTAATACTCTTATCATGTTGTTTCTCTACTTCATTTCTGAATTCTTTGAACCTTTCAAAGGCTTCAGACTTGTGTTTCATCAAGAACACATACCCAAACCGTGAGTGATCGTCGGTGAAGGTAATGAAGTAGCTATAGCCTCCTAATGCTTGAGTTGACATAGGTCCACATACATCAGTATGTATTAGACCTAGCAACTCTCCCACTCGTTCACCTTTTCCAGTAAAAGGTAACTTAGTCATCTGCCTTTTAAGCATGATTCACATGTATCATATGAATCCAATTCAAACGATTCCAGAATTCCACATCGGTGTAATTCGGACATGCGTTTCTTGCTTACATGGCCAAGACGACAATACCACATGTAGGAGTCTAATTGATTATATTTTCGAGCACGCTTGTTGCTCGCTTCGATATTGAAACATCACTGGATACATCCAACGTATAAACACCATTGCTTAAAGTTCCAGTCCCATAAAGAACTCCATTCAAAGTTATGTAACAACAATTGTTACTAAAAGTCAAATGGTACCCATTTATATTTAAACAAGAAATAGAAATGATGTTCTTTATCAACGAAGGAACATAAAAGCAATTGTCCGTTCTAAGACAAGTCCCACAGGGAGTTCCAACAAATACGTTCCGATGGCGAGTGCAGCAACCGTTGCTCCATTCCCAACAAGTAAATTTGACTCTCCCTTGACGAGTCTTCTTCTATTCCTTAGCCCATGTATGTCATTACATATATGTGAGCCACACCCAGTATCTAATACCCAAGTGTATGAGGAAATAGAATGACAATCAATAAAGAAGATTTCTGAAGAAGATGGGGCATCCGATTCCTTATCCTTCTTCACGGACTCAAGATAAATCTTATACTTTCTTCACAAATGGCCCTACTTGCCATAATGATGGCAAGTGCCCTTTTGAGCTGGTTCTGCCTTTTTAGCCTTTTTCTTCTTCCCCTTCTGTTGTTCCTTTGACTCCCTCTTAGAACCTTTCTTTGAGGAATCAACTAACAACACCGTCCCCTGCTCATGCTTTTCAGAAGGCTCCATAGTCTTCAGCATGTTGAGCAGTACCACAGATGAACCTTCTTGCATCTCAGAGGTGAAGAGGAGCTTAGAGACTTCGAACCTTTCGAATCTCACTTGCTTATCAAACAACTCATAAAGATGAAGCACTACGATATGAGCATCCATATGCTCATGCTGCTTTCGTAGCTTGGGTTCCATCGCGGCTAGCATGATGCAACTTGTCAGTTCAGAATCAGTCACATGTTTCTGATAGACCAACAATTGGTCCGGAGTTGCATCGTCACTAGGATGGGAGGGAAGAGGTGCTTCGAGGACATACGCAAGCTTTTCACCTTGAGAACAATTCTCAAGATTCTAAGCCAGTCCAAGAAGTTCGACCCAGTCAATTTATTCGAATCCAAAATAGAACGCAAATTAAAAGACAACATGATCAATTTTAGAAATACAAAACGAGCATATATGAGAAAGATGATTTTTAAAATGCATCAATATACATTTATAAATCCCATTCATTTTTCGAATTCAAAAACCCTTGAAATCAATTCAGGAGATCGTAGGTCAATCTCCGAATGGGCTGATATCCAATATAGATAAGAACAACCTTGGAGTGAGTCCAACAAGCCATTCTTAGCTATGATGGTGGGTATCAAGTATACCGATTACATATCATGTATATGTACCTATCACAATGTGCTATCAACTAATTGAATGTTTACACATACATTGGGTTGTTAACACATTAACAAGTATGCATCATATGCATAGCACCCAACTTCACCTCTCTTCACATCGACCTTGGAGTGAGTCCAACAAATCGATGCTCCAAGTTAGAGTCGACCCATTAATCGCGAAATAGTTTTAATATGGTTAGAGCGCATTCAACCAATTAGCCAGGCTTGGAGTGAGTCCAACAACCCAAACTAACGATTGACCTCTGACTCTTACCATATTAGAGTTAAACTATTCCAATGATTTGAACATGTTCAGGTTCGAGCCGGGCTTGGAGTGAGTCCAACAACCCAAACAAGAAATAGAACTCTGGTTCTAACCATATTAATGGAAGGTGTAGGCTTTAATATTGAGTTAGGGTTTTATGTCTCATCCTCTTTGCATTCAAATAACTATTATCTACATGGCATGACATACATCTACATGTCATGACACGCATGACATAATGTTATGCATCTAATGCAATTACATGGCATACAATTATGTCATGTACATAATTTCCATATTTGTCATAACTATTTATGGAAATAAAATATGTTTAAGATTCGATTCTCCAAATCAAATCATGATTGAATTAGGAAACAAATTTCCAAATCTAATCACATATTTTATTTATGAAAATGATTGATTAAGGAAAATCAATTTAGGAAACCAATTTCCTAAATCATCAAAACTACTTATGGAAATAAAATATTTTAAGATTTGATTCTCCAAATCAAATCATGATTAAATTAGAAAACAAATTTCCAGAATCTAATCAAATATTTTATTTATGAAAAATATCAATTTCCATAAATACTTCCAACTTTCCAAAAGTGGAAGATTTCCATAAATACATCTAGACTTTCCAAAATTGAAAAATTTCCATAAATACTTCTAAATTTCCAAAATTAGAAAATTTCCAGAAATAACATTATGACTATCGTAAAACCATTTTACGATTATGTCCAAACACAACCTGGGCTCTGATACCACTGTTGGGTTTCCGGCACCGCGGCGTGTGTTTGTTCGATCACGTTTCGTAAACATGAGCACAGCGGAAGCAATAAAAATAATAAATCTACATTTATTACAACACACAAATCACACGCATGCATAGTACAATATGTGTAGACATAACCGTAAATTTAAATTTTGTAATAAAGGAAATTTAACTACGTTATACCTTTCGTATCACGTGTAGCGGGAACGGCATCAACCGGAACGATCCTCGCTAGAATTGTCTCTATCCGTATCAACGCCGAGTATCCTTAGGATGACCTCGCTAAGCCATGAGCTTCGTCTTCGTACGGGTTACTAGCCTCGTGTTGAAGACGACGTGATCGAGAGATGATCACGATCCGAATCCAAATTCGGATCCAAAACCGAGTTCTCAAAACTCACTTCTCCGGAGAGGTATTCGTCAACCGATTGACGAATCCTTCGTCCTCCACCTCAGAGGATTACCGGAGATCGAATCCCCGGTAAGTTAGCCGCTGTCGGAGCTCTAACTATCATCCAAACGACGCTCCGACGAGAGGAAAACAAGCTGTCCAGAAAACTGGACAGCTTTGGTGGAGGAGATAGGCGTCGGCCAACCAAGGGAAGATAAAGCTCACCTTGATGCCAAACCTAAAGGAGATCACCGGAGGGTCACCGGAGGATCACCGGCTGAAGCTTGGACGCCGGAAAGGAGCTAGACGGTGGCACAAGGGGCTGGGCGGCAATGGAGGTTGGCGCCAACTCTTAGAAGGGATGAAGTGGGCGGCAACTATTGCTAGGGTTTTGGATTAGGGCTTAATTATCCCTTAAGCCCTCTTTTATAGAGAACTAATTCTCTTAATGGTTATTGGATCATAACCATTAGGCCCATTAACCCGCTCCATTAAGATAAGTTAAAATAAACCAAACCATGATGGTTTATTTTAAGTTAAAATGAACCGAACCAACTTTTGGTTCATTCGATTAAAATAAACCAAACCCTTTGGTTTATTCTGCACCATTGGATTAGAACCAAACCATTTTTGTCCATCCATTATGTCTTTATAAGACACGGCCCATCCACGCTTCCATTACGACTGAAACGATTTCATGCTCGCTTCATGTTTGGTCCAACCAAACCTTGTTTCTCTTGGTCTGAGAATCCCATTCTCAAGCTCGTTTTAAATCCTTTGGATTACGCTGGTTGTGCGTGTGACCAAATAGGTTCTCGGTTTATGTTGGCCGTCTATAATTATCCATTAATTATAGAACGATCATGAGTGGCACCTAGTAGTACATCATGATCCCCAATTAACCGAAAAGATCAACGGTTGATCCAGAACTATTTTTGAAACCCTTCAGCAGCTCGAATGATTCGTGCCCCATTCCCTTCACTCATCTTATACCCACTTGGTTCAGGACATGGTCTATAGTGTCAGTCCCCACTAGGCTGACTACGTCACACCTAGCCCAAGTATCAATTCCTCGTCCTACAGATTCTAGTTACTGCACATGTATCGAAGAGTACCTTACTCTAAATATGTAATGCTTTGGCCAAAGACTTTAGTAACAATCCGACGAGAGGCCATGGGTATACATCTCCTCGCAAGGAGTGGTGAATCCTTTATAGGCTATTCAAACACCTTCGATCACTTTGACTTATACCCAATCATCCCGAGTCCACATCTCCTCGGAGATTCTTGCTTAAGATGTCAAAGCATAAGTCTCCATGATCAAGATGACTTGAATACCGCAAGTCAAAGGAACATCGCACTTAAGCTACAGTAAGAACTTCATTGACATATCTATATATGCAGAGAACAATATGAAGTCTTATGACTGGTCACTCCAATGAACTAGTTACCCTAACTAGCATCCACGATTAACTCCGGACATCACTATGTCTCCAGCCAGTGAGAATCAGCTGCTTGGATACACCAAGGAGTATGTCTTGTGCTAGTCTAGACAGAATTGATGGTGTCCAAATCCATCAACTCATCGACTAGGGATAATTTCGATACATCACAATTACACATGTAGAGATACTCACTAGTTGTGATCCAATCACAAATTCTCTCATGCTGTGAATCGTATCGTGGAAATTCAGTAAATGAGTTTAAGATCCAATCAAATACATAAAACATGTATACTCAAATAGTGAATCTTCATTTATCATATAAATGGTTCATACATAAGGCGATTGCCTTAGGACATCTCTCATATATTTCTAACAAAAGTTTGTGCCCCTACAAGTTTCGGCCAACTAGGGTTTTAGGGCTAGGGTTGCATGAAAACACTCCTTATGAAATTATGATATGTTGTATGTTTTCATGTATAAGCGTTATGTGACAAAAATAAAGGTTTGTGCCCCTACAAGTTTCGGCCAACTAGGGTTTTAGGGCTAGGGTTGCATGAAAACGCTCCTTATGAAATTATGATATGTTGTATGTTTTCATGTATAAATGTTATGTGAAAAAAATAAAAGTTTTGTGCCCCTAGTGATTTCGGCCACTTGGGGTACCTAAGCTAGGGTTAAGATTATGTGCTTAAATTGGTGTACAAGAATTCCCTTAGAATTCATGATATGTTGCATGATTGTATGTATGCCTATGTGATGAACATGTTTATGATTTAATATGCCATGAAATATGCCTATGTGATGAACATGTTTATGAATTAATATGGCATGAAATATGCCTATGTGATGAACATGTTTATGATTTAATATGCCATGAAATATGCCTATGTGATGAACATGTTTATGATTTAATATGCCATGAAATGTGCCTATGTGATGTGCATGTTTATCCTTGATATGCCATGAAATATGCTTATGTGATGAAAATATTTATGCTTTAAGACCCCCTTTAGGGTATTCTTATGTTATGGATGCATATATGCTATGAAATGTCTAAGAAGATGCTTCCCCTTTTTATGATTGGGATTAAGAGCTCTCTTTATGATAAGATAAGACGGAGATACTTCCCTTTTTATGTTGGGGGATTAAGAGCATTCTTTATGATATGATAAGAAAGAAAAGAAAGAAAATTAAGTATTTTACTTTGTAAGAGGTTAAGTACCCGACCCGTTAGGTGGTCGTTAATCAAATCCAAGGGACATAAGAAGACGTAAGAGGTTTTGCCCTGGTAAGACGTAAGACGTCTTGCTCTAGTAGGTCTGGTGGCTAGCTACCCCAGCCTATTAGGGAACGCTCTTTATGTGGTACTTAGCCTGGGGCCCCCCTTCATGTTATGATTGTTGGGTTTCCGACACCGCGACGAGTGTGTGTTCGTACATGTTTCGTAAACATGTGAACAGCGAAAGAAATAAAAATAATAAATCTACATTTATTACAATACACACAACACACGCATGCATAGTACAACAAGTGTAGACATAAGCATAAATTTAAATTTGCAATAAAAAGGAAATTTAACTACGTTATACCTTTCGTATTACGTGTAATGGGAACGGTATCAACCGGAACGATCCTCGCTATAATTGTCTCTATCCGTATCCACGCTGAGTATCCTTAGGATGACTTCGCTAAGCCACGAGCTTCGTCTTCGTATGGGTTACTAGCCTCGTGTTGAAGACGACGTGATCGAGAGATGATCACGATCCGAATCCAAATTCGAATCAAAAATGAGTCCTCAAAACTTGCTTCTCCGGAGAGGTATTCGTCAACCGATTGACGAATCCTTCGTCCTCCATCTCAGAGGATTACCGGAGATCGAATCCCCGGTAAGTTAGCCTCTATCGGAGCTCTAACCATCGTCCAAATGACGCTCCGACGAGAGGAGAACAAGCTGTCCAGAAAACTGGACAGCTTTGGTGGAGGAGATAGGCGCCGGCCAACCAAGGGAAGACAAAGCTCACCTTGATTCCAAACCTAAAGGAGATCACCGGAGCAACAACCGGCAGCAGCTCGACGCCGACGAGGGGAAAGGAAAGCTCCTTCTGGACGCCGGTTGAAGGAGAAGTGGGCGGCGGCAAGGAGTTGGCACCGAGAACTCCAATGAGGAGGTGGGCGGCAACTTCAAGCTAGGGTTTTGGATTATGGCTTAATTATCCTTTAAGCCCTCTTTTATAGAGAACTAATTCTCTTAATGGTTATTGGATCATAACCATTAGGCCTGTTAACCTGCTCCATTAAGATAAGTTAAAATAAACCAAACCATGATGGTTAATTTTAAGTTAAAACGAACCAAACTAACATTTGGTTCGTTCGTTTAAAATAAACCAAACCCTTTGGTTTATTCTCCTGCATTGGATTAGAACCAAACCATTTTGGTTCATCCATTATGTCTTCATAAGACACGGCCCATCCACGCTTCCATTGCGACTGAAACGATTTCATGCTCGCTTCATGTTTGGTCCAACCAAACCTAGTTTATCTCGGTCTGAGAATCCCATTCTCAATCTCGTTTTAAATCGTTTGGATTACGCTAGTTATGCGTGTGACCAAATAGGTTCTCAGTTTATGTTGGCCGTCTATAATTAACCATTGATTATAGAACGATCATGAGTGGCACCTAGTAGTACATCATGATCCCCAATTAATCGAAAAGATCAACGGTTGATCCAGAACTATTTCTAAAACCCTTCAGCAGCTCGAATGATTCGAGCCTCATTCCCTTCGCTCATCTTATACCCACCTGGTTCAGGACATGGTCTATAGTGTCAGTCCCCACTAGGATGACTATGTCACACCCAGCCCAAGTATCATTTCCTTGTCCTACGGATTCTAGTTACTCCACATGTATCGAAGAGTACCTTACTCTAAACATCTAATCCTTTGGCCAAAGACTTTAGTAACAATCCGACGAGAGGCCATGGGTATACATCTCCTCGCAAGGAGTGGTGAATCCTTTATAGGCTATTCAAACACCTTCGATCATTTCCACTTATACCCAATCATCCCGGGACCACATCTCCTTAGAGATGTTTGCTTAAGATGTCAAAGCATAAGTCTCCATGATCAAGATGACTTGAATACCGTAAGTCAAAGGAACATCGCACTTAAGCTACAGTAAGAACATCATTGACATATCTATATATGCAGAGAACCATATGAAGTCTTACGGCTGGTCACTCCAATGAACTAGTTACCATAACTAGCATCCACGATTAACTCCGGACATCACAATGTCTCCACCAAAGGAGAATCACCGCTTGGATACACCAAGGAGTATACTCGTACAGTCTCGATGTAATCGATGGTGTCCAAATCCATCAATTCATCGACTAGGATAATTCCGATACATCACAATTACACATGTAGAGATACTCACTAGTTGTGATCCAATCACAAATTCTCTCATGCCGTGAATCGTATCGTGGACATTCAAGAAATGAGTTTAAGATCCAATCAAATACATAAAACATGTATACTCAAATAGTGAATCTTCATTTATCATATAAATGGTTCATACATAAGGCGATTGCCTTAGGACATCTCTCATATATTACTAACAGACTCCCACTTGGCCTAATGCCAATCGCTACGGTATCCAATACCATAAGCTCTAACATGACCCTCAAACTTACTTTGAGGTAATGCTTTAGTCAAAGGATCTGCTAAGTTCCTTTCAGTGGGAATTTTCTCGATTTGTATTTCGTTCCTACTGATGATCTCTCTGATAAGATGATAGTGGCGAAGCACATGTTTGGATCATTGATGAGACCACATCAAGTTCAGAGATGATCTTCTTGATCCAAACCACTTCCTTTGCTGCTTCCAAAGCTTCAATGTATTCTGCCTTAGTGGCAGAATCTGCTATAGTGTCAAGGTTGGAACCTTTCCAACTTATTGCGCCTCCATTCTAGGTGAATACATACTCAGACTGAGACATGGAATCATCCTTGTATATCTGGAGCTGGCATCCGTATACCCGCGTATCACCATGTCCCCTTCTCCATATATTAGGAGCACATCCTTAGTTCTTCTTAAGTACTTAAGGATCGTCTTAACAACCACGCAATGATCCAATCCTGGATCAAACTGGTATCTGCTCGTGACACTCAGAGCATACAATACATTGGGTCTCGTACATAACATAGCATACATGATAGATCCTATTGCGGATGCATAGGGAATCTTACTCATGCAAATCCTCTCATCTTCTATGCGCAGACACATAGACTTCGAAAGGTGTACCCCATGCCTGATGGGTAAGTAACCTTTCTTGGATTCCGACATGCTAAACCTGTTTATCACTCGGTCTATATATGTAGACTGCGAAAGACCAAGCAACCGTTTCGATCTATCTCTATAGATCTTAATCCCGAGGATGTAGGTTGCTTCTCCCAGGTCTTTCATGGAGAATGTCTTGGATAACCAAACCTTAACTGACTGTAATATTGAAACATCGTTTCCAATAAGTAATATGTCATCGACATACAATAATAGGAACACGACTGCACTCCCACTAACCTTCTTGTACACACAAGGTTCGTCTAGATTTTGTGAGAAATCAAACTTTTTGATTGTCTTATCAAAATGGATATTCCAACTCCTGGATGCTTGCTTCAATCCATAAATGGATCGTCGCAATTTGCATACCTTGGTTTTATCAACCGATGTGACACCCTCAGGCTGTATCATATACACGTCCTCGAGCAGGTTTCCATTAAGGAAAGTTGTTTTCACATCCATCTGCCAAATCTCATAATCATAATGAACTGCTATGGCCAGGAGCATCCGAATGGATTTAAGCATAGCTACAGGCGATTAGGTTTCGTCATAATCAACACCTTGTTTTTGACGATATCCTTTCGCCACCAATCTAGCCTTATAGGTAATCACATTACCATCCATGTCGGTTTTCTTCTTGAAAACCCACTTGCACCCTATAGGCTTAATGCCTTCAGGTGGGTCAACCAAGTTCCAAACTTGGTTTTCATACATGGAATCCATTTCCGACTTCATGGCACCAAGCCACTTATCCCTTTCTGAACTTGTCAGCACTTCTTCATAACTGGTAGGCTCCTCATCATCAATGAGTAACACGTCGTTCGATTCACTTACGAGAAATCCATATCTCTCAGGAATATTGCATGTTCTACCAGATCTACGAAGATGTAGTGTTACAATAGGTCCAGCCGATTGCTCATTACTATGAGTTGTCGGCTGTTGTGCTTCACCAGGTATCTCATCGATGTCTATTTGAGACTCTCAAGCCTCCTCAAGCTCGACGACACTCCCACTATTTTCTTGCAAGAGAAACTCTTTCTCTAGAAACACAACATGCCTTGAAACAAACACCTTTTGTTCCACAGGATGATAGAATTGGTAACCCCTTGTTTCCTTAGGGTATCTAATAAATAGACATTTATCAGACTTAACATCCAATTTTTCTGATACAGTCTGCTTCACATAAGCAGGACAACCCCATATCTTCAAGTAAGATACATGAGGTTTCTTACTATTTCATATCTCATATGAAGTAGTAGAGACTACCTTGGTTGACATTTTGTTTAACAAGTAAACAACTGTCTGAAGTGCATAGCCCAAAAAGGACTTAGGAAGATTCACATGATTCATCATTGACCATACCATGTCCAACAAGGTTCGGTTACGCCTCTCAGATACACCATTATGCTGTGGTGTATATGGCGGAGTCCATTGAGACAATATGCCATTGTCTCTTAGATAATCAAGAAACTCTTGACTTAAGTATTCCCCACCTCGATCCGATCGAAGTATTTTAATACTCTTGTCATGTTGTTTCTCTACTTCATTTCTGAATTCTTTGAACCTTTCAAAGGCTTCAGACTTGTGTTTCATCAAGAACACATACCCAAACTGTGAGTGATCATCGGTGAAGGTAATGAAGTAGTTATAGCCTCCTAAAGCTTGAGTTGACATAGGTCCACATACATCAGTATGTATTAGACCTAGTAACTCTCCCACTCATTCACCTTTTCCAGTAAAAGGTAACTTAGTCATCTTGCCTTTTAAGCATGATTCACATGTATCGTATGAATCCAATTCAAATGATTCTAGAATTCCACATCGGTGTAATTCGTACATGCGTTTCTTGCTTACATGGCCAAGACGACAATGCCACATATAGGAGTCTATTTGATTATCCTTTCGAGCACTCTTGATGCTCGCTTCGATATTGTAAATGTCACTGGATACGTCCAACGTATAAACACCATTGCTTAAAGTTCCAGTCCCATAAAGAACTCCATTCAAAGTTATGTAACAACAATTGTTACTAAAAGTCAAATGGTACCCATTTATATTTAAACAAGAAATAGAAATGATGTTCTTTATCAACGAAGAAACATAAAAGCAATTGTCCAGTTCTAAGACAAGTCCTACAGGGAGTTTCAACAAATACGTTTCGATGGCGAGTGCAGCAACCTTTGCTCCATTCCCAACACGTAAATTTGACTCTCCCTTGACGAGTCTTCTTCTATTCCTTAGCCCATGTATGTCATTATATATATGTGAGCCACACCCAGTATCCAATACCTAAGTGTCTAAGGAAATAGAATGACAATCAATAACGAAGATACCTGAAGAGGATGGGGCATCGGATGCCTTATTCTTCTTCATGGACTCAAGATAAATCTTGCAGTTTCTTCGCCAGTGGCCTTACTTGCCACAATGATGGCAAGTGCCCTTTTGCGCTGGTTCTGCCTTCTTCGCCTTTTTGTTCTTCCCTTTCTTCTATTCTTTTGCTTTGTCTTAGAACCTTTCCTTGAGGAATCAACTAACAGAACCGCCTTCTCCTCATGCTTCACAGAAGGCTCCACAGTCTTCAGCATATTGAGGAGCTCCACAAATTGTGAGAAACTCTTGGGCAAACAATGCAGAATTAAGTCAATACACTCATGATCCATCACAAACCCGAGGGTAGCTAGCCGCTCAATGTACCCGTTCATCTTTAGCATAAACTACACTACAGACGAACCTTCTTGCATCTTCGTGGTGAAGAGGAGCCTAGAGACCTCGAACCTTTCGGATCTTGCTTGCTCATCGAACAACTCATGAAGATGGAAGACCATGGTATTAGCATCCATATGCTCATGCTGCTTTTGCAGCTCAGGTACCATCGCCGCTAACATGATGCAACTCGCCAGCTCAGAATCTACCACATGCTTCTGATAGACCAACATTTGGTCTGGAGTTGCATCATCCTTAGGACGGTTGGGAAGAGGCTCTTCAAGGACATATGCTAGCTTTTCCGCCTTGAGAATAATTCTCAGGTTTCTAAGCCAGTCCAGGAAGTTAGGCCCAGTCAGTTTGTTTGAATCCAAAATAGTGCGCAAATTCAAAGACGTCATGATCAATTTATTGACCTAGAAATATAAAACGAGCATATATGAGAAAATGATTTTAAAATGCATCAATATACATTTATAAATCCCATTCATTTTTCGAATTTCAAAAAACTCCAAAATCACTTTGGGAGATCGTAGGTCCATCTCCGAATGGGCTGATATCCATCATAGATATGAACAACCTTGGAGAGAATCCAACAAGCCATTCATAACTATGACGGTAGGTATCAACTATACCGATTGAATATCACGTATATGCAACTATCACAATGTTCTATCAACTAATTGAATGTTCACATATACATCGGGTTGTTAACACATTAACAAGTATGCATCATATGCATAGCACCCAACTTCACCTCCCTTTACATCGACCTTGGAGAGAGTCCAACAAGTCGATGCTCCAGGTTAAAGCCAACCCATTAATCGAGAAATAGTTTTAATATGGTTAGAGCGCATTCAACCAATTAGCCTAGCTTGGAGAGAGTCCAACAACCAAAGCTAACGATTGACCTCTGACTCTTACCATATTAGTATTAAACTATTCCATGGTTTGAACATGTTCGGGTTCGAGTCGGGCTTGGAGAGAGTCCAACAACCCGAACAAGAAACGGAACTCTGGTTCTAACCATATTAATGGAAGGTGTAAGCTTTAATATTGAGTTAGGGTTTTTATGTCTCATCCTCTTTGCATGCAAATAACTATTATCTACATGGCATGACATACATGGCATACATCTACATGTCACGACACGCATGGCATAATGATATGCATCTAATGCAAATACATGGCATACAATTATGTCATGTACATAATTTCCTTATTTGTCATAACTATTTATGGAAATAAAATATGTTTAAGATTTGATTCTCCAAATCAAATCATGATTAAATTAGGAAACAAATTTCCAAATCTAATCACATATTTTATTTATGGAAATAGTTGATTAAGGAAAATAAATTTAGGAAACCAATTTCCTAAATCATCAAAACTACTTATGGAAATAAAATATTTTAAGATTTGATTTCCCAAATCAAATCATGATTAAATTAGGAAACAAATTTCCAGAATCTAATCAAATATTTTATTTATGGAAAATATCAATTTCCATAAATACTTCCAACTTTCCAAAAGTGGAAGATTTCCATAAATACTTCTAGACTTTCCAAAATTGAAAAATTTCCATAAATACTTCTAAATTTCCAAAATTAGAAAATTTCCAGAAATAACATTATGACTATCACAAAACCATTTTACGATTATGTTGAAACACAACCTGACTCTGATACCACTGTTGGGTTTTCGGCACCGCGGCGAGTGTGTGTTCGTACATGTTTCGTAAACATGTGCACAGCGGAAGAAATAAAAATAATAAATCTATATTTATTACAGCACACACAACACACGCATGCATAGTACAACAAGTGTAGATATAACCATAAATTTAAATTTGCAATAAAAAGGAAATTTAACTACGTTA
Source organism: Wurfbainia villosa (assembly GCA_025175895.1). Lineage (NCBI taxonomy): Eukaryota > Viridiplantae > Streptophyta > Magnoliopsida > Zingiberales > Zingiberaceae > Wurfbainia > Wurfbainia villosa. The sequence continues at coordinate 69,134,117 of CM045994.1, read as the reverse complement.
TACCTTTCGTATTACGTGTAGCGGGAACGGCATCAACCGGAACGATCCTCGCTAGAATCGTCTCTATCCGTATCCACGCCGAGTATCCTTAGGATGACTTCACTAAGCCACGAGCTTCGTCTTCGTATGGGTTACTAGCCTCGTGTTGAAGACGACGTGATCGAGAGATGATCACGATCCGAATCAAAATTCGGATCCAAAACGAGTCCTCAAAACTCACTTCTCCGGAGAGGTATTCGTCAACCGATTGACGAATCCTTCGTCCTCCACCTCAGAGGATTACCGGAGATCGAATCCCCGGTAAGTTAGCCGCTATCGGAGCTCTAACCGTCGTCCAAACGACGCTCCGACGAGAGGAGAACAAGCTGTCTAGAAAACTGGACAGCTTTGGTGGAGGAGATAGGCGCCGGCCAACCAAGGGAAGATAAAGCTCACCTTGATGCCAAACTTAAAGGAGATCACCGGAGCAACAACCGGCAGCAGCTCGACGCTGGCGAGGGGAAAGGAAAGCTCCTTCTGGATGCCGGTTAAAGGTGAAGTGGGCGGCGGCAAGGAGTTGGCGCCAAGAACTCCAATGAGGAGGTGGGCGGCAACTTCAAGTTAGGGTTTTGGATTAGGACTTAATTATCCCTTAAGCCCTCTTTTATAGAGAACTAATTCTCTTAATGGTTATTGGATCATAACCATTAGGCCCGTTAACCCACTCCATTAAGATAAGTTAAAATAAACCAAACCATGATGGTTTATTTTAAGTTAAAACGAACCGAACCAACTTTGGTTCATTCGTTTAAAATAAACCAAACCCTTTGGTTTATTCTCCTCCATTGGATTAGAACCAAACCATTTTGGTTCATCCATTATGTCTTCATAAGACACGGCCCATCCACGCTTCCATTGCGACTGAAACGATTTCATGCTCGCTTCATGTTTGGTCCAACCAAACCTAGTTTCTCTCGGTCTGAGAATCCCATTCTCAAGCTCGTTTTAAATCCTTTGGATTACGCTTGTTATGCGTGTGACCAAATAGGTTCTCGGTTTATGTTGGTCGTCTATAATTAACCATTAATTATAGAACGATCGTGAGTGGCACCTAGTAGTACATCATGATCCTCAAATAACCGAAAAGATCAACGGTTGATCCAGAACTATTTCTGAAACCCTTCAGCAGCTCGAATGATTCGTGCGCCATTCCCTTCACTCATCTTATACCCACTTGGTTCAGGACATGGTCTATAGTGTCAGTCCCCACTAGGCTGACTATGTCACACCTAGCCCAATTATCATTTTCTCATCCTACGGATTCTAGTTACTCCACATGTATCGAAGAGTACCTTACTCTAAACATGTAATGCTTTGGCCAAAGACTTTAGTAACAATCCGACGAGAGGCCATAGGTATACATCTCCTCGCAAGGAGTGGTGAATCCTTTATAAGCTATTCAAACACCTTCGATCATTTCGACTTATACCCAATCATCCCGCGTCCATATTTCCTTAAAGATGTTTGCTTAAGATGTCAAAGCATAAGTCTCCATGATCAAGATGACTTGAATACCGCAAGTCAAAGGAACATCGCACTTAATCTACAGTAAGAACTTCATGGACATATCTATATATGCAGAGAACCATATGAAGTCTTACGGCTGGTCACTCCAATGAACTAGTTACCATAACTAGCATCCACGATTAACTCCGGACATCACAATGTCTCCAGCCAGTGAGAATCAGCTGCTTGGATACACCAAGGAGTATACCTCATTCGTCTCGACAGAATTGATGGTGTCCAAATTCATAAATTCATCGACTAGGGATAATTCCGATACATCACAATTACACATGTAGAGATACTCACTAGTTGTGATCCAATCACAAATTCTCTCATGTTGCGAATCGTATCGTGGACATTGAGTAAATGAGTTTAAGATCCAATCAAATACATGAAACATGTATACTCAAATAGTGAATCTTCATTTATCATATAAATGGTTCATACATAAGGCGATTGCCTTAGGACATCTCTCATATATTACTAACAATGATTATGGTGAAGTATCTATATGTATATGTTTTGAAAAGAAAGGACTTGTATGAAATTGTGAATGCTTATGGTTAAGTTTAAGAATGCTTATGATTATGTCCTTTATGCATGTTTAGGATTGATGATGTCATGAATGCTTATGGTTACGTTTAAGAATGCTTATGATTATGTCCTTTATGCATGTTTAGGATTGATGATGTCATGAATGCTTATGTTTAATTTATGCCATGCTTAGGTTTAATTATGTTTAGCATGCTTATGTAAATTTTATGTCATGCTTATGTTTCATTACGTTAGTATGCTGAGGTTTAGTGTTGTTATGCAATACTTATGTTATTTATGCTAGTATACTCATGTTTTCTAATTATTGGAGGTAATTGGTGGCTTTTGTGAGTAGGCAAGAATCTTACTAAGCTATATGCTTATAGTTTATGTTGTCCATATACTGCAGATAAAGGAAACATGAACTAGAGGAAGTAGTAGGAGGGGCAAAGTGTGTGTGATAGTGGCATGGTGGAAAAAGACCCTACTACTCTCTGCTCTTATTTATATGCTCAATGAACAACTTAAGACATTTGCTTCCGCTTTTATGACTTGTGATATATTAGTACCGTGTTGGATGTTGCTTAGTTTATGTTTCTGTTCACCTTACTTATGAAAGTTTGATATGTTAGATCTCATGAACGGACCGTGTTAATAATAGTTACATTCTCTAACATTTATGTTATGCATGTTATAAAAGGTGATATGATATGGTACATGCTAATTATGATTATGATATGTGATGCATGTTATAAAAGAAGTTATGATATGTTAACATGCTAATTACGATTATGATATGTGATGCACGTTATAAAGAAGATATGATATGTTAACATGCTAATTAGGTCTAGGATATGTTATGCATGATATAAAAGAAGGTTCATGCCATGATAACATGTTTGATTATGTAGATTGTGAAATGATCCATATATGTTATGTTATAAAAAAATAAGTAGCGCCGCCTTGAGAGCAGATAAGGGCGGGCGTTACAGGTTGGTATCAGAGTGGGTTCACCTTTCCACTATCACATATCAAGCCTCCATCCTGCTATTTCCAAGTAAGTAACTTTATGCATACCTAAATTTCTTTTATAATGAAGAATGTCTTCTATCTAGATAGAAATAATACCTCATCATGTTTTAGTAGAATGGAACCATACTTGTGACTTAGATAGTAATGATACCTTACCATGTTTTATGTGATGGAAACATGTTACTAACCTAGAATTACAACTAGAAAGGATACCTTACTTTGTTTATGATAAGGAATGTTTAGATGCATGTATATGAGTAGAAATTATAATAATACCTTAATTATTTATTTATCACTTAGATAACATGGCTGGGAGACATAGTAATAGAGGGAATGAATCAGCACCCCACGGTTTGATGCGGTAGTTCTGAGCTCTGACATCGGTCGCAGAACTCTTATTTGGTTATCAATGCTCTCATGAATCAACAAGGGAACCCTAGTACCACACCAGAGATGCAGAATGTGATGCCAAACATGACCACTATGGTGCAAGCACCACTAGTCAATGTTGCCACCGGGGTCCGACCCGAAGCTTATCTGATTCAGTGGCAGAGGCTGAAACCATAAAAGTTCTCAGGTGTCTATGAACCATGGGATGCCCAAGCCAGGTTCAAAACAATTGAGAGCATCGTGGAGCTGCTGGATTGGCTCGAGCATGAAAAGATAAAATGTGCCTCATTCTGTCTTTCTGGAGATGCAAGGATGTGGTGGGAGAGAGTCAAAGCAAAGAGACAAGTAAATCAAATGAGGTGGACAGACTTTGAATCTGAGTTCTTCGAGGAGTTCTTTCAGAGAAGGATCACAAATAAGCACTACGATGAGTTCCTTGAGTTTCGACAAGGCGATCTATTAGTCAGTGAAGCTATGAAAAGGTTCAACCGACTGACTCGTCTCTGCCCAAAATTAGTCACTACAGAAAGGGAGAGGATCAGACTCATGCTGAAAATGTTATGATCGGAGATAGCCCTGAATGTGGCCGGTGGAGTCAATCGACCCCAGACCGCCGAAGAGCTATTCAGTAGTGCCCTGATCACCGAGCACTACCTGAACAACATCAGTCAGCAGAATAAGGTACTGACCGGAGGTCAGAAATCTCAGAATACTAGCTGGAAGAGGGACCGCAGTGGCAAGAAGAAATAGTGGAATGACCCAAAAGGGGGCCCAGGAAATAACCAAACTATGTATCCTGACTGTCCTACATGTGGGAAGAAGCATCCGGGGGAATGTCGTCAGGGTACGAGGAAGTGTTACAGTTGTGGACTAGAGGGGCACATAGCCTGGAACTGCCCTACCCGAGTTCAGGCACCTCCTCAGCAGTATGTCGATGCAGGTGCTCCTCCACAGCTTCACCAGATGCAGGCTACAATAGAGGGTCCTCAGATATGCCAAGGGAGACTGGAAGCCCCACCCGTTGTGACAAATGCCAGGGTGTTCTCCCTCACCAGAGAAGATGTAGCGAGTGCCTCGATGGTTGTCACAGGTCAGATATTTACTTTCAGTCAGTATGCTACTGTATTGTTTGACACTGGGGCAACCCATTCATTCATCTCTACGCCTTTCACAAGAAAGATAGATAGGCATCCCCAAGTTTTAGACTATAAATTCTTAACAACGTTACCTTCAGGAGAAGTGATGCCATCCACCCATATTTTGCATGCCGCACCAATTAGACTCGCAAACAGGGAGCTCTATTGTGACCTGATAGTTCTGGATATGCGGGACTATGATGTTATATTGGGCATGGATTTTCTGCACAAGTACGACGCTTCAATTGAGTGTCTTAAACGGAAGGTGATCTTCCGACCCGAAGTAGAGGTTTCATTTGAGTTTATCAGGGAGCCAAAGAAAGGAACAAGGAAATTCTTATCAGCGCTGAAAGCCCAAAAAATGTTAGAAAATGGATGCACCGGATTTCTAGCACACGTGGTTGATACAGTATTAGCAAAGAACCAGAAGCTAGAAGATGTCAGAGTGGTATGCGACCATCTGGAGGTATTCCCTGATGACTTACCTGGATTACCACCTGATAGAGAAATTGAGTTCGAGATCGAATTGATTCCCGAAACTAACCCGATCTCAAGGCACCTTACCGTATGGCGCCGACTGAGTTGAAAGAACTTCAGAAATAGCTACAAGAGTTACTTGACCATGGATTTATCCACACTAGTCACTCACCATGGGGAGCTCCAGTGCTGTTCATAAACAAAAAAGATGGGTGTATGCGAATGTGTATAGACTACCGGGCACTGAACAACGTAACCATCAAGAATAGGTAAGAACATAATAGTAAAGAGAATTACTAGAGTTCGACGTCTAAATCATACAGGAACAATGTCAGGTACCCCCTTCCCAGGATCGACGACCTGTTCGACCAACTGAAGGGAGCTACTATCTTTTCAAAGATCGATCTTAGGTCTGGCTATCATCAAGTAAAAGTAAAGCTAGGCAATATTCCGAAGATGGCCTTCCGGACGAGATACAGACATTATGAGTTCGTAGTTATGCCCCTCGGAGTAACCAATGCTCCTGGGATGTTTATGGACCTGATGAATCGAGTATTCTCGGCCTTCCTCGACAAATTTGTAATCGTTTTCATCGACGATATTCTTATCTACTCGAGAGACCGAGAAGAGCATGCTGAACATCTGAAGACAGTACTATAGATTCTTCAGAAAGAGCAACTATATGCGATGTTCTCCAAATGTGAGTTCTGGCTTGATCAAGTGTCATTCTTGGGTCATGTCATCTCTAAAGAAGGAATCATGGTAGACCCAATAAAGATTGAAGCTGTGAGGAACTGGAATAGGCCAAGGAATGCGAGTGAAATCAGAAGTTTTCTCGGGCTAGCAGGCTATTACATAAAGTTTGTAGAGGACTTCTCTAGAATTGCAGCCCCTATGACAGCCCTCACCAGAAAGGACAAGCAATACAAATGGACTGAGGACTGTGAGAGGAGTTTTACGGAACTGAAGAGGAGACTGACCAACGCTTCCATTCTGACTCTCCCTGAAGATAATGAAAGCTTCGATATGTATAGTGATGCTTCTAAACTGGGGCTCGGAGCAGTACTTATGCAAAATGGTAAGGTTATCGCTTACGCCTCTAGACAGCTCAAGGAGCACAAAAGAAATTATCCTACCCATAACTTAGAACTAGCAGTCGTGGTATTCGCTCTGAAAATATGGAGGCACTACTTATACGGAGCTCAGTGCAGGATTTATACAGACCACCAGAGTCTGAGATATTTCTTCACTCAGAAACACCTAAATATGAGACAACGCAGATGGCTCGATCTAGTCAACGATTATGATTTTGAGATATTCTATCATCCAGGAAAGGCCAACAAAGTGGCAGATGCACTTAGCAGAAAGTCCTGTGCCGCTTTGATGTCCTTATCAATGCTATCTCATCCCCTGAAAAGGGAAATAATGAATTACGGAATAGAGATTATTTCTGGACAACTTTCCACCATGACGATAGCGCCGACATTGTTCGACGATATATTGGGAAAGCAAGATGGTGATTCAGACCTCCAAAAGATCAAGCAGGAAGTCCTGGAAGGAAGGGATAATGGATTCCGCATTTCCGACAGTGGATTATTATACCTCCGGGACCGACTATGTATTCCGGACGATCTGGAGTTACGGAAAAAGATACTCGAGGAATCCCATGGAACACCTTATACCATGCATCCTGGATCTACAAAAATATATCAGGACTTAAGAGATAAATTTTGGTGGTCCAGCATGAAAAGGGATGTGGCTCGATCGTCGACAAGACTCGACTGCCCAGAGGGTTAAGGCAGAACACCAGAAACCCGGAGGATTACTGCAGCCGATACAGATTCCAGAGTGGAAATGGGAAGAAATTTCTATGGATTTCATCTCGGGATTACCCAGAACAACAAATGGTTATGATGTTATATGGGTAATCGTAGATCGGTTGACAAAGTCTGCCCATTTCCTGGCAATTAAGATGACCTATCCGGTTGAGCAGCTAGCTCAATTATATGCCAAGGAGATTATAAGATTACATGGGGTTCCTAAGGCTATTATTTATAATCGTGATGGCCGTTTTACCTCCCATTTCTGGGAATGTGTTCAGAAGGCTCTTGGCACTAAGTTGAGATTCAGCACTGCGTTTCATCCTCGCAAATCGGTCGACAAAAAGAGTGAACTAGGTGCTGGAAGATATGTTGCGGGCTTGTGCTCTAGACTTTAAGGGGAGTTGGTGTTGATATTTGTGCTTGGCAGAATTTGCTTACAACAACAGTTACCAGGCTACTATTGGAATGGCACCATATGAATACGGGAGAAGATGTAGGTCTCCTATCTGTTGGTACGAGGGTGGTGAAAGGAGGGAAATGGGTCTTCAGGCCGATATTATTGACGATACCACCCGAGCTATACAGACTATCCGTCAGAGGATAGAGACTGCTAAGAGCCGGCAAAAGAGCTATGCGGATAAGAGATGTCGACCATTGGAATTCGAAGTTGGGGATTTTGTGTTCCTCAAGGTCTCCCATATGAAAGGAGTAATGAGATTTGGAAGAAAGGGAAAGCTGAGTCCGCATTATGTAGGACCGTATCTGATCCTAAAAAGAATCGGCAAGGTGGCCTATGAGCTGGAGCTACCTCAGAAGATGTCGGCTATCCACAATGTCTTCCATGTATCAATACTCAAGAGATGTGTTCACAATGCAGACCAGGTGATCGAACCAATGGCAGTACAAATTCAAGGGGACCTAAGTTATGAAAGCCGACCTGTTCAGATAACAGATCGAGAGGTCAAGAAGCTAAGGAGCAAAGAGGTACCCTTAGTGAAGGTCCTATGGCGAAGTCAAGGGTTCGAAGAGTTCACGTGGGAACGAGAAGACGAGATGCGACAAAAGTATCCGGAACTGTTTTAAGTTCGGGACGAACTTTTCATAAGGTACGGGGGATTATAACACCCCAAAAATTTTTCTCCAAAAATTTTTATATAGAATTTAATTTCATGTGTAGTAGATTATATATGGAATCCTGGAAAAATGATGATAAAAGAATAAAAGTGGAGAGGTGAGGATTGAACCTTAAACCTCTTGGTGAGAGTTAACTCTTACCATGCATGTGATGACCAAGTGCTCGTGAGAGCTTCTTGTTGGAGAAAGAGGAGAAATGTTAGATGAGTATGAGGAGGGTAAATGAAGAGGCATGAAAAGAGAAGAGACACTTCTCTTCCTCCCTTTATAAATAAGAGGGAAGGTTTCATTTGACCACTTCTTCTTCCTTCTTCCTCCTTCCACCGAAACCCTAGGGCTCCTTCCTTGAGTTTCGGCCAATGCAAACTAGGGTTCCACCCTAGTGAGTTAAGCAAAGAGAAGGGTTCATCTAAGCCTTCATCTAAGGGTCAAGAGCACCAAGAAGGGTTCTAGGGCAAGATTATTTTAGTCTCCTCTCCAATCAAGGTCTCTCTTATTAAGGGGTAACCAATTATAAGTGGTAAGATTCCCTCACCTGCAGTATATTTGCTCTTGTAGGACATGATATATGAAAGAAAGGTGATGCTTTATACCCTACAAGTTTCGGCCAACTAGGGTTTTAGGGCTAGGGTTGCATGAAAACACTCCTTATAAAATTATGATATGTTGTATGTCTTCATGTATAAATGTTATGTGACAAAAATAAAAGTTTTGTGCCCTACAAGTTTCGTCCAACTAAGGTTTTAGGGCTAGGGTTGCATGAAAACACTCCTTATGAAATTATGATATGTTGTATGTCTTCATGTATAAATGTTATGTGACAAAAATAAAAGTTTTGTGCCCTACAAGTTTCGGCCAACTAAGGTTTTAGGGCTAGGGTAGCATGAAAACACTCCTTATGAAATTATGATATGTTGTATGTCTTCATGTATAAATGTTATGTGACAAAAATAAAAGTTTGTACCCCTACAAGTTTCGGCCAACTAGGGTTTTAGGGCTAGGGTTGCATGAAAACACTCCTTATGAAATTATGATATGTTGTATGTCTTCATGTATAAATGTTATGTGACAAAAATAAAAGTTTGTGCCCCTACAAATTTCGGCCAACTAGGGTTTTAGGGCTAGGGTTGCATGAAAACACTCCTTATGAAATTATGATATGTTGTATGTTTTCATGTATAAATGTTATGTGACAAAAATAAAAGTTTTGTGCCCCTAGTGATTTCGGCCACTTAGGGTACCTAAGCTAGGGTTAAGATTATGTGCTTAAATTGGTGTACAAGAATTCCCTTAGAATTCATGATATGTTGCATGATTGTATGTATGCCTATGTGATGAACATGTTTATGATTTAATATGCCATGAAATATGCCTATGTGATGAACATGTTTATGAATTAATATGCCATGAAATATGCCTATGTGATGAACATGTTTGTGATTTAATATGCCATGAAATATGCCTATGTGATGAACATGTTTATGAATTAATATGCCAAGAAATATGCCTATGTGATGAACATGTTTATGATTTAATATGCCATGAAATATGCCTATGTGATGAGCATGTTTATGCTTGATATGCCATGAAATATGCTTATGTGATGAACATGTTTATGCTTTAAGACCCCCTTTAGGGTATTCTTATGTTATGGATGCATATATGCTATGAAATGTCTAAGAAGATGCTTCCCCTTTTTATGATTGGGATTAAGAGCTCTCTTTATGATAAGATAAGACGGAGATGCTTCCCTTTTTATGTTGGGGGATTAAGAGTATTCTTTATGATATGATAAGAAAGAAAAGAAAGAAAATTAAGTATTTTACTTTGTAAGAGGTTAAGTACCCGACCCGTTAGGTGGTCGTTAATCAAATCCAAGGGACATAAGAAGACGTAAGAGGTCTTGCCCTGGTAAGACATAAGAGGTCTTGCTCTAGTAGGTTTGGTGGCTAGCTACCCCAGCCTATTAGGGAACGCGCTTTATGTGGTACATAGCCTGGGGCCCCCCTTCATTTTATGATTATGTTGAAGTATCTATATGTATATGTTTTGAAAAGAAAGGACTTGTATGAAATTGTGAATGCTTATGGTTAAGTTTAAGAATGCTTATGATTATGTCCTTTATGGATGTTTAGGATTGATGATGTCATGAATGCTTATGGTTATGTTTAAGAATGCTTATGATTATGTCCTTTATGCATGTTTAGGATTGATGATGTCATGAATGCTTATGTTTAATTTATGTCATGCTTAGGTTTAATTATGTTTAGCATGCTTATGTAAATTTTATGCCATGCTTATGTTTCATTATGTTAGTATGCTGAGGTTTAGTGTTATTATGCAATACTTATGTTATTTATGCTAGTATGCTCATGTTTTCTAATTATTGGAGGTAATTGGTGGCTTTTGTGAGTAGGAAAGAATCTTACTAAGCTATATGCTTATAGTTTATGTTGTCCATATACTGCAGATAAAGGAAACATGAACTAGAGGAAGTAGTAGGAGGGGCAAAGTGTGTGTGATAGTAGCATGGTGGAAAAAGACCCTACTACTCTCTGCTCTTATTTATATGCTCAATGAACAACTTAAGACATTTTCTTCCGCTTTTATGACTTGTGATTTATTAGTACCGTGTTGGATGTTGCTTAGTTTATGTTTCTGTTCACCTTACTTATGAAAGTTTGATATGTTAGATCTCATGAACGGACCGTGTTAATGATAGTTACATTCTCTAACCTTTATGTTATGCATGTTATAAAAGGTGATACGATATGGTACATGCTAATTATGATTATAATATGTGATTCATGTTATAAAAGAAGTTATGATATGTTAACATGCTAATTACGATTATGATATGTGATACACGTTATAAAGAAGATATGATATGTTAACATGCTAATTAGGTCTAGGATATGTGATGCATGATATAAAAGAAGGTTCATGCCATGATAACATGTTTGATTATGTAGATTGTGAAATGATCCATATATGTTATGTTATAAAAAAAAAAGTAGCACCGCCCTGAGAGCAGATAACGGCGGGTGTTACATTACCATGAGTTTTATACTCACCACCACACACCTTGGGTTTTCTTGTCGCCCAGGTAATAGGTAGTAGACTTTATGATGGGCTTGGAGCATCGCTAGTTGATTCCATCTCATCTCACATCCGAGGGTCCAGACTTTGATTTTCATATGGTTTTTATTTTGTTATGATCTTGAATTCATATGGTGGATGTAGTGTTGGACATTGTTAGTGTTTAACTTTTCTTTTTGGTTTTATTACGGTACGTTCCTATTTTGTGGTTAGTCATACCGGTATGCAGTCTTGTGGAGTGTATAACTCTATAGTGATGATTTTTCATTGTGACTTTGGTTTTTAAACATCTATATGTAGTGTAGTTGTGGCCGAAAGACCTTGTATCAATAGGGTATTATATCATGTACAGGGGAGATGTTGTCCATTTATCAAGCTCGGCATACTCTCGGGGCATGACAACTTTTTTGGTATCAGAGCCAAAGTTGTGATGTCGTGCAATAATGTTTTTCATTGAGTTTTGGGATTCTTGGGAGTCAATTTGTTTTGGTTTTGGTTTTGTGAGATGGGATCGACAGCGGCATGAGCTCCGAGCATCACGAAGTAAGAATTCTGGATACCTTATATTCTGGTTAGATACGTATTTGAATCGTTCAGTAGGTGTTAATAGACAGAGATATGACACCTGTTCAGACTCGTAGTAGGGGTCATCTACTAAAGCGACTAGCCCAAGTTGTGGGACATGAGACTGCTACGACTGAGCCTGTTACTCAGGAATAGCCTTGTCATCCCCATACCGGAGGTTCGAAGTCTCAAGATTCGTATATACCACCGACTATGTCGGTACCTGCGGATTCTAGTTGGCTCAATAATAAAGCATGGATACTTGTATTGGCGCGTTCGGCCAAGGATCAGCTTACTCTATTCCGAGGGAAGTCTGATCCATGGATCGCCCGTGCCTGGCTGGATAAATTGGAGGATACTTTCAAGTACATGGATTGTACGGAAGAAGAGAAATTGGGTTGAGCTGCATACGGGATCAGGCTATTACTTGGTGCAAGATGCAGAAAAACCTACTCGGGGAGCATGAGATTACATGGTCGGTTTTTCAAGATGCTTTCTGAAGACAATATTTTCCTTCTGCATTCTCTATGGCTCATCACCAAGAGTTCTTGAGCATAAAGCAAGGTGACCGATCGATTATGGAGTATAATGCAGAGTTTACCAGACTTGCAGAGTTTTGCCCTCATCTAATGACTCTGGATGGAGATTGGATGTTCCAATTTACTCAGAGTCTAGCTGCTTATATTCGGGCTAGGATGTCAGATCTTCAATTAACTCATACAGAGAGGCCTTGGATCGAGCTATCTTTATTGAGATGACTTCCCAATAGATTTCTAGGGAAAAGGATATTGAGAAACAGATGATACAGAGTAAGCAGTCGAACTAGAATTCAACTAAGGAGACTCATAGGAAGCGGGATCAAAAAGGAACTACTCAAGGTGATACAGAGGGGTCAGCTAGATTGCAAAAAGGGAAGCATCCAACTTCTAAGTATTTTGGAGGGTCTCAGAAGAGTCGTAAAGGCCAGAACAAGACTGGGTTGTATAGATGTGGATCTGAAAGCCACAAAGTTCTAGAGTGTCCCTTTGAGCAGCCTGTTTGCTATTATTACAAGCATCCGGGAAATACCAGTAAGGGAGTGTACTCTGAGGGAACAATTGGAGTTTTCAGATAACTCCAACAGGGGAAAGAAGTTTAGGCAACATCGGCAGCAGAGGACAGCACCGCGGACACAGGCGTATGGTAAGAAGCAGCCATTACCTTCTTAGGCATAGCTATACCAGATGCATGGAGGTGACTCTTTGGTGATGCCAACAACCATTCAGTATTTTGCATCTCTAGGGATTTACTATCCTGGGGTACCTACACAGGAGTTTTTACCAGGCAACTCTCAGAGATATATTATGCCTGCATAGTCGACTCAACCTTCAATACCACAGAGCCAGATTCAGCCTAAGTTGAGTCACACTACTACCTCATCAGGGATGCAACCATCAAATGTGGAGGCTGGATGTGTTTATGTTATAACTAGAGAGGAGGCATAGTGGGCTGAGGAATTAGTCATTCGGGGTATGGTTTCAGTTTATTCCCTATATGTTGATACTTTGATTGATATTGGTAATTTACATTCATTCGTATCTAGAATATTTCTCGGTAGAATTGGAAGGATTCCGATGGTTTGTTCTTGTAGGTTAGCAGTATCTTTGCCATTAGGAGAAGTGCGGACTAGCCATCAAGAAATCAAAGGTTTCCCATTAGATTTCGATGGGCATATTCTTACAGTGGACTTTTAGGTGTTGGAAATGGTGGAATTTGACATCATTCTCAACATGGATTGGTTGGCTACTTATTATGCTACAACGAATTGTAGAGCAAGAGTAGTGACCTTTCGACCACCGGATCAACCTGCATGGAAATTAGTTTGTACTAGAGATGAAGGAGTGTCCATTATATTTGCATTACAAGCTCAGAAACTGTTATCTCAGGGTTATTGTCTCTGGTCAATGTAGAGAGCGAGGGACTAACACCCCTCTCAAGTGTGCGGATAGTCCGTGAGTATCCGGATGTATTTCTAGATGAACTTTCGGGCTTGCTACCTTCTAGGCAAGTGGAATTTGTAATAGAGGTGATTCCAGGAACCGCGCCAGTATCGAAAACTCCTTATCGGATGGCACCAAAAGAGATGAATGAACTTAAAGTACAACTGCAGGAGTTATTGGATAAGGGATTTATTCAGCCTAGCGATTCGCCATGAGGATCTCTAGTACTTTTTGTTAAAAAGAAAGATGGGTCATTGCAGTTATGTATTGACTATCGGCAATTGAATGTGGTAACAGTTAAGAACAAATATCCACTGCCGAGGATAGAGGATTTGTTTGATCACTCAAGGATACATGTGTATATTCTAAGATTGATTTGCGTTCAGGCTATCATCAGCTTAGAGTAAAGGATGAGGATGTATAGAAGATTGCATTCCGCACTCGTTATGGACATTACAAGTTTCTGGTGATGCCGTTTGGGCTTACTAATGCTCCGGCCGCATTTAAGGATTTGATGAACTGGGTATTCTTGAGGTATCTGGATCAGTTTGTTATTGTGTTCACAGATGATATTTTGATATATTCTTGATATGAGGAGGAGCATGAACGTCATCTTCGGATAGTGTTGGAAACGTTGCGACGGGAGTAGTTGTATGCCAAGTTTAGTAAACGTGCCTTCTAGTTATCTTCAGTGGGTTTTCTTGGACACAAAGCAAAAGATTCCATCCTTCCCAAAGAAAAGTGATCCAAAAGTTTATTTAGAGTGGGAAACAAAGATGGAGATGGTGTTTGAGTGCCATGATTTCTTAAGCTTAAGAAGGTTAAGCTAGCGACAATTGAATTCACTGATTGTGCTATTGTTTGGTAGGATAAAGTGGTGATAAATCGGAGAAGAAATAGAGAACAACCTGTGTCTACTTGGGAGGAGATGAAAGTGCTCATGAGAAGAAGGTTTGTACCTAGCCATTTCTGTAGAAGCTTATATCAGCAGCTGTAGAGGTTATCTCAAGAATCCAAAAGTGTTGATGAGTACTTCAAGGAGATGGAATTGTCCATGATGTGTGCTAATGTCGATGAAGATTGGGAAGCCACCATGGCTATGTTTTTGCATGGTTTAAACCAAGAAATTGCTGATATTGTTGAATTGCAGCATTATGTTGAGCTGTCGGATATGGTTCTCCAGACACTAAAAGTGGAGGAAGAACTCAAGAGGAGGGTATTGGAAAAGAAGGGACAACCCATGGCTACCAATAACTCATGGAGAGCAGCTCCAAGAAGAGATGAGCCACTACAAAACAAGCCAAAGTTTGAATCCTTTAAGAAGCCCAAACCAACAACATCCACTACTCAAGGTACTATTGATTCCACATCTTTTAAATTCCATGATATCAAGTGCTTTAAATGCCAAGGACACGGCCACATAGCCAACCAATGTGTGAACAAAAGGGTAATGATGATAAATGGTAAAGGAGAGCTTGAGTTAGAAGATAAGGATGAAGTAGCTGAGGAAGTGCCACCTAAAGTGGACAGTGATGATGAACAACATGTCTTTGTTGGAGACTTATTGGTAGTCCGATGAGTTCCCAATCTACAAGCTAAGGAGGAAGAAGATAATCAAAGGGAGAACTTATTTCATACTCGTTGCTTTGTAAATAACAAGGTTTGTAGTGTTATTATTGATGGAGGGAGTTGCACCAATGTGGCAAGTACTGATTTGATGGAAAAATTAACTTTATCAACTCAGAAACATCCACGTCCCTATCGCCTTTAGTGGTTGAACGATTACGGTGAAATTAAGGTAACAAAGCAAGTCTTGATAGCAATTTCCATTGGCAAATATGAAGATGAGCTATTGTGTGATGTGGTTCCCATGCAAGCATGCCATCTATTATTAGAAAGACCTTGGCAATTTGATCGGAAGGTAACTCATGATGGGTTCACAAATAGATATTCCTTTACTCAGAAGGGACAACCTATTACTCTTGTACCATTAACTCCAAGACAAATTATGGAGGATCAGCTAAAATTACAAAGAGCTATAGAGAAGAAGAGAGAAAAAGAAATTGAGAAAAAACAAATTGAGAAAAAAGAAAATAAGAGAGAAAAAGAAATAGAGACAAAAGAAAAGAATATTGAAAAAGAAATTGAGAGAAAAGAAACTGAGAAAAAAGGAAAGAAGAGAGAAAAAGAAATAGAGATAAATGAAAAGAATCAAGAAAAGGGAATTGAGAGAAAAGAAATTAAGAAAAAAGTAGTTGAGAGAAAAGAAGTTGAGAGAAAGGAAAATAGCTTCTATGCTGAAAAAAAAAGTGAGATCAAACAAGCTTTGTTTTCAAATAGGGTGCCTCTTATCCTTTTGTACAAGGAGGCACTCTTAAACACTAATGAGCTTAACAATTCTTTGCCAAGTGTTGTTGTTTTTCTTTTACAGGAATTCAAGGATGTCTTTCCTAAAGAGGTTCCACATGGTTTGCCTCTGATTCATGGAATTAAACACCAAATCGACTACATACCCGGTGCATCCATCCCAAATCAACCTACCTATAGAAGCAATCTGGAGGAAACCAAAGAACTTCAAAGGCAAGTTACTGAACTACTTGAAAAAGGATATGTTCGTGAAAGCATGAGCCCTTATGTTATCCCTGCATTACTTGTTCCCAAGTAGGATGGTAGATGGAGGATGGGTACGGGTCAAGGCTCAAACTCTTGTCTTCTAATTATGGGGTTCTATCCATCATTATCTTGGGTTCTGTCACAGTTGTTGGTGGGGTTTGTATCATCGACCTCATGGCAAAGTAGACCCGATGGAATGGCATATCCAATGGAAGCACATGAAGGGTGAACGATGTTGGAGATTTGACGCCGCTAGAGGGGGGGTGAATAGCGTTGAATTCGTACGTAGATGGAAATCATTCGCGTGCTTGTCTACAATTTCGTTAGTACGCAGCGGAATAACAAGAATAATAATGATAACGAAACATACAACACGCAAACACAAAGATATAACGTGGTTCGGAACCGAACGGTTCCTACTCCACGGATCGAGCTCTAAAGAGCCCTAGTGATGTACACGCACTCACTAATCACAAATACTCCTTCTCGACACAAGTCGGAGGTGGAGAAACCTCTTACAATAGATTACAACAATAATCTAAAAGCAACAAGCAAATACAATGAAGAATAATGCAATACAAGTAAAGAAAACACTTTACAAATGCTTTGGATTGCTTGCTTTTGGTTGCTTGAAGAGTGGCCTTGGAGACTCTGATTTGCAGCAACAAATCGCCCCAAAGATGCTCAAGAAACCATATCCAAAAATCCTCCCGTCGAGCTCCTTTTATCCTTCCGCGCGACCTAGATTTCCGCCTATCAGTCGACTGCCATAAGTCACCAGTCAACTGATGCCACTGTTGTCGTGAGACAACGGCTCGATCCATGCTGGAAAAACTCCAACGGATCTCTTGGCGATCGCCAACATTAGCGATCGTACGCCGGTAGCGCGATCGTGGCCGATCGGCTCACGAGCATTCTGCGTCGCGGTGAACTAGCGATCACCGCCCTTAGCGATCGGCCGATCGTCAGAGACATCGATTATTGCTCCCATGAGCGCGATCGCCAGAGCAGTTCCAACTCTTAAACGGCAGTCGAACTCAAGTCGACTCTCGGCAGTCGAACCGGCCATAATGCCAGTCGACTGCCAACCTCAAAGATGAGGTTTTAACCTAAGTATGGTGCCCCCATACTTGCTAGACCACCCTTAGCCTAGACCTAAGCCTTTTAGCCACCTCCATCAGCCTCACGCCTCTTGGATCCCTCCAAATCATCCATGACTTGTTCATCCATCGCGCTAGCCTCCAGGTGCTTCCCTCGGCTATGTCATGCTAACGGTGTCTATACCGCCAAGGCACATTGGACTTACGCCGCTAAGACTCCGCTTGGACTTTACGCTGCCAATATCAATCCCCTTGGACTTCCCAAATGCCAAGACTCAATCTTGGACTTTCCCTTGCCAACCCATGTTGGACTTTCCATGACAAGACCCATGCTTGGACTTTCCATTTGCCAAGACCCCTGCTTGGACTTCTCATTTGCCAAGACCCATGCTTGGACTTCTCATGCCAAGTACTCAATACTTGGAATTTCCCAAATGCCAAGTACCTATGACTTGGACTTTCCATGCGCCAAGTGTCCCACTTGGACTTTTCATGCCAAGTACTCAAGACTTGGAGTTTACCAAATGCCAAGTGTCCCACTTGGACTTTCCATGCCAAGTACCCATGACTTGGACTTTACCTTGCCACGACCCATGCTTGGACTTTCCCATAATCACATGGTCAACCCCAGTCAACCATCAAGGTCTTCCTCGAGTCAACCTCGAGTCCGGTCAAACATGACCCGGGTCGATTGCTCCAACAATCTCCCCAACATATTAACCGACATTAATGTCAAACATCAATGCCAAACCACTTTGTCAAATCCCTTTGTCAAACATCAAAACATCACTCGAGTCAAACTCGAGTCTGGTCAATCGTGACCTGGGCCGATTGCACCAACAATCTCCCCCTTTTTGATGTTTGACAAACACCATACAAATCATCTGAGTTAGACCACTAACTCAAATCCCTTACCAATTATCCCAAATTGGTAAACACTCTCTAAATGTTCTCCCCCATACATTCTCCCCCTTTTTGACTAACATCAAAAAGGTTTTCTCTCCAAGGAGGTCAATGTCTCATATCCCAATGAGATCTTACAATCTCCCCCTTGATCCAAAAATAAATACCTAGGATGCCTACCATCTTCCTAGTGATAATTCACATATCACTCAAGAGAGACAATCCTATACTCTCTCCCAATTTCCAAATTGGGTATCAAAAACCTATCAATTTTCCCAATTGATGATACTCTCCGAATAACTTCTCCTCTTCAAGGAGAAAAACACATCCATCATCCCAAGATGGATAACTCCCCCTAAAGGCTTGCTCCCCCTTGACCATTGCACCAACAATGTCCTTGGGAAGCCCCTAAGCCAATAGGAACTCTAAACCATCCAACTTAAGGTTCTAAGTTCAACATAGAACTTTCACTCACCCTAAATTTGATACTTTGACCTAACACAACTCCTAATCCATATCCAATGGATTTTCACCCTTTATAATGCTTCCTAAAGCATATCCTAGGGTTAGGAGTGATTAGGAACCTTTTCCATAGCTGAACACGAGCTAAACAAACCTCGACTCTGTCGAATTGTGCCACTCACATCGATCATGTCACATCAAGGGCCGATCGATAATCAAAAAATCTCGATTTTCAACTATCAGAAATGAACTTTGGAAATTCATAAATAATTATACGTAATTCGAAAAATCATGAAAATTCATACGTATAATACTTATGACACACAAAATGGGTGAAAAATATTTGAAAATTATTTTACCCATAAAATAGTGAGTTTGATACAAAACTCAAAACCATTGAAATTTTCAATGTTTTGGCCCTATTTTGTATTAACTCTATCAATGGTGATTGCTATCAAAAGATAGACTTCACCAAGGTTTTTCAAAATGATTTTAAAATGTTTTCAAAACCTTATTTTGGATCATATTCCTTGGGCTCGATGTACATGACTTGTACACATGCTCTCCCAATGATCCACATTTGAAACAAGATGAGTTTTAGTTCATCTAGATGCAAATACTATGCACCTTGAACTTAACTCATATCCTAGCATCTCACATGTATCTAGGGTGTATAAATACACATACATGTCAATTGGATGTGAGATGTGGGTTTTGTTCTCCCTAAACTAGGGGTTCATGCATTTTTCTAAGGCAACCCTACTTGATTCCCTTATGAATGGGACTCCAAGTCATGTCATAGTCCTTAAATCAATTTTCAATCAAGTTAATGCATGAAATGATCATGGCATAATAATAGCAATAATTAAGCATGGCCAATGATCATGATGTCATGGCATAATATGAAATCTAAAAACACATGACATTTATCCTTAATCCCTAAGCATACTCATGACATATAAATAATAGAACTAGGCATGATGTCATGACATGACATATGGCAATCAAGGCATGGCATATAAAATATATAGGTATAGTAATACCTAAAATTTTAATATTAATTGCCATTTGATACAATTAGATATATTTTGCCATATTAACCTTAATCTCCCTAGTGTGCCAAAAACCCAAAAAGGCACACTAACCTCTAAACCTAAATTGTGCCAATTTGATCATTTTATCAAACTTCATAACTAATATTGGCACCTCCTAAAAATCTTTTAGGATTATAATTCAACCCTATTTCCAAGGTATCCATAACCTTGAAAATAACCTAAAATGCCACCTTTATCATGATTGATTTAACTACCCATCCACTCAAGGTTGGCACATCCTAAACCCATCTAGCGTGAATCAATCACGCTCTTAGGAACCCAAAACCGATTTGAGCTCCTAGGGTTAATTAGGTATTCCTTAGGGATAACCTCCCTAGATACCTTCCTAATGACCCTCCTAGGCTTGTTATCCTTGGTCATTTGGGTCTTACCTAGGTTGACTCTAGGGGTAACTCCCCTTGCAACCTTCTTAGTGGCCACCCTAGGTTTCCTTGAAACCCTAGCCACTAGGCACACCCTTTGGTCAACTCTAGGGATAACCTCCCTATTGACCTTGGTCTTCCTAGACCTAGTTTGTGTTCCATAGTCAAATGGAACACTATGATAAGCCACTTTAGGCTTTGGTTTGTGACCCAAACCTTGCTTGCCCTTGGTTGACTTTTGACTCTTAGGTCCTAGGTGTTGACTTTGACTTTTGGACCCTTGATTTTGACCACTAGACCCTTTAAATTGATTTTGTATCTTATTTAGGGTCTTTTCAAGTTTTTCAAGCCTTGACCTCAAGACTTGATTTTCCTTTTCTAATTGCCCAATTTTAGAATTTTGATTTAAATCTTGGGCATTGGACTTCCTAGGCATATGTCTAGTCCATTTAGGGTTTAGACCTAGGTGCTCTTGCACCTTTCTAATTGTCTCCCTAGGTAAAATTGATCTTGAGTTATTTAACCTAGATTTGTCCTTAGATAAGTTGATTTTAGGGACATTGGTCCCAAATTTCTCCCTATTATCTAAGTGAATATTTTTAGCTCCTAAACAAAAGTATTTATTTCTATTAGCATGCTTTTCATGGCAAATTGCTAGGGAATTGAAATTTCTAGCATGCTTTTGTCTATTAACTAAAGAAAGAGCATTATTAACTTGATATACCTTAGGGTTAGCCTTAGTAGCTCCCCCTACTTGTGATGCTCCCCTTTGCCCCTTCTTCTCCCCCTTCAGGCATTGACTCCGATAATGACCCGGTAGTCGACATTTAAAGCAAATCACTTGCTCCTTGCTCTTTTTCATTGAGGCACCGGTCTCCTTGACTTTTGGCATGGGTGGAGTCTTCTTAACCCGTTTAGGACACTTACTCTTGTAGTGTCCATTCTCCCTACACTCAAAGCATATAATATTCATTTTATTATTAATTGACATGCTTGAGTTACCTAGGGTGGTTGTGGTGGTCGGAGTGGATTCTTGAGCTTGCTCTTCCTCTCTACCGTATGTAGATGGTTCTTCTTGTTGCTCCGGTGTTGAGGAAACTCTAATCTCCTCCTCAATCCTAGAAGTGGATGCTTCTTCCACTTCCTCCACCAACCCGGAAATTGACTCCCTATCAACTTCCTATTCTACTTCCTCTTCCTCTTTGGATGTTGATGAGGGTGATGCATTAGCCTCTTCGGTCTCTTCCTCTTGGACCATTGATGGGATTTCATGGAGCTTGGCCACTTGGCTCCATAGCTCATTTGCATCTACATAATTACCTAACATACACAAGATATTGTTAGGTATTAAATCAATTAACAACTTCATTACCTTCTCATTCTTTTCGAAGGCTTGGACTTGCTCTTCGGTCCATCTCTTTTTCTTGAGGAATCCACCTTTTGGTCCTCTTGGATAGCTATATCCTTCCATTAAGATACACCATTCTTCGAAGTCCCTCATCATTAGGAAGTCTTCAATTCTTGACTTCCATTGCTTAAACCCTTCTTGTCGATAGAAGGAGTAAGGGATCGGTGAGTTAATGTTCCATCCCAATTGTTCTTCCATCTTCACCCTCTAGCTTCTTTGTCCTAGCTCCCGGCGGTTAGTCCGTAGAAGAGCCCCGGGCTCTGATACCACTTGTTGGAGATTTGACGTCGGCGGTTAGTCCGTAGATGGAAATCGTTCGTGTGCTTGTCTACAATTTCGTTAGTACGCAGCGGAATAACAAGAATAATAATGATAACGAAACATACAACATGCAAACACAAAGATATAACGTGGTTCAGAACCGAACGGTTCCTACTCCACGGATCGAGCTCTAAAGAGCCCTAGTGATGCACACACACTCACTAATCACAAATACTCCTTCTCAACACAAGTCGGAGGTGGAGAAACCTCTTACAATAGATTACAACAATAATCTAAAAGCAACAAGCAAATACAATGAAGAATAATGCAATACAAGTAAAGAAAACACTTTACAAATGCTTTGGATTGCTTGCTTTTGGTTGCTTGAAGAGTGGCCTTGGAGACTCTGATTTGCAGCAACAAATCGCCCCAAAGATGCTCAAGAAACCATATCCAAAAATCCTCCCGTCGAGCTCCTTTTATCCTTCCGCGCGACCTAGATTTCCGCCTATCAGTCGACTGCCATAAGTCACCAGTCGACTGATGCCACTGTTGTCGTGAGACAATGGCTCGATCCATGCTGGAAAAACTAGCGATCATTGCGACCCGCCAGCGATCATTGCGCGCCGCTATCGGCCATTTGCTCCCATGAGCCGATCGCTCCAGCTGACGATTCCAGCTCTTAAACGGCAGTCGAACTCAAGTCGACTCACGGCAGTCGAACCGGCCATAATGTCAGTCGACTGCCAACCTCAAAGATGAGGTTTTAACCCAAGTATGGTGCCCCCATACTTGCTAGACCACCCTTAGCCTAGACCTAAGCCTTTTAGCCACCTCCATCAGCCTCACGCCTCTTGGATCCCTCCAAGTCATCCATGACTTGTTCATCCATCGCGCTAGCCTCCAGGTGCTTCCCTCGGCTATGTCATGCTAACGGTGTCTATACCGCCAAGGCACATTGGACTTACGCCGCTAAGACTCCACTTGGACTTTACGCTGCCAATATCAATCCCCTTGGACTTCCCAAATGCCAAGACTCAAGCTTGGACTTTCCCTTGCCAACCCATGTTGGACTTTCCATGCCAAGACCCATGCTTGGACTTTCCATTTGCCAAGACCCCTGCTTGGACTTCTCATTTGCCAAGACCCATACTTGGACTTCTCATGCCAAGTACTCAATACTTGGAATTTCCCAAATGCCAAGTACCTATGACTTGGACTTTCCATGCGCCAAGTGTCCCACTTGGACTTTTCATGCCAAGTACTCAAGACTTGGAGTTTACCAAATACCAAGTGTCCCACTTGGACTTTCCATGCCAAGTACCCATGACTTGGACTTTACCTTGCCACGACCCATGCTTGGACTTTCCCATAATCACATGGTCAACCCCAGTCAACCATCAAGGTCTTCCTCGAGTCAACCTCGAGTCCGATCAAACATGACCCAGGTCGATTGCTCCAACAATCTCCCCAACATATTAACCGACATTAATGTCAAACATCAATGCCAAACCACTTTGTCAAATCCCTTTGTCAAATCCCTTTGTCAAACATCAAAACATCACTCGAGTCAAACTCGAGTCTGGTCAATCGTGACCTGGGCTGATTGCACCAACAAACGAGTCTTGGAGGACTCGTATTGACTTTGAGGGCGTGAGGCTGATGGAGGTGGCTAGAAGGGTTAGGTCTTGGCTAAGGGTGAGTATCAAGAATGTGGGGATAATACCTGTGTTAAACCTCATGTTTGTGGTTTACTAGTCGGCTGGAGGTATTGGCTAGTCAACTGTTCGAGTGCACAACACTCAGGAGACCTAATTGACTCGGGCAGTTGATTGGGGTTATGACCCAGTCGACTAGTCATGTAGTCGACTGAGGCTCGACTGTGACCTATGACTATGGAAGTCGACTACTAGGGTTTAGTAGTTGACTGGTTTCAATTGACATGGGAATAGAAGGTTTGGCAGTCAACTGTTGACTTGTGGTAGATTGGTGGCTTCCAGTAATCGACTGTAGATTAGTTTGTTGTGAGACAACGAAAATGTGAGCAATCGACTAGTGAGTAAGGTCAGTTTACTGGAAGATAAAAAATCAACCCGATGCAACTTTAAATGGAGTTCGACATGGAGGACTCAAGCAGTGGTGTTTGTGGTGATTTTAAGGCGAAGTACTGCTGCATTTCAGGTCTTCAAAAGCATCCAAAGCAACCAAATCATTAAGCAAGCAAAGCTCACTTCTTGTAAAGTGTTTTTAGCTCTTTTGTTTGTATTTCATTCATAATCTTGTATTTAGTTGTTTGTATCTTGTTGTAAGATTAATATTATATGAGATTTCTCCACCTCCAGTGTCATATCGATAAGGTGAGGTTTTAGTGAGTATAGATCACTAGAGCATCACCGTGGAGTAGGAACTGTAGGTTTCGAACCATGTAAAATATTGTGTTGTGCTTCTGTTATTTTCATTTGTGTTTATTTTTGTATATTCCGCTTCTTACTAACAATTGTAGACAAACAAGCACGAACCGAATCGAAATCAAACGACGCTATTCACCCCCTTTAGCTCATCCAAATGTCCCCAACAAGTGGAATCAGAGTGAGGATGCTCTTCAAGGACTCACCGCGTTGAGAGCACAAGCACTAGAGGAGTACAGAAGATGGAGTTGGCCAATGAAGGACTTGGTTTTGACATCTACACTCCACCACCCTATGGATTCTACGGAGTAGAAATATTTGATTTTTGCGCGGCAAGTATCGAGATGTTCCTTCAAATGGAAATTAAAGATTGGATCATCTTGAAGTGTGGGTTTGAATTTCTATACGGCAAGAAGGGAGGATTCCTCAAGATGAAGAAATGGATTGAGGAACACCTCCAAAAATTCAAGACAAACATTAAGGCAATAAAATTTCTAAGTAATTTAATCCCTGAAGATATCTTGTGAAAATTAGGTGATTATAAGGATGTCAAGGAGCTATGGAGCAAAATGTCAAAGTTTCATGAAAATCACTCACCAACACAAGTTAAGGAGAAAGTGTTGATGCAGTGAGCATCTCCTTGGTTTTGATGTATGAAGCGTAGTTAAAGTTAGGAATTACTTGTGTTCTAATATTTGTGTTAAGTGTGCATACTAAATAGAAAGTCCTAGTAGGTCGTGTTGACCGGATACTAGGCAGTTGACTTGACAGATCAGAAGGATCGAACACCAGACATGAAGTCCAGATGGGTCATGTGGACTAGACATTTGGCATGAAGACCGGTTGGGTCAGGAGACCGGACAATCAACAAAAAGTCCAGCTAGATCAGACAGACTGGATAGCTGGTGGAAGCCCTGGTGGGTCAGATCGGATGTCAAGAGTGGTAAGTCTGGCAAGTAGCTAGCAAGTAAGCCTCGAGTGAAGAGGTGAGGCCGAGTCCTCTGTAGGGGGACAAAGCTAGGCATCGATCCGACAGAAAGTCCACATGGGACTTAGTAGTCGAGATCAAGCCATATTACTACTACTATCACTTTTGATTTTATGTATTTGTGCTAATCTCATTTAGCAAGTATTAGTCGACTGAATGTACTCCAGTCGATTGAAGTCCAGTCGACTCTGTTTGGTTCAGTCGATTGGACATGGTAGGATTAGCTAGTGATCGATCGAAGATCTGGCACTGTAGTTGGAAAGTGTTTCAGTCGATTGGGGAGTTTCAGTCGACTGAAGTGGGAAACTTCTCGATGCAGAGCTGGGTGACCTGGAGTCGACTTGAGAGGTTTCAATCGACATGAAGACTAGAAGTTCCATATCGACGGGTTTATGTGGAGTCAACTGGAAGGCATTTCAGTCGACTGGAAAAGGTTTATAAAATAAGTGCTCGACTAGATCCAAAATAAATACTACTACTATGCTGAAGTGCTGTCAAAATTTACTCTCACTCACAAAAGCTTTGAATCTTCAACAAGGCGCTTTTCCGACACCTCATGATTCAATTTCATTTGTGTCGGTATAAAGTAGATTATAAGCTTATTTATTTATTCTCTTATGTACTTAACTTCAAGAGAGGGTAGTGTGTAACCCTTCTCTTATCTTTGTAAAAAGTGAACCCCTCCGAAGTCGAGAGTTCTCGAATCGGAGGGTATTATAGTGATTGTCCATCGAGGTAGCTCTCGGAAGAGCTACGAGCCTTGTAGTAGCAACCAAGTTAGGGTTGTGAACTAGGTAAACTGACTATGTTTGAATTGTATTTAATTTCCATTGTGTACTTAATAAGTTTTAAATTAATGATAATTATTAAACTATGAGATTCACCCCCCTCTATCAGATTACTACGATCCTACAATTGGTATCAGAGTGGGGGTGCTCTGAATTTGGTGCAACCACCATCGAGCATTATGATAGTTTTTTTATTTTTCTAGCATTAGAATAATTTTTAAAATAATTTTTCTTCGTTAGAATAATTTTAATTAATTTTTCTTGCTTAGAATAATTTTAATTAATTTTTCTTGCTTAGAATATTTTTAATTAATTTTTATTGCATAGAATAATTTTAATTAATTTTTCTTTCTTATAATAATTTTAATTAATTTTTCTTGCTTAGAATAATTTTAAATTAATTTTTCTTGCTTAGAATAATTTTAAATTAATTTTCTGTATATTTAGTCAATTAAATTAATTTTCTACACATTTAGTTAATTAAAATAATTTTCTACACATTTAGTTAATTAAATTAATTTTCTACATATTTAGTTAATTAAATTATTTTTCTACACAATTAGTTAATTAAATTAATTTTCTACAAATTTAGTTAATTAAATTAATTGTATGCACATTTAATTAATTAAATTAATTTTCTACATATTTAATAAATTAAATTAATTTTCGCCATTAGATTAATTGTTAATTAATTTCTACACTTAGTTTAATTTTTAGTCTTGAATAATTTTTACTTAGAATAAATTCTTCATTAATTTGTGCACTTAGAGTAGATTTAATTCTTGTAAAATATTATTTAAAAAAATCTAGAAATAATCCTCAACTTTAATTAATTTAAATAAAAATCTATTGTTATAATATTTATTTATTAAGGAATGTCACACTTAGAAGGTTATAGCACTGTTCGCCCTCCTCTCTTAAACGGAGAGGACTTTTCTAACTGGAAAAGGCGAATGAAATATTACTTGAAAACCGACCTAGAGGTTTGATTTTCTATTAGGAAAGGGTTCGTAGCTCCAATAGACGACTCGAGTGAGTTGTTAGAACCGAAAAAATATACCTCGGACATTAGAAAAAGGGCTCAAGATGATTACAAGGCACTTAACACTTTGCAATGCGGACTTACCAAAGAAGAGCTCAATAGGATCCATTCGAAAACTCTAAGGAATTATGGGATAAATTAATTGAATTGCATGAAGGGACAAATGACACTAGGATAGCTAAACGGGACATGTTACTAAATAAATTATTTAATTTTAAGATGAACGAAAATGAAAATGCTAGTCAACTTCATATAAAAATAAAAGACATTTTAAATGGATTACACTTAATAGGACACCAAATAGAGAATAGGGACATAATTAGGTATACACTTAAAGAATTCCCGAGAAATGCCTTATGGACATCGATTGTTGATTCCTATAAGGTTTCTAGGGATCTTTCCACAATTAGACTAAACGAATTGTTTTGTGAACTTGAACTACATGAACAAGCTAACTCGGGTCAAACTGAGAATGGTATTGCTTTAGTGGCAAGTTCGACGAAAAAGGAAAGAAAAGTAAAAAGTGAATCCAAAGACGAGTCGGAGTCTGAGTCAAATGGAGAAGAAGAAATAGTAAACATGGTCCGGAAGATGTTAAACCGGAGAAAGAAGTTTACAAAGAAAGATGCTAAGAAAGTTAATGATAACAAGCTGAGACCCCAATCAGAAGTGACTTGCTATGAGTGCAAAGGAAAGGGACACTACAAATCAGAGTGTACAAATCTAAAAAAGGAAGAAAAACCAAAAAAGGAAAAGAAGCTCTTAAGGCAACTTGGGATGAGTCATCATCGGAAGAGTCAGACGCAGAAGAAATGAAAAGAAGTTTCGTGGTTTTCATGGCCGAATCGAACTCTGGAGTTGAGTCAAGTTCCGAGTACGAGTCCGACTCCGAGTCCGAGAGAAGCCACGGATCCGCATCCATTTCTGAAAAACTAGATGAGGTAACTTCTCCCTTAGAAGATAAGTTGTATAATATAATTCCATGCCTAGGTAGGAAATTAGCTAAGCCCGAGAATCGAGTCGACTCACTACTTAAGAAAGTCCAAGTACTTAAGGAGCAAGTCAACTCGAAGACTTCGACTTGGCAAATTAAGGATAGAGACTCAACTCAAGTTACAAAGATTGAGGAAGAGAACTCAGTCCTAAAAAGGCAAGTAGAAGATCTAATCAGATCATTGGAAAGGTTCACTTCGGGCTCCAAGTATCTCAAAATGATGCGTGGATCTCAGCGAGTCGTGTACAACAAGTCCGGACTCGGATACAAAGCTAAATCCTCCTATAAATCATGCATGTCATTACTTAGCCAAAATGCTAAGAATTGAGTTCAAGCATGGGTTCCTAAGTCTAGCTTAGTAAACCAAGTTGGACTAAATCAATTTTTGGTTCCTAAAAGTCAAGTTCACTTAGTGAACAAAATTCAAACTAGCTACAACTTAGGGGGAGCTAAAACCTTGTTTGTTTCCTTGTTTAGTTAAACTCTTGCATGCTTTAGTTTACTTTACTTGCTTAATTTATAGCGTACTAGATAGGAAACAAAGTAGTTTAAACTTGAACAACCTAGTACTAAGACGAAGTGAACTGATAGTAAGTTAGGGAAACTCTTCGAAGTGCATGTCTAGGAAGTGGTCGTTGCTCCGATATTAAAGAAGGCCATCTTAGTGTCAGCCATAATCATGAGATGATTGATTAGGGATCATATGTATCATATTTCATTAATAACAGACAAAGATTGATTATTATATTTACTTTATGCGGATACCAGTAAATAAATATCTTGAATAGTAAGTTCTAATATACAGTATATCAATTAGTAGAATTGATTATGAGAAGCTATAGAGAACACTATACTTAAACATTCCTAGTCAAGTATAGTATTAATAGAGAAAGGGATATATTGATACATTGAGACTAGCATATAGGTCAATGGATGACTTGATCTCACAAGTCATGGATATGTGATATCACATTGACACATGGGTATATATATTGGAGAATATATATACTGAATTGACCTGCCATGAGAAAGTATCATGGATCATTATATGAGTGTCATATACTTTCTCATGTGACTATTGGTATGAATAGTCCTTAGACTTGAAGTCACTATGGTTCCCTACATAAGGAGTTATGTACTTTGTGTTGGGGATCGAAACGGCCGGCTAGAGGGGGGTGAATAGCCCTCGTTCATTGGATGTCGTAATTCATTCATTCTCATGTTCTTGTCTACAATTGTCGTTAATATATGTAGAGGAATAACAATAGAAATAACAACAATACAAGCACAATCAATACAAAAGCATATACGTGGTTCGGAACCGAATAGTTCCTACTCCACGGGGTGAGCTCAACGAGCTCATGTTATGCGCACGGCACTAACAACACTCCTTATCGACTACACGTCGGAGGTGGAGAAACCTCTCACAAGCTATTACAACAAGTAATATGAAATACAAGAAGAAATACAAAGACAATACAAAAGAGAACTTTTACACAATTGCTTTGATCGCTTTCTTGTTGCTTGCTTTAGATGGCTTTTGAAGGTCCGGAATGCAGTAGCAATTCCCCTCCAATAGCTTCACAAAAACCTAGGCGAAATCCTCTAACTCGAGCTCCTTTTATAACCTACATCAAGCTGTTTTCTTGCCCATCAGTCGACTGATCATGACAATCAGTCGACTGGTCCCGTAGCCGTTGTCTCACAACGACCAGATCCACGTTGGTTAAGTTCCAACGGATCACACATCAGTCGACTTATGGCACCCATCAGTCAACTGATCAACCATCAGTCGAGTGCTGGCGAGCTCGACTCTTCATGTCTGTACCGCAGTGTCATCGATCAAGCTGCTCCCCATGAGCAATGATCGATGCTCTAATAATCGTCGACCTCCCTCGGTAGTCGGTGATCGGCGTGAACTTGGTTCAGTCGAACACTGGTCGCACCCATATGACCTAGAGCAGTCGACTGACACCTATGCCAGTCGATTGATATCAGCTAAAACCTCAAACACAAAGTTGTTTGAGCGTCCAACACTCAATCTTAGCCACTTGGCCAAGTCCACCTTATCCTACATGGAGTTCCCCACCGAAGCTCTCTTCCCTCGGCCTACGTCCCTCAGATGCGGCAAGCGCACGGCTTCGCAATGCCATCCTTCGCGTCTCATGCCCTAGAAGTATGCTTCCCTTTGGGCTCACTCCATTCACTCTCCGTTCGGCGGTCCCTCGGATGCACCAAGCGCACGACTTCGCAATACCATCCTTCACCGACTCAAGGACCCGAGCCTAGTGAACTTACCAAGTTCTCAAGACTTCCACAATGCACCAAGCGCACGGCTTCGCAATGCATTTCTCACCAAGCACCAAGCACACGGCTTCGCAATGCTTTGGATTTCCCATTCCAAGCACCAAGCGCACGGCTTCGCAATGCTTTGGACTTTCCCATGCCAAGGCTTCCCCCTTGTACTTCCACACCAAGCTCCATGCTTGGATTTTCCATGCCAACCCCATGTTGGACTTTCCCATGACAATCCCATGTCATGAGTTTTGTCTATCATCAAAATACTATCAAGGTACTGCTCGAGTCAAACTCGAGTCAACCTGGGCCGATTGCACCAACAATCTCCCCCTTTTTGATGATTGACAAAACTACCATCTCAAGTCTACCAATTCTCCCATATTGGCAATTCTCATATCCCAATGAGAATTCCAACGAACCCTAATTGGTAACTTGGTAACTTCTCCGCCTTTTTGACATTACATCAAAAAGGTCCTCTCCAAGGGTATCAATGTCTCATATCCCAATGAGATCTTACAATCTCTCCCTTGGAGGAACACATGCCTACAATCTTTCTAGTGATCCCATATCACTTAAAGAGAGGCAACCCAATTTTCCTCCCATGAGGAAATACACATCCATCTTCCCATGATGGATACCTCCCCCTAGAGGCTTGCTCCCCCTTGACCATTGCACCAACAATGTCCTTGGAGAGTCCCTAAGCCAATAGGAACATTAAACAAAACAAAATTAAGGCAAAGTTCAACAATGAACTCTCATCCACCTTAAAATTGATACTCACCCTCAACCCAACTCCTAATCCATATCCAATGG
The DNA here is from genome assembly GCA_025175895.1 of Wurfbainia villosa. Lineage (NCBI taxonomy): Eukaryota > Viridiplantae > Streptophyta > Magnoliopsida > Zingiberales > Zingiberaceae > Wurfbainia > Wurfbainia villosa. The sequence goes on along the minus strand of CM045994.1, from coordinate 69,102,849 downwards.
ATTTCTACCCTCTCGAATGCTCTCCCAAGCATATCCTAGGGTTAGGAGTGGTTAGGGGACCAAAACATGGCTAAACATGGGCCTAACTATCAAGTTTACCCGAAATCATCCTGTGCGGTCGACTCACGGATACTAGTCATTGGACTTACCATCAATCATTTGCCATTACATGATCATTGATAACTTCATTCTCGATTTTGATTTGAAATGAATTTTCGAAATCCATAAGTAAATATATGTAATTTTAAAAATCTTGAAAATGCATACGTATAATACTTATCCTAAACACTATGGGTGAAAAATATTGGAAATTTATTTTACCCATTAAATTAGGAGATTGATACAAAGTCCAAAATTTAAGAAAAGCTTCAATAAAGAGCCCTCTTTGTATCATCCCATTCAATGGTGATAGCTATCAAAATATAGGCTTCACCAAGGTTTTTCAAAATGTTTTCAAAATGTTTTTCAAACATTTATTTTCTTTTTCCTAAACATCTCACCAATATCTAGATGTGTAAAACACATACAAGTCAAATTTTTGTGAGATGTGGGTTTTGTTTTGTTTATGTTCTCATGCATATTTCTAGGCAACATTAATTTGATTCCCTTCAAGTTGTGCCATAGTCCTTAACTCCATTTTAAACTATGCATGATATGATTATGACATAAATATGATTTAGATAAAAACATATGCCAATATCATGATGTCATGGCATGTTAATGAGAACTAAGCATACATGACATCTAAAGATAATTCTAAACATGATCATGACATTTTATAGATAAAAAAGAAAATGATGTCATGACATGGTAAGGCAAACAAATCATGGCAAGTAAAATATACTAAGGTATAGAATATCTAAGTGTGAAAATCAATTTGCCATTTTTAGGGATTAAATACATTTTGCCTTAATGCTATTATTTCCTTAGTGTGCCAAAAACCCAAAATGACACACCAATACCTCTAAAACCTAATTGTGCCAATTTGAATCATTTTAAGACTTCTCAAACCATATTGGCACATCCTAATGTGTCAACTCATCATGGCTAGGTTAACTACCCATCCACTTAGGGTTGACACACCCTAACCCATCTAGCGTGAATCGATCACGCTTCTAGGAACCCAATACCTATTGGAGCTCCTTGGGTTAACAAGGTATTCCCTAGGGATAACTTCCCTAGATACCTTCCTAATGACCCTTTTTTGTTTTGACACAATAGTCAATAGGGTCTTTCCTAGGTCAACTCTAGAGGTGACTCCTCCATTGACCTTCTTAGTGGCTACATTTGATTTCTTTGAGGTGTTAGCCACTAAACACATACCATGGATAGACTTAGGGATGGCTTCCCTAATAGCCTTGGTTTTCCTAGACCTAGAAATAGTTCCATAATTAAATGGAACATTATGATAAGTCTTCTTGGGCTTAGGTTTGTGACCCAAACCTTCCTTGCCCTTAGACCGTTTTTGAACCTTAGGTCTTGGCTTTTGGGCATTTGACCCTAGAATTGAATTTTCTATGATTCTAAGGGCTTTTCCATTCTCTCAAGTTTTGACCTCAAGACTTGGTTCTCTAGCTCTAATTTTCCCATTTTTTAATTTTCATTAGGTTTTTGGGAAGGCCTCTTCTTCTTAGGCATGTGCCTAGACTTTTTGGGATTAATACCCAAATTTTCTTCTGCTCTCCTAATTGACTCCCTAGGCAAGATATTTCTAGAATTATGAGTCCTAGGTTTGTCTTTAGTCATATGAACATGCTTGGCACCTAAGCAATAAACCATATTGTTTCTCCTAGCATGCTTTTCATTAATAATGGCAAGAGAACTAAAATAATTTTTGGCATGCTTTTTGACTTTAGGAATTGAAGGTGCATTAACTAAATGTACCTTAGGGTTAGCTTTTGGAGCTCCCCCTACATGATATACACCTTCTAGCCCTTTCTTCCTCCCCCTAGGGCATTGGCTTCGGTAGTGCCCCTTTTGATTGCATTTAAAGCACACAATGTGCTCTTTGCTTCTAGTTTTGGGAACACCGGCATCCTTTGACTTTAGGTTGACTTTTGGTGTCGATGCCTTTTCCTTAGCAAATTTTGGGCATTTGCTCTTGTAATGCCCTTTCTCCCTACACTCAAATAAATAATATAATCTTTACGATTAATTATAATACATGAGTCACCTAGGGAGTTGGTGGAAGCCTCTTGGTCATTTCTTCCGGAGGTAGATGCTTCATTTTGGCTTGGCTCCGGAGTGGAATTCCTTTCCTCCCCCTCAACGCTAGAGGTGGAAGTCTCCACCAAATCATCAACATCTTCAAATGTGGATGAGCTTTCTTCCACGACATCTTCCTCTACTTGTGCCGATTGGGAACTTTCTTGAAATTTCATTATCTTCTCCCATAATTCCTTTGCATCCCTATAGTCACTCAAACTAGACCAAATATGATTAGGTAACAAATCACCAAGCAATTTAATTGCCTCAAGATTTGTCTTGAAGTCCTTTATTTGGTCTTGGGTCCATCTTGACTTCTCAATTTGCCTATTTCTTTCATCCCTAGGCAATTTGAAACCGTTTTCTAAAATTAGCATAAAATCAAAATCGGTTTCTAGATATACCTCCATTTTTCTTTTCCACCATAGAAAATCTCCTTCGAATTTTGGTGGTTGAAGGTTGTAGCCGGCCATCTTGTAGTGCTCTCGCGGCGGTTAGTCCTCGAAGAGCGACCTCGGCTCTGATACCACTTGTTGGGGATCGAAACGGCTGGCTAGAGGGGGGTGAATAGCCCTCGTTCATTGGATGTCGTAATTCATTCGTTCTCGTGTGCTTGTCTATAATTGTCGTTAATATACGCAGCGGAATAACAATAGAAATAACAACAATACATGCACAATCAATACACAAGCATATACGTGGTTCGGAACCGAATGGTTCCTACTCTACGGGGTGAGCTCAACGAGCTCGTGTTATGCGCACGACACTAATAACACTCCTTATCGACTACACGTCGGAGGTGGAGAAACCTCTCACAAGCTATTACAACAAGTAATATGAAATACAAGAAGAAATACAAAGACAATACAAAAGAGAACTTTTACACAATTGCTTTGATCGCTTTCTTGTTTGCTTGCTTTAGATGGCTCTTAAAGGTCTTGAATGCAGCAGCAATTCCCCTCAAATAGCTTCACAAAAACCTTGGCGAAATCCTCCAACTCGAGCTCCTTTTATAACCTGCATCAAGCTATTTTTGCGCCCATCAATCGACTGATCGTGACCATCAGTCGACTGGTCCCATAGCCGTTGTCTCACAACGGCCAGATCCACGTTAGTTAAGTTTCAACGGATCACACATCAGTCGACTGATGGCACCTATCAGTCGACTGATCAACCATCAGTCGAGTGCTGGCGAGCTCGACTCCATTCTGTGCTCGTGCACAGTGTCATCAGTCGACTGCTCCCCATGAGCAGTCGACTGATGCTCTCAATAGTCGACTGACCTCTCTCTACAATCGACTGATCAGCCAGACTTGTTTCAGTCGAACACTAGTCGAACCCATACAACCTAAAGTAGTCGACTGGCACTTATGCCAGTCGACTGATGTCGGCTAAAACCTCAAACACAAAGTTGTTTGAGCATTCAACACTCAATCTTAGCCACTTGGCCAAGTCCACCTTATCCCTCATTGAGTTCCCCACCGAAGCTCTCTTCCCTCGGCCTACGTCCCTCGTATGCGCCAAGTGCACGGCTTCGCAACGCCATCCTTCGCGTCTCATGCCCTAGAAGTATGCTTCCCTTTGGGCTCACTCCATTCTCTCTCCGTCCAGCGGTCCCTCGGATGCACCAAGCGTACGCCTTCGCAATGTCATCCTTCACCAACTCAAGGACCCGAGCCTAGTGAACTTGCCAAGTTCTCAAGACATCCCAAATGCACCAAGCGCACGGATTTGCAATGCATTTCTCACCAAGCACCAAGTGCACTGCTTCGCAATGCTTTGGATTTTCCATGCCAAGCACCAAGCGCACGGCTTCGCAATGCTTTGGACTTTCCCATGCCAAGGCTTCCCCCTTGGACTTCCACACTAAGCTCCATGCTTGGATTTTCCATGTCAACCCCATGTTGGACTTTCCCATGACAATCCCATGTCATGAGTTTTGTCTATCATCAAAATACTATCAAGGTACTGCTCGAGTCAAACTCGAGTCAACCTGGGCCGATTGCACCAACACTTTGGTATCGTCTAACGTCATCCGTAACAGGGTGAACTACAACGGTGATTACTGGGTATGTAACAAATTATACGGAGGGATGTGAGTGATGTAGATGGGATCTATCCCTCCTATATGACGGGAGTGATATCTTTGGCCTCTTGATAGAGTATGACCACAAAATGCATGACCATGCTCAAATGAGTCAATATGAGATATTGAGCTCATTTGTTTGAGTGAGTCTACTTGGGGATGAAGAAACATAAAGATAGATAAGGGGATGACACGGTCTATGCCTCATTGATCGATCTAAGATATCAATGATAGAAGGACACCGTCATACATGATAATAGTCACGGAAAGGTTGTCGGATCTCGACTTTCTTGTAACTTTGGTAGCAATGATGTATTGCTAGATGCCGCTCATTGTTTATGCATCTAAAAGGGGGTTTTAGATACATTACCAACGTTACAAGAGTCTATTGGGTCACAGACAAATGACATTTTGTTTTGGAGATGATTTCTTTTAGTTTGGCTAAAAGAACAATTGAGCATATGGCCAAGACATGAGTTAGACTCAAGCTGGTTGAACTTGAGTTAGACTCAAGTTAATCAATGGAAGATGATCTCATGTGGAAAATCCAAGGGTCATCTATCATCATGCGTGATTAATGATATTAATCATGCATGGGAATACCAACGGTCTTGGTATTCATGATGATGAGATGAGAGGTTTAAGGCATTGATGAAATGGAATACCAAGGGTCATGGTATTGATTAGGAGTAATGGGAGTTGATGACTTGGTGGCTATTGAAAGGCTTTCAACGTGAAAACTTTTGGGTATGCTTTTGTTTTTGGGCGTGTAAGCCAAGAGAAAAGCCAAGAAGCCTTCTCCTTCTTCTTCCAAGTGTTCTTGGCATTTGCTAGGGTTGCTAGCACAACGTGACTCTAAAATTGCTAAGTGTCAGTGTGGATACCGTGGAGATACGGTTACACTTACCGTATTGAGATCCGACAGCGCTTGGATTTGCGGGATTACGAAGGGCTCGCATCGAAAGTATACTTCTCCTTCTAGATAAGATAATGTAAGTTAATCGAAATGATTTATATGTTTTGCATGGATCTCTGGAGGAATCCGGTTTATATTTAGTTTCCGCTGCAGTTGTGCGAAGTATTCGCCCGCTATATTGTGAATGTCATGATATGGATTTTTCCCTACAGGCCATGTGCCTCACCATGACTTGGTGCACTAAGTCGAGTGAAACTGACCGAAGCAAACTCACTAAGTCATTGACTAGTTAGATCAAGGCTTAGTCCAAACTGAATCAAGTACTTGATTCCTTCATTGACTTTGTCTAGGAAGTGATCTTTTCTTCGATAACCAAGAAGGCCATGTGCCTCGCCACGACCTGGAAGTCAATGCTAGAAAAACCTACTTGACTAGCTCAAACTAAGCTTGAATCTAACACAAGTTTAAAAAATTTGAAATTGCTCATTAAATTTAATTAAGATTAAAAGAAATTCTCATCTCACAAAACCCATAGAAACAAGTGTATTGAAAACCTAGCCTGGGTAAGATGATTTAGAATTTAATCAAGTTTAATTAGTTTAATACAATTCACCTAACATAACAAATTACTTAATAACTTTACTTAAACTTAATTAAACTAAACCTAATTTAACTAAATTAAAACAAACTGAATGGACTCACTAAACTAAAATTAATTAACTTACTAAATTAAACTTAATCAAGCTCAACTCAACTTAACAAATTTAACTTAACTTGATAAATTTACTTAAAATAAGATTAATAAACTCAAGATGATCCATCTTATTCAAGGTGTGAATTATCTTAAAAGGGTTTTAATTCATGTAGGACACAAGAATGGATCAATGGATTCTAGATAGTGGATGCTCCAGACATATGACTAGAGATAGTCAAAAGTTCTCAGAATTAAGCTACAAGAATCTAGGTACAGTCGCCTTTGGAAACAATGACAAACTTAAGGTAATTGGATCAGGTAACCTTGAACTAGAGTCAAATTTTATTATACAAAAAGTTTTGCTTGTAGAGAATTTCAAATTTAACTTGCTTAGTATAAGTCAGTTATGTGATGCTGGTTATGTAGTGAAATTTTTATCGAATGAATGTTTGATTAACAATCTTGATAACCCAAAAGTATTACTTAAGGGAGTTAGAAATAAAAATATATATTCAATAAATTTAGAAAGATCCTCAATTAAGTGTCATATGACACAACAAGAGGAAAGTTGGTTGTGGCATAGGCGACTTGCTCACACCAACTTTTGGAATATAACGAAGTTAAGTGAAACTAATCTAGTTAGAGGGTTGTCCAAACTTAAAAATATTGAAAACGAAGTTTGTAATGCTTGCCAACAAGGAAAACAAACTAAGGCTCAACATAAATCAACTAATCAAGGTCGAACAAGTTCAATACTTGAGTTAATTTATTTAGACTTGTTCGATTCACAAGGGGTGAAATCACTAAGTGGAAAATTATACTGTTTAGTGATAATTGACAATTACTCGAGGTTTACATGGGTAAAATTTCTAAAAAAAAAGGATTAGACATTTGAAGTATTTAAAAAATTTAGTAAAAAAATAGGAAACGAAAAAGACCGTAAGATAAAAAGAATATGAAGTGATAATGGAGAGGAATTTAAAAATGAGAAATTTACAAACATGTGTTTAGAAAATGGATATCAGCATGAATATTCATGCCCTAAAACCCCCAAACAAAATGGAATAGTAGAAAAAAAGAATAGAACCCTACAAGAAGCTACTAGGTCAATGTTAAATGAATACAACTTACCGAGTTACTTATGGGTTGAAGCTATAAACACTGCATGTTATGTGCAAAATAGAATAATAATTAATAAATTACATAATAAAACATCCTATGAAATTTTTAATAATAATATACTATCGATAAAATATCTAAAAGTATTTGGATGCAAAGTATTTATTTTAAATACGAAAGATCATCTCGAAAAATTCTCTTCAAAGATCGATGAAGGGATATTTCTAGGGTATTCAACCACTAGTAGGGCTTATAGGATTTATAATAAGAAAACTTTAAAAATTGATGAAACAACTCATGTAAAATTTGATGAGGAAGAAATTACTAATAATCAACTAAACACATTAGAAGATAATCAAAATGAGTCAAATGAAATAACACATGATGAAGAAGAACAAATCCATTGTGAAGAAAACTTAAAGATGTCTAGAATTAATCCTAATCATCCACTTGAACGAGTATTAGGGAAATCCAACGTTAGGAGTTCAAACTAGATCATCCCTAAGAAACTTAAGTCAAATCGCATTGATATAAAAAATAAAACCAAAGTCAATAGATGAGGCTTTACCGGACCCTGATTGGATAATAGACATGCAAGAAGAACTAGCACAATTCGATAGAAATGGAGTGTGTGACTTAGTACCTTCACTATCCAATAAATCAATAATAGATACTAAATGGGTATTCAGAAATAAATTAAATGATCAAGGAGAAATCATAAGGAATAAAGCTTGATTAGTATCCAAGGGGTTTAGTCGAGTAGAAGGGTTAGACTATGATGAAACTTATGCCCCAGTAGCTAGGCTTGAGTCAATTAGGATGTTGCTAGCTTATGCGGCACATAAAGGATTCAAGAGATATCAAATGGATTTCAAATCAACCTTTTTAAACGGAGTAATAAAAGAAGAGGTATAGGTAAGTCAACCCCCAGGGTTTGATAGCTTAGAACACCCTAATTATTTATACAAGTTTAAAAAGGCATTATACGGATTAAAACAAGCTCCTAGTGCCTGGTATGAGAGACTGTCTTCATACTTAATCTCTAAAGGCTTCAGACAAGGTGAAATTGACTCAATACTTTTCGTAAAAACCTTGAACAAAAACATTTTTATTGCTCAAATATACATAGATGATATAGTCTTTCGATCAACAAACTAAAATTTTTTAAAAGAATTTATAAACCTAATGAAACAAGAATTCGAAATGAGTTTAGTAGGTGAGTTAAACTTCTTCTTAGGTTTACAAATAAAGAAAACAAGAGACGGTAACTATATATACCAAAATAAGTATGCAAGAGAATTAATTATAAAATTTGGTATGGAAAATGCAAAAGACATTAAAACGCCCATGGATACGAATGTTATATTAAATGAAAACAAAGAAGGAAAGTCTATAGATCTAAAGTACTATAGAAGTGTCACAGGTAGTTTACTATAGTTAACTGCAAGTAGACCCGATATACTATTTGCAGTAAGTATGTGTGCTAGATATCAAACTTGTGCTAAGGAATCACATTTAACACATGTCAAAAGAATCCTAAGATACATTAAAGGAATAATTAATGTAGGTATGTGGTACCCAAGATCAAGTAACTTTGAGTTAATAGGATACTCAGACTCAGACTATGCAGGGTGTAAACTAGTTAGGAAAAGTACTAGTGGAGGATGTCAACTCTTAAGAGCTGTAACATCCCAAATTTTTGTTACTATATTTTTATTTAAAGGATATATATATATATATATATAGAAATAAGAATAAAAAAAATGAATAAATAGTTCGTAGTCGAGGCTTGAACCATGAACCGTTGATTTGGGGGAATAGGCTTCCCACCACTAAGTCATAAGATTACCAATGAGTAGGATATAACAGAATATATCTATTGGTAGAAAAAAATAAAGAAGTTGATTAATCTAGCTGATCATTTAAAGGGATAATTAGATTAAGAAAAATCCTAATTTATATATATATTTCTTTTCTTTCCTCTCTCTAAAACCTCACGCCGACCTCTCTCTCTCTCTCTCTCGCTCATTTTTCTTCCAGCTGCCGAATAGCCTTCTCCCCTCTCCTTCCCTAACCCTCCGACCTTATCTGCATGGCGCTGTGCCGATTGCGAGAGCAAGAGGTTCCTGCGTGGTGCGCCACCGAGGACGAGGGAACGAGTCCGATAAAGGGCAGTGACAAAGATGAGGATTGGAAAGAAGGAAGTCGCCGAAGCAAGGAAGAAGGTTGTCTTCTCTTTAGATAATTCAAGAGGGGATTTTCAAGAGGGACTTGGTAGAGGATCACGCTAAAGCATGGAAACACGTAGGAGGTCTTCTCTTTGCGAAGTCTAACGGTATAAATTGGTGAAAAAGTGCAGGAAGTAAGTATCCCCTCACCTACAGTATAAGTGCTTACGATGTAATGTTGTATGCTTGATTTTGAATGAAGGAATCTAGAACTATGTGTAGAAGGTTCAGCTAATAGGATTAGAGAAATTATTCTTGTTGAAATTCTTCCACGTTATGCATGTTAGATGATGATTTCTATTTATGTTAGCTTAATTTTCCTTATGTCACTACCTTATGCCATGTTAAATTGTACTCATGTCGATTTATGCTATGCTACATGCTTATGTTTTCACCCATGTTAGGCATGACTCACGTATATGAAATGTCTAAGAAATGTTTCCCTAAGAGTGGGGACAAGAACACTCTTTAGGTCAAAGAACATGTATGTTATTTTACTTTATTCATGGCTTGTACCAGACCCTAACAAGGTCCACAGGATGGGCTCCAAGGTTGCTCCTAGATCGACGGACCTAGTAACCTAGTAGGTTCGGGATTAGCTACCTCGGATCTATTTAGGATACGTATGAATGATGTATGTGGTACAATGTCAGGCCCAATATGTTGAGATTATGTTTAAGTATATAAACTATATGTTTCCAAAGAGCATCCTGCATATACCATTTTATGTTCATTGAATTATCATGTTTAGAGACAATATACTGTTGCGATGAAAATGCTAAGTTTATGTTCTTTTCCTAAATTGATCATGTCTCTACTTTAAATAAATGTTGTGCTCATATGTTGTTTAAACGAACATGTCATTACTTTACGTTTAATTCATGATGCATGTTTTTATGAGTAGGAAAGGACCTTACTAAGCCTATGTGCTTACAGTTTACTTTCCTTGTACTGCAGAAAAGGACAAGGAATGAATAAATTAAAGGGAGCAGTAGGAGGGGAAAAGATGTGTGTGGCAGTGGCATGGTGGAAGAGATCATTTTTCATATACGGACTTATGCATGATTTTCAGTTTATGTGTAAACTGTTAGGAGACGTTAATGGTTTCTATGGTTGTTACTGATGTTTATTTTTATGAACCTCAAAATGGTTAATACATGTTTAGTTAAATAAATTGCTAGGACCTTTTCCCATGATTAAATTGTTAGGTTGATTGGGTTAATGTAATTAGTATTAAAAGTTGTAAAGTTTTTAAATGCTTCCGCTGTTATATGCATGAATGTATGAACGCGTAGCGCCACCGCCCATCTATAGGATGTGTGTTAGGAGGACGGGATCTTATGCAGGTTGTTACTGAACTCCAGCATCAAGTCATTGAACAACAGAAAGTGATAAATGCCTTAATGACTCAGCAAGGAAACCCTAGTGGACCACCAGGGGACCAGCAAGTGCATCCAGATAGGCCTGCAGCTACACCAGTACCACCTGGAGGCTCTGGCCTGATAGTTCGACCAGAAGATTACCTGATCCAGTGGCAAAGGATGAAACCGGAGAATTTCTTGGGTAATTGTGAACCATGGGATGCCCAGTCCTGGTTCAAAATGGTGGAAAGCATAGTAGAGCTGCTGGATTGGCCTGAACATGAAAAGATTAAGTGCACATCCGGTGGGAAAGAATTAAAGCAAAGAGGCAAGTAAACCAAATGAGATGGACGGACTTCGAAGCTGAATTTTTCGAAGAATTCTTCCATATGCGAGTGACCAACAAGCACTACGATGATTTCACCGGGTTAAGGCAAGGTGACCTATCAGTTAACGAAGCAATGAAAAGATTCAACTAACTCGCATGCCTATGCCCAGAGTTGGTCAGCACAGAAAAAGAAAGGGTCAGACTTATGCTGAAGATGCTTCGACCTGAGATAGCTTTGAACGTGGCCGGCGGAGTGAATAGACCGCAGACCGCAGAGGAGCTGTTTAGTAGTGCCCTAATCACCGAGCACTACCTGAACAATATTAACCAAAAAAAGAAGGCGCTGAGTGAAGGCAAGAGTCAAGGCCAGCCAGGAGGTCAGAAAGCTCAGGGTAACTGGAAAGGAAACCACAGTGGCAAGAGGAAACAATGGAACGACTCTAAAGGTGGTCCAGCGAACAAACAAGCCAAGATTCCCCAATGTACTACATGTGGGAAACTACATATCGGGGTGCGCTACAAGGACACAAATAGATGCTACCGCTGTAGACTGGAAGGACACAGAGTCAAGGACTGCCCTACCCTGGTTCAGGCACCTCCTCAGCACTATGCCCAGTACAGGGGTGCTCCTTCACATCTACACCAGATGCAAGCTGCAATAGAAGGTACCCGGATAAGCCAAGGGAGATTGGAAGCCTCGCCAGTTGCGACGAATGCCAGGGTTTTCTCTTTCACTAAGGAAGACGTGGCGAACGATTCTACTATTGTCACAGGTCAGATAATTCTGTATTATTTGATACTGGTGCAACACGCTCGTTTGTCTCTTCGCCTTTCACAAGGAAGATTGACATACCCCCGCAAGTTTTGGATTGTGAGTTCTTAACCACCCTGCCCTCGGGAGAAGTGATGCCTTCTACTCATATGCTGCGAGCCACACCCATCAGAATTGAAGAAAGAGAACTCTACTGTGATTTGATAGTGCTCGACATGCAGGATTATGATGTCATATTGGGCATGGATTTCTTAAGCAAGTACGGGGCTTCGATCGAGTGTCGTAAGAGAAAAGTGGTCTTTCAGCCTGAGGCAGAACCTATGTTTGAATTCATTGGAGAGCCAAGGAATAGAACCTATAAATTCTTATCAGCTCTAAAGGCATTCAAGATGTTAGACAGGGGATGCACTGGATTTCTAACACATGTGGTTGATACAAGTCAAGCCGAGGACCAGAAGCTAGAAGATATCATAGTGGTATGCCACTACCCAGAGGTATTTCCTGATGAACTACAAGGGTTAGCCCCTGATAGGGAAATTGAATTTGAGATCGAATTAATTCCTGGTACTCACCCGATCTCTAAAGCACCTTACCGGATGACACCGACCGAATTGAAAGAACTTCAGGGACAGCTACAGGAGTTACTCGACAAGGGTTTTATTCACCCTAGTCACTCTCCATGGGGAGCTCCTCTTCCGCTCAGAAGAAGAAGGATGGGACTATCTTTGTGCATAGACTACCGAAGGCTAAATAATGTGACGATCAAGAATATGTACCCTTTACCACGGATTGACGATCTGTTCGACCAGTTAAAAGGTGCCACCGTCTTTTCAAAGATTGACCTCAGATCTGGCTATCATCAAGTGCAAGTGAAACCAGATGATATACCGAAGACAACTTTTCGAACAAGATACGGACATTATGAGTTCGTAGTCATGCCTTTCGGAGTGACGAATGCTCCTGCTATGTTCATGGACCTGATGAATTGGGTATTCTCGACGTTTCTTGACAAGTTCGTGATCGTCTTCATTGACGATATCCTCGTCTATTCGAGAAATCAAGAAGAGCATGCCGAACACCTGAAGATGGTATTACAGATTCTTCGAGAAAAGCAACTATATGCCAAGTTCTCCAAATGTAAATTCTGGCTCGATCAAGTATCTTTTCTGGGTCATATTATATCCAAAGACGGAGTTATGGTAGACCCAAGAAAGATTGAAGCTATGAGTAACTGGAGCAGGCCAAAGAATGCTAGCGAAGTGAGGAGTTTTCTCGGATTAGCGAGCTATTACCGGAAATTCATAGAAGACTTCGCCAGAATAGCACCTCCTATGACAGCTCTCACCCGGAAGAACAAGAAGTATGTTTGGATGGAGGAATGTGAGAAGAGTTTCTTGGAGCTGAAAAGGAGACTTACAAGTGCTCCAATCCTTACTCTCCCAAAGAACGACAAGAGCTTCGACATGTACAGTGATGCCTCCGGATTGGGACTCGGAGCTGTACTTATGCAGAGGGGTAAAGTTATTGCCTATGCCTCTAGGCAACTCAAGGAAAATGAAAAGAACTATCCCACTCATGATTTAGAGCTAGCAGCTGTGGTCTTCGCTCTCAAGGTATGGAGGCACTATCTGTATGGAGCACAGTAAAAGATTTATACGGATCACCGGAGTCTGCAGTATTTCTTCACTCAGAAGGACCTCAATATGAGACAACGCATATGGATGGAGCTCGTGAAGGACTATGACTGCGAGATCTTTTACCATCCTGGCAAGCCAAACAAAGAGGCCGATGCACTCAGCAGGAAATCCAGTGCCACCTTGATGTCCTTATCGGTATTGTCTCGACCACTGGAGAAGGAAATTATGCGCTATGGAATCGAGGTTATTTCCGGGCAGCTTTCGACCATGGCAATAATACCAGCACTATTCGATGACATATTCGAAAAACAAAGTGATGATCCAAGGGTACAGAGGATCAAGCAGGAGATCCTAGAAGGAAAAGGCGAGGGTTTCCGTATCGCCAATAGCAGAGTATTATACCTTAGGGATCAGATATGTATCCCTAACGATCCAGAACTACGCAAAAATATATTAGAGGAGGCTCACAGAACCCCCTATTATATGCATCCGGGATCCACCAAAATGTATCAAGACCTGAAAGAGATGTTCTGGTGGTCCAGTATGAAGAGGGTCGTAGCTCAGCACATCAGTACCTGCCTGACCTGCCAGCAAGTTAAAGCAGAACACCAGAGCCCTGGAGGAGTTCTGCAACCTATCCAAATTCCGGAGTGGAAATGGGAAGACATCTCTATGGATTTCATTTCAGGTCTTCCCAGGACTACGAACGGATATGACGCTATATGGGTTATCGTTGACAGATTGACAAAGTCAGCTCATTTCCTAGTGATCAAGATGACATATTTGATTGAGCAACTGGCTCAATTATATGCTAAGGAAATCATCAGACTGCATGGTATTCCCAAGACAATCATTTCAGATAGGGATGGTCGCTTTACTTCACAGTTTTGGGGATGCGTTCATAAGGCACTTGGCCCGAAGCTGCGTTTCAGTACCGCCTTTCATCCCCAGACAGATGGGCAAACAGAAAGGGTGAACCAAGTACTGGAAGACATGTTACGAGCTTGTGCCTTGGATTGTAAAGGGAGTTGGTGCCGCTACTTATGTTTAGCAGAATTCGCTTACAATAATAGCTACCAAGCTACTATCGAAATGACACCTTATGAATCATTATATGGGAGGAGATGTAGGTCTCCGATCTGTTGGTACGAAGGTGGTGAGAAGAAAGAGATGGGACTTCAGACGGATTTCATCGATGACACCACCCGAGTGATACAAAATATCCGCCAAAGAATAGAGACTGCTCAGAGCCGGCAGAAGAACTATGTGGATCAGTGATGTAGACCTTTAGAATTCAATGTCGGAGATTTGGTATTTCTCCAGGTAGCTCCTATGAAAGGAATAATAAGATTCGGGAAGAAAGGAAAGCTATGTCTGCGATACGTAGAACCGTACAAGATCCTGAAAAGAGTTGGTAAGGTAGCTTACGAGCTAGGACTACCTCAAAAGATGTATGATATTCACAATGTGTTCCATGTCTCGATGCTTAAGAAGTGCATTTCCAATACCGACCAAGTGATCGAGCCACAGACAGTGCAAATTCAAGAGGACCTGAGCTATGAAAGTCGACCTATCCGGATACTAGACCGAGAAGTCAAAAGACTAAGAAATAAAGAAGTACCATTAGTGAAGGTCCTATGGCAAAGTCAATAATACAAAGAAGCCACCTGGGAACGTGAGGATGACATGAAGAAAAAGTACCCCGAGTTGTTCTAAGTTTCGAGGACGAAACTTTTATAAGGTATAAGGGATTGTAACATCCCAAATTTTAGTTACTATATTTTTATTTAAAGGAAATATATATATATATATATATATATATAGAAATAAGAATAAAAAAAAAGAATAAATAGTTCGTAGTCGAGGCTTGAACCATGAACCGTTGATTTGGGGGAATAGGCTTCCCACCACTAAGTCATAAGATTACCAATGAGTAGGATATAACAGAATATATCTATTGGTAGAAAAAAAAGAAAGAAGTTGATTAATCTAGCTGATCATTTAAAGGGATAATTAGGTTAAGAAAAATCCTAATTTTTATATATATTTCTTTTCTTTCCTCTCTCTAAAACCTCACGCTGACCTCTCTCTCTCTCTCTCTCCCTCGTTTTTCTTCCAGCCGCCGAATAGCCTTCTCCCCTCTCCTTCCCTAACCCTCCGACCTTATCTGCATGGCGCTGCGCCGATTGTGAGAGCAAGAGGTTCCTGCATGGTGCGCCGCCGAGGACGAGGGAACGAGTCCGATAAAGGGCGATGACGAAGAGGAGGATTGGAAAGAAGGAAGCCGCCAAAGCAAGGAAGAAGGTTGTCTTCTCTTTAGATAATTCAAGAGAGGATTTTCAAGAGGGACTTGGTAGAGGATCACACTAAAGCAAGGAAACACATAGGAGGTCTTCTCTTTGCGAAGTCTAACGGTATAAATTGGTTAAAAAGCGTAGGAAGTAAGTATCCCCTCACCTGCAGTATAAGTGCTTACGATGTAATGTTGTATGCTTGATTTTGAACGAAGGAATCTAGAACTATGTGTAGAAGGTTCAGCTAATAGGATTAGAGAAATTATTCTTGTTGAAATTCTTCCACGTTATGCATGTTAGATGATGATTTCTATTTATGTTAGCTTAATTTTCCTTATGTCACTACCTTATGCCATGTTAAATTGTAGTCATGCTAATTTATGCTATCCTACATGCTTATGTTTTCACCCATGTTAGGCATGACTTACGTATATGAAATGTCTAAGAAATGTTTCCCTTAGAGTGGGGACAAGAACACTCTTTAGGACAAAGAACATGTATGTTATTTTACATTATGCATGGCTTGTACCGGACCCTAACAAGGTCCACGGGATGGGCTCCATGGTTTCCCCTAGGTCGACGGACATAGTACGAACCTAGTAACCTAGTAGGTTCGGGATTAGCTACCTCGGATCTATTTAGGATGCGTGTGAATTATGTATGTGGTACAATGTCAGGCCCAATATGTTGAGATTATGTTTAAGTATATAAACTATATGTTTTCAAAGAGCATCCTACATATACCATTTTATGTTCATTGAATTATTATGTTTGGAGACAATGTACTGTTGCGATGAAAATGCTAAGTTTATGTTCTTTTTTTAAATTGATCATGTCTCTACTTTAAATAAATGTTGTGCTCATATGTTATTTAAACGAACATGTCATTACTTTACGTTTAATTCATGATGCATGTCTTTGTGAGTAGGAAAGGACCTTACTAAGCCTATGTGCTTACAGTTTACTTTCCTTGTACTGCAGAAAAGGGCAAGGAATGGATAAATTAAAGGGAGCAACATGAGGGGCAAAGATATGTGTGGCAGTGGCATGGTGGACGAGATCATTTTTCATATACGGACTTATGCATGATTTTCAGTTTTTGTGTAAACTATTAGGAGACGTTAATGCTTTCTATGGTTGTTACTCATGTTTATTTTTATGAACCTCGAAATGCATAATACATGTTTAGTTAAATAAATTGCTAAGACCTTTTGCCATGATTAAATTGTTAGGTTGATTGGGTTAATGTAATTAGAGTTAAAAGTTGTAAAGTTTTTAAATGCTTCCGCTGTTATATGCATGAATGTATGATCACGTAGTGCCGCCGCCCATCTATAGGATGTGTGTTAGGAGGACGGGAAGGGTGGGCATTACAAGAGCATGCTTAGTAAGTTCGTTCAGTAGGAAGCAACTTTATGTTGCTCTTTCCACAACTGAAGCAAAATTCATAGCATTAGGTGAATGTGTGGCACAACTATTATGGATGATGCACACACTTAAGGATTTCGAATTAGATTACAAAAAGGTCAAAACATTAGTTGATAACATAAGTTAAATAAATTTAACTAAAAATCTAACACATCACTCACACACTAAACACATTGATGTTAAACATCATTTTGTAAGAGATCATGTGGCAAAAGGTATTATTGAACTCAACTATGTTGAGTCCAAATCTAACCTTGCTGACATCTTCACTAAACCACTTCCGGAAGCAGAATTTAGTATGCTTAGAAGACAATTAGGTTTATGCTTGGTAGATTAGCATGTTTTCATACTCATTAATCAAATTTATTTTAAAAAAAATAATATTATATTAATTTTTAAAGAAAAGTTAAAAATCAATCTAGGACAATTTAGATTTCATGAGCCTATAGATTTAAGTAAGCCTTTGCATCTCATAAACACCTAGGATTACCTATTTGTGTATTGATCCACGAAGATGGGCGTGAGATGTTAGGATTGCAACCCTGGTTCAAGATGTAGATCAAGTGCATCGACATGAACCAAAACGGGATTTACAAGAGCAAATCAATCATTTCGTTGACTAACTCTAATTCAAAGTTTGATGGTTAGTTCAATATCATTTGAGCTAGTAAAGAGTTGGATATTTGCTTTAAGGACAATTTTTACATGTGTATTTATATGTATATAAAAATAATATTTGGAAAATCATGCTCAGACATATTCTCTATCATAGTTGCATCATCTTGTTCATTTTGAAAATTTTAAGATTCACTTGAAAGTTTTAAAAAAAAATTTTGAAAGTATTGAAAATTTTGAAATTTTTGAAAATATGTTATTATTCAGGGGGGGTTAGAAAATTTTTGAAAAGATTTTGAAAATATTTGAAAATATGATAATATTCAGGGGGAGTTAGAAAAATTTTGAAAAGTTTTTTAAAATTTTGAAATTTTTGATAATATGTTATTATTTAGGGGAATTAGAAAATTTTTTGAAAATATGATATTATTCAGAAGGAGTTAGTCAATTTTGAAAATTTTTGAAAAGTTAAAAATATGTTGGAATTTATAAGTATGTTTAGGGGTTGTTAAAATATTGATAATTAAAAATTTGGAAAATTCTTTTGAAACTTTTTATAAAGGGAGGGATCCTATTTTTAAATAAAGAAAACCTCAAAGAGGAGGATTGATTTCAAAACTTAAGCAATTTTTAGCTTAATATTCAATTTTCATAGTTAAAACACTTTAACTCTCAGCTTTAAAGTTGTGGCATCTTAGACTTGGTTTTTGATTTTGATGTATGCCAAAGGGTGAGAGAGGTAATATAAAGTTAGAGAGAAGAGAATTATTGAAAGGGAGATATAAACATATATATATATATATATATATATGCGTCTCATCCATATGCATCGTTTATATATGTCAAAATTTTAATATTGTTGTCTTATTCTCCTAACTTTAACTGATGTGTTGTCATACATCAAAAAGGAGGAGATTGTTGATCCAGTTAGCATCACTCCTTGGTTTTGATGTATGAACTGTATTTAAAGTTAGGAATTACTTGTATTCTAATATCAGTATTAATTGTGCAGACTTAACAGAAAGTCCTAGTAGGTCATGATGACTAGAGTACATCACATGACATTCCACAACACATTACACCACGAAAAAACTCCACATACATAACACACATACGGAAAATCCAAAATGACCACAAGAGTCTCGAGGGTGAGATGAGATGTCAGCCAGCGGTGCTCCAAGTCGTTACAAAGACTTCTACCTGTTACCTGGGTGACAGAAAAACTCAGGGTCCGTGGTGGTGAGTATAACTCAACAGGTAATAGGAAAAACATGTATATATCAAATATCACATATAATTCAATAGCATAACCTAAAAGTACCACAGGTATAATAGCACAGCAAATAAATACATGCATATACCTTCTAACCAAATAAACAACGTATAATGCAAACATACCTGAAAGTCTGCTACGCTACTCTAATCCAACCTGAGAATATATCCAACTATATAACAGGAAGAGTAATACTAACTCACAATATACTCATGATACAGGTTAAGGTATCTAATGGTCTGTCCAACAAATATACAAGTATCCGATACACAACCAGATAATGTGATGCAAGAAGCATGCATGAATATGATGTACAACCAAATGCAGCAAGCATAGTACAATCAAATGCAACATCACAATAAGCATATATATATATATATATATATATATATATATATTAATCACAACCATCCATATATATATATACATGCATATATGTATATATATGGTAATATGCAAAGCATAATAAGATACGACAATGCAACATGCATGGTCATGCCTACACACTCCTACTTGCTACCACGACCCCAGTGTGGCCTAGGTGGCACGACATGACAACTGTCCCAACTCAACACCCACCACTGCTCTAGAGTGGTCGAGTGGGCAGTATGATCAAGTAGCATATGAGCGTAAGGAGCTCGCTGCACAATAGGGGTCCCTACTGCTGGCCACTCCGACTGACACTACTAATGAGTGGTCGAGTGTCACGCTCCCAGGACAACTGCACACAACTCCAACTACCACCGTCTATAGTGGTAGAGTGCAGCACAACAAATGCTTTGCTCTCACACTAGTTACTCCTCGGGAAGTAACCTAGGAGGCAATATGACTGACAACTCTCTCAACCCCAAGAGAGACTATGTCATTAGAATGCATTCAAATGACATGAATGTACTGTCACACGTACAAATATCTACCATAGACTCTCTATTCAACAGAGAGTCATACCCATTTGATCAATATACTCTCTATCCTGTAGAGAGTCGTACTCAACTAATCGACAAACTCTCTATCCTATAGAGAGTCGTACTCAAATGATCATAACTCTCTATCCAATAGAGAGTCGTACTCAACTGATCGACGGACTCTCTATCCAATAGAGAGCCATACTCAACTGATCATAACTCTCTATCAAATAGAGAGTCATACTCGACTAATCATATCAAGCTGGGACCACTGGTCCGTAGCGATACACTAATCACCCTTCACTTAACCATTACTCGACACATGGTTGGTAATAAGTATGCAACATATGGGTATTGGAATAAATCCTACCTTTAGGGCATTACCTACCCACGGATGAACCTTTACCCAATTTACAAATCAGGTTATCATCCGTACTCCAACATCTACATCCTGCTAAACATTTATAGATCTACCTACATCACATCTGTAACTCCTTAATCATGAAAAAGGAAAATGTGATATCAATATTTGAGCATATATAGCCAACGACAAGTATCAAGCATATGGATAATAAGAGCAGGGTCATGATAATATGAACATATAATATGCTTATATCTATGTCTAAATCTGAAATGTGAATACATCTACCGACCAGGGTAGGAAATTACCCACCTGTTGATGTAGAGTATCTCGAAATATAATTTGCCTTCACTTCCAAGAATTGATCTCGATTCAACATCCTGCACACAACATAGAACATAATTAAGTTCTATCGTACATCGAATGATTGAATCGAATCCTATATCGATCATTATATACAAATCAATTGCCTCGATACTAATTAAAGTCTCGATCACACATCCAACATCACTTCGGCTATATCACCGTAAGTATACACACTAGATCCAATTAACAATTCACAATAATCTAAATCAACAGTTAACTACTTCCCTTCAACATATCATTGTTCACCAATCTTTCAGTATCAACCAACACCGTAAACATGAACAACTCATCCATAACTATTAATCATCGAGTCAATATTAGTTCAACTATAACGTAGTATACATCCATAATTATGACACTTAACTTACAACTTTCCTATACTGCATATACTCCACCATTACACTATTATCATCTATCCATAATCGGTATTCTCTAATAGAACAACATCATTCTCCAGCTATTAAACATCAATTCAACTAAGACATCCACTATAATTATCATACCACAATCCAAGCATCAGATAAACCGATGAAGAACTTACCCACTCGAGTCTTCTCTCACAAAAGTCGCACAACCGACAATTCTCCAGCACCAGCCCACACTACAGGACACGCACAACCCCCACATCACATATAAAACCCTTCACAGCCTCACACAACTGGCGCTCCATGCTCACAGCCAACTCCATCAACAGGAAATCCACTCCAGAGATCACACTACTGCCAATCGATCCACAGAATCATACTTGACAGAAAAAGAAAGAGGGAGATCCAAATATATACCAACAAATTAAAGCTACGCTGGTAGTACTCCTCCCCCAATCACTCTGTTCGTCGGAACTCCTCCTACTACCCTAGCAAGCCAGAATCACAAGAGTAGTTCACGATATGAAAATAGGAAGAAATCTCTGCCGATCTCCAAGCTCCCAGTGAGGCCACTCGCTCCCCATGAAGACACACGCCGGAATCTCACATGGGGAAAGCCATGATCGACGGTGATAGGGAAGGCGATGTTGTTGTGCTTGCACGCAGGGACGGTAAGACGGGAGGTGCTCTGCTCGTGGTCGCGAGTAGCTGTGGATGGTTGTGGAACGGCGATGAGGTGAGGAGGACGGCGCGTGAGAAACCGAGAGGGGGGGAAAGAAGAAGACGTGATCGGAGGAAATGTGCGGTAGTGGAGAACGAATCGCGCGGTGGAGAAAAAGGGGAAATTGGGAGACGGATCTCGGCTGGGAAAAAAATGCTCACGTGGAGAAGAAAAGGTTTGACAATGAGAAATCAAAGAAATGGAAACAGCCCACGGCTCGACGTTAAGAAAGTAACGGGTCGAGTTTGGGATAACGGATCAGTTTTAATTAAACCCTTGCTTCATTCAATTAAAGGAATTAATCTAAATCAAGGTTAAGATGAAATTAATTCCTAACCATTCTTCATTAATTTAATTTTTCACAATAATAATATTATTCCTTTTTCCCTCCATTTTCGGTATTTTACAAAAGAACTCCATCTGTGAGTATCTTTAGTTCCACTAGACTTAGAGTACAGGACTATGCCCTATACCAAGTCGTAGTGAATTGTATTCTGCCACTCACCACTAGGGGCATTGCTATGATGCGCCCTTATCACTCATTTTTACTTTATGCACTTAGTTATAGATTAGATCTAGACATTAGTTTACAGATGTTTCATTCCATCATTCATCATTCTAGGTCAGCTACTAGCAGGAAGACACATATGCCTTATTGCCATATCATCACATCTCTCTTAGCTGCATTATGGTTTGATGTTACCACAGGTAACATCAAACAACTTACTAAGTATGACATGATAGGGTCTAGGCAGTTTGGTTTAGCGAAAATAGGTTTAGATGAAAATAATATCCTTAAATGGAAGAGAGATGGTTCTCAGCCCCAGCCCTAGCCCCAGTCCCAGCCTGAGCCAGAGTAGGAGCATGAGCCAGAGATTGACCCCGAACACCACTCCGTGTCCCAGCATCAAGAAGCCCTAGGATTTGACAATCTATCACCATTTCTTGGTATTCCAACACCTCCTACTGTAGCATATAGATTATCGAGGTTGGAGGATGCGATGCAGTGCCAAGAGAAGCAGCATCTTGAGATGATGCAGATATTGCAGGCGTAGAGAGAGGATCATCGAGAGATGATGGAGCTTCTTAGGTCTTGGGGCATGGGTCCTCCTCCTCCACCTTCTTTTACTGACTAGAAGTGTTATGTCACTTATTACTATTTGAACTTAATAAATTTAATATTTAAATCTTGTGTGTGAATTGTTTTATGCTTGGTAGATTATGATGTTTTCATACTCATTACTCAAATTTATTTTGAAAAATAATATTATATTAATTTTTAATGAAACGTTAAAAGTCAATCTAGGACCATTTAGATTTCATGAGCCTATAGATTTAAGTAAGACTTCGCATCTCACAAACACATAGGATTACCTGTTTGTTTATTGAGCCACGAAGATGGGCATGAGATGTTAGGACTGCACCCCTGGTTCGAGATGTAGATCAAGTGCATCAACATCAACCAAAAGGAGGTTTACAAGAGCAAATCAATCACTTCGGTGCCTAACTCTAATTCAAAGCTTAATGGTTCATTCTATATCATTTGAGCAAGTAAAAAGTTGGACATTTTCTTTAAGGAATATTTTTAGATGTGTATTTATATATATATATAAATAATATCAGATAATTCATGCTTGGACATATTCTCTATCATAGTTGCATCATCTTGTACATTATGAATATTTTAAGATTCACTTGAAAGTTTTTAAAAAGAAAAAGAAAAATTTTGAAATTTTTTGAAAAGTTTTTAAAAAATTTGAAATTTTTGAAAATATGTTATTATTCAAGGGGAGTTAGAACAATTTTGAAAATTTTTGAAATTTTGGAAAATATGTTATTATTCAGGGGAGTTAGAAATTTTTTGAAAATGTTTGAAAAGTTTTTGAAAATTTTGAAATTTTTAAAAATATGTTATTATTTAGGGGGAGTTAGAAAATTTTTGAAAATATGTTATTTTTCAGGGGGAGTTAGAAAATTTTTGAAAAGTTTTGAAAAGTTTTTGAAAATTTTGAAAATATGCTATTATTTAGGGGGAGTTAGAAAAATTTTGAAAAATTATCTAAAATTTTGAAAATTTTGAAAATATGATATTATTCAGAAGGAGTTAGTAAATTTAAAAAAATTTAAATATTTGAAAATATGTTATTATTCAGGGGGAGTTAAAATTTTTTTGAAAATATGATATTATTCAGAAGAAGTTAGTAAATTTTGAAAATTTTTGAAAAATTGAAAATATGTTGGAATTTATACGTATGTTTAGGGGTTGTTAAAATTTTGATAATTAAAAATTTGGAAAATTCTTTTGAAACTTTTTATAAAGGGAGGGATCCTATTTCTAAATGAAGAAAACCCTATAGAGGAGGATTGATTTCAAAAGATAAGCATTTTTTAGCTTAATATTCAATTATCATGGTTAAAACACTTTAACTCTAAGCTTTAAAGTTGTGGCATCTTAGACTTGATTTTTTATTTTGATATATGCTAAAGGGGGAGAGAGGAAATATAAAGTTAGAGAGAAGAGAATTATTGAAAGGGAGTTGTAAAAATATATATATGCATCTCATTCATATTCATTTCTTATATATGTCAAAATTTAAATATTGCTATATTATTCTCCTAACTTTAACTGATGTATTGTCATACATCAAAAAAGGGAAGATTGTTGATGTAGTGAGCATCACTCCTTGGTTTTGATGTATGAAACGTAGTTAAAGTTAGGAATTACATGTGTTCTAATATTAGTGTTAAGTGTGCAGACATAACAGAAAGTCTAGTAGATCATGTTGACCGGATACTAGGCAGTTGACTTGACAGATCAGAAGGATCGGACACCGGGCCTGAAGTCCATATGGGTCACGTGGACCAGACATTTGGCATGAAGATTGATTGGATCAAGAGATCGGATAATTGCCAAAATGTCCAGCTGGGTCAGGCAGACCGGACAGCTGGTGGAAGCCCTGGTGGGTCAGATTTAATGTCAAGAGTGGTAAGTCCAGCAGGTAGCCGGTAGGTAAGCCTCGAGTGAAGAGGTGAGGTCGAGTCCTTTGTAATGGGACAAAGCTAGGCGTCGATCCGACGTAAAGTCCTCATGGGACTTAGTAGTCGAGATTGAGCAGTATTACTACTGCTATCACATTTGATTTTATGTATTTGTGCTAATCTCATTTTGCAGGTATTAGTCGACTGAATGTACTCTAGTTGACTGAAGTCTAGTCGACTTTGATTGTTTTAGTCGACTGGATATATACATGGCAGGATTAGCTAGTGATCGGTCAAAGATCTGGCACTATAGGTGGAAAGTGTTTTAGTTCACTGGGGAGTTTCAGTCGACTGAAGTGGGAAACTTCCCGATGCGGAGGTGGGTGACCTAGAGTTGACTAGAGAGGTTCCAATGATCGAAGACCAGATTCCATATCAATGATGATCATTGGAGTTTCGCTAGAAAGCATTGATCAAGTGGAAAATGTTTATAAAATAAGTGCTCGACCAGATCTGAAAAAGATACTATTACAACGCCGAAGTGATGTCAAAATTTACTCTCACTCACAAAAGCTTCGAATGTTCAACAAGGCGCTTTTCCGACACCTCGTGCCTACATCCAATCCTTCATTTGTGTCGGTATAAAGTAGATTATAAGCTTCTTTATTTATTCGCAAGTGTACTTAACTTCAAGAGAGGGTAGTGTGTTACCCTTCTCTTATCTTTACAAAAAGTGAACCCCTCCGAAGTCGAGAGTTCTCGAATCAGAGGGTACTATAGTGATTGCCCATCGAAGTACCTCTCGAAAGAGCTACGGGCCTTGGAGTAGCAATCCAGTTAGGGTTATGAACCAAGTAAAATGACTATGATTGAATTGTATTTAATTTCCACTGCGTAATTAATGATAGTGAAAGCCCTAGAGCCAATCATGTGATGATTGTTGTATGGACTTTATTGTATCATATTCCTATTTATAAAGGCATGGTTATTATATTTACTTGTAATGGTGCCAAATAACTAAATATAATAATGTCCTTGAGTAGTAGGTTCTTATCTATATCAATCGATTGGTTGAATCAATAATGAGATGATATAGAGAACACTACTCTTAATCATTCCTAGTCAAGTATTAAGATTCAGGGACAATGTTAATGCATAGAGACTAGCATGTAGGTCAACACGATGACTTGATCTCACAAGTCATGGATATGAGATATCAAGTTGACACATGGGTATGCATTGAAGAATGTATACTGAATGACCCGCCATGAGAAAGTATCATGGATCGTTATATGAGTGTCATATACTTTCTCATGTGGCTATTAGTATGAATATTAGTCCTTAGACCTGAAGTCCCCATGGTTCCCTACATAAAGAGTTGCATACTTTGGCTTCGTCAAACGTCACCTGTAAATGGGTGGACTATAAAGGCGATTACTGGGTATGTAACAAATTATGCGGAGGGATGTGAGTGATGTAGATGGGATCTATCCCTCCTATATGATGGGAGTGACATCGATATTCTTGATAGAGTGAGACCACGAAGTGCATGGCCATGCCCAAATGAGTCAATATGAGATATTGAGCTCATTTGATTAGAGTGAGTCTACTTGGAGTTCAAGATATAGATTGTACCGAGAATGACACGGTCTATGCCTCGATTGGTAAATCTAGATGTCAAGGATAGAGGGACATTTTCACATATTGTGAGAGTCACAATTAGTAGTCACAAAGGTGATGTTGGAGCTCAACATACTTGTAACTTGGGTAGAAATGATGTGTTGCTAGATACCGCTCATTGTTTAGGTTCCTAAATCGGTTTAGGGACATTGCCAACATTACAAGAACCTATAGGGTCACACACATAAGGGCAATTAGATGGAGATTAGGTTTATATGATGAACCATGAGGATTTGGTTCATGGGATGAACCAAATTGGATTAAGAGTATCCTAATTAGACTAATTGAGTTGGAGTCGATTTGATTCAAGTGTTGAATGAGTCTAATTTAGATTTGATTCATTAAATCAATTTAAATTAATGAATAGAGATTCATTAAATTAAATTGACTTGAATCAAATGGTTAGATTTGATCAACCATGGGAGATAAGAGGTCAATTTTAACTTGACTTGAGAGGGAAGATGAAAGGTCAAGTTTGACTTGACCAAATGCCATGTCATGATGATGACTTGGCATGACCAGCCATTGATGATGTTCCACATCATCATTGACTTATCATATGGTGCCACCTCATGGGGAGACCAAGAGACATTGGAGTTACAATCATGCATGTAACCCCACCATTCCATGAAGTGGCCGGCCACTTGATTCCATTAGATGGAATTGATTTGGTGGGTTACTAAAACTTCATCTTCTTCCTTAGATCATCCTCTCAAGCTCTCTCCCTCTTCTTCCTCATCTTGCCGTGAGAATCTAAGGAGTGCTAGCACACTCAAGATTGCTTTTTTCCACCTATTGCTTGTGTGGATACCAATAGAGGAGTGTGCACTTGACGCTCTTGAGTTCCGGCGAAGCTTTTGGACGAGCGGGATTTGGGAAGGGCATCGCATCGAGGGTAATGATCTCAGCTTATAGATCTAAGGTAGATCTAGGGTTTTTAGTAAACACATACATGTTTTAGTTTTAGCAACGCAAAGCGGGCTCAAAGTCCAAAGTCCAACAAAGGGTATCGAGCCACGCAAGCATGTATGTGTTTCATTTTTGTAATTTTTGTATTAGATATAAAAATTACAGATAATTATGTTTCTGTAAATTTCCTATTTTTATAGAATTTTTGTGTATTTTTCTCGAAGAGTCGAAGCAACGAGTGTTGGGACACTTGTAGTCCTCAACCACCGAGAAAACTCTCCGAAACGGTGAGTTCTCACTTTAGGTTTTTTGGACAGCGACTTAAGTCGCTGTAGGAACATAGTAATGACGCTCGCAAAGTTTATTTTGTGAGTAGGGGTGCTTCCCCTATCCCCGAAAGGATCCTTGTCCCGCGATCGCGCCCGGAAACCAATTAGCGGGACCGTTATGGAGAGGTGACTCATAAAATTGAAAAAAAAAATAGGAAAAATTATAAAAAATTTCTGTAAAAATACATAATTTAGAATTATGTATAATTCTGTGATTGTCATAGCCGAATGACCCCAATTTGATTGGATTATGATGTGTTGTAATTCATAATACGGCCTGCGTGCCATTTTTGTGGTTGTGCATGTTGTATAGTGTATGCGACCTGCGCGTCATACCTCTTCTTTTGAAATTCTAGTTGTAAATAGTTTTAGACTCGAATGTAACTCAAGTTTCATATTTGTAATGTACAAAATGGATCGGTGGAAAGTCCACTTGTAGACGAAGTTACGAGAAGGGTACCAACGACACATGGCGGTCAAAGGAAGCACTTGGAGAAGCCGCTAGCCTTAGGTTGACCGTCTGATCTTCTCATTGGCTTGAGAAGATCGTAGTAGGGTCATGACCACATCATACTTAATTATATATATTTATGTTGATATATATATATATTTGATTTTGCTTGTATGTATGTGATGCATGCTAGTAGAATAATGCTTGTATGTATATGATGCATGCTAGGATATTTTTCTTGTATGTATATGATGCATGCTAGAATAATGCTTGTATGTATGTGATGCATGCTAATATAGGATAATAAAGGCCTTAATGCGTATATGATACACATTACTATTAGATTAGATCTTAATCGAATCAACTCGTAAATGCCTACCAAGTCCTTGATACCCATCACTACCTCGATCATTTGTAGATGTTGAATCTGCCAAAGCAGAGCAACGCATATTATCTTAGTAGGGTGTGGAGGGACAATCTTGGTCCTGCCAATCACGTCTTGGGTTAGAGTAAGCTCAATTAGATTGAGTAAAACTAGTTAACTCAATTGGATCGAGTAGAACTATAGGCATATTCCAATCATTGGAAAGATAGGATAAGATCGCATTTACACTAAATCTTGGGTGATTTAGCCAAAGCTAACTCAAGGTCTTTTGTAAATGTGGGTCTTGATCCTATAAACAAGAGTTGCATAGAGATGTAATCGGTAATGTGTTACCCACCGATTGTACTAAGTCTTGGGCGATTTAGCCAAAGCTAACTCAAGGCTTAGTATGATGTGGATCTTGTCCCGCAAGAATTATAGCTAGTTTATATGAATCTAGTAATGTGGTTTGACCACATCCATAACTCGATTCTATAAAATTCCTATAATTCAGTGGGAGCATCATTTGATTAAAAGTCTAATTAAATGATAAAAGGAATATGATATTAATTCTCTACATTGTATGTTGTAGATAACTATGTCGACAAACACGAACACTCTCTCTATGCGTTCTGTCCTTAAGAAGGACAAGCTCAATGGAGCAAATTTCCTGGACTGGTACAGGAACCTGAGAATTGTTCTCACCCAAGAAATAAAGTTGTACGTCCTGGAGCAGCCCATTCCGGAGGCACCTCCTGCCACTGTCTCACGAGCTGACAAAGATGCTTACAAGAAGCATCAAGATGATGCATTAGATGTGTCATGTCTAATGCTCGCGACCATGAACTCTGAGCTTCAGAAGCAACATGAGTTCATGAATGCTTATGATATGGTTGAACATCTTCTTCAACTATATCAAGGACAAGCAAGGCACGAGAGATATGAAGTCTCTAAGGCATTGTTTGACTCCAAAATGCAAGATGGGACTCCCGTAGGTCCATATGTACTCAAGATGATTGGGTACGTAGAAAACCTACAGAGATTGGGATTCCCCCTTAGCCAAGAGCTAGCCACTGACTTAATCTTGCAGTCTTTGCCGCAAAGCTACAATCAATTTGTCATGAATTACAACATGAATGAAATTGATAAGCCACTGCTTGAGATGCTCAGCATGTTGAGAACTGCTGAGCTTAACCTTAAGAAGGGAAAATCTGATGCCATTTTGATGGTGCAAAAGAAGAAAGGCAAGGGCAAGCCTAAAGGTAAGGGAAAGTCCCAATCCAAGGGCAAGGGCAAGGAATTGAAACCCAAAGGAGGGGTAGCCAAGGAAGGGGCTTGCTTCCACTACAAGGAAGCTGGACACTGGAAGCGTAACTGCAAGGCATACCTAGAAGATCTTAAGAAGAATAGAAGTGAGACTTCTACTTCAGGTATAAATGTTATAGAAGTCAATCTATCTATTTCTTCATCTTGGGTATTAGATACCGGATGTGCATCACATATTTGTACCAATGTGCAGGCGGTGAGAAACAGCAAGACATTGACAAAGGGCGAGGTGGACCTACGAGTAGGCAATGGAGCAAGAGTTGCTACTGTTGCTGTAGGAACTTATGATCTATCTCTGCCCTCTGGGCTTGTACTAGAATTAGATGAATGTTGTTATGTGCCTGCCTTAACTAAGAACATAATTTTGATTTCTTGTTTGGACAAGAAAGGATTTACATTTATAATAAAGAACAAATGTTGTTCAGTTTATTTGAATGATATGTTCTATTGTAGTGCACCTCTAATGAACGGACTCTACTTTCAAGACTTAGAGAGCCCTATCTATAACATAAGTACCAAAAGCTTCAAGTCAAATGAGTTGAACCAAACCTATCTCTGGCATTGTCGCTTAGGTCACATAAATGAGAGTCGCTTATCTCAGCTCCATAAGGATGGGATGCAAGACTCATTTGATTTTGAATCATATGAGACATGCGAGTCTTGCCTTTTAGGCAAGATGACCAAAACTCCCTTTAGTGGACATAGCGAAAGAACAACAAATTTGTTAGGACTTATACATAGTGATGTATGTGGCCATTTCAATGTTGCTGCTAGAGGTGGTTATAGGTACTTCATTACATTTACTGATGACTCCAGTAGATACGGTTATGTGTATCTCATGAGACATAAATCAAAATCCTTTGAAAAGTTCAATGAATTCAAGAATGAAGTACAAAACCAGCTTGGCAAGAGTATTATGATACTTCGATCAGATCGAGGTGGTGAATATCTTAGCCATGAGTTTCGTGACTATCTAGCTGAGTGTGAGATTCTATCCCAACTCACTCCTCCTGGAACACCACAGTGGAATGATGTATCCGAAAGGAGGAATCGTACCCTATTAAATATGGTACGATCTATGATGAGTCACACATATCTTCCTATATCCTTTTGGGGATATGCTCTAGACACAGCAGCCATTACCCTTAACCGTGTACCATCCAAGGTTGTGATAAAGACACCATATACGATATGGACAGAGAGAAATCCCAAGATGTCTTTCATGAGGATTTAGGGTTATGAGGCTTACGTTCGACGTTAAGTCTCAGACAAACTGGGACCCAAATCCGATAGGTGCTATTTTGTTAGATATCCCAAGGATACAAAGGGATATTACTTCTACATTCTCAATCAGCACAAAGTGTTTGTGCCAAAGACTGGGGTTTTTCTAGAAAGGGATTTTGTTTCTAGAAAAACTAGTGGGAGTACGTTCGATCTTGAAGAAATTCAAGATAAGGACCATAGAACTGAGGCCTTGATGGAGGTTGAACAGGAACCACAAAGTGTTGTGGGTGATGAGATTGTTGCACAAAGGGTTGTGGAACAACCAGCTGTTAATGTAGACCTACCTCTTTGCAGGTCTGATAGGGTACGTCGTCAACCTGAGAGATACTCATTTCTCTTGTCTGACCATGATGACGTTATGCTCATTGAGAATGAGCCTACCTCCTATCAGGAAGCTGTGATGAGCCCAGATTCTGAGAAATGGCTAGAGGCCATGAGATCCGAGATGGAATCCATGTACACCAACCAAGTATGGACTTTGGTTGATCCACCTGAAGGGGTCAAACCCATTGGGTGTAAGTGGGTCTTTAGGAGAAAGACTGACATGGATGAACTTACTCATACCTATAAGGGTCGATTAGTGGCTAAAGGTTTCAAGCAAATTCATGGTATTGACTATGATGAAACCTTTTCTCCAGTGGCGATGTTAAGTCCATTCAGATCTTGCTTGCTATTGCAGCATACCACGATTATGAGATCTGGCAGATGGAGGTCAAAACCGTATTTCTGAATGAAAACTTACTCGAGGATGTGTACATGACACAACCTGAGGGTTTTGAAGATTCACAGCATACTGGGAAAGTATGCAAGCTACAAAGGTCCATTTATGGGCTAAAGCAAGCCTCTCAGAGTTGGAATCTTCGATTCGATGATGCGATCAAATAGTTTGGTTTCATCAACAATGAAGATGAACCCTGTGTCTACAAGAGGGTTAATGGGAATACAATTGTCTTCCTTATATTATATGTGGATGACATACTACTCATTGGGAATGACATCCCTTCACTACAGTCTGTGAAGACTTGGCTGGGGACGTGCTTCTCAATGAAGGACTTAGGTGAAGCAGCCTGTATTCTAGGCATCAAGATATATAGAGATAGATATAAGAGATTGCTTGGCCTAAGTTAGAGTACATACATTGACACGGTATTACTACGGTTTTCCATGTAGAATTCAAAGAAGGGACTTCTACCGATGTCACATGGTGTGAATCTTTCGAAGACTCAAAGTCCCTCTTCTATAGAGTAGAGAGACCGCATGGATAAGATCTCTTACCCATCTGCTATAGGATCTATCATGTACGTCATGTTGTGTACTCATCCTGAGTTCTCATATGCTTTGAGTATGACGAGTAGATACTAGTCAGATCCAGGTTAGCGTCACTGGATAGCAGTCAAGAATATTCTTAAGTACTTGAGAAGGACTAAAGAATATTTCTTGATATTTGGAGGTGATGAGGAGCTAGCTGTAAAGGGTTACAGCAATGCCAGCTTCCAAATTGACCAGAATGATTATAGATCGCAGTCAGGGTTCGTGTTTTGCTTGAATGGTGGAGCTGTGAGCTGGAAGAGTTCGAAGCAAAACACAGTTGCTGATTCTACAACAGAAGCCGAGTATATTGCTACATCTGAGGCAGCAAAGGAGGCAGTTTGGATCCGCAAGTTAATTACATAGCTTGGGGTGGTTCCTAACATAGCAGATCCCATAGAGCTTTATTGTGACAACAATAGAGCGATTGCATAGGCTAAGGAACCTCGCTCACACCAGCGGACCAAACACATACTACGGCGCTTCCATCTCATTCGAGAGATTATCGATAGAGGAGATGTGAAGATTTGTAGAGTACCCACAGAGGCTAACATCGTAGATCCCTTGACCAAGGCTTTGGCACAGAAAAAGCATGATGGTCACACTAGGTCATTGGGTATTAGATACTACGGTGATTGGCATTAGTGCTAGTGGGAGATTGTTAGTGAAAGCCCTAGAGCCAATCATGTGATGATTGTTGTATGGACTTTATTGTATCATATTCCTATTTATAAAGGCATGATTATTATATTTACTTGGTGCCAAATAACTAAATATAATAATGTCCTTGAGTAGTAGGTTCTTATCTATATCAATCGATTGGTTGAATCGATAATGAGATGATATAGAGAACACTACTCTTAATCATTCATAGTCAAGTATTAACATTCAGGGACAATGTTAATGCGTAGAGGCTACCATGTAGGTCAACACGATGACTTGATCTCACAAGTCATGGATATGAGATATCAAGTTGACACATGGGTATGCATTGGAGAATGTATACTGAATGACCCGCCATGAAAAAGTATCATGGATCGTTATATGAGTGTCATATACTTTCTCTTGTGGCTATTAGTATGACTATTAGTCCTTAGACCTGAAGTCACCATGGTTCCCTACATAAGGAGTTGCA
Organism: Wurfbainia villosa; assembly: GCA_025175895.1. Lineage (NCBI taxonomy): Eukaryota > Viridiplantae > Streptophyta > Magnoliopsida > Zingiberales > Zingiberaceae > Wurfbainia > Wurfbainia villosa. Next base: position 69,069,410 of record CM045994.1, on the reverse strand, counting down.
TACTTTGGCTTCGTCAAACGTCACCCGTAAATGGGTGGACTATAAAGGCGATTACTGGGTATGTAACAAATTATGCGGAGGGATATGAGTGATGTAGATGGGATCTATCCCTCCTATATGACGAGAGTGACATCGATATTCTTGATAGAGTGAGACCACGAAGTGCATGGCCATGCCAAAATGAGTCAATATGAGATATTGAGCTCATTTGATTAGAGTGAGTCTACTTGGAGTTCAAGATATAGATTGTACCGAGGATGACATGGTCTATGCCTCGATTGGTCAATCTATATGTCAAGGATAGAGGGACATTGTCCCATATTGTGAGAGTCACATTTAGTAGTCACAAAGGTGATGTTGGAGCTCAACATTCTTGTAACTTGGGTAGCAATGATGTGTTGCTAGATACCTCTCATTGCTTATGTTCCTAAATCGGTTTAGGGACATTGCCAACGTTACAAGAACCTATAGGGTCACACACATAAGGGAAATTAGATGGAGATTAGGTTCATATGATGAACCATGAGGATTAGGTTCATGGGATGAACCAAATTGGATTAAGAGTAATCCTAATTAGACTAATTGAGTTGGACTCAATTTGATTCAAGTGTTGAATGACTCTAATTTAGATTTGATTCATCAAATAAATTTAAATTAATGAATAGAGATTCATTAAATTAAATTGACTTGAATCAAATGGTTGGATTTGATCAACCATGGGAGATAAGAGGTCAAGTTTGACTTGACTTGAGAGGGAAGATGAAAGGTCAAGTTTGACTTGACCAAATGCCATGTCATGATGATGACTTGGTATGCCCGGCCAATGATGATGTTCCACATCATCATTGACTTATCATATGGTGCCACCTCATGAGGAGACCAAGTGACATTGGAGTTACATGCATGCAAGTAACCCCCCCCCCCCTCCCCCCTCCATGAAGTGGTCGGCCACTTGATTCCATTAGATGGAATTGATTTGGTGGGTTACTAAAACTTCATCTTCTTCCTTGGATCATCCTCTCAAGCTCTCTCCCTCTTCTTCCTCATCTTGCTAGAGCATCTAAGGAGTACTAGCACACTCAAGATTGCTTTTCTCCACCTATTGCTTGTGTGGATACCAATAGAGGAGTGTGCACTGGATGCTCTTGAGTTCCGGCAAAGCTTTTGGACGAGCAGCATTTGCGAAGTGCGTCGCATCGAGGGTAATGATCTCACCTTCTAGATCTAAGGTAGATCTAGGGTTTTTAGTAAACACATACATGTTTTAGTTTTAATACATCTTCGCACGGATCCGTGGCCGGACTTTCGGGGTTTTCGCAATGCAAAAAGCAGTTTTTACGGCTCGAAAATTCCAACACTTAATAAGTTTTAAATTAAAGAAAATTATTAAAATCCGAGATTCACCCCCTCCCTTGGATTACTGCAATTCTGCAAAGATGTGTGTGTATTGATATACCTTATACACATTTGAGATGTTAGGAAAATGAGTTAAGTTCAATGTGCTTATATGATACATCCAAATAAACTTAAACTCTTTCAATCATATGATAAATCATGAGAAAAGTTAATGTATAAGTCATGTGCATTTCACCCATAGACCATGATTAAAATTAAAGTTTGAAAAATATCAGTGAAGTCTATCTTTAGATAGCAATTACCATTGAGAATATTGAAACAAAGTTAGGCAAAAACAATTGATTTTTCAACGGTTTTGAACTTTGTATCATTCTTGAAAAATAATGGATATTTTAATGTAAAATTATTGTTCACCCTTTGTATTAAGCACGAATAATGTTTGTGTGAAATTTCATGATTTTTTAAAAATTACAAAATTATTTATGCATTTTCAATACTCCTTTAAAAAGTTTGATTTCTGCAAATTACATACCAGTCGACACCCGCATGTAGCAGTCGACTGGTGGTAGTGGCAGTCGACTGGTCACTGATAGAGTCGACTACTGATGCTGATTTTGGCTGAACAAGATTTGTTTATCTAATTATCAGCACCCCTAAGAACCCTAATCACTCTTAACCCTATGATATGCTTAAAGAGCATTGGAAAGGTAATATGTTCATTGAAAATGAATAGGATAATTAATTAGGGTGAAGAATCAAATTTTAAGGGAGGTTAAAGTTAAAGTTTGAACTTTTACTCTTATTTTTTGATCATTTAGATTTCCAATAGGCTTTGGAACTCTTTAAGGACTTTGTTGGTGCAAGGGAGTAAGCCTTTAGGGGGAGTTTGTTATGGGTTAGCCTAACTTAAAGGTATTGTCTGTTATGTTTGAGAGGTGTCATAAGGCAATCGTCTTATGGTTGCACTATTTATTTGATAAATAAAGATTCACTATTTAAGTGCACCTGTCGTATGTATTTTATTGGATCTTAAACTCATTTACTGAGTGTCAGCGATATGATTCATAGCATGAGAGAACTTGTGATTGGATCACAACTAGTGAGTATCTCTACATGTGTAATTATGAATGTTTTGATATAATCACTAGTCGATGAATTGATGAGTTCGGACATCATCGATTATGGGAGACTAGTACGGGTTATACTCCTTGGTTTATCCAAATAGCAGCTCCTCACTGGTTGGAGACATTGAGATGTCGAGAGTTAAACGTAGATGTTAGTTATGGTAACTAGTTCATTAGAGTGACCACTGTAAGACTTCACATGGTTCTCTGCATATAAGATATGTCAGTGAAGCTCTTACTGCAGCTCGAGTGCGAGTTTCCTTCGACTTGAGGTATTCAAGTCATCTTGGTCATGGAAACTTATACTTTGACATCTTAGTCGATACATCTCTACAGAGGTGTGGGTACATGATGATTGGGTATAAGTCAAAGTGCCTGAAGGTGATTGAATAGCTAACAAAGGATTCACCACTCCTTGTGAAGAGATGTATATCCTATGGTCACTCGTCAGGATTGTTACTCAAAGTCTTTGTCCAAAGCATTGCTTGTCAAGAGTATGATACTCTTGGATACATGTCGAAGAAATTAGAATCCACTGGACGAGGAAGTAAGACATAGGCTAGGTGTGTCGTAGTCAGCCTAGTGGGGACTGACACATAGACCATGTCCTAAACCAAGTGGATATAAGATGAGTGAAAAGGAACGAGGCACGATTCACTATAGCTGTTGAAGGGTTCGAAAATGGTTCCGAGATCAACAATTGTTTTTTCGGTTAATTGGGGATCATGATGTACTACTAGATGTCACTCATGATCATTCCATAATTAAGGGTTAATTATGGACGACAAACATAAACTAAGAACCTATTAGGTCACACGCACTACGAATCCTTCGAAAAGATATAAAACGAGTTTGAGAATTGGATTCTCAAGATCGAGAGAGATCAAGTTTGGTTGGACCAAACACATGACAAATATGGAAATATTTGTCAAGTCAGAAATACGACAGGAGCACATCTTAAGAAGATGGGTTGGACCTTAAAAGATTTAATTATAAACAAAACTCATTTGGTTTTAATTAAAAGGGCCCTCTTTTGGTTAAGGGCCCAATTAGGATTAGTGCTTATATAAAGGGATATAAAGGCTAAACCTAATGAATTGAAGTCCTTAAGGCCCTCTTCCTCAACTTAGCCGAACTCTCTTCCCTCTTCCTTCTTCTTTGTCGTTGACCCTAGCAAGGCTCCCTCTTGTTTAGGTCTGTCCAACTCCTCCCCTTGGAAGTGGTGAACTCCAGCCAAGTCTTCCTCAAGGTGGATTGAACATTCGGCCAAGGCTTGGAACAAAGGTTTCTTCCTTTGTGCCCTTGGCCGAACCTAGGAGAATTATAGTTTGGTGTTCCGCCGACCATTAAGGAAACAAGGGCTGTTCCCACCTCTTTAGAGGTCAGCCACTCTAGGTATTAGGGATGTTATTGTCTCTTATTGAAGCTTCAAAAATAGCGGCTAATTCTGACACGAATCGACAAACTTATGAAGGTTGTTCCATGACTCGTTTGTGTTGCAAAACAAGTCAGTTATTCCTCTCCAGTCACCTTCTTGCTTCATCAAGTAGCGAAGATAAGGTCAAACTCGTGGCTTTAAGAAATCGTCCCTCCGAATATTTGGTGTGGATACGAGTAGAAACGAAGCTCCGTGAGCATCGTATGGTTGATACCCTTCCGGCTCGCCATCATTCGAAAGATATACATAGAGTAAAATTTATTTTATTCTTATTGTATGTAAAATTTTATTTGGCAGATATGTCCGCACGTGTTGCAATCCTGTATGGGTGGGTTTGAGTGTTGTAATAATTTAGGAAATTATTATATTTTTCTTCCACTACGTTCGTTTGTGAAATGACAAAAGCACATCTACGCATCAGACGTAATCCAATAGTGGTATCAAGCTTGACCGTGCTTCGACATATTAGTAAAATAGGTTTTACGAAGTCGTAGTTGGTCATAGAATATTTTTGGAAATTGTTCTATTATGGAAAATTTTCCGTTTTTGGAAAGTTTTCTAATTTGTTAAAAATATATCCAAATTTCAAAAATTCAGAAATAATTTAGGAAATTATAATTCTGGAAATATTTGATCAAGAAATATTAATATGGAAAATGTTTCCTAAATAATTAGATTTTCTTGATAGGTATTTATTTCTTTAAATAAAGTATGTGATTAAATTATTAATTGTTTCCTAATTTAATTATGGAATTTTGATTTATGGAAATCAATATTCTATAACATATTTTATTTTTGAAAAATATTTACCAAATAAAATATGAAATTAAATTCACAATAAATTCCTTATTTAATTAGCGAAACATGATTTAAGGAAATCAAGATTCTAAATCATATTTTATTTCTAATATATTTCCTAGATAAAATATAATATTAAATTCGGATTTAAATCCTTATTTAATTAAAGAATCATGATTTATAAAATCTATATTCTAAATATATTTTATCTTTAATATAATTCCCAAACAAAAATATGAGATTAAATTTTGAAATTGTTTTCTAATTAATCAAAGGAATGTTGATTTATGGAAATCATATTCCTAAACATATTTTAATTCCAAAATAATATAATGACAACTATGGCATAATCATGTCATATCATATGCCATGATTAGATGCATTTTTCTATGTGTATGTTATGACATGTCATCGTATATGTCATGTGTGCGATGTTATATAGGTAGAACATATGCATGAGGATAATACCTAAAACTCTTATACAAATTTTAAAGCTTACACCTACCGTTAATATGGCAGTCGACTGATGTCACTGTGCACGGGCACAGAATGGAGTCAACCTCGTTGAGGACTCGACTGGTTGACATCAGTCGACTGAGGGGTGCCATCAGTCGACTGATGCCAGTACCGTTGGATAGTATCCAACGTGGAAAGTGGCCGTTATTGGGCAACGGCTACAGCACCAGTCGATTGATGGGTGCCATCAGTCGACTGCTCCTGTGTCAACGGGAAGAAACCCTCTTCCTCTATAAAAAGGAAAGGGTTGGGGCTTTGGGGGGTTAATGCTTGAACGCCCAACTACTCTCAAAGTGCCCTAAACGATTTCCACTCTTCTACTTGCTCTAATCTTCATTTCATTGTAGAAGAGTGATCTTGATTGTAAAAAAGGTTACCTCCACCTAGCTTTGTGCAAAGGAGAGATCTAGTGGATAGATTGCGGAGTGATTCACCGTGGATGAATCGAACCGTGGATTAGCGGCGTAGCCGTGAACCACGTTATATATCCGTGTTTGTATTGTCTTTGTTTTATTTCTATTTGCTTGTCTTAGTTTATTGCTTCCGCTTGCGCTAACGTTTTCGTAGACGAGCAAAATATGACATCCAACGAACGAGGGCTATTCACCCCCCTCTAGCCGGCCAATCGATCCCCAACAAGTGGTATCAGAGCCAAGTCGTTTGTCGAGGACTAACCGCCGCAACAAACACTTCATCTAAAGATGGCCGGCTCAAACATCCACCCACCGAAGTTCGACGGTGAATTCTCTTGGTGGAAAAAGAGAATGGAGGTATTCTTCGAAACCGACTTTGAAATATTGTTAATTATGGAAAACGGTTTCGAGTTGCCTAGGAACGAAAATGGGGAGCCATTGGAGAAATCAAGGTGGAGCAAGAGACAAAGAGAAGAATACTTGGCGAATTCAAAGGCCAAGCACCACCTATACAATGTCCTTCCCCAACAAGAAGTAAATAGAATAGGGGAGTGCTCAAGTGCCAAAGAGATGTGGGAGAGATTGGTTGAACTTCATGAAGGCACTTCGGAAGCCAAGCTAGCAAGAAGAGACCTCCTCCGCTCCCAACTATCAAATATTAAGCTTGAAAAGGGAGAAAAGGTAACCTCCCTACATTCTAGAATTAAAGAAATATTAATTGGGCTAACAAGTGTAGGGGAGAAGCTATCAAACCGGGATATGGTAATGAAGGCCATAGATGCCTTTCCCCGGTCCTCAAAATGGAGCTCCATGGTGGACTCATTTTACATCTCCAAGAACCTAGAAGTGAGCACCTTGGAGGAATTCTTTTCAACCATGGAGCTTCATGAGACAAGGCTTGAAGGTATACAAGAAGAGCCTAGAGTCCAAAATTCAGGGGGAGTAGCCTTGATGGCAAACAAGGGGAAGAAGAAGATGGAAGTTCCCTCCTCCTCCGATGATGAAGCATCTTCCTCCTCCTCCATGGATAGCACCGAAGAAGCCTATATGGTAAGGAGGGTAAGACGGGCTTTAAAAGGTTTTCATTTTCATAAATCTAATGATAGGAATAGAAGACCAAGGGGGAAGGTCATATGATATAATTGCCAAGGAGAGGGACATATAAGGGATAATTGTCCCCTCCTAAATAAGAGCAAGAAAGAAGAAAAGAGGAAGAAGAAGGGGAGCAAGAAAAAGGAAGAAGAAAAGAAGGCAAAAGGAAAAGGGAAGGTCATGGCACTCAAAGCCAAGACATGGGATGACGTTGCCCCCGCCTCCTCATCCGAAGAAGAAGAGCATGTCTACTCCAATCTAGCACTAATGGCTCTTCATGACTCGGATTGCTCCTCCTCCACCGAAAATGAAGAATCAAGCTCAAGTGGGGAGAGCTCAAATGAAGGGGGAGCCTCTACATCCTCATCATCCGAAGAAGAAGAAGACATGGAAACTATGGTAACGAAAGCCTCTCCTAAGAAAATAGTTTCCATAATTTCTAGTTTAACTAAGGACTTATTTGGCATGAAAAAGAAAAATATGAGCATGCTAGATAAAATTAAGGCATTGGAAAATAAGCTAGAAAATGCATGCTTAAATGATAATGCTTCTTCTTGCCATAATGATGCATGCTCACATGATAACTATATGCCATTTAATGTTAGTGATGCATGCATGGATGAAAATAGGGCACTAAGGGAAAAGGTAGATTATTTAACAAAAGCCCTAGAGAAATTCACCATTGGCTCCAACACCTTGAACATGATCATAGGGAGCCAAAGGGCAAGTTTTAACAAAAAAGGCCTAGGATACAAAGAGAAGAAAAATGAAAAGGCCTACAAATGCCTAATAGCTAGGGAACAAGATAAAAAGAAAGTAATTGTTAGAAAATGGATCCCCAAGGAATATCTAGTGAACCCAATAGGAAAGAACTTATTTTGGGTTCCAAAATCCATCCTTAAGGGTTAGAATAACCCTAGGGTAGTCAACCACATGGACCTAACCTATATCATATTTTTGTAGGATATCGATTGGCCGGCTAGAGGGGGGTGAATAGCCCTTTACGTTTGGATGCCGGTATTTGCTCGTCTACAAAACTAATTAGCGCAAGCGGAAGACTAATAAAGATAAGCAAATAGAAATACAAGAAAACAAACGCTAACAAAGAATGTAACGTGGTTCACGGCTACACCGCTAATCCACGGTCCCCGATTCGTCCTCGGTGAATCACTCCGCTAAACCAATCCACTAAATGGTCTCTCCTTTGCACCAAGCTAGGTGGAGGTAACCTTTACAATCAAGATCACTCTTCTTACAAATAGAATGGAGTAAAAGCGGGTAAGAAGAGTTTAGAGCTTGTGGGGCACTAGGAAGATCACTTGGAGCATAAGCATTAGCCTCTCAAAGGCTTACACCCTCTCTTTTTATAGAGAGGGCTGATTTCTTCCCGTTGGCCGCCATCAGTCGACTGCCGCCCTTGGCAGTCGACTGTCGTCACTACAACGGCCTCCGAACACGTCGGATCCCGACCGTTGTAGTCCAACGGAACTCTTGCGATCGATGGACCTCATCGATCATTGCTTCTAGTCGATCGCCTATCGGCTCACGAACGCAATGGCGAAACCCTATTGATCATCGATTGTGCGTTGAGCCAATGATCGCCTAATCCGTCGATGTATACGGTCGAACTCACTCGACTCGGCGATCGCCATGACATGGCAGTCGACTGGTGTCGGGAAAACCCATCCGACACTTGGCCACAGGGCCAAGTTTCACCTAAGAGCTACCCTTCCCCGGGTTACAATCGCTCACTCTCATTTCTCGGAGTCCCTCGCCTTCGAAGTTCTCTTCGTTCTCGGCCACGTCCCTCGGCAGCATCAGGCGCACGGCTCTACAATGCTCCTTCGCGTCTCTTGCCTCGAAGTCTACTTCCTCCGGCTTCACTCCAAACTTCTCGTCCGGCGGTCCCTCGGATGCTCCAAGCGCACGGCTTCCGCAAAGCTATCCTTCACCGACTCAAGGCACGAGTCATGAGATGTGAAACTCGCCACGGCTCTATGTGCGAATTACTAAGTCCTGCACGACTTCAACGCACATATCACATCAACATATCAAACTAACTTAAACCCTTTGCCACACCATCAAAACCATATTACGACAAGAGATTGCCCTAACAATCTCCCCCTTTTTGATGTGTGGCAATTCGTTTAAGTTAGGTAAAAACATTTGATATAAATTCTAAGGTAAGAAACCATGTAAAGATAAACATGATATAGCAACATGCAACTCCCCCTTAATCCATGAAACTCTCTATGCAAATTTTCTCCCCCTATCATATATTTCTCCCCCTAAAATATATTTCTTCCCCCTAAAATGATTAACTTAAACATAAATTATTTCTCCCCCTTTGACACCATCAAAAAGAATAACACTAAGTCATAAGCTCATGGCATCAAGTATAATGGAGGGAAAATATGACAAGTTGATTTAAAATTGGGTACCACTTGTTGGTTTACAAACTGAAATCGGCCTTCAATGTTCTGATTATAGCCACCACCAATGATCGCTATCAAGATGGCAATGACGCACAAAGGAATCCAAATTTCTGATTTTCTGGACGAATTTCAGAAATGCATTATAAATTCCAGAAAATTTGAAAAATCATGAAATTTGAGGAACATATTTATTTTAAGTATATCTATCAATTAAAAATAGTTTTTCATGAAAACTCATTATATTTTCTTGTTTTTGCCAAAAATCCAAACACTTGAAAAACCACTAGGTTTTGAGCATGTTAGTATCCATTTTAACACCTAGTCTTGCTTTGAATTGTTCCAAAACATGAATACATAGATTTTAGATTAAGAAATTGTTTTGAAAACATATGAAATATCCAACCATGATCTTTGGGCAATATGTCTATGAATTAAACATAAGCCTTCCCCATGATTGGTCTATTATTGCTATTTTGATACTTTAAATGACCATCTAAATGCCATAGGCATTAGTGGACATTTGTATCATCCTAACATCTCACTCATGCTAAGTTTTCAATCAAGGTAGCCTATGGTGAGTGTGAAATGCATCCTAGGGGGTATTTGTATATACTTAACCAATATATTCATGCAATTCTATCATGGTCAAGTATCATCCTAACAATTAACATGATCATAATGACATATATGAATGAATTGTACATTATGATCATGAAATGCATGTTTTCATCAATTTATAACCATGCATTAGGTAATATGTGATGCTAAATAAAGTATTACCTAAAGCATGATTCAAACCTATTTCTCATGATAACGTGCCAAATTTCAAAAACATAAATCATGATTTAAAACATACATAGCAATTACATTAATCATCATGATTTAAGCATTATTACCTATTTATGGGTACGTTATCATCACCCAACACTATCTAAAAAATATTGTCCCGTCATCCTAAGTCAACCAAAATATGATATAGGTTAGGTCCATGTGGTTGACTACCCTAGGGGTTTTCTAACCCTTAAGGATGGATTTTGGAACCCAAAATAAATTCTTTCCTATTGGGTTCACTAAATACTCCTTGGGGATCCATTTCCTAGCAATTACTTTCTTTTTATCTTGTCCCCTAGCTATTAGGCATTTATAGGCCTTTTCATTTTTCTTTTCTTTGTATCCTAGGCCTTTCTTGTTGAAACTAGCTCTTTGGCTCCCTAAGATCATATTTAAGGTGTTGGAGCCAATTGTGAATTTCTCTAGGGCTTTGGTTAAGTAATCTACTTTTTCCCTTAAGGCCCTATTTTCCTCTATGCATGCATCATTAACATCCAAAGGCATATAATCATGTGAGCATGCATCATCATGGCAAGAAGAAATATTATCATTTACATTTAAGCATGCTTTTTCTAATTTTTGTTCTAATTCCTTAATTTGTTCAAGCATGCATTTGTTTTTCTTCTTTGCTCTAAATAAATCCTTAGTTAAGCTAGAAATCATAGAAACTATTTTATTAGGTGAAGCTTTACCATAGTTTCCATGTCCTCTTCTTCTTCGGATGATGAGGATGTAGAAGCTCCCCCTTCACTTGAGCTCTCTCTTCTTGAGCTTGATTCTTCATTTTCGGGTGAAGAGCAATCCAAGTCATCAAAGGCCATCAAGGCCAAATTGGTGACAAAGGCATTCTCCTCTTCCGATGATGATGAAGAGGATGAGGAAGGATCATCCCATGTCTTGGCCTTGAATGCTTTGGCCTTCCCCTTTTCTTTTGCCTTCTTTTCTTCTTCCTTTCTCTTGCTCCCCTTCTTCTTCTTCCTCTTCTCTTCTTTCTTTTTCTTCTCTTCTTTGCTTTTGTTTAGGAGGGGACAATTGTCCCTTATGTGCCCCTCTCCTTGGCAATTGTAGCATATGACCTTCCCCCTTGGTCTTCTATTCCTATCATTAGATTTATCAAATCTAAAATTCTTAAATACGCGCCTCACCTTCCTTACCATATAGGCTTCTTCGGTGCTATCCATGGAGGAGGAGGAAGACGCTTCATCATCGGAGGAGGAGGGGACTTCTATCTTCTTCTTCCCCTTGTTTGCCAACAATGCTACTCCCCTTGAAGGTTGAATTCTAGGCTCTTCTTGTATTCCTTCAAGCCTCGTTTCGTGGAGTTCCATTGTTGAGAAGAACTCCTCCAAGGTGCTCACTTCTAAATTCTTTGAGATATAGAATGAGTCCACCATGGAGCTCCATTTTGAGGACTGGGGAAAGACATCTATGGCCTTCATTACCGTATCCCGGTTTGATAGCTTCTCACCTACACTTGTTAGCCCAATTAAAATTTCTTTAAACCTAGAGTGTAGTGAGGTTACCTTTTCTCCCTTTTCTAGTTTTATATTGGATAGTTGGGAGCGGAGGAGGTCTCTCCTTGCTAGCTTGGCCTCGGATGTGCCTTCATGGAGTTCTATAAGCTTCTCCCACATCTCTTTGGCGCTAGCACATTCTCCGATCCGGTTAATCTCTTGTTGGGGGAGCACATTGAAAAGATGATGTTTTGCCTTTGAGTTTGCAAGGTGCTCTTCCCTTTGCCTTTTGGTCCACCTAGATTTCTCTATTGGCTTCCCTTCTTCATCCCTAGGCAAAACGAAACCGGATTCCATTGTAATCATTATATCAAAATCCGTTTCGAAAAATACCTCCATTCTCTTTTTCCACCAAGAGAATTCTCCTTCAAACTTCGGAGGATGGATGTTGGAGCCGGCCATTTTGAATGTTGCTTGTTGTGGCGATTAGTCCTCGACAAGCTTTCCTTGGCTCTGATACCACTTGTAGGATATCGATTGGCCGGCTAGAGGGGGGTGAATAGCCCTTTACGTTTGGATGCCGGTATTTGCTCGTCTACAAAACTAATTAGCGAAGACTAATAAAGATAAGAAAATAGAAATACGAGAAAACAAATGCTAACAAAGAATGTAACGTGGTTCATGGCTACGCCGCTAATCCACGGTCCCCGATTCATCCTCGGTGAATCACTCCGCTAAACCAATCCACTAAATGGTCTCTCCTTTGCACCAAGCTAGGTGGAGGTAACCTTTACAATCAAGATCACTCTTCTTACAAATAGAATGGAGTAAAAGGACGTAAGAAGAGTTTAGAGCTTGTGGGGCACTAGGAAGATCACTTGAGCATAAGCATTAGCCTCTCAAAGGCTTACACCTCTCTTTTATAGAGAGGGCTCACCGATCACGCTTCTGGCACGATCGTCATTACTACAATGGCCTCCGAACACGCCGATCCCGACCATGTAGTCGAGACGAACGGTGCGTGGTCGAAACCCTATTGATCGGGCCGATCGCGCTTTCGGCAATCGATCACGCCCCAATCCGGCCACCGATATACCGCCGAACTCACTGACTTAGCGGGCCGACCGCCATGACATGGCAATGACCGTGTCGGAAAACTCATCCGACACTTGGCCAAATGGCCAAGTTTCACCTAAGAGCTACCCTTCCCCGGGTTACAATCGCTCACTCTCATTTCTCGGAGTCCCTCGCCTTCGAAGTTCTCTTCGTTCTTGGCCACGTCCCTCGGCAGCATCAGGCGCACGGCTCTGCAATGCTCCTTCGCGTCTCTTGCCTCGAAGTCTACTTCCTCCGGCTTCACTCCAAACTTCTCGTCCGGCGATCCCTCGGATGCTCCAAGCGCACGGCTTCCGCAAAGCTATCCTTCACCGACTCAAGGCACGAGTCATGAGATGTGAAACTCGCCACGGCTCTATGTGCGAATTACTAAGTCCTGCATGACTTCAACGCACATATCACATCAACATATCAAACTAACTTAAACCCTTTGCCACACCATAAAAACCATATTACGGCAAGAGATTGCCCTAACAATTTTGGTTGACTTAGGATCACGGGACAACATTTTTTAGATAGTGTTGGGTGATGATAACGTACCCATAAATAGATAATAATGATTAAATCATGATAATTATTGTAATTACTATGGATGTTTACAATCATGACTTATGTTTTTGAAATTTGGCACGTTATCATAAGAAATAGGTTTGAATCATGCTTTAGGTAATACCTTGTTTAGTATCACCATATAATACCTAATGCATGACTATTATTTGATGAATACATGAGTTTAATGATCATAATGTGAAATTAATTCATATATGTCATTATGATCATGCAGGATGTTAGGTTGATACTTAACTATGATAGAATTGCATGAATATATTGGTTAAGTATGCACAAATACCCCCTAGGATGCATCTCACACTCACTATAGGCTAACTTGATTGCAAACTTAGCATTGGTGAGATGTTAGGATGATACAAATGTCCACTAATGCCTATGGCATTTAGATGGTCATTTAAAGTATCAAAATAGCAATAATAGACCAATCATGGGGAAGGCTTATGTTTAATTCATAGACATATTGCCCAAAGATCATGGTTGGATATTTCATATGTTTTCAAAACAATTTCTTACTTTAAAATATATGTATTCATGTTTTGAAACAATTGGATGCAAGACTAGGTGTTAAAATGGATACTCTTATGATCAAAAACCTAGTAGTTTTTAAAGCTTTTGGATTTTTGGCAAATACGTGGAAATATAATGATTTTTCATGAAAACATATTTTTCACTGATAGATATACTTAAAAGAAATGTGTTCCCCAAATTTCATGATTTTTTGAATTTTTTGGAATTTTTAATGCATTTCTAAAATTCGGTCTGAAAATCAAAAATCCCGAAATTGACGTGCCAGTCGACTGGTATCTGAACCAGTCGACTGATGGACCGAATATCAGACCAGTAAAGCCTGAATTCTGATTTTAAATTCAACTTGTGGTATTTTCTTTCCATTAGACTTGATGTCATGTGTTTTTAACTTAGTAATAATCTTTTTGATGGTGTCAAAGGGGGAGAAAATATTATGTTTAAGTTAATTATTTTAGGGGGAGAAATTATAAAAGGGGGAGAAATTTAGAGAGTTTCATGGAGTAAGGGGGAGTTGCATGTTGCAATATCATGATTATGTTTACATGCTTTCTTTCCTTAAAATTTATATCAAATGTTTTTACCTAACTTAAACGGATTGCCACACATCAAAAAGGGGGAGATTTTTAGGGCAATCTCTTGCCGTGATATGGTTTTGATGGTGTGGCAAAGGGTTTAAGTTAGTTTGATATGTTGATTTGATATGTGCGTTGAAGTCGTGCAGGACTTAGTAATTCGCACATGGAGCCATGGCGAGTTTCACATCTCATGACTCGTGCCTTGAGTCGGTGAAGGATAGCTTTGCGGAAGCCGTGCGCTTGGAGCATCCGAGGGACCGCCGGACGAGAAGCTTGGAGTGAAGCCGGAGGAAGTAGACTTCGAGGCAAGAGACACGAAGGAGCATTGCAGAGCCGTGCGCCTGATGCTGCCGAGGGACATGGCCGCGAACGAAGAGAACTTTGAAGGCGAGGGACTCCGAGGGATGAGAGTGAGCGATTGTAACCCGGGAAGGGTAGCTCTTAGGTGAAACTTGGCCATTTGGCCAAGTGTCAGATGGGTTTTCCTAACACCAGTCGACTGCCATATCATGGCAGTCGACTGCTCTGAGTCGATGTTTCGATCGACTGGTCTAATGGCTGAATCGTTGATCACCGATCGCAAAGATGGGCCGATCGATGGTTTGATCGATTGATCGCCAAAGGACGGCCGATCGATGTCACCGCACGCGGCACGAATGGAGTCGACTCGTTGAGGACTCGATCGTTGACATCGATCGGCCGATCGATGGGTGCCATCACCGATCGACGCGATCGCTGGATAGTATCCAACGTGGAAAGCGGTCGTTATTGGCCAACGGCTACAACACCAGTCGACTGATGGGTGCCATAAGTTGACTGCTCCTGTGTCAACGGGAAGAAACCCTCTTCCTCTATAAAAAGGAAAGGGTTGGGGCTTTGGGGGGTTAATGCTTGAACGCCCAACTACTCCCAAAGTGCCCTAAACGATTTCCACTCTTCTACTTGCTCTAATCTTCATTTCATTGTAGAAGAGTGATCTTGATTGTAAAAAAGGTTACCTCCACCTAGCTTTGTGCAAAAAAGAGATCTAGTGGATAGATTGCAGAGTGATTCACCGTGGACGAATCGGACCGTGGATTAGCGGCGTAGCCGTGAACCATGTTATATCTCCGTGTTTGTATTGTCTTTGTTTTATTTCTATTTGCTTGTCTTAGTTTATTGCTTCGCTGCGCTTAACGCTGTGACGAGCAAAATACGACATCCAATCAGATCGCATCACCGATCGATGGCACCCATTAGTCGACTGATGTCAACCAGTCGTGTCCTCAACGAGGTCGACTCCATTCTGCGTTCGTGACACGCGATATCGCCGACCGCCGCCCTCATAGCGATCGATTACCATCACCGATCGCCATGCCGGGCAAATGATCGATCAACTTGATTCACCACATTAGACCACCAATCAAACATCGATTAGAAGTCGATCGCCATGACATGGCGATCGTGTCGTCGAAAACCCATCCGACACTTGGCCAAATGGCCAAGTTTCACCTAAGAGCTACCCTTCCCGGGTTACAATTGCTCACTCTCATCGCTCAGAGTCCCTCGCCTTTGAAGTTCTCTTCGTTCGTGGCCACGTCCCTCGGCAGCATCAGGCGCACGGCTCTGCAATGCTCCTTCGCGTCTCTTGCCTCGAAGTCTACTTCCTCCGGCTTCACTCCAAGCTTCTCGTCCGGCGGTCCCTCGGATGCTCCAAGCGCACGGCTTCCGCAAAGCTATCCTTCACCGACTCAAGGCACGAGTCATGAGATGTGAAACTCGCCATGGCTCCATGTGCGAATTACTAAGTCCTGCACGACTTCAACGCACATATCAAATCAACATATCAAACTAACTTAAACCCTTTGCCACACCATCAAAACCATATCACGGCAAGAGATTGCCCTAACAGTTGGCCCAAGTCAAGCTCGACCAGAAATTAGATATGTTCGAACCATAGAGATACGATCTCTTGATTAACGGGTTGACTTTAACTTGAAGCATTGGCTTGTTGACCTAACGCCAAGGTCAATGTGGATAGAGGTGAAGTCGGGTGATAATCATTTGATGTATACTTGTTAACATGTTAACAACCCGATGTTTATGGGAACATTCAAATAGTTGATAGCATAATGTGATAGTTACATATACGCAATATGTAATCAGGATACTTGATACCAACCACTATAGCTAAGAATGGCTTGTTGGCCTAACGTAAAGGTTATTCTTATCTATAGTGGATATCAACCCACTCGGAGAAAAACCTATAATCTCCCGAATTCAAAGTAAGTGCTCTTGAATTCAAAAAGTGAGTGGGAGCCTAAGATATAAATTATTTACATATCAAATAATCTCTCTCACATTCTCGATTTTGTATTTCTAGGTTAAACATTTGATAATATCATCTATTAATCTGCGTTCGATTTTGGAATCGAACAAATTAACTGGGTCTAACTTCTTGGATTGGCTTCGAAACTTAAGAATCGTTCTCAAGGCTGAGAAGCTTACTTATGTCCTTGAAGAGCCTCTTCCCACCAGTCTTGACCATGATGCAACTCCAAACCAAATGTTGGCCCATCAGAAACATACGACTAATTCTGATCTTGCCAGTTGCATCATGCTAACGACGATGACTCCTGAGCTGCAAAAGCAGCATAAGCATATGGATGCTTACACGATCATTTACCATCTTTGTGAACTCTTTGATGAGCATTCGAGATTCGAAAGGTTTGAGGTCTTGAAGCTTCTCTTTAACTCGAAGATGGAGTAGGGTTCATCTGCAGTACAATTTGTACTGAAGATGAATGGGTACAGTGAGAGGCTAGGATCACTAGGATTTACGATGGATCATAAATTAAGAATTGACTTAATTCTACATAGTTTGTCCAAGAGTTACTCACAATTTGTGATGAACTTGTTGGTGCAGGGGCACTAGATAATCGAACCTGTGTTTTGATTATGGGAAAGACACAAAGTTAAGTCTACATTGTTATCTCACTAGCTAAATCAAGTGTGCAGAAAATTGTTAAAGCTGGAGCTGAAGGCTAGCGACACCCGGAGGAAGCCACGGTGGTCGGGCGACACTCGAGTGACTTCGGAGGGAGCCGAAGAAATCGAGTGGAAGGCCGGAAGCGAGAGTTACTATCGAGGTAAGCTCGTGTGAGTGAGAGATTGTAAGGTCGTGTCCTCTTTACGGGGATGACCGTAGGCGGCGATCCGACTAAGACTTCCTGTGGAAGGTCTAGGTCGAGATCGGACGGTTAGAAACCGTCGTATTTATCATTTTCCGAGCTAACCTCTTATTGGAAGTGGTTGCCGGGCCGATCACTGGAAAATGGAGCAATCGATCGATGCCCATCACGACCGATGGGAGGCATCACGATCGATGGCGATAATTCAGCGCTTTAGGTCAAAACGGATAACGTTTGACGCGGCCACTTCGCGATAAACTTTGGACAACTTCATGATCCATTCCGAAATAAGAGGAGACAAATTCAGAGGCCAAAGTCTATAAAAGGAGGGTAGGATTCCATCTCCAAATCACATCAAGTTTATTCATCAAGTGCTCCTACAACGCCAACGCTCCAACATCGTCATAACGCCGACGCGACGTCAAGTTTCAATCTTCTTCGTCGGCAGCATATTCAAGTAATATTTTTGATATTGTATTCTTTGTTTTTCTTCATAACGAGGTGGGGTAGGCTTGTTGCCTCATCCTCGTATATTCGGTTTTGTGATCATTGTCTCCTACCTCCAACGAGGAGGAGACGTTATAGTGCTTTGCCCTCCGTACGCGGTCTAGGACCGATAGGGCCTTGGAGTAGCAACCGCTGGGTTGTGAACCAAGTAAAATAAACGTGTTCATTTATTTTCCGCTGTGCTTACTTTGTATATCGAACGAACGAAAAAAAAAAGATTTACGATCGCTATTCACCCCCCCCCTCTAGCAACGCTTCTCGATCAAACAATTGGTATCAGAGCGGGGGCGCTAAGATTTGGTGAAACCACCAATCTAGCACGTTTTGGTTTTCTATTCGTATTTTTCGATTCGTATTTTTTTTGGTCTTTTTCCTCCCGCACTACTAATCCAAGATGAAGTCTTGGTACGTTTCTTTTGGTTGTGTGCTTGCAAGTTTTCTCTCTTGGAGTAGCCGACGGTAAAACGGCCATAACTTTTCGCACAAGTGGACTCACATAAGGATCTACGTACCAAATCGAAGCTCTCAGAAAGATCTATATTTCTTACCAGGGTTTACCCTCGTAGCAAGCTGTTTCCAGCCCCAAAATCCAACGTTTAGTACCCTTTCGGGGACATCGAAGGTCGTAAGTTTCGAGTTTTTGTTAGTTTCTTATTCTCCTTATTTATTTCTGTTTATTTCCTATTATTTCCCACACTACTAATCCAAGACCAAGTCTTGGAATTCTCTTTGGTTTTTATTCGTATTTTGCAAGATATTTAATGGCTCACATTGAGGGGTATAGCACCACCCGACCTCCGTTCTTTAACGGAAATGATTTCCGTTATTGGAAAGGTCGGATGGAGTGTTTTCTAAAAACACAAGTCGAGACTTGGATAATAATCCAAACCGGCTTTGCTCTACCCACCAATGATCAAGGAGAGGCCTTGGATTTCAACAAGTGGAAAAATGCAACCAAGAGGCAAATCGAAGCCGATGCAAGAGCAACCCAAATATTGCAATGCGGCTTGTCCAAGGAGGAACTCAACCGCATCGGACCATTCATTAGCGCCAAAGACCTCTGGAACAAATTGATTTATTTACACGAAGGGACGGTCGATGCTAAGGTATGTAAAAGAGATTTACTTTTAAATAAACTGTACAATCTAAAGATGCAGGATCATGAGACCGCCACCCAACTACATGCGCGGATCCAAGATATCGTCAACGGTCTTCATTCGATCGAGCAAGCCATAGAGAACCGGGACCTTATAAGGTACGCTTTAAATGCTTTCCCTAGGACTACCTTGTGTGCATCCATGGTCGATGTCTACAAGGTCTCTAAGGACCTTTCGAAGCTTAGGTTAGACGAATTATTTTCTGAGTTTGAACTTCATGAGCAAACTAACGTGGTCCGGGCCGAGAGAGGTATTGCTCTACTTGCAGGACAAAGAAGGAAGCCACCTACTAAGCAAGTAGATGAACTCGAACCCAAAGACGAATCCGAATCCGAAGAGGAGGCCATAATAGTCAACATTGTGTGGAGAATAGTTCGACAAGAAAGAAGGAAATTGAAGAATGAGAACCAAAAGAAAAAGGGAGCAAGGAAAGCCTTCCATGCAACTTGGGACAACAGAGAAGACATAGCTTACATGGCAAGAACGGAGGAGTCCGAGTCAGAATCCGAAGCCGAGTCCAACTACAACTCCGACTCCGACCCCGAAGATTATTTCGAGAGAAAACTCAAAGTCGGACCAAAAGGGAAAGTCAAGGTTAATCTCTCCTTAATTAGTACACTTTACAGTACAATTAAAATTCTTACTAGGAAATTGACTAAGTCCGAGTCTAGGGTTGAGTCATTACTTGAGGAGGTTGAAACCCTCAAGCAAGAGGCTACTCTAACCTCTTCAACTAGTCAAGTTCAAGAGGGAAACTCAACCCAAATTAAAAAACTTGAGGAGGAGAATTCTCTTTTGAAAGACCGAGTTCAAGAGGTTGAGGGTAGGTTGGAAAGGTTCACATTGGGATCTAAGAACCTTAATCGACTACTTGGAACCCAAAGAGCCGTGTACAACAAAGTCGGACTCGGATTTAAGTCAAAGACTACGAATAGGTCTTATATGTCTATCGTAAATCGTAGTCATCAAAGAGTCCAAGCATGGGTCCCAAAGGTTTTATTGAACTCACATATAAGGACTAATAAATATTGGATTCCTCAGGATCATGTTCATTATTTGAATAGACCATATTGGTTCAATGGTCCAGGGGGAGCTAACACTAAAATAGTATACCCGAGTATTGAGCAAAATCATTGAATATTTTTCTTTAATTTTTAGAATGGTTAGATAGAAAAAATAGTTAGTCAACTCTTGACAACATAGTATCAGGACGCGGCGAGATGATAGTACGTTAGGGAAACAAAGTCTCGTGTATTCAGGCTAGATAAGGCGTATCTAGCTTGGTGCACTTGATAGAGTAGAACTAGCTGAAGCTACCTCGCCGTATCCTAAACTAGTTAGACCAGAAAGTAACCCTAAGTGACTTAAGTGATATTTTCTTGAATTTGGCTTTGTCTAAGGAAGTGGTCGTTGTTCCGATCAAAGAAGGCCCCTGTGCCTCGCCACGACCTGGAAGCCAGTTTCTCGAAAAGTTACTTAACGATCTAAAGGTTAAATCTGAATCTAACACAAGGTTGACTATCTTTAATCAATTTAAAATCATCTCACAAAACATATAAGGTGAACAAATTCTAAGACACATAGAATGGGTGAGATGTTAAGGATAATTGAAATATAACCTCTTCAAAATACTACTTATTTTCTCAACTATTGTATTTAATAACTCTTAGACCAAAGTTTAGCGCCCCCTACATCTCTTATACTTCATATATTTGACTAAGGGGGAGAGCAAACTAACCTTAAGGGTTATATTATAAACATTTAGATTATTGGTGCAGAGGGACACACCTCGAACCAATCTATCTAATTACTGCTAGACGCATGCTTGGACTTATAGTTGATTTATCTTGATGCATGCATATACCATATTGTTTTTAAGCCCCTATTTTATATACCAAACTTCAATTTTACATAAAAACCCCAACATTTATTTTGATTTATGGCAAAAGGGGGAGAAGAGCGAAAGTTAAGGGGGAGTAACACAAAATTTAATTTATTTAATTTTGAATTATTCAAAACTCACCTAGGGTTAAGGGGGAGTTTTGGTTAAGATTCAAAACTCACCTAGGGTTAAGGGGGAGTTTTGGTTAAGGGGGAGTTTTTGAAAATGACATTCATCATTTACTATACTTGTTTTATGCTTTAATTTTCCTTAACTTTGTGTTCGTTTGCCATAGATCAAAAAGGGGGAGATTATTGGTGCAAGGGCACTAGATAATCGAACCTGTGTTTTGATTATGGCAAAGAAACAAAGTGAAGTCTACATTGTTATCTCACGAGCTAAATCAAGTGTGCAGAAAAGTGTTAAAGTTGGAGCTGAAGGCTAGCGACACCCGGAGGAAGCCACGGTGGTCGGGCGACACTCGAGTGACTTTGGAGGGAGCCGAAGGAATCGAGTGGAAGGCCGGAAGCGAGAGCTACTATCGAGGTAAGCTCGAGTGAGTGAGAGATTGTAAGGTCGTGTCCTCTTTACGGGGATGATCGTAGGCGGCGATCCGACTAAGACTTCCTGTGGAAGGTCTAGGTCGAGATCGGACGGTTAGAAACCGTCGTATTTATCATTTTCCGAGCTAACCTCTTATTGTAGGGAAGTGGTTAGCCGTCGGCAATGATCGCTAGAAAATGGAGCAGCCGATCGATGCCCATCACCGATCGATGGGAGGCATCAGTCGACTGATGGCGATGATTCAACTTTTGCGCTAGGTCAAAACGGATAACGTTTGACGCGGCCACTTCGCGATAAAATTTGGACAACTTCATGATCCGTTCCGAAATAAGAGGAGACAAATTCAGAGGCCAAAGTCTATAAAAGGAGGGGAGGATTCCATCTCCAAATCACATCAAGTTTATTCATCAAGTGCTCCTACAACGCCAATTCTCCAACATCGTCAAAACGCCGACGCGACGTCAAGTTTCGATCTTCTTCGTCGACAGCAGAATCAAGTAATATTTTTGATATTGTATTCTTTATTTTTCTTCATAACGAGGTGAGGTAGGCTTGTTACCTCATCCTCGTATATTCGGTTTTGTGATCGTTGTCTCCTACCTCCAACGAGGAGGAGACGTTATAGTGCTTTGCCCTCCGTAAGCAGTCTAGGACCGATAGGGCCTTGGAGTAGCAACCGCTGGGTTTTGAACCAAGTAAAATAAACGTGTTCATTTATTTTCTGCTGTGCTTACTTTGCGTATCGAACGAACAAAAAAGAAAAGATTTACGATGGCTATTCACCCCCCCCTCTAGCGACGCTTCTCGATCCAACAGAACTATCGGATGAACAATCTTGAATCCACCATTCCCAACCTGATCAATATGCTCAAGACGGTAGAACCTTATGTGACTAAAGAACAGAAGACGGTGATGTTGGTTGACTTCTCGTAGAAAGGTTCTAAGAGGAAGTTAAAGCAACATCCAAAGGGGAAGAAGAAGAAGGCCAAGACTGGAGAGTCAGCTCCAAAGGGCACATGCCATCACTATGGCAAGATAGGCCATTTGCGATGGAACTACAAGATCTATCTTGAGTCCATGAAAAAGAAGTCGGCATCTGATGTGTAGAGGATCCTTGGAAGCTAGAGTGGGGGGGGGGGGTGAATAGCTTCTTTTCGTTTCTACAAAAAAGATTAGCGGAAGCACAACAAAAACAATAGTAAATGAAAATAAAAATACAATGCTAACACAAATCCTTTACGTGGTTCGGATATAAGGCTCCTACTCCACAGTGATCCTTAAGGTGGATCAACCTTAATCAATCTCACTAAGAAGCTTTCTTTTACAACAACCCTCCTCTTCTTACAAAGGATGAATATGAAGTTTATGTTAGTAATATATGAGAGATGTCCTAAGGCAATCGCCTTATGTATGAACCATTTATATGATAAATGAAGATTCACTATTTGAGTATACATGTTTAATGTATTTGATTGGATCTTAAACTCATTTACTGAATGTCCACGATGCGATTCACAGCATGAGAGAATTTGTGATTGGATCACAACTAGTGAGTATCTCTACATGTGTAATTGTGATGTATCAAAATTATCCCTAGTCGATGAATTGATGGATTTGGACACCATCAATTCTGTTGAGACTAGCACGAGGTATACTCCTTGGTGTATCCAAGCAGCTGATTCTCACTGGCTGGAGACATAGTGATGTCCAGAGTTAATCGTGGATGGTAGTTATGGTAACTAGTTCATTGGAGTGACCAACCGTAAGACTTCATATGGTTCTCTGCATATATAAATATGTCAATGAAGTTCTTACTGTGGCTTAAGTGCGATGTTCCTTTGACTTGCGGTATTCAAGTCATCTTGATCATGGAGACTTATGCTTTGACATCTTAAGCAAACATCTCTAAGGAGATGTGGACCCGGGATGATTGGGTGTAAGTCGAAATGATCGAAGGTGTTTGAATAGCCTATAAAGGATTAACCACTCCTTGCGAGGAGATGTATACCCATGGCCTCTCGTCGGATTGTTACTAAAGTCTTTGGCCAAAGCATTACATGTTTAGAGTAAGGTACTCTTCGATATATGTGGAGTAACTAGAATCCGTAGGACGAGGAAATGATACTTGGGCTAGGTGTGACGTAGTCAGCCTAGTGGGGACTGACACAATAGACCATGTCCTGAACCAAGTGGGTATAAGATGAGTGAAGGGAATGGGGCACGATTCGTTCAAGCTACTGAATGGTTTCAGAAATAGTTCTGGATCAACCGTTGATCTTTTGGTTAATTGGGGATCATGATGTACTACTAGGTGCCACTCATGATCGTTCTATAATTAATGGTTAATTATAGACGGCCAACATAAACCGAGAACCTATTTGGTCACATGCACAACGAGTGTAATCCAAAGGATTTAAAACGAGCTTGAGAATGGGATTCTCAGACCGAGAGAAACTATGTTTGGTTGGACCAAACATAAAGAGAGCATGAAATTGTTTCAGTCGCAATGGAAGCGTGGATGGGCCGTGTCTTATGAAGACATAATGGATGGACCAAAATGGTTTGGTTCTAATCCAATGGATGAGAATAAACCAAAGGGTTTTGTTTATATTAAACGAATGAACCAAAGGTTGGTTCGGTTCGTTTTAACTTAAAATAAACCATCATGGTTTGGTTTATTTTAACTTATCTTAATGGAGCGGGTTAACGGGCTTTATGGATATGATCCATTAACCATTAAGAGAATTAGTTCTCTATAAAATAGGGCTTAAACCCTAATCCAAAAACCCTAATTGGAGTTGCCGCCCAACCTAGTTGTGCCGCCCCCTCCCTCTCCTCCACTAGTCGGCGCCAACCCTAGGTGTGCAACCGCCCAGCCTTTGTGCCGCCGTCCAAGTCATTGCCGGCGACCAAGCTTCAGCCGGTGAACACTCCGGCGACCCTCCGGTGATCTCCTATAGGTTTGGCATCAAGGTGAGCCTTTTCTTTCCTTGGTTGGCCGGCGCCTATATCCTCCACCAAGCTGTCCAGTTTTCTGGACAGCTTCTTCTCCTCTCGTCGGAGCGTCGTTTGGACGACGGTTAGTGCTCCGACAGCGGCTAACTTACCGGGGATTTGATCTCCGGTAATCCTCTGAGGTGGGGACGGCGATTCGTCAAACGGTTGACGAATACCTCTCCGGAGAAGCGAGTTTTGAGAACTCGTTTTAGGATCCGAATTTGGATTCGGATCGTGATCATCTCTCGATCACGTCGTCTTCAACACGAGGCTAGTAACCCATGCGAAGACGAAGCTCGTGACTTAGCGAAGTCATCCCGAGGAGCTCGGCGTGGATACGGATAGAGACGATTCTTACGAGGATCGTTCTGGTTGATGTCGTTCCCGCTGCACGTCATACGGAAGGTATAACGTAGATAATTTTCTTTTATTGCAAATTTTAATTTACGGTTATGTCTACACTTGTTGTAATAGTATGCGTGTGTTGTGTGTGTTGTAATAAATATAGATTTATTATTTTTTATTGCTTCCGCTGTGCTCATGTTTACGAAATATGATCGAACACACACACGCCGCGGTGCCGGAAACCCAACAGTTTAGAGAGGGGGAGGGAAATTAAAACACTAGAAAGCTTGGAAAAATCGTGGAGGTTTGAGAAAATGATCAGAAAGTAAGCATTAACCCTCTCAACCACCACAAACTCTATTTTTATATAAAGAGGGCTGATTTTCCCATTGAAGCATGATCAGTCAACTGATGTACATCATTTGTCGACTGCCGCCGCGGTTAACGTCTTCTGAATAGCTGGATTTGCGGGATTCATAATTGTCATCTTCCAACGACACTCTCATCAGTCGACTGATCCATCCATCAGTTGACTAATGGAGTGATCAGTCGAGTGATCATGGACCGCAGTCGAGTGAGACTGATCACATCGCTTCGGGCCGATCGATTGCACATCACCGATCGCTATGACTAGGCAATCGACTGTTCGTTAGCTTTTCAACCTGACTCAGTCGAGCACCATAACAGTCGACTGATACAACGTATCAGTCGACTGATACTTGTTAAGTATGAATAATTCATACTTTAAATGACTCTCTAGACCTAGACTCAACCTTCTAGCTCTTCCTTAAGCCTTGCACCTCCAGGATCCCTCCGAGTCCACGACTTGTTCATCCTTTGTGCTTGCTTCCAAGAGCTTCATTCGGTTTTGTCATGTCTTGGGTTTCCCTTTGCCAAAGCGTGTTTGGACTTTACGCCACCAAGACTACATGCTTGGACTTACTCTGCCAAGACTTGCCTTTGGACTTCCTTTGCCAAGGTCCATTTGGATTTAACGCCGCCAAGACTACATGCTTGGTCTTATGCCGCCAAGACTTACCTTTGGACTTCCTTTGCCAAGGTCCGTTTGGACTTTGCCTTTACCAAGTATTCATACTTGGATTTTCCTGTCACTTAAACACGTTCAAAATTAGATCACAAAGTATTGCCTAACTTAGATGATTATCCAAACATTAAAACATATAAATGCTTGGGGCATTGTTGCATCAACAATCTCCCCCTTTTTGATGTTTGGCAATCATTTAAGTTAGGTCTTTAACACATGCACATAATCATATTTCCAATATGAGTTCTAACTTAAACACTCCTTCTTCCCCTTTGACATACATCAAAAAGAGAAGGATTCATAAATTTAAGAAGGAATTAAATTTGTTGTAATCTTGAACTAAGGTATAAGATTGAGATTAAGCTCCCCCTTAATCCAAGATATGGTTTATGATATGTGAATAACATGTGGAGCAAAGACTAAAAAAAATGAGGTTAAATCCTAACTTTGCACCAACAATATAAGTTAAGAGGATGAAAAAAAAATTATATGAGGAAACTCCCCCTAAAATATTGCATCAAACAGTCCTAAAACTTTTCTATAATGAAGATTATCATGCCATAGTTTTAGGACATTCAAAGATACACTTAAATCCAGGAAATAGGGATTTTTATCAGAAAACATAGTGTATCAGTCGACTGGTTTCTGATACAGTCGACTGATATGCCTGAATGCCATTTTTTTTATTTTTCAGCCCAACTTCAGAAATACGCCAAAAATTCTAAAAACATCAAAAAATCATAAAATTTTGTGTTAACATTTCTGAAATCATTTTCTATCTAGGAATAATAATTTAAAAAATATATGTTTTCCAGATTTCAAAAATGATACAATTTTGAAACCTAGCAAAAACTCTAAATATTTTGCAAACTTTGTATCACTTTTGTGTTCCACTTGAAAACTATTTTTCAAAGTTTGATAAACATAGTTTAAAGTATGTTTTATTTGACATTTCCATTCATATTCTTGGAGCTATATGCACATTAGTTGTGCATAAGCCTTCCCAATGATTGGTCCAATGAAGGATTAATGTCTCTAGATAGCACTTTGGTTCATAGTAATGCATCATAACAAGCATGATGAACCAAGTGCATCTTCCTAACATCTCACATGTTGTCTACGTGGCTCAATACATAAATCATGGTTACTTAGGTTTTTTGTGAGATGCTTAAAGGTATAAATCCTAGGATTTCTATAGGATCATGCAAACCTACACCTTTATTCAACTAAGCACATCCCAAGTTCTCTCCCAAGTGATGAAAATTCTACTTCGGGGAGAGCCTTGGTAAAGATGTCGGCTAGGTTGGACTTAGATTCAATGTAATTAAGCTCAATGTCCCCCTTAGCCACATGATCTCTAATGAAGTGATGTTTCACTTTAATGTGCTTGGTCCTTGAGTGATGCATCAGATTTTTGGTCAAATTTATGGCTCTCACATTATCACAAAATACTTTCATGTTGGAGTAAGAAAGCTCATAGTCCTCTAAAGTATGTTTCATCCATAGTAGTTGAGCTACACGACCACCCATAGCCACATACTCGGCCTCTGTGGTGGATAGGGCAAAACAAGGTTGCTTCCTACTACTCCAACTAACTAGGGAGGACCCAAGGAATTGACATCCACCACTAGTACTCTTCCAATCCAATTTGCAAACGACATAATTGGAATCGGTGTACCCAACCAAATCAAAAGACCTAGTCCTAGGGTACCATAGTACTACATTTAGTGTGCCTTTAATATATCTTAAGATTCTCTTAACGGCAACTAAATGTGATTCTTTGGCACATGATTGGTACCTAGCACACATACCCACCGCAAATAATATATCGGGTCTACTAGCGGTTAGGTACAAAAGGCTACCAATCATACTCCTATAGAGTGTAAGGTCAATTTGTTTTCCTTCATGATCATTATCTATTTTTGTATTGATTGCCATTGGAGTTGAAACTACCTTAGCATTTTCCAAACTAAATTTCTTAATCATTTCCTTAGCATATTTGGTTTGGTAAATATAAATTCCTTCACTTGTTTGTTTGACTTGTAATCCTAGGAAGAAATTTAGTTCCCCAACTAGACTCATCCCAAACTCATTTTCCATATTCTTAATAAAGTCTTGAAGGAGTTCATCATTTGTTAAACCAAAGATAATGCCATCAACATATACTTGGGCTACAAAGATGTCCTTTGATGTTGACTTTATAAATAAAGTTTGATCTACACTACCCCTCTTAAAGTCCTTAGAGATTAGGAAAGATGATAATCTTTCATACAAAGCCCGAGGAGCTTGTTTCAAGCCATACAATACTTTCCTAAGCTTGTATACATGGTTTGGATAGTCCATATTCTCAAACCTGGGAGGTTGTTCTACATTTACCTCTTCCTTAATGAACCCATTTAAGAATGCCAATTTAACATCCATTTGATGGAGTTTGAAACCCATATAAGATGCATACCCTAATAGGATCCTAATAGACTCTAACCTAGCAACCAGAGCATATGTTTTATCATAGTTAAGTCTTTCAACTTGATTAAAGCCCCTTGCAACTAACATTGCCTTATTCCTAGTAATATTTCCTTGGTCATCTAGTTTGTTCCTAAACACCAATCTTGTAGTAATGATGGTGTTGTCATTTGGTCTAGGAACTAACTCCCGTACTTGACTCCTTTCAAATTGGGCCAATTCATCTTGCATTGCTAAGATCCAATCCGGATCAAGTAAAGCATCATTTATTGATTTGAGCTCAATTTGAGAGATTAGGGCTATATGACTAGAGGGATCTCTATGAAATGACCTAGTCCTAACTCCTTGACATAATTAACCTACAATTTGATCTAGAGGGTGATTTTGATGAACTCTTATTGTTCTAGGAGGTCTATTAACTTGATTTTGATCATGATTATCCTCAATTCTTCTTTCATCATCGGAATCACCTCTTAGTCCCCCTTGATTCAACTCTCCCCCTTGATCATTACCGCCTAAAGTTAAATCATGAAATTTTTGGGTAATTTCTTGATTTTTGTCATTGATATCATCATCAATGCGGGATTTCCTAGGGTATGTATTAGAGGTTTCATAAAATTTGACATTTGAAGATTCCTCAATCTTTTGAGTTCTTTTATTATAAACTCTATACCCTACACTAGTGGATGAGTATCCAACTAGGATTTCCTCATCCACTATGGACTCAAATTTACCTAGGTTATCTTTGGTGTTTAAAATATAAACTTTGCATCCAAAAACCTTAAAATAGTGAATTGTTGGAATTGTACCATTCCATAATTAAAATGAGGTTTTTCCTAAAAACCTATGAATTGAAACCCTATTTTGGATATAGCAAGCGGTGTTAACTGCTTCCGCCCACAAGTCGCTAGGTAAAGAATATGCATTAAGCATAGTCCTAGCCGCTTCTTGTAAAGCACGATTTTTCTTTTCCATAACCCCATTTTGTTGGGGTGTTCTAGGACAAGAAAATTCATGCTTGTACCCTTGTTCTAGGCAAAAGGTTGAGAATTTGGAACTCTCAAATTCTCCACCATGACCACTATGGATCCGGTTGATTTTGAGTTTCCTTTCATTCTCTACTCTCTTGCTAAATCCTATGATTATTCCTAGAGTTTCATCCTTATTTTTCATGAAAAATACCCAAGTAAATCTAAAAAAATCATCTACAATCACTAAGCAATATTTACTACCAATCATAGAAGGGGTACTATGACAATCAAATAAGTTCGTATGCAATAGTTCTAAAGGTAAAGCGGTACTAAGTAAAGTTTTACCTTTGTGTGATGTTCGTGATTGTTTCCCTTCTTGGCATGCATCACACATTTTGACCTTGAGATACTTGACTTTTGGCAACACTTTGACTAACTTCATTTTGGCTATTTTGGCAATATTCTTCATATTTATGTGCCCTAGCCTCCTATGCCAAAGCCAACTCTCTTCTTCTTTTGCAACAAGACACTTAGTAGAAGCATTAGTAGCATAGGATAAATCAACATAATATATATTTGATTTCCTAAAACCTACTAAAATGCAATCATTTAAAGTTTGGTGTCTTATAAAACATTTTGAAGAGTCGAATTGAACATCAAAATTTGCATCACATTGTTGACTTACACTAAGTAAATTAAATTTCATATTTTTAACTAACAACACTTTATGAATGGGAAGGTTGGGGGATACCTCAATTGTGTCTTTTCCTAGAATCTTAAGTTAGTCTATTTCCAAAAGACACCTTCCCCTTGCTAGTGTGGTTGATAGTGGAAAATTTTCTCACATCACCGGTCATGTGTTTTGAACACCCACTATCAACAATCCATAAGCTTGGTTCTTCTACCTATACAACATGAAAAATACAAGCCTTAGGTACCCAAATCTTAGGACCACTAGCATCAATTAAAAATTTCTTAGGGACCCAAGCCTTTCTAACCTTGCTCCTAACGGTGGATTTTCTACTAACAAGAGATGTAAATGCTACCTCCTTTTCCTTAGGCCTATATCCTATTCCAGCCTTGTTGTAGATAGGCCTTTGATCCTTAATTATCATATCTAGGTATTTAGAGTCATTTGTAAATTTTTCTAAGCATGCTCTTAGTTCACCAATTTCTTTTCTCAATTCATCATTTTCATTTCTAAGTGTACATGTATCATCACAAGGTGATTCTACATTTTTAAGTGATTTAATTTATATTTTTAAGTCCTTAATCCTAGTTTTTGATCAATTTAAGGCATTTTGAAGGCATGCGATAGTTTTATAAAGTAAATCTACCCTAGGGGAGTTTCTTACATCATCATCACTAGATGATAATTCGTCGCTTGAAGAAGAGGATGAAGACTCCTCACTTGAGCTTCCGGCTTCCTCCTCCAAGGCCATGAGAGCTAGGTTCTGGGTGGCATGACACACTTCATCATCGGAAGAGTCCTCCAAGCTTAGTTTGTCCCATGTTTGTGCCACCATTGCCTCCTTCTTCTTCTTCTCCTTCTTTTCCTTCTTCTCCTTATGCTTCTTTTCTTTTTCCTCCTTCTTCTTTAAGTCCGGGCAATTTGGCTTGATGTGCACCTTTTTATTGCTACCATAGCAAACAACATTAGATGAAGGAGTTGAACTACTAGAAGACTTACCTCTTGAGGATTTGAACATCCTCCTCACATCCTTCTTGGTGAGCTTCCTTGACCTCCCACCAAACTTCTTAACATAATGAGCCACCTCGCTTGCCGATAGCTCATCTTCACTACTAGATAAATCTTCCTCGGATTTGGATTAGGAAAACACTTCTTTCTTCTCCTTCTTCCTCTTGTCCTTTTTTCCTACAAAAAGAGCTACACCTTTCTCTTTGGATGAAGTGTTAGCTTGCTCGTGCAACTCAAATTCACAAAAGAGCTCATCTAATCTAACCAAAGAAAAATCCCTAGAGACCATATAGGCATCTACCATTGAAGCCCATAAGGTTGTTCTAGGGAAGGCTTGGAGCACATACCTTACAAGGTCTCTGTTGTCGACCTTCTCACCTATCACATGTAGTCCGTTGACTACTTCCTTGAAGCGACCGTGCATTTGGCTCACGGTCTCATTGGTCTTCATGGCGAAACTTTGGAGTTGGCCTATTAAAAGATCTCTCTTGGCTCTTCTTGTTTCATTGGATCTCTCGTTGAGCTCAATTAACTTCTCCCAAAGCTCCTTCGCTGATTCAAAAGGCCCCACCATGCTTAGTTGCTCCTTTGACAACCCACATTGAAGTGTGGTTGTTGCTTTGGCATTGTCTTGAGCCTTCTTGGCCATGTCCCTCGTCCAATCCTTGGTCGGTATGGGCGCTCCATGTTCATCGACCGACTTCTCGAATCCGTCTACAACGCTAAACCAATTTTCAATATCGTTCATAAGGTAGTATTCCATCCTACCTTTCCAGTAGCCGAAGTCATTATCGTCATAGAATGGAGGCCTCGCCGTGCTATACCCCTCTTGGAAAGCCATCTTGCTCTGATTGATTGTTAGATCTTCTAATGCAATCCGGGCTCTAATACCACTTATAGAGGATCCTTGGAATCTAGAGGGGGGGGGGGTGAATAGCTTGTTTTCGTTTCTACAAAAAAGATTAGCGGAAGCACAACAAAAACAATAGTAAAAGAAAATAAAAACACAATGCTAACACAAATCCTTTATGTGGTTCGGAGATAACACTCCAACTCCACGCCGATCCTTAAGGTGGATCAACCCCAATCAATCTCACTAAGAAGCTTTCTTTTACAACAACCCTCCTCTTCTTACAAAGGATGAATATGAAGTTTAGAGAGGAGGAGGGAAATTAAAACACTACAAAGCTTGGAAAAATCGTGGAGGCTTGAGAAGATGATTATAAAGTAAGCATTAACCCTCTCAACCACCACAAGCCCTCTTTTTATAGAGAGAGGGTTGATTTTCCTGTTGGAGCACGATTAGTCAACTGATGTACAACATCAGTCGACTGCCACAGCGGTTAACGTCTTCTGAATAGCCAGATTTACAGGATTCATAATCGTCATCTTCCAATGACACTCTTATCAGTCGACTAATCCATCCATCAGTCGACTGATGGAGTGATCAGTCGAGTGAGACTCCATTACGTACTGTGTTTAGCAACTCAATGATCCTTTGTTTGGTAGTCGATCGATGGTGACATCGATCGCTCATTCGTCGACTTTTCGGCTGACTCGATCGAGCACCTTAACGATCGATCGATAAAGCGTATCGATCGATACTTATCAAGTATGAATAATTCATACTTGAAATAACTCCCTAGACATAGACTCTACCTTCTAACTCTTCCTTAAGCCTTGCACCTCCAGGATCCCTCTGAGTCCACGACTTGTTCGTCCTTTACGACTGCTTCCAAGAGCTTCCTTTGGTTTTATCATGTCTTGGGTTTCGCTTTGTTAAAGCGTTCTTGGACTTTACGTCGCCAAGACTACATGCTTGGACTTACGCTGCTAAGACTTGCCTTTGGACTTCCTTTGCCAAGGTCCGTTTGGACTTTGCCTTTACCAAGTCTTGATACTTGGATTTTCTTGTCACTTAAACACGTTCACAATTACATCACAAAGTATTGCTTAACTTAGATGATTATCCAAACATCAAAATATATAAATGCTTGGGGCATTGTTGCACCAACATGATGCCCATGCTCTTCAGGTATCTTCGTTATTGACTGTCATACTATTTCCTTTGATGCTTGGATATTAGATACCGGGTGTGTCTCACATATATGTAATGACATACATGGGGCAAAGGGATAGCAGAAGGCTTGTCAACGGAGAAGCAAATCTGTGAGTCGATAATAGAGCAAAGGTTATCAAATATATATTTACTGAAGCTTCCTAGTGGACTTGTCTTAGAACTGGATAATTGTTATTTTGTTCCTGCATTAATAAAGAATATTGTTTCTATTTCTTCTTTAAATAGAAAGTGTTTCCATTTGACATTTAGTAACAATTGTTGTTATATAACCTTAAATGGCATTCTTTATCACACCGGATCTTTATGCAATGACATCTATGTGTTAGATACATGCAGTGACACATTCAATATCGAAGCGAGCAACAAGCATGCTCGAAAGGATGATCAGTTAACCTCTTACATATGGCATTGTCGCCTTGGCCATATAAGCAAGAAGCGCATGCCAGAGTTACACAAGAGTGGAATTCTGGAATCATTTGAATTGGGTTCATTTGATACATGTGAATCATGCTTACAAGGCAAGATGATAAAGTTGCCCTTTTTGGAAAGGGTAAGCCAGTGGAAGAGTTACTTGGTCTCATACATACTGATGTATGTGGACCAATGTCAATTCATGCTCAAGGAAGTTACAACTACTTCATTACCTTTATCGATGATCACTCATGATTTGGGTATGTATATCTTATGAGATATAAATCTGAAGCCTTTGAAAAGTTGAAAGAATTCAGATATGAAGTAGAGAAACAACTTTGTAAAAGTATTAAGATACTTCGATCCGATCGAGGTGGCAAATACTTAAGCCAAGAGTTTCAGGATTATCTAAGAGATAATGGTATATTGTCTCAATGGACTCCGCCTTATACACTGCAATATAATGGTGTATCTGAAAGACGAAATCGAACCTTGTTGGACATGATGAGATCGATGATGAATCATGCAAGCCTTTCCAAATCCTTTTAGGGCTATGCACTCGAGACTGTTAATCACTTATTGAATAGAGTCCCGACTAAGGCAGTCTCTACTAATCCATATCAGATATGGACTGGTAAGAAACCCCAGTTGTCTTATTTGAAGACATGGGGATGTCTTTCTTACGTGAAGAGGACTACATCAGACAAGCTGGATGCTAAGTCTGATAATTGTCTAATTATTGGATGCCCCAAGAAAATGAGGAGTTACCAATTCTATCATCCTTTGGAACAAAAGGTGTTTGTTTCAAGGAATGTTGTATTTCTAGAGAAAGAGTTTCTCTTGCAAAAAAATAGTAGGAGTCAGGTTGAACTTGAGGAAGTTCAAGAAACTCCAATAGGCACTGAAGAGACGTCTATGTTTATGTCAGCCCTTAGTGCCAATCATGAGATGATTGATTAGGGATCATATGTATCATATTTCATTAATAACAGGCAAGGTTTGCTTATTATATTATTTCTTATTTGTGCTATATGAATAATATAATAGTGTCC
This sequence comes from Wurfbainia villosa, assembly GCA_025175895.1. Taxonomy (NCBI): domain Eukaryota; kingdom Viridiplantae; phylum Streptophyta; class Magnoliopsida; order Zingiberales; family Zingiberaceae; genus Wurfbainia; species Wurfbainia villosa. Next base: position 69,034,821 of record CM045994.1, on the reverse strand, counting down.
TTGATTAGTAGGTTCAGGTTTACAGCATATCAATTGGTTGAATTGGTATTGAGAGTCTATAGACATATATATATAACACTAATCATAACTGTTCCTAGTCGAGTATTAATATGCAAGGACAATATTAATGCATAGAGACTAGCATGTAGATCAATTGATGACTTAATCTCACAAGTCATGGATATGTGATATCAAGTTGACACATGGGTACATATTAGAGACTATGTACTAAATTAACCCATCATGAGAATGTTTCATGGATCGTTATATGAGTGTCATAAACATCCTCATGTGACTATTGGTATGAATAATCCCTAGACCTGAAGGCACTACGGTTCCGTACATAATGAGTTGTATACTTTGGGTTCGTCAAACATCACCCGTAATAGGGAGACTATGAAGGCGATCATTGGGCATGCAATAAGTTATGTAGAGGGATGTGAGTGATGTAGATGGAATCTATCCCTTCCATAAAACAGAAGTGATATCTATGGGCCCCTTGTTAGAGTAGGATTGCTAAAATGCATGGTCATGCTCAAATAAGTCAATATGAGATATTGTGCTTATTTGGTTGAGTAGTCTACTTGGAGATCAAGAAACTCATGATTGATAAGAGGATGACACAGTCTATGCCTCATTGATCAATCTAGATATCAATGATAGAATGACTGAGTCATACAAGATAGTAGTCACAGAAAGGTTATGTCGGATCTTGACATTCTCATCACTTGGGTAGCAATGATGTATTGCTAGATGCCGCTCATTGCTTATGTCTCTAAAAGGGTTTTAGAAACATTAAAAAAGTTATGAGAACCTATTGGGTCACACACTTAGGACATGTGAGTTAGAGATGACTCATGTGATGAGCCATTGGGTCATCGGATTGAGTCTAATGTAGATTAGACTCATTGAGTGGGACTCAAGGTATACTCAATGAATTTGACACGAGTTAGACTCAAGTCAAATTCAGTTTGAGTGGACTCAAGGTATACTCAATGAATTTGACCTGAGTTAAACTCAAGTCAAATTCGGATTGAGTATGACTCAAGGTATACTCAATGAATTTGACCTGAGTTAGACTCAAGTCAAATTGGGATTGAGTGAGACTCACCATTAAGAAGGGTTGCATGTGTTGGTGCAACAATGCACCAAGCATTTATATGTTTTGATGTTTGGATAATCATCTATAGTTAGGCAATGTTTTGTGATATAACCGTGAATGTGTTAAGTGACAGGAAATCTAATTATGAAGACTTGGTGAAGGAAAGTCCAAGTATGATCTTGGCAAGAGAAGTCCAATGAAAAGTCTTGGCGGCGTACGTCCAAGCATGTAGTCTTGGCGGCGTAAAGTCCAAGCATACCTTAGCAAAGGAAGACCAAAGGCAAGGTCTTGGCAGTGTAAGTCCAAGCATGTAGTCTTGGCGGCGTAAAGTCTAAGCGGTCCTTTGGAAAAAGAGAAACCCAAGACATGACGAAACCTAGGGAAGCTCTTGGAAGCAAGCGCAAGGATGAAGGAGTCATGGACTCGGAGGGATCCTGGAGGCGCAAGGCTGAAGGAAGAGCTAGAAGGTTAAGTTTAGGTCCAGGGGGTAATTCAAGTAGGATTTATTCATACTTAAAGTGTATCAGTCGACTGATGACTCGTACCAGTCGACTGCTCAGTCACTCGATTGAAGTTGGATGAGTTCTGTGACCAACAGTCGACTGCTAGGGTTTGGCAGTCGACTGGTCCACCCATCAGTCGACCGCTATACTCCAGTAGTCAACTGCTGTAAGTGGACGTCGGGACAGAAGGTTCTCCAGTCGAGTGATCGCTTGGAGCACTCGACTGGTTACTCAATCAGTCGACTGATCAGAGTTCCGTTGAGCAGTGACGATTGTGAATCCAGCTCGTTAGAAGCCGTTGGATTGCATTGGCTACAGCACCAGTCGACTAATGGAGACCATCAGTCGACTAATCGTGGCTCAACGGAAAAATCATTCTCTTCTTTATAAAAAGAGGTCATGGGGTGCTTGAGGAGATTAGTGCTTATATTCAAACCATACTCTCAAGCTCCCACATTTTTCCTAAGCTTTCTAAGTGTTTTAAATCGTCCTCTTCTCTATTTCTCATCTTCATCAATTGTAAAAAGAGGAGTGTGTTTGTAAGAGAAAACTTTTTAGTGAAGAATTTCTTGGATTGATCCACCTTAAGGATCACCGTGGAGTAGGAGCTTAATCTCCGAACCACATAAAATCTCTCTTGTTAGCGATTGTGTTTTTAGCTTCTTAATTTCGTTTAGTTTTTGTTTTGCTTCCACTAACCCTTCTTGTAGAAACGAAAAGAGGCTATTCACTCTCCTCTAGCCTTCCAAAGATCCCCAACAAGTGGTATCAGAGCCCGGATCGCATCGGAAGATCTAACAATCAACAGGAGCATGATGGTATTTCAAGAAGGATATAGCACAGCGAGGCCTCCATTCTTCGACGGTAATGACATTGGATATTGGAAAGGTAGGATGGAATACTACCTTATAAATGATATTGATAATTGGTTTTGTGTTGTAGATGGGTTCGAGAAGTCGGTCGATGAGTTTGTGTTAGGGCAATCAACCCATGAATGATGTGTTTTGATGTGTGTGGCAAAGGATTAAGTTAGGTTGATTGGATTTGATATGTTTGTTGAAGTCGTTCAGGACTTAATAATTCACACATGACGAAAGCATTGGCAAGATCACCATCTCATGACTCGGTCCTTGAGTCAGTGAAGGATGGCATTGCGAAGCCATGTGCTTGGTGCATCTGAGAGACTGTCGGATGGGGAGCATTGGAGTGAAGCCAAAGGAAATGGACTTCAGGGTGAGACACGAAGGATGGCATTACGAAGCCTTGCGCTTAGTGCATCCAAGGGACATGGCCAGACGAAGAGAACTTCAAGGCGAGGGACTCCAAGGGAAGATGAGAGTGAGTGATTGTAACCCGGAACGGGGTAGCTCATAGGTGAACTTGGCCAAATGGCTAAGTGTCGGATGCTCAAACCAAAGTTGGTAGTCGACTGCCATGATATGGTAGTCGACTACTCCAAATCGACTGAAGACTCGACTAGTGTTCGAGTCTAGTTTCTGGCTGAACAGTCGACTATTAAGGGTTGGCAGTCGACTGATCTCACCACTAGTCGACTTCCAAGGGTTGGTAGTCGACTGATTGGCAGGGTTTCGAGCATAGAAGCTTTGGTAGTCGAGTGATCACTTCGGTCACTCGACTGATGCCTCCATCAGTCGACTAATGGGAAGATCAGTCGACTGATGTAGGAGCCATTGGTTGGAATCCTACGTGGATGAAGTCATTGCAAGGCAACAGCTACAACAACAGTCGACTGATGGCTGCATCAGTCGACTGCTAGGTGCCCAATGGGAAGAATGACTTCTTCTCTATAAGAAGGGGCCTTGGGTGACTTGGGATGGTTAATGCTTATTCTCTAAACATACTCCCAAGTGCCAGCACATTTTCTACTCTTCTTACTTGCTCTTATTTCAATTCTATTGTAAGAAGAGAGATCTTGTAAAGGAAAGGTTTACCTCCACCTTGCTTGGTGCAAAGGAGAGAATAGTGATTGATTTGAAGGAGTGATTCACTTAGAATGAATTGGGTCGTGGACTAGCGGCAAGGGCCATGAACCACGTTACATCAGTTTGTTAGCATTGTTTCTTAATTGTCTTAATTATTTGTATTTTCGTTACGCTAATCTTTAGTATAGATGATTAAGAAGCAATTGAACTCCACCATCTACGAAGAAGGCTCCCCTTCTAGCCTGCCACCGATCTTCCAACAAGTGGTATTAGAGCCAAGGTTGGTTGTCACCGAACTCACTGCCATAACAAACATGACAACAAAGATGGCCAGCTCAAACATCCATCCATCCAAGTTCGAGGGAAAATTTTCTTGGTGGAAAAAGAGAATGGAGGTATTTTTTGAAACGAATTTTGATATCATGTTAATAATGGAATCCGGTTTCGATATACCTAGGGATGAAGAGGGGAAGCATATCGAAAAATCAAGGTGGACCAAGAAGAAAAGGGAGGAGCACCTTGCAAACTCAAAAGCAAAACACCACATTTTCAATGTGTTCCCCTAACAAGAGATCAACCGAATAGGAGAATGTGCAAGTGCCAAGGAAATGTGGGAAAGGTTGATTGAGCTTCATGAAGGCACCTCCGAGGTAAAGCTTGCAAGAAGGGACCTCCTCCGCTCCCAATTGAACAACATCAAGTTAGAAAAGGGAGAGAAGGTATTATCCTTGCATTCACATTTTAAGGAAATAATAACTGGTAAATCAAGTGTAGGGGAGAAGCTTTCAAATAGAGACATGATAATGAAGGCAATAGATGCCTTCCCCCGATCATTGAAGTGGAGCTTAATAGTGGATTCATTTTATATCTCCAAAAATCTAGAGGTAAGCACTCTAGAAGAGTTTTTCTCCACCATGGAACTCCATGAAACAAGGCTTAAAGGAGTAGTAGAAGAGCCAATCAAGACATCAAAGGGACTAGCCTTAGTAGCCAACAAAGGGAAGAAGAAGAAGGAGACGCCACCTTCTTCATCGGATGAAGAATCCTCGACCTCCATGGATAGCAATGAGGAATCATACATGGTAAGGAAGGTAAGGCATGCATTAAAAAGTTTTAAATTTAATAAATCTCATGATAGGGGAAGAAGACCAAGAAGAAAAATCATTTTCTACAATTGCCAAGGAGAGATACACAAAAGGGATGATTGCCCCCTCTTGAACAAAATCAAGGAAGAAAGAAGAAAGAAAGAAGAAAAGAAGAAGGGGAGCAAGAAAAATGAAGAAGAAAGAAAAAGAAAAGAAAAGGGGAAGGCCAAGGCACAAAAAGCGACATGGGATGATCCATCCTCATCGGAGGATGATCAAGTTTTCACAAGCCTTGCCCTAATGGCAATCGAAGACTTGGAGACCTCCTCCTCCGAAAAAAAAGAAACAAACTCAAGTGAAGGGGGAGCTTCATCCTCATCTTCATCGGAATCGGAGGAGGACGATATGGTAGGTATGGTAAGAAATCTTCCTACTCAAGAAATTGTTTCTATGATTTCTGCTCTTACTAGAGATTTATTTAGAAGTAAGAAGAAAAATAAATGCATGTTTGATCAAATTAAGGCCCTAAAGGAAAAACTAGCAAATGCATGCTCACATGATGATTATATTCCAATTAATGTTAATGATGCATGTATTGAAGAAAACAAGGCCTTAAGGGAAAAGGTAGATCATCTAACTAAGGACCTAGAGAAATTTACAATAGGCTCCAATACTTTGAACATGATAATTGGGAGCCAAAGGGCTAGTTTCAACTAGAAGGGCTTAGGCTATAAGGGAAACAAAAATGAAAAGGCCTACCATTGCCTAATTGCTAGAGGTCAAGCTAAAAATACAATGGTAGTTAGGAAATGGATCCCTAAGGAATTTTTGGTGAACCCTATTGGAAAGAATCTATATTGGGTTCCCAAGTCAATCCTTAAGGGTTAGGAAAACCCTAGGATAGTCAACCATAGTGGACTTTATCTATATCATATTGAATGGTTGACTTAGGATGATGTGGGTAATAATTTTCGATTTATAGTGTTGGGTGATGATAATGTGATCATAATATGGAATCATAATAATATTTTATTTTTGATCAAGATGTGCAATAATTGATAATATTTGATCATGATTGATAATATGTGATTTTATGATCATGTTGGGTGTTTCAGGATATAGATAATCTTGATAGAATTGCATGAAAATTGATGGTTAAGTATAATACCTTTAGGTTCATCTCACACTCACTATAGGCTAACTTGATTGAAAACATAGCATGGGTGAGATGTTAGGATGATACAAATGACTCACTTATGATTATAACATTTTGATGAGTCATTATAGGTATCATGAGAGCAATAATAGACCAATCATGGGGTATGTTTAATTCATAGACATATTTCCCAAAGATCATGGTTAGATATTTCAAATGTTTTAAAACCATTTTATGTTTGATAATTTGTATGATCATGTTTTAAAACAAATTCAAGGCAAAACTAGGCTTTCAAGTTGACAAAAACTTTAGTGATTTTCAAACTTTTGAGTTTTTGCCTAATTTTTGAAAATGAGATGAATTTTCATGAAAAATCATTTTTCACTGATAAAGGGACTTACAAGAAATATGTTCCCCAAATTTCATGAATTTTTGAATTTTTTAGAATTTTTAATGTATTTCTGAAATCGGGTTCCGAAATCAAAAAATTCTGAAATCTGGGTGCCAGTCGACTGATGCTCTAATTCAGTAACCTATTTTATCATGTTTTGGGTTAGTTTTTGATGGTTTTTGTTCCCTAGACTTGATGTCATGCTTGTATAACATATGTTAGATGTTTTTGATGGTGTCAAAGAGGGAGAAATGGTTAAGTTTAAGTTAATCATGCTAGAGGGAATTAGCATGTGTTAAGGGGGAGTTGATATTCATGTTTGATATCTATGATTTACATGCTTTCCTTCTTATGTGTTTTGATTAATGTTTCACCTAACTTAAACAAGGTTGCCACACATCAAAAAGGGAGAGATTGTTAGGCTAATCAACCCATGAATGATGTGTTTTGATGTGTGTGGCAAAGGATTAAGTTAGGTTGATTGGATTGATATGTGTGTTGAAGTCGTGCAGGACTTAGTAATTCAGACATGGTGAAAGCATTGACAAGATCACCATCTCATGACTCAGTCCTTGAGTCGGTGAAGAACAACATTGCGAAGCCTTGCGCTTGGTGCATCCAAGGGACCGTCAGACAAGGAGCATTGGAGTGAAGCTAAAGGAAGTAGTGCACTTGGTGCATCCGAGGGACGTGACCGGACAAAGAGAACTTCAAGGTGAGGGACTCCAAGGGAAGATAAGAGTGAGCGATTGTAACTCGGGATGGGGTAGCTCATAGGTGAACTTGGCCAAATGGCTAAGTGTTGGATGCTCAAACCAAAGTTGGTTTGAGGTTTTCTCAACCAGTCGACTGATCTGGGCACCAGTCGATTGCTAAGGGTTGGCAGTCGACTGATGGGTAGGGTTTTGGTTATAGAAGCTTTGGAAGTTGAGTGATCGCTTCGGTCACTCGACTGATGGCTCCATCAGTCGACTGATGGGAAGATCAGTCAACAGATGTTGGAGCCATTGGTTGGAATCCAACGTGGATGAAGCCATTGCGAGGCAACAACAACAGCAGCAGTGGACTGATGGCTGCATCAGTCGACTGCTAGGTGCCCAACGGGAAGAATGACTTCTTCTCTATAAGAAGGGGCCTTGGGTGACTTGGGATGGTTAATGCTTCTTCTCTAAACATACTCCCAAGTGCCAACACATTTTCTACTCTTCTTACTTGCTCTTATTTCAATTCTATTGTAAGAAGAGAGTGTTGGTGCATATAAGATCCACATATCTCCACAATGGTATGATATTGTCCACTTTGGGCCCAAGCCCTCATGGTTTTGTTTTTGGGCTTTACCCAAAAGGCCTCATTCCAATGGAGATATCTTTTTTCTTATAAGCACATGATCTTTTCCATGTCTTACCAATGTGGGACTTTGATTGTATTCCTCATACTCCCAACAATCCCCCCCTCAAACGAAGGACCACATTGGGCCCCCCCTCAAGCCTATCCCTCCTCGAAGGATTTTCTCTGCTTGATGTCCGATCTTCAACCCACCAGGACTTCCTGCCAGTTGTTCGGTCCCCCCGACCCAACTAGACTTCCTTCCTGATGTCTGGTTCTCTTGATCCGGACGTGGGAGCTCAACTTCCTTCGTTCGAGGTTCATGGCTTGACATGGACCATGGCTCTGATACCAATTGTTGGTGCATATAAGATCCACATATCTCCACAATGGTATGATATTGTCCACTTTGGGCCCAAGCCCTCATGGTTTTGTTTTTGGGCTTTACCCAAAAGGCCTCATTCCAATGGAGATATCTTTTTTCTTATAAGCACATGATCTTTTCCATGTCTTACCAATGTGGGACTTTGATTGTATTCCTCATACTCCCAACAGAGAGATCTTGTAAAGGAAAGGTTTACCTCTACCTTGCTTGGTGCAAAGGAGAGAATAGTGATTGATTTGAAGGAGTGATTCACCTGGAACGAATTGGGTCGTGGACTAGCGGCAAGGGCCATGAACCACGTTACATCAGTTTGTTAGCATTGTTTCTTAATTGTCTTTATTATTTGTATTTCCATTACGCTAATCTTAAGTGTAGATGATTAAGAAGCGATCGAACTCCACCATCTACGAAGAAGACTATTCACCCCCCTCTAGCCGGCCACCGATCTTCTAATAGTTTGGAGCGCCACTACAGCCAAGGATTGGACAAGGGAAATGTCAAAGAAGGCGCAAGCAAATGCAAAAACAATGACCACACTCCAATGTGGTCTATCAAAGGGGCAACTATCCAAAGTAGGACCTTTCGAATCCGCAAAGGAGCTTTGGGAGAAGCTCATCGAACTAAATGAAGGGTCAAAGGAGACAAGAAGAGCAAAGAGGGACCATTTGATAGGTCTACTCCAAAGTTTCAACATGAGGACAAATGAGAGAGTGAGCCAAATGCACAGTCACTTCAAGGAGGTAGTCAACGAACTACATGTAATAGGTGAGAAGGTCGACAACCGAGACCTTGTGAGGTATGTACTTCAAGCTTTTCCTAGAACAACTTTATGGACATCAATGGTAGATGCCTATAAAGTCTCTAGGCATCTTTCTTTTGTTAAGATAGATGAACTTTTTTGTGAATTTGAGCTACATAAGCATGCTAACACTTCTTCGAAAGAAAAAGGTATAGCTTTTGTTGTAGGTAAGAAGGACAAGAAGAAGAAGGAGAAGAAGAAGGTTTCCTTTTCATCTGAATCGGAGGAGGAATCTTCAAGTAGCGATGATGAGCTATCGGCTAATGAGGTGGCTCACTACGTTAAGAGATTTGGTAGGAGATCAAGGAAGCTCACCAAAAAGGATGTGAGGAGGATGTTCTAATCCTCAAAAGGTAAAACTTCTAGTAGTTCAATTTTTACTCCTAATGTTACTTGCTATGGTTGCAACAAAAAGGGGCACATCAAGCCAAATTGCTCGGAGCTAAAGAAAAAGGAGTAAAAGGAAAAGAAGAAGAAGGACAAGAAGGAGAAGAAGAATGAGGAGGCCATGGTAGCCCAAATGTGGGATACATAAAGCTTGGAAGAACATTGGATGAGGATGAGCTTTGCCACATCATTTGCAACTTTGCACTCTGTTGGATCGTTCGGATCGCTAGAGGGGGGGGTGAATAGCGATAGAAACTTTTGAGTATGAATTCATTTTTAAAAAAAAACTTATATGCAATGGAAAGATAAACAAAACAAAAAGTAAAGGAGACAATAGACACAAGAGATTTACTTGGTTCGTAGCCGAAGGCTACTACTCCAAGGCCCTATTGGTCCTTGACCACGTACGGAGGGCAAACTACTAAAGAACTCCTCCTCGTTGGAGGTAGGAGTTAGACGGATACAAAAAAAGCTTGAGGTAGAAGGACACTCCCCCTCTCCTCGTTATAATGAAAGCTTTACTAAAAGGAATAAACTGAAATACAATTTAGAACTTTCGTTACCGACGACTTTAAAGGTTGGAGGTTGAAGCTCTAGTCGTCGTCTCGGCAGCACTTTGTCGTAGGGATGTCGGAGAGTCAGAGCGTATCGGAAGCACTTGGAAGCTTTTGAATTGATTCAAAACCCTAGGTTTGGCCCTCCTTTTATAGCCTTTGAGCCCCTCATCGAATGGGTCTTTAGCCAATCACAAATGGGCACAAAACCCCTTGAAAAATGGTGATAACTCTTGACTACTCGAGGCTGATCCTTTGACCATCAGTCGACTGATGGCCATCATCAGTCGACTGATGGCAGCATCAGTCGATTGCTGACCTTCGGCAGTCGACTATTTGACGTCAGTCGAGTCCTCCAAGATGGCAGTCGACTGATGCTAGCTGCAAGGCAAGGTTAGCTCAACAAAAACATAATTTCGATGGTCGTCGACCATCCGATCTCGACTTAGACCATCTATAAGAAGTCTTTGGTCAGATCTACGCTTAAGATCATCCCCGTAAAGGGGATACGACCTTACTTACACTCGCACACACGAGCTTACCTCAGTACTTACATGTTTCTTTTGCTTCCGGCCATCCACTCAATTCCTTCGGCTCCCTCCGAAGTCTCTTGAGTGTCGCCCGACCACCACAGCTTCCTCCGGGTGTCGCTAGCCTTCAGCTCCAGCGTTGAGACTTTTCTGCACACTTGATTCAGCTCATGAGATAACAATATATGCTTAACTTTGTATCATTTGCTATAATCAAAACTTAGGTTCGACTTAGGTGCCTACTGCACCAACAATCTCCCCCTTTTTGATTTATGGCAAACCCACATACAAAGTTAAGTAAATAGCAAGCATGAAGAATAATGTGCATTAGAAACAAGAAATAAAGAAGATTAAGTTGGAGTAGTAAGGATTTTCTTCAAGTACTCCCCCTTGAGGAAACCTCCCCCTTGACCGAGGGTGAGTCTTGAAGAAAGACCTTAATCCTCCCCTTTGAGGGTTTCTTTAAGTAATTAACATTACTTAAAGTTGGCCTTAGTAAAACGTTTAAGTTAAGAGTTCTTCTTAACTTGGCCCTTTCTCCCCATTAAGTAAAACATTAAGGGCATAATAAAAAATAAGTAAAACATTGATGCCACAAATAAGTTTAAGTTAAGAATTCTCTTAACTTGGCCTTTAATAAGTTTTCAAAACTTAAAGTTAACTTTTGGTTTAAATATAAAGTAAGAGTTAAGTTATAAAAAAAAATTTTGACCCCTTAACTTTGGCCTTTTTCTCCCCCTTTTGCCATATATCGAAAAGAGTGAGTGTGTGTGTGGAAAATAAAAATAAGTATTAAATTTAAAGTCCAAGCATGTTCCACATTATTTTGAAAATAATATATTGAAAATAAGTTCATCTATAAGATGTTCGACTCATATTTGGCTTGATTGATATGAAAGATCAACCAGTCCTGGTCAGAGTCGGTTAGTATGTATTATTATACTCCATGGTTCATAGCGATGCACTAGCTCTACATCTGGAACCAAGAGTAAGGTCCTAACATCTCACGCCCATCTACGTGGCTAAGTACACAAACACATTAGTCCTATGTGTTGTGAGATGTATTGGCTCCTTAAATCTATAGGTGCATGATATCTAAGGTATGTCCTATGCTAGTTCCATAAAAATGAAATTAAAGAAATAGTAGTAAGAACATATAATTTGCATGTACCTATTCTATTACGCACATGCCCAATTTTCATCTTAATAGACTAAATTCGGCTTCGGGTAGGGGTTTAGTAAATAGATCTGCCAAGTTAGACTTCGATTCGACATATTCGAGGTGTATGGCTCCGTTGGCCACATGTTCTCGAATGAAATGGTGTTTGACCTCTATATGTTTAGTCCTAGAGTGAAATATCGGATTCTGTGTAAGATTAATTGAACTAATGTTATCTACGTGAAGTTTAGTATTCGTAAAGTCTAACTTAAAGTCGCGGAGAGTGTGCTTCATCCAAAGAAGCTGCGTGACACACTCACCCATTGCGATGTATTCGGCTTCGGTGGTAGATAAAGCAACACAGTGTTGTTTCCTACTGCACCAACTCACTAGACTCGAGCCGAGAAGTTGACAACAACCACTCGTGCTTTTTCTATCGAGCTTACTACCGGCATAATCCGAATCGGAGTAGCCGATTAGTTCGAACTCCGTAGATCTAGGGTACCAAATACCAACGTTAAGTGTACCCTTAAGATATCTAAGGATACGCTTAACTAGGGTTAGGTGAGACTCCTTAGCACAGGTTTGAAACCTGGCGCACATACTTACTGCGAATAGGATGTCAGGTCGACTCGCAGTTAAGTATAGGAGACTCCCTATTACGCTCCTATAGTATTTTAAGTCAATGGACTTACTTTCTAGGTCTTCTCCTATGTTAACATTTATCGCCATTGGGGTGTTTATTACCTTAGCGTCTTGCATTCCAAATCTTTTAATTAACTCCTTAGTGTATTTTTGTTGATATAGGTATATACCATCCTTAGTTTGTTTAATTTGTAGACCTAAAAAGAAACTTAACTCGCCTACCAAGTTCATTTCGAACTCACTTTCCATGAGTGAAATGAACTCGTTTAGTAAGGCTGAGTTAGAGGTTCCAAAAATTATATCGTCTATGTAAATTTGAGCTATGAATATTTCTTTACCTAAGGTTTTTACGAAGAGAGTTGGGTCAACTAAGCCTTGGTTAAACCCTTTTGACTTAAGATGGATTGAAAGTCTCTCGTACCAAGCTCGAGGAGCTTGTTTAAGTCCATAGAGAGCTTTCTTAAGTTTTAGAACATGGTCGGGTTTATCTAGATTTTCGAACCCGGGGGGTTAGCTGACATAAACTTCTTCTTTAATGTATCCATTTAGGAATGCCGACTTAACATCCATTTGAAATAGCTTAAATCCTCGATGTGCGGCATAAGCTAGCAACATTCGAATGGATTCGAGTCTAACTACTGGGGCATAGGTTTCATCATAATCTAAGCCTTCGACTTGGCTAAACCCTTTGGCGATTAACCTAGCCTTGTTTCTAACTACTTCACCTTTATCATCAAGCTTATTTTAAAACACCCACCTTGTTCCAATTATCGTTTTGTCTTTAGGTGGTGGTACTAATTCCCACACTTCATTCCTAGTAAATTGAGCTAGCTCTTCTTGCATTGCAATAATCCAATCGGGATCAAGAAGAGCTTGTTCAATTGATTTGGGTTCTATCTTTGAAATTAAGGAAATTTGCCTAAGGTTCCTATAGGATGCTCTAGTTCGAACTCCTAGATTAGGATCTCCTATCACTTGATCGATAGGGTGGTTAGTCTGAATCCTATATTGGGTTGGGTTTGTGTCACCTAATGCTTGATCAATGGGGTGACTTGGTTGAACACTAGTTTGGTTGGAGTCATCTATCACTTGATCAATAGAGTGACTTGGTTGACTTAGGTTAGGATTAACACTAGACCTGATCTCCGGATCAGAGTTAGGTCTAGTATGAATCAGCTCACTAATTGGGGTTGCTGGGGGTTTTGTAGGTTCATGTCCTTCATCAAATACTACATTGATAGTCTCCTCGACTCTAAGGGTGTCGTGGTTATATACTCTATAAGCTCGACTTGTAGTCGAGTATCCTAGAAAGATTCCGGTCGTGGTTTTGGATGTAAATTTCCCTAGGTAATCCTTAGTGTTTAGGATATGTACCTTACACCCAAATACCCTAAAGTACTTGATGTTGGGTACTTTATCGTGATAAATCTCGTATGAGGTCTTAAGGTGCCTTTTTACCATAAGGATCCTATTTTGGACATAGCATGTTGTACTCACGGCTTCTGCCCAAAACCTATCGGGTAGGTCGTATTCGTTCAACATGGTCCTAGCGGCTTCTTGTAGAGTTCGGTTTTTCCGCTCCACTAGGCCATTTTGTTGAGGGGTCCTAGGGCAAGAGAATTCATGGTGGTATCCGTTTAGGTTACAGAAGTCGGTGAACCTTTGATTTTCGAATTCACCACCATGATCGCTTCTAAGTCTTTTAACCTTAAGGTCTTTTTGATTCTCGATTAATTTGAATAGATTGATTAATTGATCTAGGGTATCATTTTTATGTTTGATGAACCTAACCCAGGTAAACCTGGAGTAGTCCTCAATTATGACTAAGCAATATTGACTTCTATTGAGTGACTTGGCTCTATGTGAATCGAATAGATCCATATGCAGGAGCTCAAGTACATTTGAGGTTCGTTCTTGGTTAGTTAACTTGTGTTGTTTCCTAGGTTGTTTTCCTTGTTGACAAGCATTACAGATTTTATTAACCAAGTTGTTGAGGTTGGGTAAGCCTCTGACTAAGCCACTCTGACTCATCTTGTGGATGAGTCTTGGGTGTGAGTGACCGAGTCGTCGGTGCCACAACCATGATTCCTCTTCCTGTGTCATAAGACATTTGGCTGAGGATTTGATTGTATAAATGTTATTTGTCCTAGTTCCTTTGAGTATTGTTTTAGCTGTTTTATTTGTTTTAATTACACATTCATTTTCTAAAAATACGACCTTATAGTTATTGTCACATAATTGGCTTACGCTAAGCAGGTTATATTCAAAATTCTCTACAAGTAATACATTTTTAATAACAAAATTCGAGATAAGCTCGATATCACCTGATCAGATGATTTTGAGCTTGCCGTTATTCCCAAAGGCTACCGATCCTTGTCGTTTGAATCGAAGCTTTGTGAATTTGAGTTGATTCCCGGTCATGTGTCGGGAGCAACCGCTGTCCAACATCCATTGATCCTACACACAAGGTGGTTGGATTGGATGTTAGATTTTTTTTTAAAAAAAAAATATTGGTTGTAAGTTGTTAAACCTAGTCATCTCACCTGTGTCTATATGATCAATCATGTTATACTTATGTGTTTTTTGTGAGATGACTTCCAATTAAGTTGATTAAGTGCATTTAGGTTCAAGTAATTTTATGTTAGATTTGGATTTAAACCTAGGCTTGTCAAGTTTACCTTTTCAAGATCATGGCTTCCAGGTTGTGGCGAGGCACAAGGGCCTTCTTTTATCGGATCATCGACCACTTCCTTAGACAAAGCCATTTTAAAGAAAATGATGACTTGACTCACCTAAGACTATCTCCTAGTCTAACTGGTTATTTTTGAAAAGAGGCTCCCCGAGGCTTAATCTTTTCGAAGAATTTTAGATAGTTATGTTTTTGAAAAGAGACTCCCCGAGGCTCAATCTTTTCGAAGAATTTTAGTTGGTTATGTTTTTGAAAAGAGGCTCCCCGAGGCTCAATCTTTTCGAAGAATTTTAGTTGGTTATGTTCGTGTTCTAAGTGAGTTCACAAGTTTTAAAGCACAAATTTTCTAAGTTAAAGCATGCAATTTCTAAGTTAAATCACACACTTTTTAAGTTAAAACATGCAATTTCTAAGTTAAAGCACAAACTTTCTAAGTTAAAGCATGCAATTTCTAAGTTAAAGCACAAACATGTTTTGTACTGGCTCCCCCTAGACCGTTGAATCGGTTCGGTCTATCCACATAGTGGATTTGGTCCTTGGGAATCCAGTACGGGTTGGATCCTAGAGTTGAAATCAAAAGGTTCTTAGGGACCCATGCTTGGACATGTTTCCTATGTCGACTTACAATCGACATATACGACCTATTAGTCGTGTTTGAGTTAAACCCTAGTCCAGCCTTGTTGTACATGGCTCATTGAGATCCAAGTAGGAGGTCAAGTCCTTTGGATCCCGAAGTGAACCTTTCCAACGTGTTCCTAAGATCTTCGACTTGACTTTTCAAGAGAGAGTTCTCAACTTCGAGCTTTTCAACTCGAGTTGAGTCCTTCTCTTGAACTCGACTAGTCGAAGAGGTTAGGGAGACCTCGTGTTTGAGGAGTTTAACCTCCTCAACAAGGGTCTCGACCTTGGACTCGGACTTAGCTAACTTCCTAGACAAAAACCTAACCATATTATGTAAAGTATTAAATAAAGTTCGACTTACTTTAAGGGTATCTTTTGAACCGGATGCGTATCCGTGGCTTGACTTGAAGGTAGCTTCGTAGTCCGAGTCATCCTCAGGTTCCGACTCAAGTTCAGGTTGGGTCTCTGTGTCTGACTCAATCGATTTCGCCATGAAGACGTGGTCTTCGTCTTCTTCGGATGATGCTTCTTCCCATGTCGCGTTGAGGGCCTTCTTGTGCTTAGGTGCTCGGTGGTTGAGCTTGGGGCACTCGGACTTGATATGTCCAAACCTGTTACACTCATAACACCTAATATTAGAACTTTTAGGCTTACCTTGGTTGGGTCGAGTTGTGGTTCGCTTTCGTCCCTTGGCTATCCTTCGAGCTAGGTTCATTAGTTCGGCAGTCAACTCCGGGTCAACTTCTTCTTCGGACTCGTCTTCCTCCTCGGTTGGTGGTGGCTTGCTTGCGATTTTCTTCTTCTTTGATCCTGCAAACAAGGCTATACCCCTCTCAGGTTTCGAGTTGGACTGCTCATGTAATTCGAAATCGTAAAAGAGTTCATCTAACCTAATTTTAGAAAGATCCTTGGAGACCTTATAGGCATCGACCATGGATGCCCACAAGGTAGTCCTCGGAAACGAGTTTAGAACATACCTTATAAGGTCGCGGTTTTCGACCTTTTGCCCGATTGCGTGTAGGTTGTTGACTATGTCCTGGACTCGGGCGTGAAGTTGGGTCACGGACTCGTGTTCCTGCATTTTTAGGTTATATAGTTTATTGAAAAGAAGATCATGCTTACATACCTTGGCTTCATCGGTCCCTTTGTGTAGCTCCACTAGTTTCGTCCAAAGATCTTTTGTGCTTATGAAGGGGCCGACGTGATTTAGCTCCTCCTTGGATAGGCCGCATTGGAGGATTTGTGTTGCCTTGGTGTCGGCTTCGACTTGTCGTTTTGTCGCAATGGTCCATTGATCATAATCCAAGGAGTCACCCACTTCATTAGTCAGAAGTGTGAAACCCGTTTGGATTATGATCCACATATCGATTTGGGTTTTGAGAAAGCATTCCATCCGACCCTTCCAATAACGGAAGTCATCTCCGTTGTAAAACGGAGGTCAGACGGTGCTAAAACCCTCGAGATGGGCCATTAGAACAAAAGACACAAATAGACGGAGACGAAGAAACTAACAACGACAAAAACACGAAAACAAGTACCAAGACTCGCGTCTTGGATTAGTAGTGCGGGAGAAAAACTTAACAAAGCGAAATAAATAAAAAAAAACAGAATTAAAAGAAAAATAAATCTGTAAAATGGATAGATTGGTGGTTTCACCAAATCTTAGCAACCCCCGGCTCTGATACCAATTGTTGGATCGATCGGATCGCTAGAGCGGGGGTGAATAGCGATAGAAACTTTTGAGTACGAATTCGTTTTTAAAAAAAACTTATATGCAGCGGAAAGACAAACAAAACAAAAAGTAAAGGAGACAATAGACACAAGAGATTTACTTGGTTCATAGCTGAAGGCTACTACTCCAAGGCCCTAGTGGTCCTTGACCACGTACGGAGGGCAAACTACTAAAGAACTCCTCCTCGTTGGAGGTAGGAGTTAGACGGATACAAAAAAAGCTCGAGGTAGAAGGACACTCCCCCTCTCCTCGTTATAATGAAAGCTTTACTAAAAGGAATAAACTGAAATACAATTTAGAACTTTCATTACCGACGACTTTAAAGGTTGGAGGTTGAAGCTCTAGTCGTCGTCTCGGCAGCGCTTCGTCGTAGGGATGTCGGAGAGTCAGAGCGTATCGGAAGCACTTGGAAGCTTTTGAATTGATTCAAAACCCTAGGTTTGGCCCTCCTTTTATAGCCTTTGAGTCCCTCATCGAATGGGTCTTTAGCCAATCACAAATGGGCACAAAACCCCTTGAAAAATGGTGATAACTCTTGACTACTCGAGGCTGATCCTTTGACCATCAGCCGACTGATGGCCATCATCATCATCGATCAGATGGCGATCGATCGATTGCGACCTTCGATGATCGCTTGACGGCAATGAGTCCTCCAAGCCGGCAATGATCGATGCTAGCCGTTAGCTCAACAAAAACATAATTTCGATGGTCGTCGACCATCCGATCTCGACCTAGACCATCTATAAGAAGTCTTTGGTCGGATCTACACTTAAGATCATCCCCGTAAAGAGGATACGACCTTACTTATGCTCGTACACACGAGCTTACCTCAGTACTTACGTGTTGCTTTTGCTTCCGGCCATCCACTCAATTCCTTCGGCTCCCTCCGAAGTCTCTTGAGTGTCGCCCGACCACAGCAGCTTCCTCCGGGTGTCGCTAGCCTTCAGCTCCAGCATTGAGACTTTTCTGCACACTTGATTCAGCTCATGAGATAACAATATATGCTTAACTTTGTATCGTTTGCTATAATCAAAACATA
This sequence comes from Wurfbainia villosa, assembly GCA_025175895.1. Classification (NCBI taxonomy): domain Eukaryota; kingdom Viridiplantae; phylum Streptophyta; class Magnoliopsida; order Zingiberales; family Zingiberaceae; genus Wurfbainia; species Wurfbainia villosa. The sequence goes on along the minus strand of CM045994.1, from coordinate 69,016,775 downwards.
GGTTCGACTTAGGTGCCTACTGCACCAACACACTCATGGCCATGGAGGATGAAGCTGGAAACTCAAGTGAAGAGTCATCATCATCCTCAAGCGATGAATTGTCCTCTAGTGACGATGAGGTAAAAGACTCCCCTAGTATAGACTTACTTTATGAAACCATTGCATGTCTTCAAAATGCTCTAAATAAATAAAAATCTAGGATTAAGGATTTAAAAGTAGAGATTAGGAAAATTAAGAATGTAGAAATTTCTTGTGATGATGCATGTTCACTTAGAAATGAAAATGATGAACTAAGAAAAGAAATAGGTGAACTAAGAGCATGCTTAGAAAAAATTACAAATGGCTCCAAATACCTAGATATGATACTTAGGGATCAAAGGGCTATTTACAACAAGGACGGAATAGGATATAGGCCTAAGGAGAAGGAAGTAGCCTTTACCTCCCTTGTTAGTAGGAAATCAACCATTAGGAGCTAGGTTAGAAAGGCATAAGTTCCTAAGAGCTATGTAGTTAATGCTACCGGTCCCAAGATTTGGGTGCCTAAGACTTGTATTTTTCATGTTGTATAGGTAGAAGGACCAAGCTTGTGGATTGTGGATAGTGGTTGCTCAAAACATTTGACCGGTGATGAGAGCAAATTTTCCACAATCAACCACATTAGCAAGGGGAATGTCTTTTGGAAATAGTGGAAAACTTAATATTCTAGGAAAAAACACAATTGAGGTATCCCAAAATCTTGCTATTCATAAAGTATTGTTAGTTAAATATATGAAATTCAACTTTCTTAGTGTAAGTCAATTATGTGATGCCAATTTTGATGTTCAATTTGACTCTTATAGATGCCTTATAAGACATAAAAAATTAAATGATTGCATGTTAGTTGGATATAGGAAATCAAATATTTATTATGTTGATTTATCATATGCCTCTAACATTTCCCTTAAGTGTCTTATGGCAAAAGAAGAACAAAGTTGGTTATGGCATAGGAGGCTTGGGCACATCAACATGAAAAATATTGCCAAGATAGCCAAGATGGAGCTAGTCAAGGGTTTGTCAAAAGTCAAGTATCTCAAGGACAAGATGTGTGATGCATGCCAAGAAGGGAAACAATCAAAGTCATCACACAAGGGTAAAAATTTAATTAGTACTTCCTTACCATTAGAGCTTATTCATTTAGATTTATTTGATTGTCATACTACTCCTTCCTTGAATGGTAGAAAATATTACTTAGTTATAATAGATGATTTTTCTAGATATACTTGGGTGTATTTTATGAAACATAAGGACAATACCCTAGAAATAATCATAGGATTTAGCAAAAGGGTAGAGAATGAAAGAAATCTCAAAATCAACCGGATCCGTAGTGATCATGGTGAAGAATTTGAGAATTCTAATTTCTCCAAATTTTGCTTAGAACAAGGGTAGAAGCATGAATTCTCTTGTCCTAGAACACCTCAACAAAATGGGGTGGTGGAAAGGAGAAATCGTGTCCTACAAGAAGAAGCTAGGACTATGCTTAATGCATACTCATTACCTAGCTACTTGTGGGCGGAAGCGGTTAATACCGCTTGATATATCCAAAATAGAGTCCAAATCCATAGGTTTTTTGGAAAAACTCCATTTGAATTATTGAATGACACAATTCTAACAATTCATTACTTTAAAGTCTTTGGATGCAAAACTTATATCCTAAATACCATGGACAATTTAGGAAAATTTGAGTCTAAAGCAGATGAATGAATCCTTGTTGGGTACTCATCTACTAGTAGAGGGTATAGAGTCTACAACAAAAGGACTCAAATAGTTGAGGAATCTTCAAATGTTTAATTTGATGAGACCTCTACAACTTACCCTAGAAAATCCCTCATTGATAATGATATCAATGACAAAAATCAAGATATTACCCAAAAATTTCAAAACATGACTTTAGGGGGTAATAATCAAGGGGGAGGATTAGTGAGTAACAATCAAGGGGGACCAAGAGGGGATTCAGATGATGAAAGGAGAATTGAGGATATCCAAGATCAAAATCAAGTTGATACACCTCCTAGAACAATAAGAGTTCATCAAAATCACCCTCTAGATCAAGTTGTAGGGAATTATCTCAAGGTGTTAGAACTAGGTCCTTCCATAGAGCTCCCTCTAGTCAAATATCTCTTATCTCTCAAATTAAGCCCAAATCAATCTGATACTACTGTTACCTCTTTCTGTGAACCGAATAAAAATACTCGCGTGTAAGACACTATCCGAACCGAGTAACCGATTCGGCAAGGGAAGCAAGGTAGAATGGTCCGGCCACAATAGTCTGGGGCAATTGGAATGAGAGGACAGTTTAAGGTAGTTAGCACGGCGGGGCGATTGCGGAGATCATTTTGGTACGGGGCGGATAAGAATCGACTCAGCCTAGCAGGCCCAGAAATTGTTCGGTGCGGGAAAAGGAGAGGAGTTGGTTCTGGCTACTAGGAAAAGCCTAAGAACTACGCTACACGTAAGCGACAGGTGTGTTGGATCGAAAGTGTCGCTAGAGGGGGGGGTGAATAGCGATACGGTGTCGTTAAAAACTTTTGCAATAAGTAAAAAGCAAGTAGAGAATGCACAGCGGAAATATAAAGTAGACAAGATATTTTTACGTGGTTCACAATCTTTCGATTGCTAATCCACGGCCCTAGTGATCCTTGATCACGTACGGAGGGCAATTCACTAAAACCACTCCTCTTCGTTGGAAGTAGGAGCAACGATTACAAAAAGAAATCAAGGCAAAGGGACACTCCCCCTTTCCTTGTTACGATTAAAGCACAAAGACAATTTAAAGAAGTAGAACTTAAATAAATATACCGACAACTCTTATAAGTAGAAGATGTAGCTTTCGTTGTCGGCGGCACTTCGTCGTAGCAAATGTGAGTAGTAGTAGCGGCGTTACGACGGCTTGTTGAGAGCTCTTGAATTCTTGTCTTTTGCTTGGCGTGAACATGTCTATTTATGGATATTGATCTATGAATTTAGACATAGGTAGTGTCCAAGGTGAGGTTCTTATCCCCCAAGACTTGTTCATCCACATCCTTTGTGCCAACTCAAGGATGAGGTGTTTCATCCAACCACCTTGTGCCACCTCCAACCTCCTTGTGCGCCAACTCAAGGATGAGGTGTTTCATCCAACCACCTTGTGCCACCTCCAACCTCCTTGGGCGCCAACTTGAGGATGAGGTGTTTCATCCAACCACCTTGTGCCACCTCCAACCTCCTTGGGCGCCAACTTGTTGGAGCCATTCAACTTGTGCCACATCATAGGAGCCAACCATCTTGTGCCAACTCACCTTATCTTGGGCGTCCACCACAAGGAAGCTTGGTGATGGTTTGGATGTCCACCTTGATGCCACATCACCCTTTGTACCAAAACACGAGTCAAGTCCAAATTCACCCCCTTGAAATTCAAGCTCTTCTCGAGGCTGGAACTTGACTAGCAGTTGACTGTAGTCAAAGGGTTTTGGACTGCAGTACAAGTTAGCTTAAAATATAAAGTACGATGGTTCTAACCATTTGATCTCGACCTAGACCTTCCATTGGAGGTATTGGGTCGGATCTACGCTCAACGACCTTGCTTCGCTTTCACACGAGCTTACCTTGTAGCCTCGCTTCCGGTCTTCACCCGAGTACCTCGGCTTCCTCCGAAGTCCCTCTGGCGTTGCCCGACCACCTCGGTTCCCACCGGGTGTCGCAGACCTTCCGCTCAACTTTAGCATTTCTGCACACTTAATTGAGCTCGTAAGATAACAAATATACCCTTAACTATTGAGCCTTTTGCCATAATCAAAATACCGGTTCGACTTTGGTGCCCACTGCACCAACAATCTCCCCCTTTTTGATTCATGGCAAACCGACACAAAAGTTAAGGAAAAATTAAGCATAACAGTAAGCTAGCATAATGATTAAGCATGAATGAGCTAGCATAAAGATTAAATATGAATGAGCTAGCATAATGATTAAGCATGAATGAGCTAGCATAAAGATTAAAAATGAATGAGCTAGCATAAAGATTAAATATGAATGAGCTAGCATAATGATTAAATATGAATGAGCTAGCATAATGATTAAGTATGAATGAGCTAGCATAATGATTAAATATGAATGAGCTAGCATAATGATTAAGTATGAATGAGCTAGCATAAAGATTAAGCATGAGTGAGCTAGCATAAAGATTAAGCATGAGTGAGAAATATTATTGTTTCAAGTTCTCCCCTTTGAGGTAACCTCCCCCTTGACCGAAGGTGAGTTCTTGAAAAATAATTTTTACTCCCCCTTAATAGTTGCTTAAGTAAACGGAATTACTTAATATAAAAGGTAATAATTTTGTTTACTTTCTTCCTTACTTTTGTGACTTTCTCCCCCTTTTGCCTTAACTCAAAAAGTTTGTAAATATATTTTAAGGTTTGTAAGTCCAAGCAAGTTCCCAATATAAATATATATTTTTAAAATAATAATAAGCTTGAAAATATGTTTATCTAAAATGTACAACTCCGGTTGGACTTGATTGATATAGAATGATCAATAAGTCTTGAAGGAGTTGATTAATTTTAAATAATTATACTCCATGGTTCATGTCGATGCACTGAATCTACATCTGGAACCACGACTAAGATACTAACATCTCACGCCACGATAAAGTACACAAACACATTAGTCCTATGTGTTGTGAGATGTGTTGGCTCCTTAAATCTATAGGTATATGATTTCTAAGGTAAGACTTAGGCTAATTTCATAAAAAGAAGCAAAAGTAGAGTACATATATAGAAAAATTTAAATCCTACTCTATTACGCACATACCTAACTTTCGTCTTAATAAACTAAATTCGGCGTGAAGATGTCCGCTAGGTTTGATTTGGACTCAACATACTCTAGTTGTATAGTTCCATTAGTTACATGTTCCCTAATGAAGTGGTGTTTAACTTCTATATGTTTTGTCCTAGAATGACATATTGGATTTTTAGTTAAGTTAATTGAACTAATGTTATCTATGTAGGTTTTAATGTTGTTAAAGATTAAGCTAAAGTCTTGGAGAGTGTGCTTCATCCACAGGAGCTGAGAGACACACTCACCCATCGCAACGTATTCGGCTTCGGTGGTAGATAAGGCAACGCAATCGCTTCCTCATCGCACCAACTTACTAGACTCGAGGGATTTGACAACAACCACTCGTGCTCTTTCTATCGAGTTTACTACCGCATAGTCGAGTCGGAGTAGCCGATTAGATTAAACTCGGTAGATCTAGGGTACCAAATACCTACGTTTAGCGTGCCCTTTAGATATCTAAGGATACGCTTGACTAGGGTTAGGTGAGACTCCTTGGCACAGGTTTGTAACCTTGCGCACATACTTACCGAATAAAATGTCGGTTCGGCTCATGGGTTAAGTATAGGAGACTTCCTATTGCGCCTCTATAGTATTTTAGGTCAACGGGTTTTCCTTCTACATCTTCGTTTATATTAACATTAGTTGCCATAGGTGTATTGATTATTTTAGCATCTTGCATTCCAAATCGATTTATTAAGTCCTTAGTATATTTTTGTTGATGTAAATATATTCCATCTTTAGTTTGTTTAATTTGTAAACCTAAGAAGAAACTTAACTCTCCCACTAAATTCATTTCAAATTCACTTTCCATAAGTGAGATGAATTCGTTTAGCAGGATCGAGTTGGTAGTTCCAAAAATTATATCATCTACATAGATTTGGGCTATAAAGATTTCTTTTCCTACGATTTTAACGAATAAGGTTGGGTCGACTAAACCTTGGTTGAATCCTTTGGACTTAAGATAGATCGAAAGCCTTTCGTACCAAGCTCTTGGGGCTTGTTTGAGTCCATATAGGGCTTTCTTAAGTCTTAGGACATGGTCAGGTTTATCTAGATTTTCGAATCCGGGAGGTTGACTGACGTAAACTTCTTCCTTAATGTATCCATTCAAAAATGCTGACTTGACATCCATTTGAAACAATTTAAAACCTCGATGTGCAGCATATGCTAACAACATTCGGATGGACTCTAGTCTGGCTACTGGGGCGTAGGTCTCATCGTAATCTAAACCTTCGACTTGACTAAACCCTTTTGCGACTAACCTAGCTTTATTTCTAACTACTTCACCTTTATCATCAAGTTTATTTCGAAATACCCACCTTGTTCCAATAATTGATTTTTCTTTAGGTGGTGGTACTAATTCCCAGACTTCATTTCTAGTGAATTGAGCTAGCTCTTCTTGCATAGCAATAATCCAGTCGGGATCAAGAAGTGCTTGTTCAATAGTTTTGGGTTCGATATGACTAAGGTTTCGATATGAAGCTCTAGTTCGAACCCCTAAATTTGGATCACCTATAACTTGATTGATAGGATGATTTGTTTGAGTCTTAGTGTGACTCGGGTTAGGGTCATCTATCACTTGGTCGATAGGATGACTTGGGTGAGTTCTAGTTTGACTTGGGTTAGAGTCATCTATCACTTGGTCGATAGGATGACTTGGGTTAGGACGAGATTCAAGTTCAAGATCAGAGTCGGGTTCGCTATAAGTTGATTTGCTAGTTGGTTTTGTTAAGGATTGAACGGGTTCGTGTCCTTCGTCGAAAACTATATTAATGGTTTCTTCGACTCTAAGAGTGTCGTGATTGTATACCCTATAAGCTCTCTGGTGGTTGAGTATCCTAGAAAGGTTCGATGGAGGTTTTGGATTTGAATTTCCTAGGTAATCCTTAGTGTTTAAGATATGTACCTTGCATCAAAATACCTAAAGTACTTGATGTTCGGTATTTTATCGTGATAAATCTCGTCTGAGGTCTTTTGGTGCCTCTTTACCATAAGGATCCTATTTTGGACATAGCAAGTTACTAACGCCTCGCCCCAAAATCTATCGGGTAGGTTATACTCGTTTAACATTGTCCTAGCGGCTTCTTGTAGGGTTCTATTTTTCCGCTCGACTAACCCATTTTGTTGTGGGGTTCTAGGACATGAAAACTCATGGTGGTATCCGCTTAGGTTACAGTAGATCAGTAAACCTCGTGGTTTAATTCACCACCATGATCGCTTCTAAGTCTTTTAATCTTAAGGTTCTTTTGATTTTCGATTAACCTACAAAGATTGATTAGTTGGTCTAGGGTATCATTTTTATGTTTGATAAACCTAACCCAAGTAAATCTAGAATAGTTGTCAATTATGACTAAGCAAAATTGACTACCATTGAGTGACTTAGCTCCATGTGAATCAAATAGATCCATGTGTAGGAGCTCAAGAACACTTTTGGTTCGTTCTTGATTAGTTAATTGATGTTGTGTCCTAGATTGTTTACCTTGTTGACAAGCATTACATATTTTATTATCCAAGTTGTTTAGTTTAGGCAAACCTATAACAAGCCCTTTCTGACTCATCTTGTGGGACGAGTCTTGGGTGCAGTGTCCAGTCTTGATTGCCATAACCAAGAGTCCTCTTGCTGTGTCATAAGACACTTGGTTGAGGAGTTGGGTAAATTTATTGTGTAGATGTTGCTACTCCTAGTTCCTTTAAGTATTATTTTAGATGTTGCATTTATTTTGATTACGCATTCATTTTCTAGAAATATGACCTTATAATTGTTATCACACAATTGGCTTACACTAAGTAAATTATATTGAAAGTTTTCTACTAATAAGACATTTTGAATTGTAAAGTTAGAGTTGAGCTCAATATCACCGATCCGATGATTTTGAGCTTGCCGTTATTCGAAGGCTACCGATCCTTGTCGTTTGAATCGTAACCGAAAATTTGAGTTGATCCCGGTCATGTGTCGGGAGCAACCACCCAACATCCATTGATCCTACATATAAGGTAGTTGGATCGGATATTGGAATTACTAAAGGGTTGTTTGTAAGTTTTAAACCTAAATCATCTCACCAATATCTACATGATCAAAACATGTTATTCCTATGTGTTATTGTGAGATGACTTTCAATTTTACTTGATTAATTTTAATGAATTTAAATTAACCAACATTAGGTTAGATTCGATTTAGTCTAAGCTCATCAAGTAATCTTTTCAAGAGATTAGCTTCAGTGTCGTGAGGCACAGAGGCCTTCTTTGATCGGAACAACGACCACTTCCTTAGACAAAGCTAATTTCAAGAAATTGATAACTCGACTTACTTGAGACTACATCTTGGTCTAACTAGTTATTTTTGAAAAGAGGCTCCCCGAGGTTCAATCTTTTCGTAGGATTTTAGTTGATTATGAGTCCTATCTAACCATTCTAAAAATAAAGGAAAAACTAAGCATGCAATTTCTAAGACTTAACAAAAATACATTTTGTATTGGCTCCCCCTGGACCATTGAATCGAGTGGGTCTATTCACATAGTGAATTTGGTCCTTGGGAACCCAATACATGTTAGATCCTAAAGTTGAAATCAAAGTGGTCTTAGGGACCCATGCTTGGACATTTTTCTTATGTTGGTTTACTATAGACATATATGACTTATTGGTTGTATTTGAGTTAAACCCGAGTCCGCCTTGTTGTACACGGCCCTTTGTGATCCAAGTAAGAGGTCAAGTCCCTTGGATCCCAAAGTGAACCTTTCCAACGTGTTCCTAAGGTCTTCGACTTGTGTTTTCAAAGCGAGTTCTCAACTTCAAGCTTTTCAACTTGAGTTGAGTCCTCCTCTTGAATACGAGTAGTCGAAGAGGTTAGGAGACCTCATGTTTGAGAAGGTTAACCTCCTCAATTAGGGTCTCGACCTTGGACTCGGACTTAGCTAGTTTCTTATTTAAAAATTTAATTGCACCATACAAAGTATTAAGTAACGACCGACTTACCCTTAATGATTCTTTTGAACCGGATACGGATCCGTGGCTTGTCTTGAATGGAAGCTCATCATCGGATTCGGACTCGGACTCTTCTTGGTTTCGAGTCGTGCTCGGTCGGCTTAGCCATTAGAGCTTGGATATCGCCTTCTTCCTCCGACAACTCCTCCCAAGTAGCGTTTAGCGCTTTCTTGGTCTTTGATGCGTTATTCTTTAGCTTTGGGCACTCGGACTTGATGTGACCGAACTGCACTCATAGCATCTAAAATTAGAAGTATTTGAATTAGGTTTAGGCTTACCTTGAGTTGTTGGTCGCTTTCGTCTCTTGATCATCTTCCAACTAGATTGACTAGTTCGGATTCTATTCGAGTCTACTTATTCGGACTCGTCTTCTTCCTTCGGGGTGGCTTGCTTGCGGGCTTCTTCTTCTTGGAACACCTGCTAACGCAATACTCTTCTCGGCGACCACGTTAGTTTGCTCATGTAATTCAAGTTCAAAACAATTCGTCTAACCTAATTTTAGAAAGGTCCTTGGAGACCTTGTAGGCATCGACCATGGATGCCCACAAGGTGGTCCTAGGAAAGCGAGTTAAGAGAATACCGATAAGGTCGCGATTCTCGACCTTTTGTCCGATGGCATGGAGTTGGTTGGCGATGTCTTGGATACGAGCATGTAGTTGAGTTGCGGTCTCGTTTTCCTGCATTTTCAAGTTATACAATTTATTTAAAAGTAAATCTCTTTTACATACCTTCGTGTCGCGTCGGTGCCTTCGTGTAGTTCCACTAGCTTGGTCCATAAGTCCTTTGCACTAATGAAGGGGCGGTTGAGCTCTTCCTTGGACAACCCACATTGCAAGATTTGAGTTGCCTTGGCATCGGCTTCTACTTGTTTTTCATGGAATTTGACCATTGATCGTAACCCAAAGATTCACCATCTTCATTAATAGGAAGTGTGAAACCGGTTTGGATTACGATCCACATCTCGATTTGGGTTTTAAGAAAGCATTCCATCCGACCCTTCCAATAACGAAAGTCATTACCGTTGTAAAACGGGGTCGGGCTGCTAAACCCTTCGAGATGGGCCATTTAAAAACAAGAAGAAGAACGATTTAAAAGAATCTTGCAAAACACACACGGAAAGAATATTCCAAGACTTTCGTCTTGGATTAGTAGTCTTGAGAAGTAAAAAGATATATAAAATGTAACTTGCAAAAGAAATAAACAATCAAATGCGAATATGTCGTTGAAGTTCCGAGGACAACCTTACTCGATCTAACCCAAGGACAACCTTATCCGGATCCTAAAGCCTCTAATGCAATTCTATATGTAGGAGAAGATAAGCAAGTGAAATGATTATACGAAACAGAAATAAATAAATAAAAATCTGTAAAAAAAAAAAACAAAGCTAGATTGGTGGTTTCACGAATCTTAGCGCCCGACTCGATACCAATTGTTGGATCGAAAGTGTAAGCTAGAGGGGGTGAATAAGCGATCTGATGTCGTTAAAAACTTTTGCAATAAGTAAAAAGCAAGTAGAGAATGCAGAAATATAAAGTAGACAAGATATTTTTCGTGGTTCACAATCTTTCGATTGCTAATCCACGGCCCTAGTGATCCTTGATCACGTCACGGAGAAGCAATTCACTAAAACCACTCCTCTTCGTTGGAAGTAGAACAGCGATTACAAAAGAAATCAAGGCAAAGGGACACTCCCCCTTTCCTTGTTACGATTAAAGCACAAAGACAATTTAAAGAAGTAGAACTTAAATAAATATACCGACAACTCTTATAAGTAGAAGATGTAGCTTTCGTTGTCGGCGGCACTTCGTCGTAGCAAATGTGATTAGTAGTAGCGGCGTTACGACGGCGTGTTGAGAGCTCTTGAATTCTTGTCTTTTGCTTGGCGTGAACATGTCTATTTATGGATATTGATCTATGAATTTAGACATAGGTAGTGTCCAAGGTGAGGTTCTTATCCCCCAAGACTTGTTCATCCACATCCTTTGCGCCAACTCAAGGATGAGGTGTTTCATCCAACCACCTTGTGCCACCTCCAACCTCCTTGTGCGCCAACTCAAGGATGAGGTGTTTCATCAAACCACCTTGTGCCACCTCCAACCTCCTTGGGCGCCAACTTGAGGATGAGGTGTTTCATCCAACCACCTTGTGCCACCTCCAACCTCCTTGGGCGCCAACTTGTTGGAGCCATTCAACTTGTGCCACATCATAGGAGCCAACCATCTTGTGCCAACTCACCTTATCTTGGGCGTCCACCACAAGGAAGCTTGGTGATGGTTTGGATGTCCACCTTGATGCCACATCACCCTTTGTACCAAAACACGAGTCAAGTCCAAATTCACCCCCTTGAAATTCGAGCTCTTCTCGAGGCTGGAACTTGACTAGCAGTTGACTGTAGTCAAAGGGTTTTTGGACTGCAGTACAAGTTAGCTTAAAATATAAAGTACGATGGTTCTAACCATTTGATCTCGACCTAGACCTTCCATTGGAGGTATTGGGTCGGATCTACGCTTAACGACCTTGCTTCGCTTTCACACGAGCTTACCTTGTAGCCTCGCTTCCGGTCTTCACCCGAGTACCTCGGCTTCCTCCGAAGTCCCTCTGGCGTTGCCCGACCACCTCGGTTCCCACCGGGTGTCGCAGACCTTCCGCTCAACTTTAGCATTTCTGCACACTTAATTGAGCTCGTAAGATAACAAATATACCCTTAACTATTGAGCCTTTTGCCATAATCAAAATACCGGTTCGACTTTGGTGCCCACTGCACCAACAAGGTGTAGGTTAGTTTTATCGAAGACAAGTGGTTGAAAGGGATGGGCTTGCATATTTCTCGAAATGTAGATAAGAGGTTGTTACACAGCAGGAGAGGGCTCCCACATAATATTCCGAGGAGCCTTCGCTCCCCGTGTCTGTAACAGAATGATTCTCCAAATAGGCAAGGTGGCCACGTGAACGATGAAGGAGGTTCACGGTGCGATAGTTGGCCAGAGGAAGAGAATAAAAGGGAGAAGCAGGGCAGGAAAAAGGAACTCTCGTATTATTCCAACTAGCAAGAGACGAAGGCATATTGGGGAAGGGGAGAGCAACCACTTCGCCGAGAAGGAGATAAGGAGAGTAGTGAGCTCCATCTTTCTTGTACTGTGTTCCTATGTCTTGACCTAATTGTAAGAGGTTTTCTCCTCCACCTCCAAAAGTTGTTTCCGTGAAGGAGGACGTTCATAGTGAACGTGCTTTGGCACAGTAGCTAGTGGGAGAGCTCACCCCCGTGGAGTAGGAATCCTTATTCTGTACCATGTTATATCCTGTGTCTTTGTTTTGTTGCTTGTGTTGGTGTGTGTTTCTTTTCTTTACATTTCATTTTACTTTTGCGACCGGAGAGAACCCCCTAAGTTTCCTTCATGCCTCGCTGTGTGGAAAGGAAGCCAGTGAACCCTTTTTTCCCGTCACCGCATCAGTTGGCACCGTCTGTGGGAACTTTGAGCAATACGTAGAGATGCAACCTAAAGATATACAACACCCAGTAGCCTTTGCTACGGAGGAAAACCCCATCACTATACTACGCCATGGCCAAGGCCCTCGCCAGAGAAAGGAGAAGGACGGGGTATCTTCATCCTCATTCTAGTGAACCTTCCTCTCGTGGATCGCTTCCAGAGATGCCCCCTCCACCTCATACAATTACTAACATTAAAGTATTGCTTGGAGAGGGGCTAGGGGGGCGAGTTCATTAGACCACTTTGCCATTAACCCAGAATCGACAAGAAGAGCAGGGTGAAAGCGTCGACTAGGGCTCCAGAGATTTACGAGCCTAGCCTTTTCACCATGGACATTCTTTCTGAAGTCTCGCTGTCATACATCAGGAATCCCCAAGTAGACAAGTACGATGACACAACGGATCCGGAAAAACACCTATCACAATTTGTCGGAGCGGCCTCGCTCCACTGCTATACCGACGCCCTCGAGTGCCGGGTCTTCCGGACTACCTTAACCGACTGAGCACAAAAGTGGTTTAACACCCTGATCCAGGGGTCTATTATGTTGGTGCAATCGGCCCAGGTTGACTCGAATTTGACTCGAGCAGTACTTTGATAGTATTTTGATGATAGACAAAACTCATGATATGGGATTGTCATGGGAAAGTCCAACATGGTGTTGGCATGTAAAATCAAAGAATGGAGCTTGGTGTGGGAAATTCCAACATGGAGTTGGCATGGAAAATCCAAGCATGGAGCTTGGTGTGGGAAAGTCCAACATGAAGTTGGCATGGAAAATCCAAGCATGGAGCTTGGTGTGGGAAAGTCCAACATGGGGTTGGCATGGAAAATCCAAGCATGGAGCTTGGTGTGGAAAAGTCCAAAGCATTGTGAAGCCGTGCGCTTGGTGTTTGGTGAGAAATGCATTGCGAAGTCGTGCGCTTGGTGCATGTGGAAAGTCTCGAGGACTTGGCAAGTTCACTAGGCTCGGGGTCCTTGAGTCAGTGAAGGATGACATTGTGAAGCCGTGCGCTTGGTGCATCCAAGGGACCGCCGGACGGTGAGAGAATGGTGTGAGCCCCAAGGGAAGCATACTTCGAGGGCATGAGACGCGAAGGATAGCATTGTGAATCCATGCGTTTGGCGCATCCGAGGGACGTAGGTCGAGGGAAGAGAGCTTCGGTGGGGAACTCCATGAGAGATAAGGTGGATTTGGCCAAGTGGCTAAGACTGAGTGTCGAAGGTTCAAACTTGATGTTTGAGGGTTTACCCGACGGTCGGATGCTCAAACAACTTAGTGTTTGAGGTTTTGCCCGACAACAGTCGAATGGCATAAGTGTCAGTCGACTGATCCAAGTTGACTAGGGTTCGACTAGTGTTAGACTACAGTTTTGTTGCTGGCAATCGACTGATGTTGACAACAATCGACTGCCGAGGGATGGCAGTCGACTGATGGGAGTGTCGTGAGCACAGAATGCTCCGTAGCCGACTGGGCAATCGACTACTAGGTCACCAGTTGACTTATTGGCATGATCAGTTGACTGGTAGGTGATCCGTTGGAACTTGTCCAACATGGATCTGGACGTTGTGAGACAACAGCTACAGGGGCAGTCGACTGGGGTCTTTTGGCAGTCGACTGATGCACACGAAATCAGCTTGATGCAGGTTATAAAAGGAGCTCAAGAGGGAGGATTTCGCCAAGACTTTAAGGAAGCTATTGGAGGGGAATTGCTGCTACATTCCAGTCCTTAAAGAGCCATCCAAAGTAAGCTACAAGCAAAGGGTTGAAAGCAAGGGTTGTAAAGTGTTCTTTACTTGTATTTCGTATTTGTCTTTGTATTGTCTTGTATTTCATTACTTAGTGTAATTGCTTGTGAGAGGTTTCTCCACCTCCGACGTGTTGTCGAGAAGGAGTGGTTTAGTTAGTGTCGTGCACATAACTAGAGCTCGCCCATGGAGTAGGAACCATTCGGTTCCGAACCATGTATATCGTGTGTTGTGTGATTGTGTATTGTTGTTAGTTTCATTATTATTGTTATTCCGCTGCGCTAACGACAATTGTAGACGAGCATGCAATGACAACGATCGTATTCCACCGTACGACGAAAGAGGGCTATTCACCCCCCTCTAATCGGCCAACAACCACATCGATCCCCCTACAAGTGGTATTAGAGCCAAGGCGCTTGTCAAGGACTAACCGCCGACACAAGCACTACAAGATGGCCGGCTACAACCTCCAACCACAAAAATTCGAAGGAGATTTTCTATGGTGGAGAAAAAAAATGGAGGTATATCTAGAAACCGATTTTGATTTTATGCTAATCTTAGAAAACGGTTTCGAATTGCCTAGGGATGAAAGAAATAGGCAAATTGAGAAGTCAAGGTGGACCCAAGACCAAATCAAGGACTTCGAGACAAATCTCAAGGTAATCGAATTACTTAGTGATTTGATTCCTAACAATATTTGGTCTATGTTGGGTAATTTTAGGGATGCAAAGGAATTATAGGATAAAGTAAGGAAATTCCAAGAAAATTCCCAATCGACACAAGTAGTGGAGAATGACGAGGAAGAAGCACCCATCACATTTGAAGATATTGATGATTTGGTGGAGACCTCCACCTCTAGCATTGAGGGGGAGGAAATGATTTTCATTCCGGAACAAGATCAAAATGAAGCTTCTACCTCCGGAAGAAGTGAAGAGGCCTCCACCACCTTCCTAGGTAACTCAAGTGTTATTATTTTAAATAAAAATCACATAATATGCTTTGAGTGTAGGGAGAAAGGGCATTACAAGAGCAAATGCCCTAAATTGGCTAAGGAAAAGGCATCGACACCAAAAGTCAACCCAAAGTCAAAGGATGCCGGAGACCCCACAACTAGAAGCAAAGAGCACATTGTATGCTTTAAATGCAATCAAAAGGGGCACTACCGAAGCCAATGCCCTAGGGGAGGAAGAAAGGGCAAGAGGGTGTATCTCATGTAGGGGGAGCTTCCCAAGCTAACCCTAAGGTATATTTAAATAATGCACCTTCAATTCCTAAAGTTAAAAGGCATGCCAAAAATTATTTTAGTTCACTTGCAATTATAAATGAAAAGCATGCTAATAGAAATAATAAAGTTTATTGTTTAGGTGCTAAGCATGTTAGTTTTTATAAGGACAAACCTAGGATGAATAACACTAAACCAATCTTGCCTAGGGAATTAATTAGGAGAATTGAAGAAAACTTGGGCATTAACCCCAAGAAATCTAGGCATATGCCTAAGAAGAAGAATATTTACCAAAAGATAAATGAAAACTCAAAATTGAGAAAATTAGAGCTAGAAAACCAAGTCTTGAGGTCGAGACTTGAGAAAATTGAGAAAACCCTTAGAATCATAGAAAATTCAATTCTAGGTTCAAATGCCCAAAAGTCAAGGCCTAAGAAACAAGAAATGTCTAAGAGCAAGAAAGGTTTGGGTCACAACCCTATGTCCTATCACAATATTCCATTTAATTATGGAACAACATCTAGGTGTAGGAAAACCAAGGTTAGTAGGGAAGTTATCCCTAAGTCTAACTATGGTAGGTGTCTAGTGGCCAAGGACTTAAGAAAAACCAAGAAGGCCACTAAGAAGGTCAAAGGAGGAGTCACCTCTAGAGTTGACCTAGGAAAGACCCAAAAGACTATGACTTTAAAGCCTAAAAGGGTCATTAGGAAGGTATCTAGGGAAGTTATCCCTAGAGAATACCTTGTTAACCCAAGGAGCTCCAATAGGTATGGGTTCCTAAGAGTGTGATCGATTCACGCTAGATGAGTTAGGATGTGTCAACCCTAAGTGGATGGGTAGTTAACCTAACCATAGTAGAGTTGACACATTAGGATGTGTCAATGTGCTTGAGAAGTAAAAAATGATTAAATTGGCACAATTAGGTCTTAGAGGTATTGGTGTGCATTTTGGGTTTATGGCACAATAGGGGGATAAATGGATTTAAGGCAAAATTAATTCCTAGAAATGACAATTTGGATTTAACACTTAGGTATTTTATACCTTAGTATATTTTACTTGCCATGATTTATTTGCCTTGCCATGTCATGACATCATTTTCATTTTTATCTATGTCATGTATGCTTAAATTTCTTTCACATGTCATGACATCATGATTTTGGCATATGCTTTTATCAATATCATTTTTATGCCATAATCATACCATGCATAAAATATAATGAAATTAAGGACTATGGCATAATTTGATGAGAATCAAATAATATTGCCTAGAAATATGCACGAGACCATTAAAAGAATGAAAACCCACATCTCACTAGATTAATTGACTTGTATGTGTTTTACATATCTACATACAAGTGAGATGTTTAGGAAAAAGGAATTAAAGGTTTCAAAAACATTTTGAAAATATTTTGAAAAACCTTGGTGAAGTCTATCTTTTGATAGCTATCACCATTGAATGGGATGATACAAAGAGGCCTCACTACAAGAATAATAGTCTATTATGACATTTTATTAACGACACTTAATATATAGTGTAGTTATAAAAAGTTTATCATGACATTTATTAAAAAGGATAATGATTTTAAAAACTATGTCAAATTAAAATACTTCTAATGACATCTTTACTAAATGTCATTATATATAATAAATATATCAACCTATATTAATTAATATGGGTGTGTTTAGTTTTTTCTCCTGCAACAACTTTTATCCCAAATCCCTCCTCGACGCTAGCTGCAGGCGAAGTTCTTCCACGAGCCGTCGGTATTGTATAGGTGACAACAGAATTTTTTCTCGGCGGCGACACCACCACCGTCGACCCTGCAGTCGACTTCCATCTTCTCAACATCAGTGCCCCTCTTCACTCCTCTGCATTTTGCCCGCGCATTGGTTTGTCGCAGCATTCAACGACTGCATGTTTTCTTGTTAGATTTTTTTTTTTGATGATCTTCCTTTGTTCTCATGTCTATTTTTTGTTCTTATGCATATTTTTTGATTGGTTTGTCACAGCAAAACTGATTGCTTGTGAATTCGGTATGACATATACCTCATTTGATCACTTCATTTTTTATCATTCTTATTGTTATTGTATTAGGTTTTTTGCTTGTATACTAAATAAACAGAATAATTGGTACTTCTATGTTCTTCTAACTATGGTAGTCATTTAAGCGTGGAAATTGGAATTTATTTCTTACGGTTTTCCTAGAAACATACACATAGGATGCCACATGCTTGCCTAATGCTTCTCATTAGGTATTTACTTTTCGTGCCTCGTTTGAGGGAATAATCTCCATGAATAGTACAAGGGAGCTAGGTTCTTCATGATTGATATAAGCATCATTCTCCTTTTCTTGTTATTGGTTCTAATGGCACACTATTACATCATCAAAAAATTGATGCCTGTATGTATTATTAATGCAACCTGGTTGCAATAAATAATAAAATATTAGCATGACTCGATGTCATTAAACACACTAATTGAAATTCCATAGCATCCAATTTGGGATAAGTAGTTCATAACACTAAAACAAAAGATGTAGCACTGCATATATTCAATATATTGGTTCTGCTGATCTAAGATTGAAGTACTTATATGTGCATCATAGTAATGTCTAAATTATAGATGTTGAAAGAGTCTGTAAACCAAGATTTGTGCATATTTTAGTGGTGAAGTTCTATTCTACATGGCCTTCCTTTTGGAATGCTCAGAAATCAATAAAAAAACTTGACCTTTATTGGTTAAGAAGGTTTGAGTTGGATTGTTTGGTCAACCAAACATTCGTAACCTGTGAGACAGAGATTCTTAATTTGGACGAATGATAAGGTCCTTATTATCAATTGACAAGGGATTTATTTGTTAGTATAATCTATAAAAAAATGTTTGTTGCTCTCATTGATTTACTTGAAGAGGGAAAGGCACAACATGATACGGTCGTTGATATCAAATTTTTGGTTGCAACATTAATTTACTTCTTAAGTGAGAATCACATATCTATCTGCATGCTTCATTTGTTTTTTTTGACCCAATCATATACTGCCATATATAATTTGCTACCATTGTACTATCGGAGATGCTATTTGTGCTAGATGCTACCCTTTAGTTATGTGCTATCATTTTTTATTACAAGTAGGTTGTTGTTACCATTTAGTTATTATAGATGCTCCCACTCTGTCTATAGGTGCACAACTTTGGTACATAATAAGAGAATACATCTCTGAGGTATTCTTTGGCATACTTCTATCATATTTTCACTCTTCAATATGTATGGACCAGTAATTTTTTTCTTCTTTTGTCAGAAACAAAGACTTGCACTATATGTCTAATTATTTGATTCTTTTAAATGATGTAGGATCGTGAATTTGGTCCTACAGACTTGATATCTTTCCTCCTTGAGCTTAGCTTTCATTCTCTTGGAGAGGTAAAACTATCACGATGCTTGCAAATCTATTATATAATAAACAATTTACTTCTATGAATGATTTTAAATACCAATTGGATGGTAAATATATTGCTATTTATTGGTAAAATCTAAAGGTTCATTTGTCTTGCAAAGATTTCATGAATTCATCACTGTGCGGTAAAACATTGCTTTAATAATGTTGTTATGTTCTGAATAATATGAAAAAGCTTGAATTGCAGGACTAGGATTGTCCTTCGGACAAGATTTAGCAATCAATACTCTCCAGCGTTAGACTTCATGGTGCATACATAATATATTTTAGTACCTAAGATCTGCCTGTTTTCCTTTTTCTGTTGCTATAAGTTTGTTTCCTGAATTCTCGACTGCCCTGTTACCACGAAAAGCATTTAACATTCTTTTTAGATTATCTTTTAAGAAAATATCATTTTGCTACCTTTGACCCTCGAAATTTCAATGTTAATATGTTACCCTGCCTCTAGCATATGGTTGATCAGATGTAGGGGTGTGTTGGTGTGTGATCTGAGTATTGCAGGGTTAGCATTGTAGAAATGGTGGGAAACATCAACTTCAAGAGCACATTCATGGAAAAGCCAAAACATAATGATATGATCTTTTTGTAACATACCCTCTTCTTGCAGATATAATTTTGAGATCTATTACAAGCCTAAAGCTATTTTGCAAGACAAAGATGCTATTGTAATGTCCTAATCACTAACTAAAGCTATATCCAGTTCAAAATCTGGGCATATTTGTGTGTGCCTTTGGGTGACTTATCGAATATGCATCTATTACAGTTACTCATCTAGCATTTTAACCCTTGCAATTCCTGTAGTGCTGAAGGTTTCTGTGAGAGAGGATAGTGGCAAGATTGATACTGTGACCATTAGGTTGTTTGGTCTAAATACAGATTTAGTGATTGACCCGAGTTTAGAGTTTCGGTGTGTTCTATACTCTATCCAACAACTTATTGGCTGTGAACATCACTAATTTACTGGTAACCACAACTTTCTTGGTGAATGAATTTCTTCTCCTAATTAAATTCCTGTATTCTATTTTATTATGTTGTACCTTACACATGCCTTACCATCGTGAATGGTTTACATAAATGTCTAAAAATACTGGACTAGATTGTTTAGGAATGAGTGCAAATTTTGAACAGCAACAATTTGATATTTACTTTTTTCATAGGTAGACCCCATACGACAATAGTGCCTGTAAAATGCAAACACAAAATGAAGTACCCTTGTCTATTATCGTGCTGTCTAGACCATGCACAAGAAATAACTGAGTTGTCCTGGTGTCTGTTATGTAGTTGTAGGCGATATAGTTGATGGGTCCTGATAACTTTCCTTTTTACAGACTTTTGTATATCTTTTTTTTTTTGCAAAACTACACAAAATTATTATGTTTACATGAATGGATTTACATTACAAAAACTACAAAGAATACCCCAGTATAGAAACCTAGCTTCACAACATTTCTAAATAACTCAACAGAGGAATGCTATCCCTTGTATATAAAAACAACACCTTATAACATATTATAGCTGAACATGACCTTCATGGGATATGCTTGTGAGTGAGTTTCATAGTTACCTGATTTATTTTTCTTGAGATGGAACAATCCAATTACTTCAAAAAGTGTTTCTTAGAACTATGAATTTTTGGCAAGTTCAACCAAATTCAGTTTGCAATTACTTAAGTACGAGTCCTATGTGTGATTTGCAAATTGCTAATGGTCTAATCTTTGATTCTACTTTTTATGGCACCATGATTCTAATCTAGTTCCATGTTGCTTGGCACGAGTGCAATGTATCAATCTGCCCGTGAATTGAAATTGAAACCAAGTGAGCAGGTAAAAGAATCACTTCTTTTTCATGTGCCACTCAATGCTAACTGTGTATCTCCTATAGTGTCGGATACATGACTTTGGTTTGATCTACATCGAGTGTAAACATGGATGATAAGTAAAAGGGTGACTCAACTACCAAGAATTCATCCTTATTTTATTCTTTATCTTTCTCTCTGTTCTTCCTTTCTCCTTTGACTCATAGAAGCTGAGACATTACAAAGAGAGGGGAAGGAAAGAGCATATGCATCAAATGAAGCACCAACTACAGAAAAGGGGGGTAATGCTAGAGTCCTAGAACCTGAGATGTATCTATATTCTATGCTCACACCTGTTCTAGTTAAAATTGTGTCAGATCATAACCAACTCATATCTACATTCTATACGTATACCTATTCTAGTTTCAATTGTCTCAGTTCAAGATGGTTAACAAAGAAACATGTTAACCATAATAATGTATTATTCTTATTAACAATCAGATTATTTTGTTAATTTTGTATTATCTATAATTTGTAACTAATTATTTTTTGTAGTAGGTATGGCTCCTAAGCGTCGAACTAATAGGAAATCTCGTTTTAAACTACAATCTGAGAGAGATATGCAGTCGTTAGGTATGAGTACAAATTACACAGATCGATATTCAACTGAACGAGGTATTATCTAATTTTATGCATCATAAATTTATTATTTGTTGGAAAGGAAAGTAAACTTTTAATGTATCTTGAGTATTAAATTAACATAAAATTTTATATATTCTTTTTCCCGTGTGTCTAATTTTTATTTGCTTTATTATTTTACTTGAATTGATACTTTTATAGATGGTGACAATATACAAGATATCTTAAATAACCAAAGAGATGCAGATTCAAGTCAATTCCAAATTGATGTGTAAAATAATATCACATATTCAACTGAACAAGTTATTATCTAATTTTTTACATCATAAATTTATTATTTGTTGGAACATGTAAAAATATCTCTTTGGTCGAAACTTTTTTTCTTCTTGGATTTGAGTTTTTTATGTTGAGTTTTTGTGTGTACTTGTTGTGCATAGGTGAGAATTTGATATTATTAATTTGTATATTTATTGTGTTATTATAATTTTAAATATATATGAAATGTATTTGCAGTTAACAGTAAGCGAAGATCACTATTAGGTGCATATGGAATGATACTTTGCATGTTTCTATTTGGTATGATATCTAATCTTTATCATTATTTCTATTAACTTTGGTTGTTTATTATTTTATTGCAGTACTAATACAAATATGTTCATTGTATTTGTAGGTGATAGGTACCTAAATTTTTATGAATCAAACTTATGGTTGAAGATAGTATGTCTAGTTTAGTTTTTTTTATAAGACTTTGTTAGTTCTAAAATTTAATATTTTGAGTATAGTGTGTAGTTAGTTTTGGATGTAAAGACTCATCAAGACATTTGTAATTTTGAACTCAATGATTATGGAATGAATTTAGATTTTTTATTATCACTTTAAATTATATTTTATAATTTTTTATATTCTGAACAGGAGATGAATTGTGATGATGTATAAATATTGGATTAATGTTTACATTATAAATTATTTTAATGTATTTATAAATTATTATAATGACATTAATATATATCATTATAGATTAAATAAGGTGACATTTTAAAATGATCTTATAAATTATATTTACTGACAATTTTTATTGTCCTTATAAAAATATATAAGACATTTATAAATGTCAAAATAAATAAGTTTAGGTGACATTTAATTTTGTCTTTATTACAATGATAATAAAACACACATAGATGTCTTTATTACAATGATAATAAGACACATATAGATGTCCTTAAAATATAATTTTTCTTGACATTTTAGCATGTCATTATATATCTATATTAAGACACTTTTGATGTTAGTATTTATATTGTATAATGACATTATAAAATGTCAGGAAAGCGAATAGGGTCTAAGATGACATCACTTTATAGGGCGTTTTTTAGTGATGTCACAAAAATATTAGTGTCACTAAAAATATATTATAAGGACATTTATCAGTGTCCTTAAAGACCATTATTCTTGTAGTGACTCTTTATTGAAGCTTTTCTTAACTTTTGGACTTTTTATCAATCTCCTAATTTAGTGGGTAAAATAATTTTCAAATTTTTTTCACCCATAGTGTTTATGATAAGAAATATACATATCAAATTTCAAGATTTTTAAATTTATGTATATTTACTTATGAATTTTGAAAAGTCATTTCTGAAATTTAGAAAATTGCAAATGTAGATTATCGATCGACCGCATGGTGGCTACGATCGATGGTGGCAACGATCGATTTTGAATTCAATGATTGCCCAAGCCTTGTTGGTTAGGCCCATGTTCAGCTAGGTTAAGGTCCCCTAACCACTCCTAACGCTAGGACATGCTTGGGAGAGCATCAAGAAGGGTGAAAATCCATTGGACATGGATTAGGAGAAGTGCTTAGGAAGAGTATCAATTTTAAGGTGGATGAGAGTTCATTGTTGAACTTTGCCTTAATTTTGATTGGTCAAATGTTCCTATTCACTTAAGGACTCTCCAAGGACATTGTTGGTGCAATGGTCAAGGGGGAGCAAGCCTCTAGGGGGGAGGTATCCATCATGGGAAGATGGATGTGTATTTCCTCATGGGAGGAAAATTGGGTTGCCTCTCTTTAAGTGATATGGGATCACTAGGAAGATTGTAGGCATGTGTTCCTCCAAGGGAGAGATTGTAACATCTCATTAGTGTTGGGTTTCCGGCACCGCGGCGAGTGTGTGTTCGAACATGTTTCATAACACAGCGGAAGTAATAAAATAATAAATCTAATTTATTATAACACACACATGCATAGTACAATAAGTGTAGACATAACCGTAAATTCAAATTTTACAATAAAAGGAAATTAATACTAGGTATACCTGACGTATCACGTGTAGCGGGAAAGACATCAACCGGAACGATTCTCGCTAGAATCGTCTCTATCCGTAACCACGCCGAGTATCTTCGGGATGACTTCACAAAGTCATGAGCCTCATCTTCGTACGGGTTACTAGCCTCGTGTTGAAGACGATGTGAACGAGAGAAGATCACGATCCGAATCAAAATTCGGATCCAAAATGAGTCTTCAAAAACTCGCTTCTCCGGAGAGGTATTCGTCAACCGTTTGACGAATCCTTCATCCTCCACCTATGAGGATTACCGGAGATCAAATCCCCGGAAAGGGTACCGCTGTCGGAGCTCCAAACGTCGTCCAAACGACGCTGTGACGAGAAGGAAACAAGCTGTCCAGAAAACTGGACAGCTTTTGGTGGAGGAATAGGGGTCGGCCAAAAGGGAAGGTTGAAGCTCACCTTGTTGCCGAACCCAAAGGAGATCACCGGAGCTCCTCTGGCAGTAGCTCGACGCCGGCAAGGGGAGAGGACGGCAGCTGCTGGATGACGGTAAGGGAGCTTGGGTGGTGGTGGGCGACGACTAGGCGAGTTGGCGCCGACTTCACAATGAGAAGGAGGAGGCGGCAACTTAGGGTTGCTTGGACTTTGGATTAGGGCTTAACAAAACCCTTAAGCCCTATTTTATAGAGAACAAATTCTCTTAATGGTTATCGGATCATAACCAAAAGCCCGTTAACTCTCTCCATTAATTTAAGTTAAAATAAACTAAACCATGATGGTTTATTTTAAGTCAAAACGAACCGAACCAACTTTGGTTCATTCGTTTAAAACAAACCAAACCCTTTGGTTTATTCTCCTCCATTGGATTAGAACCAAACCAATTTGATTCATCCATCATGTCTTCATA
This sequence comes from Wurfbainia villosa, assembly GCA_025175895.1. NCBI lineage: Eukaryota > Viridiplantae > Streptophyta > Magnoliopsida > Zingiberales > Zingiberaceae > Wurfbainia > Wurfbainia villosa. The sequence goes on along the minus strand of CM045994.1, from coordinate 68,992,411 downwards.
AGTCACGGCACACCCACGTTTCCATTGCGACTGAAACGATTTCATGCTCGCTCCATGTTTGGTCCAACCAAACCTAGTTTCTCTCAGTCTGAGAATCTCATTCTCAAGCTCGTTTTAAATCCTTCGGATTACGCTCGTTGTGCGTGTGACCAAATAGGTTCTCGATTTATGTTGGTCGTCTATAATTAACCATTAATTATAGAACGATCATGAGTGACACCTAGTACTACATCATGATCCCCAATTAATCGAAAAGATCAACAGTTGATCCAGAACTATTTCTGAAACCCTTCAGCAGCTCGAATGAATCGTGCCCATTCCCTTCACTCATCTTATACCCACTTGGTTCAGGACATGGTCTATAGTGTTAGTCCCCACTAGGTTGATTACGTCACACCTAGCCCAAGTATCATTTCCTCCTCCTACGGATTCTAGTTACTGCACATGTATCGAAGAGTACCTTACTCTAAACATGTAATGCTTTGGCCAAAGACTTTAGTAACAATCTGACAAGAGGCCATGGGTATACATCTCCTCGCAAGGAGTGGTGAATCCTTTATAGGCTATTCAAACACCTTCGATCACTTCGACTTATACCCAATCATCCTGGGTCCACATCTCCTCAGAGATGCTTGCTTAAGATGTCAAAGCATAAGTCTTAATGATCAAGATGACTTGAATATCGCAAGTCAAAGGAACATCGCACTTAAGCTGCAGTAAGAACTTCATTGACATATCTATATATGCAGAGAACCATATGAAGTCTTACGGCTAGTCACTCCAATGAACTAGTTACCATAACTAGCATCCACGATTAACTCCGGACATCACAATGTCTCCAGCCAGTGAGAATCAGCTGCTTGGATACACCAAGGAGTATACCTCGTGCTAGTGTCGATAGAATCAATGGTGTCCAAATCCATTAATTCATCGACTAGGGATAATTCTGATACATCACAATTACACATGTAGAGATACTCACTAGTTGTGATCCAATCACAAATTCTCTCGTGCTGTGAATCGTATCGTGGACATTCAGTAAATGAGTTTAAGATCTAATCAAATACATGAAAACATGTATACTCAAATAGTGAATTTTCATTTATCATATAAATGGTTCAAACATATGGCGATTGCCTTACGACTTCTCTCATATATTACTAACAAACTTCCACTTGGCCTAATGTCAATCGCTACGGTATCCAATACCATAAGCACTAACATGACCCTTAAACTTACTTTGAGGTAATGCCTTAGTCAAAGGATCCGCTAAGTTCCTTTCAGTGGGGATTTTCTCGATTTGTATTTCCTTCCTACTAATGATCTCTCTGATGTGATGATAGCGGCGAAGCACATGTTTGGATCATTGATGAGACCACATATAGTTCAGAGATGAATTTCTTGATCCAAACCGCTTCCTTTGCAGCTTCCAAAGATGCAATGTATTCTGCCTTAGTGGCAGAATCCGTTATAATGTCAAGCTTGGAACCTTTCCAACTTATTGCGCCTCCATTCTAGGTGAATACATACCCAGACTGAGACATGGAATCATCCTTTTCTGTCTGGAGCAGGCATCCGTATACCCACGTATGACCATGTACCCTTCTCCATATATTAGGAACACATCCTTAGTTCTTCTTAAGTACTTAAGGATTGTCTTAACAGCCACCCAATGATCCATTCCTGGATCAGACTGGTATCTACTCGTGACACTCAGAGCATACGATACATCGGGCCTCGTACATAACATAGCATACATGATAGATCCTATTGCGGATGCATAGGGAATCTTACTCATGCAAATCATCTTATCTTCTGTGCGCGGACACATAGATTTCGAAAGGTGTACCCCATGCCTGATGGGGAGGAAACCTTTCTTTGATTTCGACATGCTAAACCTCTTTAGCACTCGGTCTATATATGTAGACTGCGAAAGACCAAGCAACTGTTTCGATCTATCTCTATAGATCTTAATCCCGAGGATGTAGGTTGCTTCTCCCAGGTCTTTCATGGAGAATGTCTTGGATAACCAAATATTAACTGACTGTAAGACTGAAACATCGTCTCCTATATGTAATATGTCATCGACATACAATACTAGGAACACGACTGCACTCCCACTAATCTTCTTGTACACACAAGGTTCGTCTGGATTTTGTGAGAAATCAAACTTTTTGATTATCTCATTAAAATGGATATTCCAGCTCCTAGATGCTTGCTTCAATCCATATATGGATCGTCGCAATTTGCATACCTTAGTTTTATCAACCTATGTGAAACCCTCAGGTTGTATCATATACATGTCCTCGAGCAGGTTTCCATTAAGGAAAGCTATTTTCACATCCATCTGCCATATCTCATAATCATAATGAGCCGCTATGGCCTGGAGCATCCGAATGGATTTAAGCAAAGCTACAGGCGAATAGGTTTCGTCATAATCAACACCTTATTTTTGACGATATTCTTTCGCCACTAATCTAGCCTTATAGGTAATCACATTGCCATCCATGTCGATTTTCTTCTTGAAAACCCACTTGCACCCTATAGGCTTGATGCCTTCATGTGGGTCAACCAAGTTCCAAACTTGGTTTTCATATATGGAATCCATTTTCGACTTCATGGCATCAAGCCACTTATCCCTTTCTGAACATGTCAGCACTTCTTCATAACTGGTAGGCTCCTCATAATCAATGAGTAACACGTCGTTCGATTCACTTACGAGAAATCCATATCTCTTAGGAATGTTGCGTGTTCTACCAGATCTACGAAGATGTGGTGTTTCAATAGGTCCAGCCAATTGCTCATCACTATGAGTTGTCACCTGTTGTGCTTCACCAGGTATCTCATCAATGTCTATTTGAGTCTCTCGAGCCTCCTCAAGCTCGACAACACTCCCACTGTTTTCTTGCAAGAGAAACTCTTTCTCTAGAAACACAACATGCCTTGAAACAAACACCTTTTGTTCCACAGGATAATAGAATTGGTAACCCCTTGTTTCCTTAGGGTATCCAATAAATAGATATTTATCAGACTTAGCATCCAATTTGTCTGATACAGTCTGCTTTACATAAGTAGGACAACCCCATATCTTCAAGTAAGATACATGAGATTTCTTACTATTCTATATCTCATATGAAGTAGTAGAGACTACCTTGGTTGGCATTCTGTTTAACAAGTAAACAACTGTCAGAAGTGCATAGCCCCAAAATGACTTGGGAAGATTCACATGATTCATCATTGACCTGACCATGTCCAATAAGGTCCGGTTATGCCTCTTAGATACACCATTATGCTGTGGTTTATATGGCAGAGTCCATTGAGACAATATACCATTGTCTCTTAGATAATCAAGAAACTCTTGACTTAAGTATTCATCACCTCGATCTGATCGAAGTATTTTAATACTCTTGTCATGTTGTTTCTCTACTTCATTTCTGAATTCTTTGAACCTTTCAAAGGCTTCAGACTTGTGTTTCATCAAGAACACACCCAAACCGTGAGTGATCATCGGTGAAGGTAATGAAGTATCTATAGCCTCCTAATGCTTGAGTTGTCATAGGTCCACAAACATCAGTATGTATTAGACCTATCAACTCTCCCACTTGTTCACCTTTTCCTGAAAAAGGTAACTTAGTCATCTTGCCTTTCAAGCATGATTCGCATGTATCGTATGAATACAATTCAAACGATTTCAAAATTCCACATCGGTGTAATTCGGACATGCTTTTCTTGCTTACATGGCCAAGACGATAATGCCACATGTAGGAGTCTAATTGATTATCCTTTCGAGCATGCTTGTTGCTCACTTCGATATTGAAAATGTCACTGGATACGTCCAACGTATAAATGCCATTGCTCAAAGTTCCAGTTCCATAAAGTACGCCATTTAAAGTTATATAACAATAATTGTTAGAAAACGTCAAATGGTAACCATTACTATTTAAACAGGAAATAGAAACAATGTTCTTTATTAGAGAAGGAACACAATAGCAATTGTCCAGTTCCAAGACTAGTCCGCTAGGGAGCTTCAGTAAATAAGTTCCGATGGCGATCGCAGCAACCTTTGCTCCATTGCCAACTCGCAAATTTGACTCCCCTCTGACGAGTCTTCTTCTATTCCTTAGCCCCTGTATGTCATTACATATATGTGAGCCACACCCAGTATCCAATACCCAAGTGTCTAAGGAAATAGAATGACAATCAATAACGAAGATACCTGAAGAGGATGGGACAACGGATGCCTTCTTCTTCTTCATGGACTCAAGATAAATCTTGCAGTTTCTTCGCCAGTGGCCTTCCTTGCAACAATGATGGCAAGTGCCCTTTTGTGCTGGTTCTGCCTTCTTAGCCTTCTTGTTCTTCCCTTTCTTCTGTTCCTTTGCCTTCCTCTTAGAACCTTTCTTTGAGGAATCAACTAACAGAACCGCCTTCTCCTCATGCTTCACTGAAGGCTCCACCGTCTTCAGCATATTGAGGAGCTCAGGAATAGTGGATTCTAATTTGTTCATCCGATAGTTCATCACAAATTGTGAGAAACTCTTGGGCAAACAATGCAGAATTAAGTTAATACTTAATTCATGATCCATCACAAACACGAGGGTGGCTAGCCGCTCGATGTACCCGTTCATCTTTAGCACAAACTGCACTACAGATGAACCTTCTTGTATCTTCGTGGTGAAGAGGAGCTTGGAGACTTCGAACCTTTCGGATCTCGCTTGCTCATCAAACAACTCATGAAGATGGAAGACCATGGTATTAGCATTCATATGCTCATGCTGCTTTTGTAGCTCAGGTACCATCGCAGCTAGCATGATGCAACTTGCCAGTTCAAATTCAGTCACATGCTTCTGATAGACCAACATTTGGTCTTGAGTTGCATCGTCCCTAGGACGGTTGGGAAGAGGCTCTTCGAGGACATATACTAGCTTTTCCGCCTTGAGAATAATTCTCAGGTTTTTAAGCCAGTCCAGGAAGTTAGGCCCAGTCAATATGTTTGAATCCAAAATAGTGCGCAAATTCAAAGACGTCATGATCAATCGATTAACCTAGAAATACAAAACGAGCATATATGAGAAAATGATTTTAAAAATGCATCAATATACATTCATAAATCCCATTCATTTTGCGAATTTTAAAAACCCCAAAATCACTTTGGGAGATCATAGGTCCATCTCTGAATGGGCTGATATCCATCATAGATATGAACAACCTTGGAGAGAGTCCAACAAGCCATTCATAACTACGAAGGTAGGTATCAAATATACCGATTGCATATCACGTATATGCAACTATCACAATGTGCTATCAACTAATTGAATGTTCACACATACATCGGGTTGTTAACACATTAACAAGTATACATCATATGCATAGCACCCAACTTCACCTCCCATTACATCGACCTTGGAGAGAGTCCAACAAGCCGATGCTCCAGGTTAAAGCCAACCCATTAATCGAGAAATAATTTTAATATGGTTAGAGTGCATTCAACCAATTAGCCTGGCTTGGAGAGAGTCCAACAACCAAAGCTAACGATTGACTTCTGACTCTTACTATATTAGTATTAAACTATTCCATGGTTTGAACATGTTCGGGTTCGAGCCGGGCTTGGAGAGAGTCCAACAACCCGAACAAGAAACGGAACTATGGTTCTAACCATATTAATGGAAGGTGTAGGCTTTAATATTGAGTTAGGGTTTTTATGTCTCATCCTCTTTGCATGCAAATAATTATTATCTACATGGCATGACATACATGTCATACATCTACATGTCACGACACGCATGGCATAATGATATGCATCTAATGCAATTACATGGCATACAATTATGTCATGTACAAAATTTCCTTATATGTCATAACTATTTATGGAAATAAAATATGTTAAGATTTGATTCTCCAAATCAAATCATGATTAAATTAGGAAACAAATTTCCAAATCTAATCACATATTTTATTTGTTGAAATAGTTGATTAAGGAAAGTCAATTTAGGAAACCAATTTCCTAAATCATCAAAACTACTTATGAAAATAAAATATTTAAATATTTGATTTCCCAAATCAAATCATGATTAAATTAGGAAACAAATTTCCAAAATCTAATCAAATATTTTATTTATGGAAAATATCAATTTCCATAAATACTTCCAACTTTCCAAAAGTAGAAGATTTCCAAAAATACTTTTAGACTTTCCAAAATTGAAAATTTTCCATAAATACTTTTAACTTTCCAAAAGTAGAAAATTTCCAGAAATATCATTATGACTATCGCAAAACAATTTTACGATTATGTCAAAACACAACCTGGGCTCTGAAAACACTGTTGGGTTTCCGGCACCGCGACGAGTGTGTGTTAACATGTTTCGTAAACATGTACACAGCGGAAGGAATAAAATAATAAATCTAATTTATTACAATACACACATCACACGCATGCATAGTATAACATGTGTAGACATAACCGTAAATTCAAATTTTGCAATAAAAGGAAATTTATACTAGGTATACCTGACGTATCACGTGTAGCGGGAAAGACATCAACCGGAACGATTCTCGCTAGAATCATCTCTATCCGTAGCCACGCCGAGTATCTTCGGGATGACTTCACAAATTCATGAGCCTCATCTTCGTATGGGTTACTAGCCTCGTGTTGAAGACGATGTGATCGAGAGAAGATCACGATCCGAATCAAAATTCGGATCCAAAATGAGTCCTCAAAAACTCGCTTCTCCGGAGAGGTATTCGTCAACCGTTTGACGAATCCTTCGTCCTCCACCTATGAGGATTACCGGAGATCGAATCCCCAGCAAGGCTACCACTGTCGGAGCTCCAAACGTCGTCCAAATGACGCTCCGACTAGAAGGAAACAAGCTGTCTAAAAAATTGGACAGCTTTTGGTGGAGGAATAGGGGTCGGCCAAAAGGGAAGGTTGAAGCTCACCTTGTTGCCGAACCCAATGGAGATCACCGGAGCTCCTCTGGAAGCAGCTCAACGCCGGCAAGGTGAGAGGACGGTAGCTGCTGGATGCCAGTAAGGGAGCTTGGGTGGTGGTGGGCGGCGGCAAGGAGAGTTGGCGCCGACTTCACAAGGAGAAGGAGGGGGCGGCAACTTAGGGTTGCTTGGACTTTGGATTAGGGCTTAACAAAACCCTTAAGCCCTATTTTATAGAGAACAAATTCTCTTAATGGTTATCGGATCATAACCAAAATCCCGTTAACCCGCTCCATTAATTTAAGTTAAAATAAACCAAACCATGATGGTTTATTTTAAGTTAAAACGAACCGAACCAACTTTGGTTCATTCGTTTAAAAAAAATCAAACCCTTTGGTTTATTCTCCTCCATTGGATTAAAACCAAACCAATTTGGTTCATCCATCATGTCTTCATAAGACACGGCCCATCCATGCTTCCATTGCGACTGAAACAATTTCATGCTCGCTTCATGTTTGGTCCAACCAAACCTAGTTTCTCTCGGTCTAAGAATCTCATTCTCAAGCTCATTTTAAATCCTTCGGATTACGTTTGTTGTGCATGTGACCAAATAGGTTCTCGATTTATGTTGGTCGTCTATAATTAACCATTAATTATAGAACGATCATGAGTGGCACCTAGTAGTACATCATGATCCCCAATTAACCGAAAAGATCAACGGTTGATCCAGAACTATTTCTGAAACCCTTCAGCAGCTCGAAAGAATCGTGCCCCATTCCCTTCACTCATCTTATACCCACTTGGATCAGGACATGGTCTATAATGTCAGTCCCCACTAGGTTGAATACGTCACACCTAGCCCAAGTATCATTTCCTCGTCCTACGAATTCTAGTTATTGCACATGTATCGAAGAGTACCTTACTCTAAACATGTAATGCTTTGGCCAAAGACTTTAGTAACAATCCGATGAGAGGCCATGGGTATACATCTCCTCGCAAGGAGTGGTGAATCCTTTATAGGCTATTCAAACACCATCGATCACTTCGACTTATACCCAATCATCCCGGGTCCACATCTCCTCAGAGATGCTTGCTTAAGATGTCAAAGCATTAGTCTTTATGATCAAGATGACTTGAATATCGTGAGTCAAAGGAACATCGCACTTAAACTGCAGTAAGAACTTCATTGACATATCTATATATGCAGAGAACCATATGAAGTCTTACGACTGGTCACTCCAGTGAACTAGTTACCATAACTAGCATCCACGATTAACTCCAGACATCACAATGTCTCCAGCCAGTGAGAATCAGCTGCTTGGATACAGCAAGGAGTATACCTCGTGCTAGTCTCGAAAGAATCAATGGTGTCCAAATCCATTAATTCATCGACTAGGGATAATTCCGATACATCACAATTACACATGTAGAGATACTCACTAGTTGTGATCCAATCACAAATTCTCTCGTGTTGTGAATCGTATCGTGGATATTCAGTAAATGAGTTTAAGATCTAATCAAATACATGAAAACATGTATACTCAAATTGTGAATCTTTATTTATCATATAAATGGTTCAAACATAAGGCGATTGCCTTAGGACATCTCTCATATATTACTAACAATTGGGGTATGAGACATTCATACCCTTGGGGAGGATCTTTTTGATGTAATGTCAAAAAGGAGGAGAAGTTACCAAGTTACCAATTAGGTTTGGAATTTTCATTTGGGATGTGAGAATTGGTAGACTTGAGATGGTAGTTTTGTCAATCATCAAAAAGGGGGAGATTGTTGGTGCAATCGGCCCAGGTTGTCTCGAGTTTGACTCGAGCAGTACTTTGATAGTATTTTGATGATAGACAAAACTCATGACATGGGATTGTCATGGGAAAGTCCAACATTGTGTTGGCATGGAAAATCCAAGCATGGAGCTTGGTGTGGGAAAGTCCAACATAGAGTTGGCATGGAAAATTCAAGCATGGAGCTTGGTGTGGGAAAGTCCAACATGAAGTTGGCATGGAAAATCCAAGCATGGAGCTTGGTGTGGGAAAGTCCAACATGGGGTTGGCATGAAAAATCCAAGCATGGAGCTTGGTCTGGAAAAGTCCAAAGCATTGCGAAGCCATGCGCTTGGTGCTTGGTGAGAAATGCATTGCGAAGTCGTGCGCTTGGTGCATGTGGGAAGTCTCGAGGTCTTGGCAAGTTCACTAGGCTCGGCGTCCTTGAGTTGGTGAAGGATGGCATTGCAAAGCCGTGCGCTTGGTGCATCCGAGGGACCACCGGACGGGGAGCGAATGGAGTGAGGCCCAAGAGAAGCATACTTCGAGGGCATGAGACGCGAAGGATGGCGTTACGAAGTCGTGCACTTGGCGCATCCGAGGGATGTAGGCCAAGGGAAGGGAGCTTCGGTGGGGAACTCCATGAGGGATAAGGTGGATTTGGCCAAGTGGCTATGACTGAGTGTCGGAGGCTCAAACTTGATGTTTGAGGGTTTACCCGACGGTCGGATGCTCAAACAACTTGGTGTTTAAGGTTTTGCCCGACAGCAGTCGAATGGCATAGGTGCCAATCGACTGATCCAAGTCGACTAGGGTTCGACTGGTGTTAGACTGCTATTTTGTGGCTGGCAGTCGACTGCCGAGGGATGGCAATCGACTGATGGAAGTGTCGCGAGAACAGAACACTCCATAGCCGACTGAGCAGTCGACTACTAGGTCACCAGTTGACTGATGGGAATGATCAGTTGACTTGTAGGTGATCCGTTGGAACTTGTCCAACGTGGATCTAGCCGTTGTGAGACAACAGCTACAGGGGCAGTCGACTGATGCGTGCGAAATCATCTTGATGCAAGTTATAAAAGGAGCTCAAGAGGGAGGATTTTGCCAAGACTTTAAGGAAGCTATTGGAGGAGAATTGCTGCTGCATTCCAGTCCTTTAAGAGCCATCCAAAGCAAGCTACAAGCAAAGGGTTCAAAGCAATCTTTGTAAAGTGTTCTTTACGTATATTTCATATTTGTCTTTGTATTGCTTGTATTTCATTACTTAGTATAATTTCTTGTGAGAGGTTTCTCCACCTCCGACGTGTTGTCGAGAAGGAGTGGTTTAGTTAGTGTCGTGCGCATAACTAGAGCTCGGAGAGCTCGCCCATGGAGTAGGAATCATTCGGTTCCGAACCATATATATCGTGTGTTGTGTGATTGTGTATTGTTGTTAGTTTCATTATTATTGTTATTCCACTACGCTAAGGACAATTTTAGACGAGCACGCAACGAGAACGATTGTATTCCACCGTACGACGAAAGAGGGCTATTCACCCCCTCTAGCCGTCCAACAATCACATCGGTCCCTTACATATTACTTGTTTTGCTGATTTTCAGGTGATGTTCCGCCAAGAGTTCACCAGATGCAAGGCGTACAAGCACGATGCTTCCATCCTGCTGCACATTACGCAGGGGCCCTTGGAGTCGCTCAGAGGGTATCTTTATTAGTTCACTTCCACTGCCAAGAGAATCCCTTCAACAAGGTCGGATGCTTTCATAGTGGCCATTCCGCATGGGCTAAGGGAGGGTCCCTTCCTCAGCTCACTTTTGAGGAAGCCAACGAATAGCTACGAGGAGCTGTTGAGTCGTATGGAGAAGTATATCAATGAGGAGAAGGGCTGAAAGTTCGGAGAGCCGAACGAGACTCCGTAATGGTCCCTACCGAAAGAAATCACCCCGCAGCCCCTCGAGCACCTCTCAAATGAGAATATGCAAGATCCTTCCTACCGGAGGCTCCCAGGCCTCGGTTATTGCTACATGGCGCTCGCCCCGCACAGCCATTGCAGATCATGGCTGCCGATGTTGTCCCTCCCCCGAGGACTTGGAAGGAGTGGGAGATGAAATTCTATTACCAGCAAGGCCTTCTACAGCGGCCAACGGGGTATAGGGGAGTGCCTTGAAACCCTCTCACCCCATTCTTTTGCCAGTACTATATGGAATACGGCCATGCTAGTGGTCGATGTTTCAAATTGCAAGAGGAACTGGAGCGTCTCTGAGCTGCTTACCCACAGTTGCGGCCTCAGACTGGAGGACCGACACGGCGAGGCAAACGACCCAATGTGGCTCGTCCGGGGCCATAAAGCCAACGACCGCAAGTTACTTTTCCTCCGGACCCTCAGACTCCGGCCCAGGAAGGTATCTCACATGGGGGCCCATCAGGTGAGGTTCCGTCATCTAATATGAATAATGTCCCCACACGGGGGGTTATTCACATTATTGCAGGAGGACCCACTGATGTGGATTCCAACTGGGCACGAAAATCATACGCCCGTCTCATGGAGAGCCTGACTATAATCACTGATCAGGCTGTCCAGATTGTACCACCAGTTTCGTTCGGACCGAAAGATCTCTGAGGCGTGCTCCTGCCTCACTCGGATGCTTTGGTGATCCGTATTTCCCTGGCCAACTATGAAGTGGCCAGGGTACTAGTTGATTCGGGGAGTTCTGTCAACATCCTCTTCCAGGTGGCCTTTGGACAGATGCAGCTGAGAAACACCCAGCTAGAAGATGTGGTCACACCCCTCTTCGGGTTTGCGGGACATGTGGTCCACCCCATAGGACAGATTTCATTGCCCCTGACTCTAGGCATAAAGCCCAGCCAAAAAACTAATATAGTTTCTTTTCTTATTGTGGACGCTCCGTCCTCCTATAATGCAATTCTGGGTCACCCCTTCCTTTCCATTTTTCAGACGGTGGCTTCTCCGTATCACCAAAAGGTGAAATTTCTGGTCAGGCAGCTGATTGGAGAGGTCAGAGGTGAGCAGAAGGTTGCAAGGAGATGCTACCTGCAAATTGTCAGGGATGACCAAAAGAAGGCCCGAACTGATGTCCTCAAGGGGAAAGCCATCATGATTTTGGACGTCTGCGTGCTGGAAGAATCTCCCCCCAAAGCAAAGAAAATAGAGGAAGGAGAGCTGGTGGAGATAGGTCCCGAAAAGGCCACTCAGGTAGCATAGCAGCTAGAGGCTAAAGAGGAGTTGGTGGCCTCTCTAAAGAAGAATGAAGACATTTTCGCTGGAGATGTGCATGATCTTATGGGAATCGACCCTCGCATTGTCGAATATCACCTCAACATTACTAGAGGAGTCTGACCCATCCAATAGAAACGACGATATTTTGGACCCGAAAAGGATAAAGTGATAGCTGAAGAAGTAGATAAATTGTTGAAAGTGGGCCATGTGAAAGAAATTCAATTCCCTGAGTGGGTCTCCAATGTAGTCCTGGTCCCCAAGCCCTCTGGCCAGTGGAGGATGTGTATTTACTTCCGTGATTTAAATAAAGCATGCCCTAAAGACTGCTACCCCTTGCCTCGCATTGATCAATTGGTGGACTCTACGGTAGGATATGAGGCGGTGTCCTTAATGGATGCTTATCAGGGATATCATCAGATACCACTAGCTAATGAAGATCATAAGAGGGTTAGTTTTGTAATGGCAGGAGGGTTATATGCTTATGTGGTAATGCCCTTCGGACTAAAAAATGCAAGGGCTACATATCAGCGGCTCATGGATAAAATCTTTACAGAGTAAAAAGAAAAAAATGTGGAAGTTTATGTGGATGACATCCTGGTCAAATCAAAAATCACTCGGGATTTGGTTAAGGATCTAGACAAAACTTTCGCTACCTTGAGGCGATATAACATGAAGCTGAATCCTAAAAAATGTATGTTCGGGTTGAAGAGTGGAAAATTTTTATGATATATAGTAACTGAGACGGGATTGCAGGCTAACCTGGAGAAGTTGAAGGCATTATGCAATATGAAGTCACCCACTAATTTACGAGAGACTCAAAAACTAGTAGGGAGAATTGTCTCTCTGTCCCGGTTTATAGCCAGCGGACAAGGGGCTACCTTTCTTCAGGATTTTGTGCAAGGCTACTAAATTTCAATGGGATGATCAATGCGAGCAAGCCTTTAAAGAGCTGAATAAGTATTTAGCTGGACTTCCATTGTTAGCTAAGCCAGTGGCTGGAGAGCCATTATGGATGTATTTAGCTATTTCAGAAGGAGCCATTAGATCAGTTTTGTTGAAGCAAGAGGGCTCTCAGCAACAACCTATCTATTATACCAGCCATATCCTGAAAGGGGCAGAATCCCGTTACATGGAGCTGGAGAAGTTGGCTTATATTCTAGTCTTGTCAGCCCGTAAGCTGAGACCATACTTTCTATCTCATCCCATTAATGTTCTAACTCATAGTGAATTAGGCAAGGTGGTTACTAAGCCTAATTTTTCTGGGAGAATGGATAAATGGGTAGAGGAACTAAGTGAATATGTCATTCACTACCAACCTCGAACCGTTATCAAAGCTCAAACTCTCGCTGATTTTCTAGCTGAGGTACCTGTTGGTTCGAAAAATAGATTGTCGACAAAAGGAGAGGGATCGAAAGCATGGAATGTATTTGTGGATGGTTCTTCTGGATCTGCAGGCAGCGGGGTGGGAGTCCTATTAATATCCCCTGAGAGAGAAGAAACTCGCATAGCTGTGCACCTGGGATATCGGGCGTCCAACAGTGAAGCAAAATATGAAGCTATTTTAGCAGGGTTGCAAGCCGCCCAAGCTGTAGGGGCAACCTTCATTATAATCCATTCGGATTCCCAGTTGGTAGTATCACAACTTCAGGGCTCTTTTACGGTTCGGGAAGAGATATTGCAAAAATATTTGAAGTCTTTCGAGAATGAAAAGGCCCATTTTCACCAAGTCCTCTTAAAGCAGATTCCATGGGAGAACAATGGGAAGGCAGATGAGTTGGCTCGGTTGGCCAGCGCGATGGAGGGGGTGAAGCAGCTTGAAACGGTTTGTGTGGAAGTCCCTACTTCTCTAGTGATATACAATGTGGAGGGGACCGTATCCTAACTGGATCTGATCCCCGATTGGAGGACTGACATTATAACTTATCTACAGCAAAGAAAGGTCCCGGAAGAAAGAGGGGAGGCATCTATTTTAATGAACAGAACAAAACAATTCACCATCCGTAATGCAGACTTGTATAAGACGTCTTTTGGACGACCCCTGTTGAAGTGTTTGGGAAAAGAAGATGTTGAATGGGTGCTCCGAGAAATCCATGAAAGTTGCTGCTGCAATCACTTGGGAGGGAGAGCTTTGGCGAGGAAAGTCTTATTAGCTGGATACTTTTGGCCCACCCTCCAGCAAGACATATAGTGCAAATCTACTCGGCCTGTCAGAAGCATAGCAACCGGTCCGATCGACCGGCTGAATTAATGAAAGCTGTCATTGCTTCATGCCCTTTCAATTAGTGGGGGATGGATATAGTGGGTCCTATGCCTGTGGCACCATTGTAGAAAAAAAATTTATTGGTGGATGTGGATAACTTCTCCAAGTGGGTGGAAGCAGAACCCCTCGCCAAAATCACCGAGCATGCTGTGATACAATTCCTGTGGAAGAGTATTGTCTGCCAGTATGGTATTCCCCGGAGGTTAGTTAGTGACAATGGGCGGCAGTTCCTGGGCAAGATGATCAAGGAATGGTGTCGAAGTCTTAATATCCAACAAGCTTTTACTTCGGTAGCTCATCCTCAAGCTAATGGGCAGGTTGAAGTAACTAATAGAATCCTTATCCAAGGATTGAAGACCAAACTGGGGGCTCAGAAAGGAAACTAGGAGGAGGAATTGTCAGGGATTTTGTGGGCCTATCGAACCACGCCAAGAACTGCAACAGGTGAAACCCCTTTCACCATGGTATATGGAACGGAGGCCGACATCCCGGTGGAGGCCCTTTTAAGTAGCGCCCGTGTGAAAGTTTATGAGTCGGAGCAGAACGAAATCATTCGGGGCACTGAGCTTGACTTGGTGGAAAAAAAAAGGGAATAGGTGCGGAGGCGAGTGGAATTTTACAAACGGAGGGTACAACAAGCCTTTAATAAAAGGGTGATGCCTCGAAGATTTCAAGAAGGGTATTTAGTTCTGCGCAAAGTTAATCCCACGGGAGATCTTGGAAAGTTAGCTCCAAATTGGGAAGGACCCTACGAAGTGACGCGCCGTGTGGTTGGATTAGCATATTATTTGAAAGATGATCAGGGCAAGGAACTCCCTCGACCCTGGAATGCTGTACACTTGAAATATTATTATACTGTGTAAGGGATGGTGGATGGAAAAACGAATTAAGAAGTTTCTTGGGAAATGTATTTGACAACTCGCTATGTCATTAGATGTATGGAAAACACAAATATGATTGATGAATAATTTACGTTAACATTAAATTCTCTTTAGCGGGCTATGAAAAGAAAAGAAGATAAAGAAGGAGCTATGTCCCGAAGCAATACATCAAGTTATAGTCTAAAATGATCAGGAGGACAACGTCAGAAGCCAGTTTCCCAGTGCAAGGAAAGAGCAGGGTGGTTTACAGGGGGTAATCCTTGGTTCGCATACTGTCGAACAACTTCATTAAATCCATCCTGGTAAGCAACACGCATCAGGGCTATTAGTCGTTCACGTAGGCTCAGGTCATTCAAACTTCAAATTTGGTGAAGCCTGTGACATTTCTCTTGATGCTCCCGGAGAGATCGGTGCATTTCGCTATAACACCGAGGTATTTCCATAAAAGCATTCGCCAGAACCGAAATGTCATCCGCTCGGGAGGTTTGGTCCTGCTGAAGGAGACTCGTCACATCCATCATGTTCTGGCGTATCGAAGCTGAAATTCCCTCTACGGCCTCTGTATAGGATCTGGTGCGGACAAGCTCACTGCCCAGCCTCTGGAGGGATTTTTCATGCATGCATATACGGGAGTGAGCATCCGCCCTAGAAGTTATTAAGGAGGAGTTTTCTTGTACCTCCTTGCACAGGAGGGTGCAGAGATCCCCTATTTTGTCCTCCGCTCTTTGGTGCCGAACCCGCAAGCTTGCAATGAGTTCAGAATCCTTTTGTTTTTCATGGAGGAGCTTAGCTATTTTCTCCTTAAGGTTCACCAATTATTGAGAATAGGAAACTACTACATTAGCTTGTTCCTGCTGAGGGTCCTGTGGAGTGGATATCAATTCTGTGTGAGCTTGCTGTTGTGCTTGTAATGCCGCTATAGTCTCGGCATCCTTTCATTTCTAGAGGTGAGCATCTGATAGTCGGTCCTGGCATTGTTTCAGTTGTTATAAGAGAAGGTGCTCGGTTGTTGTACTTCGTTCAGTTGCATGTGCGTATTGCTTATTTGATTACGCTGCAGACCTATTAAGCGAGGGAGCCATCCAACTCTTGGTAGTTTGTTATGGCCTGAAATTTATTGATGAGGGAGGAGTTAAAAACCCGAAAGAGTCAGTGGAGCCATTGTAAGGGGCTTACCAATTCCAGAACATGCCGTAAACTTTCCATCCTAGGAGTCAATTCTTCCAGGTTCAGAATTTGAAGCCCGTGGTTGGAAGAGGAGGGAATAGATGACACTAGCAGGAAAGGTTCGCTCATAAGGGGTGAAGGGAAGGTGGAAACGATAGGTTGTGTTAAAGGTTCAGAAGGGGAAGAGATAACAGGGAAGGGAAAGGAAGGTGGTACGAGGGCAGTTAAAGGGGTAGAGGAGACTGCAAGTAAAGCCCTCGCTAAGAGACTTGAGGAAATTGGAGAAGAAAGAGGGCAGACAGACATATGTGGAGGAAGACCAGATGTTGATTGTTGTTGGAAAGGGACGGAAGAATCTGAAGGAAGTAGCGGGGCGAGCGAGGAGTTTGGCGAAGAAGATATGGAAAGCATCAGGATGGAAAGCTCTTCGCTGGAAAGAGGGAAAATAGGAGGATCCTGGTTTATATCCGAAGGGGGGGGGAATGCCTCCCAGGTTATGAGCATGGGGGAAAGGCGATGATGGGGGAATCTCAACTACCATAGGTTCAGGTGTAGGACAATGCTCCGGGGAAAGAGAAGGAGCGGGTGTAGGGACGTCTGCTGTCGACAGGCGTTGGTGCGCCACTTCTCTATACTCAGTTTCAGGTTGCAATAAGGGAGGAGGTGACTTGCGAATGCCTAAGATAGAAGGGGAAAGGATGGCCAAGTTAGGGTTTACGAGCAACGTTGGAGATGAGGATGGACCAGCTACCATGATCCCCTCTGAAATGGCAGAAACAGGGGTTTCGGAGGAATGAAGAGGAGAAGGGGGAGCCGAGATAGGCGTGGTGGATATGGACGAAGTTATGGGAGGGAGCGAAGGTGGAGGCGGGCACTAGTTGTTGACCTTCATCCCGCCTGGATTGTTGATAGCATTTTGCCATTTCCCGTTGGAAGAAGGAATACATCCTACCTATTGGAGAAAGAAAAGAAGTATAGGAGTTAGGGACTGGAACACAGAAGGATGGCGGTGGAAAGGAAAAAAGGATAAAGAAGTAGGAGAAGGCGGAAAGGCAAATAGAGAAGAAAAAAGATCAAGCGTCTTATATAGAAGGGGTGTTGAATGGGCTTGCAATGTTAATTGGGATACTAAGCTATAATATGGGCCCCGGGAGAAAGGGGAAATGATGATTTATTCTTCTAATGGCTCGTTATCTGTTAAAAGCCTTGTCTTCATATGATAAAAAGGACGAGAATATCCAACTTCAAGATGAGTGAAGAAATAATGGCAGTATGTGGATAGGTCATTGGGTCAAATTATCGTATTTTTTATGCAGCTTGGAATTGGTCACAATTATTTTATCCTCGTGTGGTGGTGGAGCTGAAGAACTGAGTATTCCTCAGTTATCTATTATTTTATCCCCATGTGGTGGCGGAACGGAAGAACTGAGCATTCTTCAGTTATATATTATTTTATCCCCGTGTGGTGGCGGAACGGAAGAACTGAGCATTCCTCAATTATATATTATTTTATCCCCGTGTGGTGGTGGAATGGAAGAACTGAGCATTCCTCAGTTATATATTATTTTATCCCCATATGGTGGCGGAACGGAAGAACTGAGCATCCCTTAGTCATCTATTATTTTATCCCCGTGTGGTGGCGGAACGGAAGAACTGAGCATTCCTCAGTTATCTATTATTTTATCCCCATGTGGTAGCGAAACGGAAGAACTGAGCATTCCTCCGTTATTTATTATTTTATCCCCGTGTGGTGGCGGAACGGAAGAACTAAGTGTTCCTCAGTTATCTATTAGTTTATCCCCGTATGGTGGCAAAACGGAAGAACTGAGCATTCCTCAGTTATCTATTATTTTATCCCTGTGTGGTGGCGAAACGGAAGAACTGAGCATTCCTCAGTTATTTATTATTTTATCCCCGTGCGGTGGTGGAATGGAAGAACTGAGAATTTCTTAGTTATTTATTATTTTATCCCCGTGTGGTGGTGGAATGGAGGAGCTGAACATTCCTTCAATTATATATTATTTTTATCGTCATGCAGTGGTGGAACGGGAGAACTGAGTATTCCTTAGTTATCTATTATTTTTATCCTCGTGTGGTGGCGGAACGGAAGAGTTGAGTTTATTCCTCAACTATATATTATTTTATTCCCGTGCAGTGGTGGAACGGAAGAGCTGAGTATTCCCTCAGCTGTAGATTGTTTTATCCTCGTGCAGTGGAAGTGCATATCTAATCCTTTCGTGAGGGAAGGGTGAAGAAGTTGAATGTTTGTCTAATTTTCTTATTATTTAAGAGAAGTGCAAAGTTTGACACAACAGAAGAAAGGCCGAAAAGTGAGGATGAACAAGGAAGGATGTAGGCGAAAACTCATACTGAAGAAGTTCATTACTCTGAAAGAGCTACATATCATAACTTCCTTAAAGGAAGAGAATAACAAAAGAATCCCTTATTCATAGGGTATTACAGTTCTTTGTTGGGAGGTATGGAAGGAGCCTCTGCGTGGCTTGGGTTGACGCATCAACTGCCGAAGATAAGACTATTGTATGAAGATGTACTTGGATAAGTCCTTCTGGGATACTGCCAGTTGCTGGCGCAGGGAGTAGTTGCTGGTAGAAGCCTCCCTCAAACGTCGCTACAGATATCCAACTTGTTCCTCTAGGTTAGCGATGTAGCACTGTTCCTCAGTCTTTTCCTCCGGAGGAAAAGAGCTGCTGCCTTGTTCAAAAGTTTGCTCCATTACGAGGAGAGGAAAAAGAGAAGATGAATGTTAACCAACGATGGTTTGGGGTCCTTATAGTGGCGAAGGAAGAAGGCGCATTGACTCGCGGAGGAGGTAAAAATAATAAATGCTAGTAAAGAAGGGGAAACGTAAAGACAGTAGGTAAGAGTTGTTAGTGCAGTAACTTTGAGAAGGGTGGTTCAAATTCCACGGAAGCAGTAAAGGAAAGTATGTTCAGATAGGATTGCAGTCTATTCTAGCGACAATTGTGCTATATTTAGAGGAAGGCGACAAAAATGAGTCTTAGTACCCTCTTTTTTCTTTTTATTATTATTCTCAACAACGGCTACATCATTTAAGTTAATCATTATACAAGCTTTTTAAGGTTGTCACTAGTAGGAGGATTATCGGAGGACTCCTCTGAAGGGGAAGGCGCTAAGACGACTCTGTAGGGGTCACCTTGAACCGGAGGTGCCGCTGGTGGAGCTTCATCAAAAGGAGGTGGATGGGTCCCCACTGGAGGGGTTGGAACGAATGCTAGGGCCGACGGAAGTGGAGGAAGTTCATCAGAGGCCTGAGGATCTCCTACTGTGTATTCCCACGTCAGGGGAGGGTTCCAGACCCAATTGCGGAATGAAGGGAAAGGAGCTCAGAAGGACCTCCCTATGTTAGGAGTTGGAGCAGTGGTTAAGGATGGAGAAGGAAAGGGGCGAAAGGCCGAAGTTGCAGTCAAATGTGTTTCAGACTATTCGGTATCTTCCGTGGCCCAATCGTGCAACTCAAAAGAATCAGAGCCTGAAGAGATCTCGATGGGGTGTTCCGCGAAAGCCATGAAGGGGAGATGGAAGGCCAAATACACTGGGGGTGGCAATTTATAATAGAAGAAGAAAGAACCACATTTGTCCTCAGGAAGGAGAAGAAGTGGAAAAGACTAATATCATAATGGTGTTGGGTTTCCGGCACCGCGGCGTGTGTGTGTTCGATCATGTTTCGTAAACATGAGCACAGCGGAAGCAATTAAAAATAATAAATCTATATTTATTACAACACACACAACACACGCATGCTATTACAACAAGTGTAGACATAACCGTAAATTAAAATTTGCAATAAAAGAAAATTAAACTACGTTATACCTTCCGTATGACGTGTAGCGGGAACGGCATCAACCGGAACGATCCTCGTAAGAATCGTTTCTATCCGTATCCACGCCGAGCTCCTCGGGATGACTTCACTAAGTCACGAGCTTCGTCTTCGTACGGGTTACTAGCCTCGTGTTGAAGACAACGTGATCGAGAGATGATCACGATCCGAATCCAAATTCGGATCCTAAAATGAGTTCTCAAAACTCGCTTCTCCGGAGAGGTATTCGTCAACCGTTTGACGAATCCTTCGTCCTCCACCTCAGAGGATTACCGGAGATCAAATCCCCGATAAGTTAGCCGCTGTCGGAGCACTAACCGTCGTCCAAACGACGCTCCGACGAGAGGAGGAGAAGCTGTCCAGAAAACTGGACAGCTTGGTGGAGGATATAGGCGCCGGCCAACCAAGGAAAGAAAAGCCTCACCTTGATGCCAAACCTATAGGAGATCACCGGAGGGTCGCCGGAGGTTCACCGGCTGGAGCTTGGACGCCGGCAAGGGTCTTGGACGGCGGCACAAAGCTGGGCGGCGGCAGCTTTAGGGTTGGCACCGAAAACTCCAACAATTGGGGTGGGCGGCAACTCTAAGAGGCTAGGGTTTTGGATGATTAGGGTTTAACAATCCCTTAAGCCCTCTTTTATAGAGGACTAATTCTCTTAATGGTTAATGGATCATATCCATAAAGCCCGTTAACCCGCTCCATTAGGATAAGTTAAAATAAACCAAACCATGATGGTTTATTTTAAGTTAAAACGAACTGAACCAACTTTTGGTTCATTTGTTTAAAATAAACCAAACCCTTTGGTTTATTCTTATCCATTGGATTAGAACCAAACCATTTTGGTCCATCCATTACGTCTTCATAACACGCAGCCCATCCACGCTTCCATTGCGACTGAAACGATTTCATGCTCGCTTTATGTTTGGTCCAACCAAACCTAGTTTCTCTCGGTCTGAGAATCCAATTCTCAAGCTCGTTTTAAATCCTTTGGATTACACTCGTTGTGCGTGTGACCAAATAGGTTCTCGGTTTATGTTGGCCGTCTATAATTAACCATTAATTATAGAACGATCATGAGTGGCACCTAGTAGTACATCATGATCCCCAATTAAGCAAAAGATCAACGGTTGATCCAGAACTATTTCTGAAACCCTTCAGTAGCTCGAATGAATCGTGCCCCATTCCCTTCACTCATCTTATACCCACTTGGTTTAGGACATGGTCTATTGTGTCAGTCCCCACTAGGCTGACTACGTCACACCTAGCCCAAGTATCATTTCCTCGTCCTACGGATTCTAGTTACTCCACATGTATCGAAGAGTACTTTACTCTAAACATGTAATGCTTTGGCCAAAGACTTTAGTAACAATCCGACGAGAGGCCATGGGTATACATCTCCTCGCAAGGAGTGGTGAATCCTTTATAGGCTATTCAAACACCTTCGATCACTTCGACTTATACCCAATCATCCCGGGTCCACATCTCCTCGGAGATGTTTGCTTAAGATGTCAAAGCATAAGTCTCCATGATCAAGATGACTTGAATACCAAAGTCGAAGGAACATCGCACTTAAGCCCGCGGTAAGAACTTCATTGACATATCTATATATGCAGAGAACCATATGAAGTCTTACGGTGGTCACTCCAATGAACTAGTTACCATAACTAGCATCCACGATTAACTCGGACATCACAATGTCTCGGCCCGGTGAGAATCACGGCTTGGATACACCAAGGAGTATACCTCGTGCTAGTCTCGGCGAAATTGATGGTGTCCGAATCCATCAATTCATCGACTAGGGATAATTGATACATCACAATTACACATGTAGAGATACTCACTAGTTGTGATCCAATCACAAATTCTCTCATGCTGTGAATCGTATCGTGGACATTCAGTAAATGAGTTTAAGATCCAATCAAATACATTAAACATGTATACTCGAATAGTGAATCTTCATTTATCATATAAATGGTTCATACATAAGGCGATTGCCTTAGGACATCTCTCATATATTACTAACAGACTCACTTGGCCTAATGCCAATACAATCGCTACGGTATCCAATACCATAAGCTCTAACATGACCCTCAAACTTACTTTGAGGTAATGCTTTAGTCAAAGGATCCGCTAAGTTCCTTTCAGTGGGAATTTTCTCGATTTGTATTTCGTTCCTACTTATGATCTCTCTGATAAGATGATAGCGGCGAAGCACATGTTTGGATCATTGATGAGACCACATCAAGTTCAGAGATGAACTTCTTGATCCAAACCGCTTCCTTTGCTGCTTCGAAAGCTGCAATGTATTCTGCCTTAGTGGCAGAATCCGCTATAGTGTCAAGCTTGGAACCTTTCCAACTTATTGCACCTCCATTCCAGGTGAATACATACCCGGTGAGACATGGAATCATCCTTATGCATGCGAGGCGGCATCCGTATACCGCGTATCACCATGTACCCTTCTTCCATATATTAGGAACACATCCTTAGTTCTTCTCAAGTACTTAAGGATCGTCTTATGACCAATGATCTATTCTGGATCGGTGGTATCTGCTCGTGACACTCAGAGCATACGATACATCGGGCCTCGTACATAACATAGCCTACATGATAGATCCTATTGCGGATGCATAGGGAATCGTACTCATGCAAATCCTCTCGTCTTCTGTGCGCGGACACATAGACTTCGAAAGGTGTACCCCATGCCTGATGGGCAGATAACCTTTCTTGGATTCCGACATGCTAAACCTCTTTGCTTTTCGGTCTATATATGAAGTGCGAAAGACCAAGCAGCTTGATCTATCTCTATAGATCTTAATCCCAGGATGTAGGTTGCTTCTCCCGAGTCTTTCATGGAGAATGTCTTGGATAACCAAACCTTAATTGTAAGATTGACACATCGTTTCCTATAAGTAATATGTCATCGACATACAATACTAGGAACACGACTGCACTCCCACTAACCTTCTTGTACACACAAGGTTCGTCTGGATTTTGTGAGAAATCAAACTTTTTGATTGTCTCATCAAAACGGATATTCTAGCTCCTGGATGCTTGCTTCAATCCATAAATGGATCGTCGCAATTGTCAACCGATGTGAAACCCTCAGGCTGTATCATATACACGTCCTCGAGCAAGTTTCCATTAAGGAAAGCTGTTTTCACATCCATCTGCCATATCTCATAATCATAATGAGCCGCTATGGCCAGGAGCATCCGAATGGATTTAAGCATAGCTACGAGTAATAGGTTTTCATAATCAACACCTTGCTTTTGGCGATATCCTTTCGCCACCAATCTAGCCTTATAGGTAATCACATTACCATCCATGTCGGTTTTCTTCTTGAAAACCCACTTGCACCCTATAGGCTTTATGCCTTCAGGTGGGTCAACCAAGTTCCAAACTTGGTTTTCGTACATGGAATCCATTTCCGACTTCATGGCACCAAGCCACTTATCCCTTTCTGAACTTGTCAGCACTTCTTCATAACTGGTAGGCTCCTCATCATCAATGAGTAACACGTCGTTCGATTCACTTACGAGAAATCCATATCTCTCAGGAATATTGCGTGTTCTACCAGATCTACGAAGATGTGGTGTTACAATAGGTCCAGCCGATTTCTCATCACTATGAGTTGTCGGCTGTTGTGCTTCACCAGGTATCTCATTAATGTCTATTTGAGTCTCTCGAGCCTCCTCAAGCTCGACGATACTCCCACTGTTTTCTTGCAAGAGAAACTCTTTCTCTAGAAACACAGCATGCCTTGAAACAAACACCTTTTTGTTCCACAGGATGATAGAATTGGTAACCCCTTGTTTCCTTAGGGTATCCAATAAATAGACATTTATCAGACTTAGCATCCAATTTGTCTGATACAGTCCGCTTCACATAAGCAGTACAACCCCATATCTTCAAGTAAGATACATGAGGTTTCTTACTATTCCATATCTCATATGGAGTAGTTGAGACTACCTTGGTAGGCATTCTGTTTAACAAGTAAACAGCTGTCTGAAGTGCATAGCCCCAAAAGGACTTGGGAAGAGTTGCATGATTCATCATTGACCTGACCATGTCCAACAAGGTCCTATCTCTCGATACACCATTATGTCAGTGGTGTATAGGGCGGAGTCCATTGAGACAATATGCCATTGTCTCTTAGATAATCAAGAAACTCTTGACTTAAGTATTCACCACCTCGATCCGATCGAAGTATTTTAATACTCTTGTCATGTTGTTTCTCTACTTCATTTCTGAATTCTTTGAACCTTTCAAAGGCTTCAGACTTGTGTTTCATCAAGAACACATACCCAAACCGTGAGTGATCATCGGTGAAGGTAATGAAGTAGCTATAGCCTCCTAATGCTTGAGTTGACATAGGTCCACATACATCGCATGTATTAGACCTAGTAACTCTCCCACTGCTCACCTTTTCCGTAAAGGTAACTTAGTCATCTTGCCTTTTAAGAATGATTCGCATGTATCGTATGAATCCAATTCAAACGATTCCAGAATTCCACATCGGTGTAATTCGGACATGCGTTTCTTGCTTATATGGCCAAGACGACAATGCCACATATAGGAGTCTATTTGATTATCCTTTCGAGCACTAGTGTTGCTCGCTTCGATATTGAAATCGTCATCGATACGCCCAACGATAAACACCATTGCTTAAAGTTCCAATCCCATAAAGAACTCCATTCAAAGTTATGTAACAACAATTGTTACTAAAAGTCAAATGGAACCCATTTCTATTTAGACAAGAAATAGAAATGATGTTCTTTATCAACGAAGGAACATACAGCAATTGTCCAGCTTCTAAGACAAGTCCTACAGGAGTTCCAACAAATACGTTCCGATGGCGAGTGCAAGAACCTGCTCCATTCCCAACACGTAAATTTGACTCTCCTCGACGAGTCTTCTTCTATTCCTTAGCCCATGTATGTCATTACATATATGTGAGCCACACCCAGATCAAATACCCAAGTGTCCGAGGAAATAGAATGACAATCAATAAAGAAGATTTCAAGAAGATGGAGCATCCGATGCCTTATCCTTCTTCACGACTCAAGATAAATCTTGCACTTTCTTCACAATGGCTCTCCTTGCCATAATGATGGCAAGTTTCCTTTGTGCTAGTTCTACCTTCTTAGCCTTCTCTTCTTTCCTTCTCGTTCCTTTGACTTCCTCTAGAACCTTTCTTCGAGGAATCAACTAACAAAGACTGCCCCCTACTCATGCTTCTCGTAAGGCTCCATGCCTTCAAAGATGTTGAGCAAAGACCATAGATGAACCTCCTTGCATCTCAGAGGTGAAGAGGAGTTTGGAGGCTTCAAACCTTTCGAATCTCACTTGCTCATCAACCAACTCACAGAGATGAAGGACTCACGATATGAGCATCCATATGCTCATGCCGCCAGAGCTTGGGTTCCATTATGGCTAGCATGATGCAACTCATTTGTTCAGAATCACTCACATGTTTCTGATAGGCCAACAATTGGTCCAAAGTTGCATCGTCACTAGGACGGGCGGGAAGAGGCGCTTCGAGGACATACACAAGCTTTTCACCTTGAGAACAATTCTCAAGTTTCTAAGCCAGTCCAAGAAGTTCGGTCCAGTCAATTTATTTGAATCCAAAATGGAATGCAAATTCAAACACATCATGATCAATATATTAACTTAGAAATACAAAACGAGCATATATGAGAAAGATGATTTTAAAATGCATCAATATACATTTATAAATCTCATTCATTTTTCGAATTTCAAAAACCCCAAAATCACTTCGGGAGATCGTAGGTCCATCTCCGAATGGGTTGATATCCATCATAGTTATGAACAACCTTGGAGAGAGTCCAACAAGCCATTCATAACTACGACGGTAGGTATCAATTATACCGATTGCATATCACGTATATGCAACTATCACAATGTGCTATCAACTAATTGAATGTTCACACATACATCGGGTTGTTAACACATTAACAAGTATGCATCATATGCATAGCACCCAACTTCACCTCCCTTTACATCGACCTTGAGAGAGTCCAACAAACCGATGCTGTGTTAAAGCCAACCCATTAATCGACATAGTTTTAATATGGTTAGAGCGCATTCAACCAATTAGCCCAGCTTGGAGAGAGTCCAACAACCAAAGCTAACGATTGACCTCTGACTCTTACCATATTAGTATTAAACTATTCCATGGTTTGAACATATTCAGGTTCGAGCCGGGCTTGGAGAGAGTCCAACAACCCAAACAAGAAACAGAACTCTGGTTCTAACCATATTAATGGAAGGTGTAGGCTTTAATATTGATTAAGGGTTTTTATGTCTCATCCTCTTTGCATGCAAATAACTATTATCTACATGGCATGGCATACATGGCATACATCTACATGTCACGACACGCATGGCATAATGTTATGCATCTAATGCAATTACATGGCATACAATTATGTCATGTCTATATTTCCTTATATGTCATAACTATTTATGGAAATAAAATATGTTTAAGATTTGATTCTCCAAATCAAATCATAATTAAATTAGGAAACAAATTTCCAAATCTAATCACATATTTTATTCATGGAATTATTTGATTAAGGAAAATCTATTTAGGAAACCAATTTCCTAAATCATTAAAACTCCTTATGGAAATAAAATATTTTAAGATTTGATTTCCCAAATCAAATCATGATTAAATTAGGAAACAAATTTCCAGAATCTAATCAAATATTTTATTTATGGAAAATATCAATTTCCATAAATACTTCCAACTTTCCAAAAGTGGAAGATTTCCATAAATACTTCTAGACTTTCCAAAATTAAAAAATTTCCATAAATACTTCTAAATTTCCAAAATTTAGAAAATTTCCAGAAATAGATTATGACTATCGCAAAACCATTTTTACGATTATGTCGAAACACAACCTGGGCTCTGATACCACTGTTGGGTTTCCGGCACCGCGGCGTGTGTGTGTTCGATCATGTTTCGTAAACATGAGCACAGCGGAAGCAATTAAAAATAATAAATACTCCTATTTATTACAACACACACAACACACGCATGCTATTACAACAAGTGTAGACATAACCGTAAATTAAAATTGCAATAAAAGGAAATTAGACTACGTTATACCTTCCGTATGACGTGTAGCGGGAACGGCATCAACCGGAACGATCCTTGTAAGAATCATTTCTATCCGTATCCACGCCGAGCTCCTCGGGATGACTTCACTAAGTCATGAGCTTCGTCTTCATACGGGTTACTAGCCTCGTGTTGAAGACAACGTGATCGAGAGATGATCACGATCCGAATCCAAATTCGGATCCTAAAACGAGTTCTCAAAACTCGCTTCTCCGGAGAGGTATTCGTCAACCGTTTGACGAATCCTTCGTCCTCCACCTCAGAGGATTACCGGAGATCAAATCCCCGATAAGTTAGCCGCTGTCGGAGCACTAACCGTCGTCCAAACGACGCTCCGACGAGAGGAGGAGAAGCTGTCCAGAAAACTGGACAGCTTGGTGGAGGATATAGGCGCCGGCCAACCAAGGAAAGAAAAGCCTCACCTTGATGCCAAACCTATAGGAGATCACCGGAGGGTCGCCGGAGGTTCACCGGTTGGAGCTTGGACGCCGGCAAGGGTCTTGGACGGCGGCACAAAGCTGGGCGGCGGAAGCTTTTGGGTTGGCGCCGAAAACTCCAACAATTGGGGTGGGCGGCAACTCTAAGAGGCTAGGGTTTTGGATGATTAGGGTTTAACAATCCCTTAAGCCCTCTTTTATAGAGAACTAATTCTCTTAATGGTTAATGGATCATATCCATAAAGCCCGTTAACCCGCTCCATTAGGATAAGTTAAAATAAACCAAACCATGATGGTTTATTTTAAGTTAAAACGAACCGAACTAACTTTTGGTTCATTCGTTTAAAATAAACCAAACCCTTTGGTTTATTCTTATCCATTGGATTAGAACCAAACCATTTTGGTCCATCCATTACGTCTTCATAAGACGCAGCCCATCCACGCTTCCATTGCGACTGAAACGATTTCATGCTCGCTTTATGTTTGGTCCAACCAAACCTAGTTTCTCTCGGTCTGAGAATCCAATTCTCAAGCTCGTTTTAAATCCTTTGGATTACACTCGTTGTGCGTGTGACCAAATAGGTTCTCGGTTTATGTTGGCCGTCTATAATTAACCATTAATTATAGAACGATCATGAGTGGCACCTAGTAGTACATCATGATCCCCAATTAGCAGAAAAGATCAGCGGTTGATCGAACTATTTACGAAACCCTTGATGGCTTCGAATGAATCGTGCCCCATTCCCTTCACTCATCTTATACCCACTTGGTTCAGGACATGGTCTATTGTGTCAGTCCCCACTAGGCTGACTACGTCACACCTAGCCCAAGTATCATTTCCTCGTCCTACGGATTCTAGTTACTCCACATGTATCGAAGAGTACTTTACTCTAAACATGTAATGCTTTGGCCAAAGACTTTAGTAACAATCCGACGAGAGGCCATGGGTATACATCTCCTCGCAAGGAGTGGTGAATCCTTTATAGGCTATTCAAACACCTTCGATCACTTCGACTTATACCCAATCATTCCGGGCCCACATCTCCTCGGAGATGTTTGCTTAAGATGTCAAAGCATAAGTCTCCATGATCAAGATGACTTGAATACCGCAAGTCAAAGGAACATCACACTTAAGCCACAGTAAGAACTTCATTGACATATCTATATATGCAGAGAACCATATGAAGTCTTACGGCTGGTCACTCCAATGAACTAGTTACCATAACTAGCATCCACGATTAACTCCGGACATCACAATGTCTCCAGCCAGTGAGAATCAGCTGCTTGGATACACCAAGGAGTATACCTCGTGATAGTCTCGACAGAATTGATGGTGTCCAAATCCATCAATTCATCGACTAGGGATAATTCTGATACATCACAATTACACATGTAGAGATACTCACTAGTTGTGATCCAATCACAAATTCTCTCATGCTGTGAATCGTATCGTGGACATTCAGTAAATGAGTTTAAGATCCAATCAAATACATTAAACATGTATACTCAAATAGTGAATCTTCATTTATCATATAAATGGTTCATACATAAGGCGATTGCCTTAGGACATCTCTCATATATTACTAACAAATGGCATTAGCATAGGAAATCATCGGGATGTCATTTCCGGAGTGGCTAATTAGACTGAGAAGATTGAGAGTCAATAGTAAATGAATTGCTGGTCGAGCCAAGATTGGTTTGGGCTGGAGGAAGATCACTTCGGGGATGTCCCGAACGAATTCTCGGGCAATGAATGTCATCATTCGTTTAAACGTTATACAAGGCAGAAAATGGGCAGTAATTGTGAAAAGAAGGAGACATGGAGTAGTCTCAAAATTCCAGGCCCACACCAGGGCATACAGGAGAAATAACAAAAAGCCGTATCAATTCAAATATTCTGTAACAACGAAGGAGCAGTCATTACATGGAGCGAATATAACAAATTACAAGTCAAAGAGTTCGGGAGGGGGGGGGCAGGCATTTAGCTAAATCTATTTCAGGATTCAAGTAGTTGGTGTCTATGCCAGGGGGAGGATACCCTCGTTCGGCCTTCAAAGCAGAAGAGCCGTTGAAGCCCAGCATTAATAAGTTTACCCCCTTCTGAACATAACGCCCCTTTAGATCTTCCCCTTGCTCCTTCAGTTGAGATTGGCGGGCAGCAAGTTGGGCTTGACATTCAACTAATTTGGCCGCCAGGGCATCTCTTTCTATTGCTGCTGTCAAGGCCCACTGACCTAGAGCCTATAAAGCTTCAGTGTATTCCTGGCGAAGCTCTCGCTATTGCTGGATCACAGAAGACAGGAGTTCGAGGAAGGTAGCCACCAGGGAGGAGAGTTCCCCGCACTTCTTCAAGCAGGATTTTTGGGTAGCCTCCCTTGTTTGACGTTCTTGCAGCAACTGCTAGATGGCGGCTGAAAAATCAGCAGCTTGAATATATGCATCCGCAAGTTGTCTTTTATACTCGGTCAGCTCGTGGGTAAGGAGGTCTACTTGCTGAAGTTGGCTAGATTACAGGAATATTTGCTGCTCGAGGCCTTCATTTTTCCATTGGAGCTCTTCTTTCTCACTTTGGGCCAGGGCCAATTGGGTCATGGAATCCTCACACTGGGTGATTAAATCGGATTCCTTCTGCTTATTTTCGATCAGCCGCCGAGTGAGTTCCATTTGGTGCGCCAGGGCAGCAAAATGACGAGTCTCCATGCTAGACTAGAACTGGGCTAGGTGGGATGTCATCTTATTATACATGGCCGATACCTAAAGAAAAGGAGACAGATGTTAAGTATTGGCATGGCAAGTGTAATAGAGATAAAGAAATGGAACAATTACCTCAGCCAGAAGTTTGCCCATATGATCCAAGGAACCTTGCACACCTGATTGGTTGAAGAATTTTACTTATGACAGGTGGCGGATTTTTAGGGAGGATCCCAGCGTGGCTAAGGGAGGATTCGGGATGGGAAGATCTCTCCCCTCCGATGGGGGAGAGGGACCTACCCTCCGAGAGGGAGCCGGAGGAGGATGTGCTTCAGGAGGAATAGTTACCAGGAGAGATTCGATCGCGGAATGTGTGGGAGAGTCAAGAGGAGTGGTGGATGAAACAGGAGAGTGGGAAGGAGATCTTCACATCCTTTATAGGAAGAGGGCATATTCACTAAGAATTGGCAGTCCGTGCGGCTA
Source organism: Wurfbainia villosa (assembly GCA_025175895.1). Classification (NCBI taxonomy): domain Eukaryota; kingdom Viridiplantae; phylum Streptophyta; class Magnoliopsida; order Zingiberales; family Zingiberaceae; genus Wurfbainia; species Wurfbainia villosa. The sequence continues at coordinate 68,961,545 of CM045994.1, read as the reverse complement.
GAGAGGTAGAAGAGGTCTGCCTTAGAAGATTTTAGCTGGAAGAAGCAGTGGAATAGTTGGGGGACAAAGGGAGGTTTAGGTGTTGAAATACCATCGTAGCCCCCGATAAAATACGGAAGGAATTAGGGGCAAATTGATTTAAGGGCAGCCCGTAAAAATCTAGGATTTCTAAGGAGAGGGTACGAGTAAAAACAAGCCATTAAGGAATTGTTCAGAAAAGAAGTAAGTGAGGTCGGGGGGAGGACGATGTGGTCGACAAGTCTTAGTATTGAAATGACATTATATGAAAGGGTCTATGAATTGGTCCCTAAGGTTAAAGAAATAATGTTTGCTGTTTAGTTGGGTGACAGTGTCCTTGTACCAAGGAGATGGGAGCAAGGTCTTAGGGGCCATAGGTATATAATAGGAAAGAACACTTACTTGAATGTTGAAGGAGGAACGTTTGCAAAAGAAAGGGCAAGGTCACTGAAACGCTGTCGGAGAAAATCGCTGGAAAGGAGAAGTGGAAAGGACTGGATTGTTAGGCACGCTAAGTTATGCATAAAAGGAAAGGGCGAAGATTTATATAGGGTTTTGTGTGACTTTTCGACTATCTAAGAGAAAAAAAGAAGCGAGGCCCATGGACCCATTAAGCTGCTTCGAGCATATGGGATAGGGCCATGAAAAAAGAATAAGTTTGAATCGACGAGCAAAGGGTGAATTAGAGGCTTCATACATTTAGAAAGTCAAGCTTATGACTTCGCTTGACTATTTTTGGAGGTTGGCTAATGGTAGTTACCTCTTTTCTATGAATTGGATAAAAATACTCGCGTGTAAGATACTATCCGAACCGAGTAACCTATTTGGCAAGGGAAGCAAGGTAGAATGGTCCGGGCATGATAGTCTGGGGAAATTGGAACGGGAGGACAGTTTAAGGTAGTTGGCACAGCGAGGCGATTGCATAGATCATTTTGGTACGAGGCAGATAAGAATCGGCTCATTCTAGCAGGCTCGGAAATAGTTCGGTGCGAGAAACGGAGGGGAGTTGGTTCTGGCTACCAGGAAAAGCCTAAGAGCTACGCTATACGTAAGCGGCAGGTATAGGTTAGTTTTATCGAAGACAAGTGGTTGAAAGGGATGTGCTAGCATATTTCCCTAAATGTAGATAAGAGGTTGTTACACAGCAGGAGAGGCCCCCCACATAATATTCTGAGGAGCCTTCGCTCCCTGTGTCTATAACAGAATGATTCTCTAGATGGGCAAGATGGCCACGTGTATGATGAAGGAGGTTTGCGGTGCGACAGTTGGCCAGAGGAAGAGAATAAAAGGGAGAAGCAGGGCAGGAAAAAAGGGACTCTCACATTATTCCAACTAGCAAGAGACGAAGGCATATTGGGGAAAGGGAGAGCAACCACTTCGCCGGAGAAGGAGATAAGGATAGTAGTGAGCTCCATCTTTCTTGTACTGTTTCCTGTGTCTTGTCCTAATTGTAAGAGGTTTTCTCCTCCACCTCCGGAAGTTCTTTCCGTGAAGGAGGACATTCATAGTGAAAGTGCTTTGGCACAGTAGCTGGTGGGAGAGCTCACCCCCGTGGAGTAGGAATCCTTATTCCAAACCACGTTATATTCTATGTCTTTGTTTATTGCTTGCGTTGGTGTGCGTTTCTTTTCTTTACGTTTCATTTTACTGTTGCGGCCGGAGAGAACACCCTAAGTTTCCTTCATGCCTCTCTGTGTGGAAAGGAAGGCTGTGTGGAAAGGAAGGCAGTGAACCCTTTTTTCCCTTCACCACAACACAATCAATGATGTATTATTTGATCCAGATTGGATCATAGCAATGCAAGATGAATTGGCTCAATTTAAAAGAAGTCAAGTATGGGAGCTAGTTCCTAGACCCAATGATAGCACCATTATTACTACTAGATAGGTCTTTAGGAACAAATTAGATGATCAATGTAATATAACTAGGAATAAGGCAAGGTTAGTTGCAAGGGGCTTCAATCAAGTTTAAGGACTTGATTATAATTAAACCTATGCCCCAGTTGCTAAGTTAGAATCCTATTAGGATATGGCTCTTACATGGGATTTAAACTCCATCAAATGTATGTAAAATCGACATTCCTAAATGGGTTCATTAAGGAAGAGATATATGTAGAACAATCTCCTGGGTTTGAGAGTATAGACTATCCAAACTATGTATACAAGCTTAGAAAAACTTTATAGAGGTTTAAACAAGCTCCCTGGGCTTGGTACGAAAGATTATCATCTTTCTTAGTGTCTAAGGGGTTTAGAAGAGGTCAAGTAGATCAAACTCTCTTCATAAAGTCAAAATCTAAGGATATCTTTGTGGCCCAAGTATATGTAGATGTTATTATTTTTGGGCCAACAAATGATGAACTCCTACAAGGCTTTATCATAAATATGGAGAATGAGTTTAAAATGAGTCTAGTTGGAGAATTAAAATTCTTCTTAGGATTACAAGTCAAACAAACTAATGAAGGAACTTATGTATACCAAACAAAATATGCCAAAAAATGATCAAGAAATTTGGTTTGGAAAATGCTAAGGTAGTTTCAACTCCTATGGCAACAAATAAGAAAATATATAATGATCATGAAGGAAAATCAATTTACCTTAAAGTTTATAGGAGTATGATTGGTAGCTTATTATATCTAACCCCTAGTAGACCCGATATATTATTTACAGTAGGTATGTGAGCTAGGTGAAGGGAGTGGAATCGAAGCTTCGCTTCACACTTCGGTCACTTGTGCATGGCAATCCCATCTACGTCCCCAGATTAAAAAAAATTAATCCAAGACGAAGACGGATTACCCAAGCAACCGATCCATCATCTTGCTATTCGATTAGAGTGGTTTCTTAAACAAAATTATTGTTCAAGCAACCTAACTCTTTTCCTCGATTAGCCATGGAATAGATGATATACGGATTGTCGATTTTTGTGTTTATCTTCGGGGTCCAAGTAAATTAGCCACATGCAATTACATACATCATACAAAGAATCAAAAGGAAACCAAAACAAGAATTATACCTCTTGTTTACCTCTTGGTCTTCTATCGTATGTCCTATCCTCTTCTTGGACGTTGTCTGGGCAACGATCCTCCAAGAGATGAAGCCTCCTAGATCACGTATCTTCCTTTTCTTGTTCGCTCCAATCAAAGGAAGATAATAAGCTCCCTTCTTCTCCTATCTAGTTCCGGACACAACCCCTTTGGAGGAAGATCAAACCTCTTCCTCCTCTTTATTGTTGCTACCGGCCACCAAGGAGAGGGAGATGGAGATGATGATGGGCGCCGGCCAAGAGCTCCAAGGGAAGAAAGCCTAACTCTTTCCGTCGGCCAAGAGAGAAGATGAAGGTGGTGCACTGGCAATGAGATGGGAGAAGGTGTGCTGCCCAAACCAAGGAAGCAAAACCCTAGGTAGGTTGCCGCCCAAACCAAGGAAGCAAAACCCTAGAACAACCTCTAGCCTCCCAAACCTCTCACGTCAAAAACCAAAACCCTTGAACCAAAATTCTTATCCCATGCCCAAGCCTAGGCCCTCCTTTTATAGAGTTAGGCATAAGCCTCCTTTGAATCTCCACTGTCGGATCTAGGCTTTCATTCTCCACCGTCGGATCTAGGCTTTCATGAGGTTTTTAATAGGCTACAATAGGGATCATGAGGAGGAGTTGGATCTTTGCCACCCAATTGATCTAGCCCAAATAAAGTCCGATCCATTAATTATAATCGATTCCACTAGAGGTTTATCATTGATCTACCTCACCAACTCCCATAAATAAATATGGGCTCCATATATTAATTGTACAAATATCTCTCCATTTTTAAGATCTCGAATGTCCGTCAATTAAATAATTTACTGACGATAAATTAATCAACATCTAACTCCATGAGTAGTACCACTCAACCTTATCATCATGTCGGACCAAGTCCACCTACAGGGTTTACATGAAGATCCTTATGAGCTCCTCAAGGGGACATCATCATCCTAATATATGGGACACGGTTTCCTCCTATAATCAACGACACACCAAGTAAATAATATCATTTCCCAACTTACCGAGCCTATCGATTTAATCTATAAATCTGGCCCATTGTTAATCAAAGAAATAAATACCAAGTACATGTGCCCGTTATTATATCCAGATTATGAGCATGTACACTATAATATCCGAGGTTCGATTCAATTATGTAGTTAGTAATAAATTGAATCACTTCTAAGTCGGTCCTGCTTAATACACACAAAGTGTACTAGTGTAATTCTATGGTCAAGAAAAACAAATTCAAAATCACACTACAACCATACCTGTCACGCTCCGAGAGCATGCCGAGCCAAAAATCAAACGGACGACATCTCCCCTGTACGTGGCAACATTTCGGGTTAATACAAGGCCCGTAGGCCCACAATAACAACATAACATAGAAAGTAAATACAATAACTACTCAAAGCACAGCGGAAACATAATACAACAAGCTACACACATGCATACCAGTATGACTAACACATCACAACAACATGAAACCTCGACAAAATCTGAATCTACAACATAGTACATCAGGAAAACTCCAAATACATAACACCATGTACGGAAAGCCCAAGACAAACACGAGAGCCTCGGAGGTGAGATGAGAAGTCAGTCAGCGGTGCTCCAAGCCGTCACGAAGACTTCTACCTGTTACCAGGGCGATAGAAAAACCCAGGGTCTGTGAGGGTGGTGGGTAAAACTCAGCAGGTAATAGAAAAACATGCATATATGTAATATCACATGTATTTCAACAACATAATCTAGAGGTACAATAGGTATATTAGCATAGTATATAAATACAAGCATATACCGTCTAACCAATGAACAACGTAAAATGCAGACATACCTGAGTCTGCTACGCTACTCTGATCCAACCTGAACATATATCCAACATATATATAACAGGAAGATTAAGATCAACTCACAATATACTTAAGCTACAGGTCAAGGTATCTAATGGTCTGTCCAACACATATACCAGTATCCGACACAACCATATAACATATGCAAGAAGCATGCATGAATATGATGTACAATCAAATGCAGCAAGCATAATACAATCAAATGTAACATCACAATAAGCATATATATCTAGACTGCATCTATATATATATATATATATATATATATATACATGCATATATGTATATATATGGTAATATGCAAAGCGTCATAAGATACGGCAATGTAGCATGCATGGTCATGCCTGCTCACCCCTACTCGCTACTACGACCCCAGTGTGGCATAGGTGGCACGACATGACAACTGTCCCAACTCACACCAACCACTTCTATAGAGTGGCTGAGTGGGCAGTATGATCAAGTAGCATATGAGCATAAAGAGCTCGCTACACAACGGGGGTCACTGCTGCTGGCCACTCCGACTGACACTACTAATGAGTGGTCGAGTACCACGCACCTAGGACAATTGCACACAACTCCAACTACCACCGTCTATAGTGGTAGAGTACGACACAACAGATGCTCTGCCTTCACACCAGTTACTCCTCGGGGAGTGCTCTGGGAGGTAAGATGACTGATGACTCTCTCAACCCCAAGGGAGACTATGTCGTCAGAATGTATGCAAATGACATGAGTATGCTATCACACGTACAACCATCTACCACAGACTCTGTGTTAAACAAAGAGTCGTACCCATCTGATCAATACACTCTCTATCCTGTAGAGAGTCATACTCAACTGATCGATGGACTCTCTATCCTATAGAGAGCCATACTCAACTGATCATAACTCTCTATCCAATAGAGAGTTATACTAAATTGATCGACACACTCTCTATCCTGTAGAGAGTCGTACTCGACTGATCATAACTCTCTATCCAATAGAGAGTCATACTCAACTGATCGACGCACTCTCTATCCTGTAGAGAGTCATACTCGACTGATCATAACTCTCTATCCAATAGAGAGTCGTACTCAACTAATCGACGCACTCACTATTCTATAGAGAGTCGTACTCGACTAATCATATCAAGCTGGGACCACCGGTCCGTAGCGACACACTAATCACCCTTCACTTAACCATTACACAAAACATGGTTGGTAACAAGTATGCAACATACGGGTATTGGAAATAAATCCTACATTTAGGGCATTATCCACCCACAGATGACCTTTTTGCCAATTTATAAATTAGGTCATCACCCGTACTAACATTTACACCCTACTAAACATCTAGGCCCATTTACATCACATCTATAACTCCTAAATCATGATAGGGAATATATGATATCAACAATTGAGCATAAATACATCCAACGATAAGTTCAAGCATCAGATAATAAGAGCAGGGTCAAGGTAACATGATCATATAAGATGATCATGCATCTAAATCTGTATGCATTGAAACTACCTGACCAGGGTAGGAATTACCCACCTGATATGTAGAATATCCAAATAAATCTCCACGTCCAAGAGTTTCTCACAATTAAAATCCTGCAAGAAAGAGCAAGGAGCATATCTAAGTTCTTCATAAGTCCAACAGTGTTATCAAATCCTTATCGATTAAGTTATCCACTTAATTGATCTATCTATTATCTTACACTATTTAATCAACCCACAAGTGCATATATAGCAACATGCATAACTCATCCAGATATGAACTTACCAAGCTTAACTTTCTTCGCACATCTTCCTGCTTCAATTCAAAGTATCATATCTGCGTCCGAACAACCAATCCAAATCAACTCGTTGAACTGCAACAAATCAATTACATTGGAGGCAGAACCCAAATTCCAAAAATCCTAAACCTGAAATTACACAATATTCAAATTTATCTCAAACCTACCAAACTCGATTCCTTAATCCAACCCACAAATCAATGGCAATAATCTTACTAGCAATAAGAGATGTGTAGGTTATCTAAAAATCTGCTGATTGACCCACAAACCTAATCCTAGCATCCGTCGCTCTAGAATCACCACAATGGCCAATGGTGGCATCCTAAATCTGGACTAGTCAAGCAGTGGCGCGAGCAGAGAGCTACAGAGATGCAGCCGTGATGGAGGAAGAAGAAAGACCGACGGCTAAGGCAAAGATAGCAGATGGAAGCAATCGACCGATGCCTCAAGTAATGGTTGACGGCAGCGTCGATCGAGTGACTGCTCAAGTGGAGGTCTCCCATGATGCAGCGACAGCGAGTGAAGCTCTGGTAGGGACAGAACAGCAATCCCGGTGGCGGCTGGGTAGAGGTGTTCAGTTGGAGATCTCCAGTGATGAAGCTGCAGAAAAGGGCAGCGATCGAGGAAGACGAGTCGGCGAAGAGAAATAGAGGAGGTCGACAATTGAAGAGGTCAGCGGCATCGCGTGATCTAGCTCCGCCGGTGGTGATGGAGAAGCGACCACAGCGACGATGCCACCGTGAGATTGCACGTTGAAGAACCAGAGGCGAAAAGATCCAGATCTTGCGACGACATGAAATGGATGGTGGCAGCACAAGCGCATATCTCCGGCGTGATGACATGCCGACTCAGAGAATGGAAGAGAAGGGCGGCGAGACTTCCTGCTCAGCAGAACAGAGGGCCGAAGGAGCTGCGATGCCAGCATCTTAACACTCGCAGCGGCGATAAGTTAGGGCATGACAAGTTGTCTCGGTGACGGTGATGGGGTAGCAAGCTTCTTGAGTCGGCGGCTCTAGGGCGGCGACAAGACTTCGCTGCTGTCCTAAGGATCGACGAGTAGAGGAGATGTCGCGATCGGTGAGTAGAGGAAAGAAACGGGGGGGGGGGGTGGAGAAAATCACGAATGAGAAGGAAATGTCGTGAGCTGGAAAAATAAGGGAGAAGTCGATTGGGCTGAGAAAAATAAAGAAAATTGGTTTTGAGTTCGAGTGTTAAAAACCGATCAAATGATTGAGCTAGCTCAGGTCTAAATCAATCATCTATTTAAATCTTAATCCTCCTCATAATCAATCATATGAACTCCAATTAATTTCAAAAAAATTTCTAAAAACACCTAAAAAATTCCACATGATAATTTATCAACTAATCAAGAAATATTTTATTTTATATTTTTTTTTTCGGTATTTTACAATACCAATGGTTTGTCCAAAACCATCTCGGTTTTGAGCCTCTACTTATACTCTACAAGGAACTGATAACATGATCTTCCGTGTGATACTACACAACATGTTTTCTTCAATGTAATGTATAAGACAATATGCATAACTATAAATATGCAAACAATAATCATGTGATTCTTATTTCAAAAATAAAGATGTTCATATAAAAGATAGACTTTTCAGTATACATCCCAATAATCTCCCACTTATACTAAAATACTATGTTGTCCTCAAAGTGCCATACATCTGTTTCCCATTCCCTCCACATGCCTATCAAAGATCTCGCTTGAAGGGCCTTAGTGAAAGGATCTACCAGGTCATCCTCTGATGCAATCTAGGCGACAGAAACTTCTACCCGCTTTATGATCTCTCGTATCAGGTGGTACTTGCGCTCTATATGTTTACTTGCCTTATGGGCTTGTGGTTCCTTCGAGTTTGAAACTGCACCACTATTATCACAATAAATTGTGATAGTTCTGGGCAAACCAGGAATCACATCCAAGTCCATCAAGAAGTTCCTGAGCCATACAACTTCTTTGGCTGCCTCAGAGGCTGCCACATACTCAGATTCCATGGTAGAGTCGGCCATGCATTTATGCTTGGCACTCCTCTATACAATGGCTCCACCTCCCAAAGTAAACACAAAACCCGAGGTAGACTTACTGTTATCCTTATCTGATTGGAAGTCATAATCTGTGTAACCCATAGGGAGTAATTGATCTTCCTGGTATACCGGCATATAATCTCTAGTCCTTCTCAGGTACTTCAATATATTCTTTACCATAGTCCAATGTCCCAATCCTGGATTACTCTGATGTCAGCTAACCATGGCCACGACAAAGATGATATCCGGCTTCGTACATAACAAAGCATACATGAGACTTCCTACTGCCGAAGCATAAGGAACCACCTTCATCACCTCTATCCCCTTTGATGTTCTAGGACACATCTCTTTAGAAAAAGGTATTCCATGCCTAAAAGGTAGAAAACCTTTCTTTGAGTTCTGCATGCTAAAATGAGCCAAAATGGTGTCTATGTATGAAGCTTGAAATAAGCACAACTTCCTTTTCCTGCGATCCTGTATAACCTTGATCCCAAGGATGTGTCCCACTTCTCCCAAGTCCTTCATATCAAATTGTTTGGACAACCATACTCTTACGTCCGATAACACCTTGACATTGTAGCAAATTAACAAAATGTGATCTATGTATAGTATAAGAAATACCACTACGTTTCCGTCACATCTCATGTATACACAAGACTCATCCGGAGTTTGAATAAATCCATAAGACTGGATTACCTCATCAATTCGGATGTTCCAAGATCTCGAAGCTTGCTTCAATCCATAAATGGACCGATTAAGCTTGCACAGAAGATGCTCTTTGCCCATTGCAATGAATCCCTCTGGTTGCTCCATATAGATGTTTTCCTCAAGACTTCCATTAAGGAAAGCTGTCTTGACATCCATCTGCCACACCTCATAATCCATATGAGCAGCAATACATAAACGAATCTGGATAGACTTAAGCATGACCATCGACGAAAAGGTCTCCTCATAATCGATACCCTCTTTCTGAGTATACCTTTTGCAACAAGTATTGCTTTGAAGGTCTCAACCTTCCCATCTATTCCTCTCTTTCTTTTGTAGATCCACTTGCATCCAATGGTTTTTACACCATTGGGTGGTTCTACTAGCTCCCAGCCCTGATTTGAATCCATATATTCTATATCAGAATTCATTGCACTTTGCCAAGATACTGCATCATTATCTTGGATTGCCTCGTCATATGTCTAGGGATCAGGTTCATGTTCGCCACGGACCAAAACAAAAGATTCTCCCAAGAACATAAATCTATCAGGCTGTCTAACAACCCTCCCACTACGATGAGGTATCACTTGTGTATCTTCTGTGACATGCGGTGCAGTCACTTATGGTATATCCTCTTATACCGGTGGTATTAAAGTAGTGACTTCCGCTCTCAATTCCTCCAGAACAATCTTACTCATGGGCTTGTGGTTCATCACATAGTATTCCTCTAAAAATCTGGTGTTTGTTCTAATGATCACCCTTTGATCTCTAGGACTATAGAACAAACCACCTTTCGTTCCTCTAGGATAGCATATGAACATGCGCACTTTTGTACGAGGTTAAAACATACCAGCATCTGCCTTCAGCACATATACTGGACTCCCCCAAATCCGAATATGTTTCCAACTAGGATTTTGCCCAGTCTACAATTCTGTGGGAGTAGAAGACACTGATTTAGATGGTACCAAGTTCAGAATATACACTGTCATATCTAGAGCATACCCCCAGAACAAATTTGGCAACTCAGAATAACTCATCATCGATCTAATCATCTCCATAAGAGTCCTATTCCTTCGCTCCACTACACCATTCTACTGGGGTGTGCTAGGTGCAGACAATTGGGATTGAATCCTAGTCTCTGATAAGTAATTCCTAAACTCTCCCAAGAGGTACTCACCACCACGATCAAATCATAGTGTCTTGGTACTTTTACATTGACGTTTCTCCACATCAGCCTTCAATTCATTGAACCTGTCAAAGCATTCAGACTTGTGGCACATCAAGTAAATGTATCCATATCTTGAATAATCGTCTATAAAAGAGATGAAATATTCAAAACCACCTCAAGCCAGGATAGACATAGGACCACACAAATCAGAAAGAACAAAATCCAACACATCTTTGGCTCTATACCCCTTGGCATTAAAAGGCCTCTTGGTCATTTTACCTTCCAAGCAAGATTCGTAGGTTGGGAAATCTTCCACCACTAATGAACCTAGAGGTCCATCAACTATTAACCTTTGAATTCTACTTAGGTTAATATGACCTAACCTTAGATGCCAAAAATATGTTTGGTTCATTTTCGATGGTTCTTTTCTCTAATTAGATTTAGAAGATGAGTTATTTACTTCTATTTGCATCATGGGAGCTATTGGTTCAATGGTATATAAATTTACTATCAATGCACCAGAACAGATAATCTCCCTATTTCTTTTTATAACAACTCTGTCATTAAAAGAAATAGAATATTCATCCAAAAATAATTTAGAAACAAAAATAAAATTCTTTTTAAATAAAGGTACATAAAGGCAATTTCTTAAAACCAAAGTTTTATTTTTATCAAAAGATAAATAAACATCTCCTACTGTAACAGCCGCCACCTTCGTGGCATCGCCCAAGTAAACGGTAATCTCCCCTTCAGCTAGTCATGTGGTTTCCTGGAACCGCTACAAAGTATTGCAGACATGATCAGTGGCTCCCGTATCTACACACCAGGTGTTGGTAGATAACACCGCTAAACATGTTTCAATGACTAGACCAAAAGATATACCTTTATTCTACTTCTGGTTGGGGCAGTCCTTCTTCCAATGTCCAGTCTGCTTGCAAGTGAAGCACTTGCCTTTCGGCTTCTTCACTCCTCCCTGAGATCCTCCCACCACCTTTGCTCCACCTTGTTTCTTCTTCTTCTTTCCTTTTAGCCTAGAAGTCGAAACCTTCTGAGCAACCATGGCCTGAGCCTGAGCACTCTGACGAAAAAGTCTCTCTATCGCCTGGAGTTCTGTCAGAAGCTCTGCCAACGAATACAACCTCTTATTCATGTTGTAGTTCAGGCGAAACTTCTCAAAACTCCTAGGTAGAGATTGGAGTATGATATCGACCTGTGTTTCCCCATCGATCTCAGCTCCAAGGTCTTCCAGCTCATTCAAATGACCCATCATCTTGAGAACATGATCCCTCACGGGTGTTCCCTCGATGATGGTGGTAGTCATCAAGTTCCTCAAGGCTTCTTGCCTAGCAGCCCAATTATAGTATCCGAAAATCTCCTTGAGATTGAGCATCATGTCATAAGCAGTGGGCATGGCTTGATGCTGATGTTGCAATACATTTGAGAAAGAAGCCAAAATGTAACATCACGCCATCTCATCAGCCTTAATCCACTTTTTATAACTCCCTTTCTCCTTTTCCCTAAAATCATCCACAAGCTTAGGAGGACACTCTTCGAAGAGTACATACTTGTACTCCTCGACAGTTAAGACAATATCAAGATTCCTTTTCCAATCAACATAATTGGGTTCAGTAAATTTATTCTCTTTTATTATCACAACAAGCGGGTTGAAAGTCATTTTTGAAAAACCTAAGAATCACATGGATCAAAACATTAGATTTCAAAAAATTATTGATTCCTCAAACAATAAAATTTTAAAATCAACCAACACATTTGAAGGGTGTGGAACCGAATCCTAAACACACAAAATCGAAAACCGTGGCTCTGATACCATTTGAAGGGTGTGGAACTGAAGCTTCGCTTCGTACCTTGGTCACTTGTGCAAGGCGATCCCATCTACGTCCCTGGATTAAAAAAAATTAATCCAAGATGAAGACGAATTACCAAAGCAACCGATCCATCATCGTGCTATTCAATTAGAGTGGTTTCTTGAACAAACTTGTTGTTCAAGCAACCTAACTCTTTTCCTCGATTAGCCGAGGAATAGATGATGTACAAATCGTCGGTTTTTGTGTTTATTTTTGGGATCGAAGTAAATTAGACATATGCAATTACATACATCATACAAAGAAACAAAAGGAAACCAAAACAAGAATTATACCTCTTGTTTACCTCTTGGTCTTCTATCTTATGTCTTATCCTCCTCTTGGACATTGTGTTGGCAACGATCCTCCAAGAGATGAAGCCTCCTAGATCATGTATGTTCCTTTCCTTGTTCGCTCCGAACAAAGGAAGATAATAAGCTCCCTTCTTCTCCTATCTAGTTCCGGACACAAACCCTTTGGAGGAAGATCAAACCTCTTCCTCCTCTTTGTTGTTGCCGTCGGCCACCAAGGAGAGGGAGATGGAGATGATGATGGGAACCGGCCAAGAGCTCCAAGGGAAGAAAGCCTAACTCTTGCCATCGGCCAAGGGAGAGGATGAAGGTGGTGCACCGGCAATGAGATGGAAGAAGGTGTTCCGCCCAAACCAAGGAAGCAAAACACTAGGTAGGTTGTCGCCCAAACCAAGGAAGCAAAACCCTAGAACCACCTCTAGCCTCCCAAGCGTATCACGCCAAAAACCAAAACCCTTGAACCAAAATTCTTATCCCATGCCAAAGCCTATGTCCTCCTTTTATAGAGTTAGGCTTAAGCCTCCTTTAAATCTCCACCGTCGGATCTAGGCTTTCATTCTCCACTGTGGAATCTAGGCTTTCATGAGGTTTTTAATAGGCTACAATAGAAACCATGAGGAGGAGTTGGATCTTAGCCACCCAATGGATCTAGCCCACATAATGTCCGATCCATTAATGATAATCCATTCCACTAGAGATTTATCATTGATCTACCTCACCAACCCTCATAAATAAATATGGGCTCCATATATTAATTGTAAGAATATCTCCCCGTGTTTAAGATTTTGAATGTCTGTCAATTAATTAATCAACATCTAACTCCATAAGTAGTACCACTCAACCTTATCATCATGTCAGACCAAGTCCACCTGCAGGGTTTACATGATGATCCTTATGAGCTCCTCAAGGGGACATCATCTTCCTAATATATAGGACACGGTTTCCTCCTATAATCAATGGCACACCATGTAAATAATATCATTTCCCAACTTACTGAGCCTATCGATTTAATCTATAAATCTGGCCCATTGGTAAATCAAAGAAATAAATACAAAGTATATGTGCCCGTTATTATATTGGGATTAAGAGCATGTACACTATAATATCCAAGGTCCGATTCAATTATGTGGTCAGCAATAAATTGAATCACCTCTAAGTCGGTCCTGCTCAATACACACAAAGTGTACTAGTATAATTCTATTGTCAAGACAAACCAATACCAAATCACACTACAACCATAACAATGGTTTGTCCGAAACCATCTCGGTTGTGAGCCTCTACTTATACTCTACAAGGAACTGATAACATGATCTCCCGTGTGACACTACACTCCATGTTATCTACAATGTAATGTATCAGACAATATGCATAACCATAAATATGCAAACAATGATGATGTGATTCTTATTTCAAAAATAAAGATGTTGATACAAAAGATAGACTTTTCAGTATACATCCCAACACTAGGTACCAATCATGTGCCAAAGAGTCCCATTTAGTGGTCGTTAAGAGAATTTTAAGATATATCAAAGGTGCATTAAATGTGGAACTTTGGTACCCTAGTACAAAATCTTTTGATTTGGTTTGGTACACCGATTCCTACTATGTCAGTTGCAAGTTGGATAGGAAGAGTACTAGTGGTGGATGCCAATTTCTTGGATCCTCCCTAGTTAATTGGAGTAGTAGAAAGCAACTTTGTGTTGCTTTGTCCACCACCGAAGCCGAATATGTGGCTATGAGTGGTTGTGTGGCTCAATTACTTTGGATGAGATACACTCTAGAGGACTATGAGCTACACTACTCCAATGTCAAGGTTTATTGTGATAACGTGAGTACCATAAATTTGACCAAAAATTCGGTACATCACTCTAGGACTAAGCACATTGAAGTGAAGCATCACTTCATTATAGGTCATGTGGCTAAGGGGACATTGAACTCAATTACATAGAATCCAAGTCCAACCTAGCCGACATATTCACCCAAGCTCTACCCGAAGCGGATTATTCATCACTTAGGAGAGAACTTGGAATGTGCTTTGTAGAATAGAGGTCTAGGTTTGCATGATCCTATAGAAAATCTAGGACTATACATCTAAGCATCTCAAAAAATACCTAAGAAACCATGATTTTTGTATTGAGCCACTTAGACAATATGTGAGATGTTAGGAAGATGCATTTGTTTCATCATGCTTGTTATGATACATTACTATGAACCAAAATGTCATCAAGAGACAATAATCCTTAATTGGACTAATCATTGGGAAGGCTTATGTACAATTGATGTGCATATAGTTTTAAGAATATGATTGGAAATGTCAAACAAAATATATTTTAAACTATGTTTATCATACTTTGATAAACAGTTTTCAATTGTTAGACAAAGGTGATATAAAGTGTGCAAAATTCTTAAAGCTTTTGCTAGTTTTCAAAATGTTTTCATTTTTGAAATCTAGAAAACATATATTTTTCAAATTTTCTTTCCTTGATAGAAAATGGTTTTAGAAATGTGTATACAAAATTTCATAATTTTTTGATGTTTCTAAAAATTTTGGCGCATTTCTGAAGTTGGGCTGAAAAACTCTGAATATGGCGTTTCAGGTGTTGTAGTCGACAGATTCAGTATTCAGTCGACTGACACTCTGATTTTTCTGCAAATCAGCCTTCTTTCTTGACTTATGTGTATTCATAAGTATCCTAACCCTATGATATGACAATTCATGTAATTAAAAAGGTATAGGACTGATTGATGCATTGTTTTGGAGGGAGCTTCATAGTGGAATCTTTTCAATCCCTAAATTTATATTGTTGGTGCAAAGGTAGGACATATTTTCATATTATGCCTTGCTCAACATGTTTATACATCATGAAATATGTCTTGGATTAAGGGGGAGCCCCATATCTATTTTATGCCTTAGTTTAGGACATAAACAATTAAATTCTTTAATAAAATTATCATTGTATGAATCCTTCTCTTTTTGATGTATGTCAAAGGGGGCAAAGGAAACTTTAAGTTAGAATTCATATTGGAAATATGATATTTTCATTATATTCATATGTTAAGACCTAACTTAAATGATTTCCAAACATCAAAAAGGGGGAGATTATTGGTGCAACAATGTCCCAAGCATTTATACGTTTTGATGATTGGATAATCATCTATAGTTAGGCAATGTTTTGTGATCTAACTGTGAACGTGTTAAGTGATAGGAAATCCAAGTATGAAGACTTGGTGAAGGAAAGTCCAAGTATGATCTTGCCAAGAGAAGTCCAAGGAAAGTCTTGGCGGCGTAAGTCCAAACATGTAGTCTTGGCGGCGTAAAGTCCAAGCAAACCTTGGCAAAGGAAGGCCAAAGGCAAGGTCTTTGCAGCATAAGTCCAAGCATGTAGTCTTGGCAGTGTAAAGTCCAAGCGGTCCTTTGGCAAAAGAGAAACACAAGACATGATGAAACTGAGGGAAACTCTTAGAAGCAAATGCAAGGATGAAGGAGTCGCAGACTCGGAGGGATCCTGGAGGCACAAGCCTGAAGGAAGAGCTAGAAGGTTAAGTCTAGGTCTAGGGGGTTAATTCAAGTATGATTTATTCATACTTGAAGTGTATCAGTTGACTGGTGACTCATACCAATCGACTGCTCAGTCACTCGACTGAAGTTGGCTGAGTTCTATGGCCAACAGTCGACTACTAGAGTTTGGCAGTCGACTGGTCCACCCATCAGTCGACTGCTTACCCCAGCAGTCGACTGCTATAAGTGGACATCGGCACAGAAGGTTCTCTAGTCGAGTGATCACTTGGAGCACTCGAATGGTTACTCAATCAGTCGACTAATGTTTTGATCAGTTGACTGATCAGAGTTCCGTTGGGCAGTAATGATTGTGAATTCGGCTCGTTAGAAGTCGTTGGATTGCATTGGCTACAGCAACAGTCGACTGATGGAGACCATCAGTTGATTGATCGAGGCTCAACGGGAAAATCAGCCTCTTCTATATATAAAGAGGCCATGGGGTGCTTGAGGAGGCTAGTGCTTATATTCAAACCATACTCTCAAGCTCCCACATTTTTCCTAAGCTTTCTAAGTGTTTTAAATCCTCCTCTTCTCTAATTCTCATCTTCATCAATTATAAGAAGAGGAGTGTGTTTGTAAGAGAAAGCTTTTTAGTGGAGAATTGCTTGGATTGATCAACCTTAAGGATCACCGTGGAATAGGAGCTTAATCTCCGAACCAAGTAAAATCTCACTTGTTAGCAATTGTGTTTTTATCTTCTTAATTTCATTTAGTGTTTGTTTTGCTTCTGCTAACCCTTCTTGTAGAAACGAAAAGAGGCTATTCACCCCCCTCTAGCCTTCCAAAGATCCCTAACAGCATGATCTTTAAGATGGGATTAATGAGTTATTAATTCCATGGAAACCAAGAGTCACAAACCCTTCATATTCAATGGTTGAATATAAAAAGGGGTTGGATGATACTTAGGTTTAGTGTTGTTTCTATAAACTCTTGAGTGTGATCTTCTTCTTCTCCTTCTTCTTCTACCTTCTTGGCCGAACCAACATCTTGTGGCTAGCACCACAGTTTGGTTCCTCTTCATCTCACGGTTCGTGTGGATACCATGAAGGCATGGCCATCTTGACCGCGCTGAGATCCGGACACTTTGAACACAAGTGTTGCTGAGGGGATTACGAAGGGCTCGCATCGAAGGTAACTATGATTCTCATAGGATAGAATCGATTAAACGAGTATGGTTTTCGCATGGATCTCTGGAGGGATCCTATTTTTCTGCTGCTTATGTACTTGTAAAATATTTCCAAGCGCACATAGATTCCCTACAGTCTACACTAGAACTATAGTCGATTATTAATGATGATGAGACAATGGTTGGACCTATCGTTACACCACCTCTTCGCAGATTTGGTATGTCACATAAGATTTATGAGTGATATGGAGTTCTTGTAAGTGAATCTAATGATGTGTTACTCATTAAGGATGAGGAACCTACTAGTTACAAAGAAGTTTTGAAAAGTTCAGAAAGGGATAAATGGCTAGTGGCCATGAAGTTGGAAATGGATTCCATGTATGAAAACCAAGTTTGGAATTTGGTGGATCCACCTGAAGGCATCACGCCTATTTGGTGCAAGTGGGTTTTCAAGAAGAAAACTGATATGGATGGTAATATGATTACCTATAAAGATAGATTGGTGGCAAAAGGTTATTATCAAAAGCAAGGTGTTGACTATGATGAGACCTTCTCACCAGTTGCCATACTTAAATCCATTCAGATACTCCTGGCCATAGCAGCTCATTATGATTATGAGATATGACAGATGGATGTGAAAACAACTCTCCTTAATGGAAACCTGCATGAGGATGTGTATATGATAAACCCGAGGGTTTCACATCCATTGACAAAACCAAAGTATGCAAGCTTCAACGGTCCATTTATGGACTGAAGAAAGCATCCAGGAGTTGAAATATCCATTTTGTTGAGGAAATCAAATAGTTTGATTTCTCACAAAATCCTGACGAACCTTATGCGTAGAAGAGGGTTAGTGGGAGTGCGATAGTATTCTTAGTACTATATGTCGGTGAAATATTACTCATAGGAAATGATATACCTATTTTACAGTCAGTCAAAGGTTGGTTATCTAAAATATTCTCCATGAAAGATATGGGAGTGAAGGGAGAAACTTCGCTTCCCAATTCAATTTGGTCGCTTGTGCATGGCAATCCTATCTACTTCCCCGGATTAAAAAAAAATTAATCCTTGACAAAGACGGATTACCCAAGCAACTGATCCATCATCGTGCTATTCGATTAGAGCGGTCGCTTGAACAAACTTATTGTTCAAGCAACCTAACTCTTTTCCTCGATTAGCCGTGGAATATATGATGTATGGATCGCTGGTTTTTGTGTTTATCTTTGGGGTCCAAGTAAATTAACCACATATAATTGTAAATAATCACATACATAATTTCATAGAACAAGAAAGAAACTTAAACAAGAATTATACCTCATGTTTACCTCTTGATCTTCTATCGTATGTCCTATCCTCCTCTTGGACGTTGTATGGGCAATGATCCTCTAAGAGTTGAAGCCTCCTAGATCACGTTCTTCCCTTCCTTGCTCGCTCCGAAAAAAAAAACGAACCCTTCTTCTCCTATCTAGTGCCGACCACCAAACTCCTAACTAGGTTGTTGCTGCCGTCAAATGAGAGGAAGAAGAAAGTGGGTGTCGGCCAAGAAAAGAATTCTTGTTGCCACCGGCTAAGGGAAGAAGATGGTGCGCTGGTAATGAGATGGGAGGAGGTGCCGGCCAATGGAGAAGAAGAGAACAAAGGATCTCTAAACATCCTTGTGCCACCGGCCTCTCCAAGCAAACCCTACGTTGCCACCCAAGGAGAGAAGCAAAACCCTAGGAGCACACTTGCCGGCCAAGCCTCTCACGCCAATTCAAAAACCCTAGGTTGGATTCTCGACCCAACCTCTTCCAAACTTATTTATAGATCTAGCCCAAACCACCTTTTAATCGTGTCCATTGGATCTAGGCTTCATGAGGGTTATAATAAGCTATAATAGGGACCATGAGGAGTTGGATCTTGGCCACCTAATGGATCTGACCAACATAAAATCTGATCTATTAATGATAATCCATTCCACTAGAGGATTATCATTGATCTATCTCACCAACCCCCATAAATAAATATGGGCTCCATATATTAATTGTACATATATCTCCCCATGTTTAAGATATCGAATGCCCGTTAATTAATTAATTTACTGACAATTAATTAATCAACATCTAACTCTATGAGTATTACCACTCAACCTTATCATCATGTTGGACCAAGTCCACCTGTATGGTTTACATGATGATCCTTATGAGCTCCTCAAGAGGGCATCATCATCCTAATACATAGGATACGGTTTCCTCCTCTAATCAACGACACACCATGTATATAATATTATTTCCCAACTTACCGAGCCTATCGATTTAATCCATAAATCTCGCCTATTGGTAAATCAAAGAAATAAATACTAAGTACATGTGCCCGTTATTATATCAGGATTAAGAGCATGTACACCATAATATCCGAGGTCCTATTCAATCATGTAGTAAGTAATAAATTGAATCACCTCTAAATCGATCATGCTCAATACACACAAAGTATACTAATATAATTCTATGGTCAAGATAAACCAATATCAAATTACACTACAACCATGCCAATGGTTTGTCCAAAACCATCTTGGTTGTGAGCCTCTACTTATACTCTATAAGGAACTGATAACATGATCTTCTATGTGACACCACACACTATGTTATCTACAATGTAAAGTATTAGACAATATGCATAACTATAAATATGCAAACAATGATCAAGTGATTCTTATTTCAAAAATAAAGATGTTCATACAAAAGCTAGGCTTTCAGTATACATCCCAACAATCTCTCACTTATACTAAAAGACTATGCTCCAATCAATGTGTCATACATCTGATTCCCATTCCCTCCACATGCCTATCAAAAGCTCTCACTGGAAGGGCCTTAGTGAAAGGATCTGCCAGGTTATCCTCTGATGCAATCTTGGTGACAGCAACTTCTCCTCGCTTTATGATCTCTCGTATCAAGTGGTACTTGCGCTCTATGTGTTTACTTGCCTTATGGGCTCGTGGTTCCTTCGAGTTTGCAACTGGACCACTCTTATCACAATAAATTGTCATAGTTCTTGGTAAATCAGGAATCACATCCAAGTCCATCAAGAAGTTCTTGAGCCATACAGCTTCTTTGGTTGCCTAAGAGATTGCCACATACTCAACTTCCATGGTAGAGTCGGCCACGCATTTCTGCTTGACACTCCTTCATACAATGGTTGTCATGCCCCGAGAGTATGGCATGCCGAAAAGCAAACGGACAACATCTCCATTGTATGTGGAAACATTTTGGGTTAATACAAGGCACGTAGGCCCACAATAACAACAACACATATAAAAATGTAACCAAACCACAACAACATAACAAACTAACTACAACAAATACACAGCAGAAACAACACAACAACAATACAATCCCACACACATGCATACCGGTATGACTAATACCAAAACTAAGAACCACCGTAACAAAATTAGAAAGAAAGATACAACAATAATAGTACATCACGAAAACTCTAAATACACTACACCCATGCAGAAAGCCCAAAACGACCACCAGAGTCTCGGAGATGAGATGAGATGTCAGCCAGCGGTGCTCCAAGCCATTAGGAAGACTTCTACCTGTTACCTGGGCGACCAAAAAACCCAGGGTTCGTGATGGTGAGTAAAACTCAGCAGGTAAAAGAAAAACATGTATATATCAAATATCACATGTAATTCAACAATGTAATCTAGAGGTACAATAGGTATATCATCATAGTATATAAATACAAACATATACCATCTAACCAAATGAACAACGTAAAATGCAGACATACCTGAAAGTCTGTTACGCTACTCTGATCCATCCTGAGCATATATCCAAGATATATATAACAGGAAGAGTAATACCATCTCACAATATACTCATGCTACAGGTCAAGATATCTAATGGTCTGTCCAACACATATATAAGTATCCAACATAACCGTATAACAAATGCAAGAAGCATGCATGAATATGATGTACACCCAAATGCATCAAGCATAATACAATCAAATGCAACATCACAATAAGCATATATATATAGTCTGCATCTGTATATATATTAATTACAACCATCCATATATATATATACATGCATATATTTATATATATGGTAATATGAAAAGTACCATAAGATACTGCAATGTAGCATGCATGGTCATGCCTGCGCACCCCTACTCGCTACCACGACCCCAATGTGACCTAGGTGGCACGACATGACAACTGTCCCAACTCAACACCAACCACCGCTCTAGAGTGGCCGAGTAGGCAGTATGATCAGGTAGCATATGAGCATAACGAGCTCGCTACACAATGGGGGTCCTTGCTGCTGGCCACTCCGATTGACACTACCAATGAGTGGTCGAGTACCACGCACCTAGGACAACTGCACGCAACTCCAACTACCACCGTCTATAGTGGCAGAGTGCGACACAACAAATGCTCTGCCCTCACACCAGTTACTCCTCGAGGAGTAACCTGGGAGGCAAGATGACTGATGACTCTCTCAAACCCAAGGGAGACAATGTCGTCAGAATGCATGCAAATGACATGAATGTGCTATCACACGTACAACCATATACCACAGACACTCTGTTCAATAAAGAGTCGTACCCATCTTATCAATACACTCTCTATCTTGTAGAGAGTCGACTCAACTGATCAACGAACTCTCTATCTTGAAGAGAGCCATACTCAACTGATCATAACTCTCTATCCAATAGAGAGTCGTACTCGACTAATCATATCATGTTGGGACCATCGATCCATAGCGACACACTAATCACCCTTCACTTAACCATTACACAACACATGGTTGGTAATAAGTATGCAACAGAGGGGTATTGGAATAAATCCTACCTTTAGGGCATTACCTACCCACAGATGACCTTTTTGCCAATTTATAAATTTGGTTATCACCCGTACTCTAACATCCACACCATACTAAACATCTAGGCCTATTTACATCACATATATAACCCTAAATCATAATAAAGGGAATGTGATATCAACCTTTGAGTAAATATAGCCAATGACAAGTTCAACCATAAGATAATAAGAGTAGGGTCAAGGTAACATGATTATATAAGATGATGATGCATCTAAATCTATATGCATTAAAACTACCTGACCAGGGTAGGAATTACCTACCTGTTGTAAATGTTCATAGTACTAGAGTCCTCACATCCGCAGACTGGTCTCGTATCCACGTCCTATAAATATCATCAATTAGAATCAATTCCAAGCATACGACAATATATAAATGTTAGGGCAATCAACCCGTGATATGGTTTTGATGTGTGTGGCAAAGGGTTTAAGTTACGTTGTTATTTTGGTTTGATATGTGCATTGGAGTCATGTAGGACTTAGTAATTCACACATGGATCCTTGGCGAGTTTCACCATCTCATGGCTCGGTCCTTGAGTCGGTGAAGGATGGCTTTGCGGAAGCCGTGCGCTTGGAGCATCCGAGGGACCACCGGACAAGGAGCTTGGAGTGAAGCCGGAGGAAGTAGACTTCAGAGCGAGACGTGAAGGATGGTGCTGCAGAGTCGTGTGCTTGGTGCATCTAAGGGACGTGGCCAGACGAAGAAAACTTCGAAGGCGAGGGACTCCAAGGGATGAGAGTGAGCGAATGTAACCCGGGAAGGGGTAGTGCTCTTAGGTGAAACTTGGCCATTTGGATAAGTGTCGGATGAGATTTCCCGACATCAGTCGACTGGAATGAAATGGAAATTGACTGCTCTGAGTCGAACGAGGTTCGACTGGTATTTGACTAATTGGTTTTTGGCCCGTGATGATCGCCATATGTTGGCATCATTGCCAAACTCGATCGATCAATCGCGATGGCGATCGATCGGTAGTCGAGAGGGTTTGGGTCACAAAACCTCTCGTAGCCGACTGGGCAATTGACTACGAGGCATTAGTCGACTGATGGATACATCAGTCGATTGCCAAGGGTTCCGTTGGACTACAACAGTCGGGTTCTGACATGTTCGGAGGTCGTTGTAGTGGCGGCAGTCGACTGCCAAGGGCAGCAGTCGACTGGTCGCGGCCAACGGGAAGAAATCAGCCCTCTCTATAAAAAGAGAGGGTGTTGGGCTTTATGAGGCTAGTGCTTCTATTCTAAACATCTCCCAAAGCGCCCAAATGAATTTCCTCCTCTTCCTTGTGCTTATATTCATCTTATTGCAAGAGGAGTGATTTTGTAAGAAAAGGTTATCCCCACCTAGCTTTGTTCAAAGGAGAGAATAGTGAAAGCTTGCGGAGTGATTCACCGTGGACGAATCGGACTGTGGACTAGCCGTGCAGCTGTGAACCGCATTATATTCTCTTTGTTAGCGTTTGTATTCTTATTTCTATTTGCTTGTCTTGTTGTGTATTTCCGTTGTGCTAATATTATTTGTAGACAAGTGAATTCCACCATCGAACGAAAGAGGGCTATTCACCCCCCACTAGCCGGACAACCATCGATCCCCTACAAGTGGTATCAGAGCGAGGAAAGCTTGTCGAGGACTAATCTCCACAACAAGCACATTCAAGAATGGTCGGCTCCAACATTCACCTACCAAAGTTTGAAGGAGAATTCTCTTGGTGGAAAAAGAGAATGGAGGTATTCTTCGAAACCGACTTCGAAATTTTATTAATTATGGAAAACGGTTTCGAGATGCCAAGGAATGAAGAAGGGGAGGCATTGGAGAAATCAAGGTGGAATAAAAGACAAAGAGAGGAGTACTTAGCGAATTCGAAGGCCAAACACCACCTCTACAATGTAATCCCCCAACAAGAAGTAAATAGGATAGGGGAGTGTGCAAGTGCCAAGGAGATGTGGGAGAAGCTAGTAGAGCTTCATGAAGGCACTTCGGAGGCCAAGCTTGCAAGAAAAGACCTCCTCCGCTCCCAACTAGCAAATATCAAGCTAGAAAAGGGAGAAAAGGTAACCTCCTTACATTCTAGATTCAAAGAAATTTTAATTGGGCTAACGAGTGTAGGAGAAAAACTTTCGAACCAGGACATGCTCATGAAAGCAATTGATGCCTTTCCCCGGTCCTCAAGATGGAGCTCAATGGTGGACTCTTTTTACATATCCAAGAACCTAGAAGTTAGCACCTTGGAGGAATTCTTCTCAACCATGGAGCTCCACGAAACAAGGCTTGAAGGAATAGTAGAAGAGCCTAGAATTCAACCTTCAAGAGGAGTAGCCTTGATGGCCAACAAAGGGAAGAAGAAGATGGAGACTTCCTCCTCCTCCGA
Source organism: Wurfbainia villosa (assembly GCA_025175895.1). Classification (NCBI taxonomy): domain Eukaryota; kingdom Viridiplantae; phylum Streptophyta; class Magnoliopsida; order Zingiberales; family Zingiberaceae; genus Wurfbainia; species Wurfbainia villosa. The sequence goes on along the minus strand of CM045994.1, from coordinate 68,936,878 downwards.
CGAAGCTTCCTCCTCCTCCTCCATGGATAGCATGGAAGAAGCTTATATGGTAAGGAGGGTAAGGGGTGCATTAAAATGTTTTAAATTTAATAAATCTAATGATAGGAGAAGAAGACCAAGGGGGAAGGTGATTTGTTATAATTTCCAAGGAGAGCGACATATAAGGGATAATTGTCCCCTTTTGAACAAGAGCAAAGAGGAGAAGAGAAAGAAGGAAGAAAAGAAGAAGAAGAAGGTGAGTAAGAAGAAGGAAGAAGAGAAGAAAGCCAAGGAGAAAGGGACGACAAAAACTCTCAAAGCAAGGACATGGGATGATCCCTCTTCATCATCATCATCATCCGAAGAGGAAGAACATGTCTACTCCCACCTCACTTTGATGGCGTTTGATGATCTAGACTCCTCCTCCTCCAAAAATGAAGAAGCAAGCTCAAGTCAGGAGAGCTCGAGTGAAGGGGGAGCTTCTTCTACATCCTCATCATCAGAAGAGGATTTGGTAAGTGAGGTAACAAATCTTTCCCCCAAGAAAGTTATGTCAATTATTTCTAGCCTCACTAAGGACTTGTTTAGAGCCAAAAAGAAAAATAAAAGCATGCTTGATCAAATTAAGGATTTAGAAAAAAAATTATAAAAAGCATGTTTTAATGATAATAATGATGATGCATGCTCACATGATCTTTATATGCCATTAGATGTAAGTGATGCATGTATGGAAGAAAATAGGGCTTTAAGGGAGAAGGTAGATCACTTGACCAAAGCCCTAGAAAAATTCACCATAGGCTCCAACACCCTTAACATGATCATAGAGAGCCAAAGAGCTAGTTTCAATAAGAAAGGCCTAGGATATAAGGAAAAGAAAAATGAAAAGGCCTATAAATGCTTAATTGCTAGGCGTCAAGACAAAAAGAAGACAATTGCTAGAAAATGGATCCCTAAGGAGTATTTAGTGAACCCCATAGAAAAGAACTTATTTTGGGTTCCTAAATCCATCCTAAAGGGTTAGGAAAACCCTAGAATAGTCAACAAAATTGAATTTACCTATATCATATTTTTGGTTGACTTAGGATGGCAGGACTAAGTTTTTGAGATAGTGTTGGGTGATGATAATGCACCCATAACTAGATAAATCATGCTTTAGGTGATATTTGCCATATTAACATGATGTAATACCTAATGCATAATTACAATTTGATGAATACATTTGTTTCATGATCATAATGTGAAATTAATTCATATATATCTTTATGATCATGAGGGATGTTAGGATGATACTTAACCTTGTAAAGAATTGCATGAAAATGATGGTTAAGTATATACAAATACATTTAGGATACATCTCACACTCACCATAGGCTACCATGATTGAAAACTTAGCATGAGTGAGATGTTAGGATGATACAAATGTCCACTAGTGCCTATGGCATTTAGATGGTCATTTAAGGTATCAAAATAGCAATAATAGACCAATCATGGGGAAGGCTTATGTTTAATTCATAGACATATTGCCCAAAGATTATGGTTGGATATTTCATATGTTTTCAAAACAATTTCTTACTTTAAAATCTGTGTGTTCATGTTTTGAAACAATTTAAAGCAAAACTAGGTGTTAAACTCGATACTAACTTGATCAAAAACCTAGTTACTTTTGAAACTTTTAGATTTTTGGAAAATACTTAAAAATATAATGATTTTTCATGGACAACTAGTTTTTATTGATAAATATACTTACAAGAAATATGTTCCCTAAATTTCATGATTTTTTGAATTTTATAGATTTTCTAATGCATTTCTGAAATCTACCCTGAAAACCTGAAAAACCCGAAATGCATGTGCCAGTTGACTGATAGTCTGAACCAGTCGACTGGTCGCCTGATATCATGCCCAGTAACTTCTTTTATCCAATTTTAAGGCATGTTTTGGTTTTTTTTTTCCCTCTAAACATGATACCATGCTTAGATAAACTTTGTTTAACAGTTTTGATGGTGTCAAAGGGGGTGAAATATATTTGTTTAAGTACGGGGGAATTATATTTAGGGAGAGTTACATGTATTAAGGGGGAGAGTTTCTAATCATGTTACTTACATGCTTTCTTTCCTTAATATTTTATCAAATGTTTTTACCTAACTTAAACGGATTGCCACACATCAAAAAGGGGGAGATTGTTAGGGCAATCAACCTGTGATATGGTTTTAATGTGTGTGGCAAAGGATTTAAGTTAGGTTGTTATTGTGATTTGATATGTGCGTTGGAGTCTTACAGGACTTAGTAATTCGCATATGGAGCCTTGGCAAGTTTCACCATCTCATGATTCGGTCCTTGAGTTGGTGAAGGATGGCTTTGCGGAAGCCGTGCGCTTGGAGCATCCGAGAGACCACCGGACGAGGAGCTTGGAGTGAAGCTGGAGGAAGTAGACTTCAGGGCGAGATGCGAAGGATGGCGTTGTAGAGTCATGCTTTTGGCGCATCTGAGAAAAGTGGTCGGACGAAGACAACTTCGAAGGTGAGGGACTCCAAGGGATGAGAGTGAGCGAATGTAACCCGGGAAGGGGTAGTGCTCTTAGGTGAAACTTGGCAATTTGGCTAAGTGTCGGATGAGATTTCCCGACATCAGTCGACTGCCATGGAATGACAGTCGACTGCTCTGAGTTGAACGGGGTTCGACTGATATCCGACTAATGGGTTTTTGGCCCAGTAGTCGACTGCCATATGTTGGCAGTCGACTGCTGATGGCAGCAGTCGATTGGTCGAGAGGGTTTGGACCACAGAACCTCTCGTAGCCGACTGGATAGTCGACTATGAGGCATCGGTCGACTGATGGATACATCAGTCGACTGGCAAGGGTTCCTTTGGACTACAACGGTTGAGATCTGACGTGTTTGGAGGCTATTGTAGTGGCTGCAGTTGACTGCCAAGGGCAGCAGTCGACTGGTGGCGGCCAACGGGAAGAAATCAACCCTCTATATAAAAAGAGAGGGTGTTGGGCTTTGGGAGGCTAATGCTTCTATTCTAAACATCTCCCAAAGTGCCCAAACGAATTTCCTTCTCTTCCTTGTGCTTATATTCATCTTATTGCAAGAGGAGTGATTTTGTAAGAAAAGGTTACCTCCACCTAGCTTTGTGCAAAGGAGAGAATAGTGAAAGCTTGCGGAGTGATTCACCGTGGATGAATCAGACCGTGGACTAGCGGCGCAGCCGTGAACCACGTTATATTCTCTTTGTTAGCGTTTGTATTCTTTTTTCTATTTGCTTGTCTTGTTGTGTTTTTTCGTTGCGCTAATATTATTTGTAGATAAGCGAATTCCACCATCGAACGAAAGAGGGCTATTCACCCCCCTCTAGCCGGCTAACTACATCAATTGATCCCCTACAATAAATTCTCTATTCTATCATTTCTATATTGTCCATTTATCGAATACGAATTAGAAACCCCCCACTTGTACATTTAACACCATAATTAACCCAGTTAACAAATCCACTCGCAACAAAAATAGGGCTTCACCCCAACGCACTCTGCTACCATTTATTCATACAGATATAATAATCTAACAACCCTACATGAACACACCTCAACTCGCAGTAGATCACAGCCCATGAACAGCTACATTGACACCCATAGACCCGTTTACGGCTCGCTCACAGCCGGCTAAAACATCACCTCACAACCCCCTTTTTAGACCAAGATCAACCTTATTCACAACCACAACAACAACTCTAATTCTAGCAATTAATAGATGAAGATGAGAGCATATATCAACTTACCAACCCTAGAAATGTCACCGGTGGCAATCCTCCCCAACTCTGCCCTGTCCAACTGCTCGATACCATTGTCCAAACCCAAACAACCATCACCACCGAATAAAATTCACTGAACAACAAGGGAATTGATCTTGCTTACCAGAAATTGAAGCTTCACCGGCAATTACTCCTCACTAGCAGCAATTCCACAGAACCCGCAATTAATCCCCAACAATCGACAGCCACCCCTTTCCCTCTCCCCTGTTTGCCGACACCACCTCCTGCTCAAATCACAGATTCATTTCAATGAAATAAAATTACAGCTCCAAAAACTCAGCGGCAGGACCAATTATCGACGATGAACATCAGGAGCAATGTTCGACAGAGGCATCAACAACATCACAGACAAGGGCATCACCATCCATGATCAATGTTCATCGACGACCCTTGTTTCTTGCAGATCAGAGGAGAAAGGTGACCTCGACAAATCACTCACACTGAAAGGGACCAGGGAAACACAGCCTACCCTAATGCAGTCGGAATTGGCAGTGATGCAGAGGGTCAATGTCATTCCGTCTGCGACTACAGCGGCGCTCGAATGAGAAACAACCAGTCGGTACAATGGCCGGAGCAATCAAAAAAAGACACCGATGATCGGGAGGCAAGTGATGTTGATCGGTGGAAGAGAAAGGATGCTGGCGCTTGCTGTCGTCCGAATCAGCAGAGCACGGCAAGGAAGCGGTGTGAGCTCGACGGTGGTGATGAAAAGGGAGAAGGGCTCGCGGCTGGCTTGGGGCACCGGCGATCGAAGAGCGAGAGCTCGCGGCGAATGATTCGGCGGTGGTGACAAACTCAGGGCAGAGATCAGGCACAAATCGAAGCCGACGACAGTGTAGGGAAGATCTGCGGCTGCGTGTGAGAAGTCTGGAGGAAGAAGGAAGTTGGGTGCGGCAGAGAGAAGGTTGTGGTGGCTGAGAGATCGTGAGTGACAGAGAGATCGCGATGAGTCACAGTTGGGAACTAAAGGACGCGGTGGAGGAACACTCGAGAGAAGGAAAATCGAAGGAAATTAACGCTCGACATTAATAAAAGAGAAACGGGTCGGATTTGGCAGATAAACGGGTCGAATTTCAGACTCATTAGGTCCTCTAACTCCTCATCAGCAAAGAGGGTCTTGGAAATCTCCATTTAAATCCAGATTTTTTTTAAAAAATTACTGGAAAATTCCATAGGGTATTCTCTCAATTATCCAACATTTATTTTATTTTAATTTATATTTATTTTTTTCTGTGGAATTTTACAATGGCTCCACCTCCCAAAGTAAACACAAAACCTGAGGTAGACTTCCTGTTATCTCTATCTGATTGGAAGTCGGAATCTGTGTAACCCACAGGGAGTAATTGATCAGTCTTGTATACCAACATATAATCCCTAGTCCTTCTCAGACACTTCAATATATGCTTTACCGTAGTCCAATGTCCCTATCCTGGATTACTCTGATATCTACTAACCAAGCCGACGACAAAGCAGATATCTGGCCTTGTACATAACATTGCATGCATGAGGCTTCCTACCGCCGAAGCATAAGGAACTGCCATCATCTTCTCTATCTCCTTTGATTTTCTAGGACACATCTCTTTAGATAAAGGTACTCCAAGTCGGAAAGGTAGAAAACCTTTCTTGGAGTTTTGCATGCTAAAACAAGCTAAAATAGTGTCTATGTATGAAGATTGAGATAAGCACAACATCCTTTTCTTGCGATCCCTTATAACCTTGATCCCAAGGATGTGTCCCACTTCTCCCAAGTCCTTCATATCAAACTGTTTGGACAACCATACCCTTACGTCTGATAACACTTTGACATTGTTGCCAATTAACAAAATGTCATCTACGTATAGTACAAGAAACCACTACGTTTTCGTCACATCTCTTGTATACACAAGACTCAGCCGGACTTTGAATAAATCCATAAGACTGGATTACCTCATCAAAGCGAAAGTTCCAAGATCTCGAAGCTTGCTTCAATCCATAATTGGACCGATTAAGCCAGCACACAAGATGCTCTTTTCCCTTTGCAATGAATCCCTCTTGTTGCTCCATATAGATGTTTTCCTCAAGACATCCATTAAGGAAAGTTGTCTTGACATCCATCTTCCACACCTCATAATCCATATGAGCAGTAATAGATAAGAGAATCCGGAAAGACTTAAGCATGGCTTCCGCCGAAAAGGTCTCCTCATAATCGATACCCTCTTTCTGAGTATACCCTTTCGCAACCAGCCTTGCTTTGAAGGTCTCAACCTTCCCATCTATTCCTCTTTTCCTTTTGTAGATCCACTTGCATCCAATGGTTTTTACACCATTGGGTGGTTCTACTATCTCCCAGACCTGATTTGAATCCATAGATTCTATCTCATAATTCATTGCACTTTTCCAAGATACCACATCTTTATCTTGGATTGCCTCGTCATATGTCTAGGGATCAGGTTCATGTTCGCCAGGGACCAAATCAAAAGATTCTCCCAAGAACATAAATCTATCAGGTTGTCTAATAACCCTCCCACTATGACGACGTATCACCTGTGTATCCTCTGTGAATTGCGGTGCAGTCACTTGTGGTATATCTTCTTGTACCGATGGTACTCAAGTAGTGACTTCCCCTCTCAATTCCTCCAGAACAATCTTGCTCATGGGCTTGTGGTTCATCACATAGTCTTCCTCTAAAAATCTAGCATTCGTGCTAACGATCACCCTCTGATCTCTAGGACTATAGAACAAACCACCTTTCGTTTCTCTAGGATAGCCTACGAACAAGTACACTTCTGTACGAGGTTCCAACTTACCAGCATATGCCTTCAGCACATGTGTTGGACTCTCTCAAATCCGAATATGTCTGAGACTAGGCTTTCGCCCAGTTCACAATTCTGTGGGAGTAGAAGGCACTGATTTAGATGGTACCAAGGTCAGAATATACATTGTCGTATCTAGAGCTGTAACGCCCGTAAAATTCCTAGCAATTTTACAAGAATTTTTGGCTTGATGATAATGGGCTTTATGTGGGTTTTTTTTCAAAATAAAAGAAAAATAAGCCAAAAAGAGATGCAAGACCTAGGAATTGAACCCCAAACCTCTAGAGGTAGCCAAACCCTATAGATACACCCACTAACCAGAAGCCCAATAGGATTATATGATTAAGGAAGAGGGAAAACTATAGATAAGTGGGACTAAGGGTAAATGAAGAGGCATAGAAAAGAAAAGAGGAACTTCTCTTCCTCCCCTTTATAAAGAAGAGGGAAGATTGAATTTGGTCACTTCCTCTCTTCTTTCCTTCTTCTCACCGAAACCCTAGAAGCTCTCCCTCTCCATTTTCTTCCTCCCTTGGCCGAAACTCCTCCAAGCAAGAAGAAAGGGCTAGGGTTTGTGTTAGGTCATCTTCTTCACACTACAAGCAAAGCGAAGGAAGTAAGTATCCCCTCACCTGCATACGAGTAGCTTGTCGATTGATGTTTGTGTCAATTTTTCCATGATCCATTCAGCCAAGCTATCAATTAGGGTCTCAATGAAGCTCTATGCTATGTTTATGCTATGTTTTATAACTAGATGATGATGTTAGGGGTTAAAGTGGATTAGGACACAAGTTAACCCTAATAAACACTAAAGACCTATTCGGCCAAACCCTACTTTTAGGGTCAATGAAGTTCCATGCCATGTTTTTTTATAACTAGATGATGATGTTAGGGGTTAAAGTGGATTAGGACAAAAGTTAACCCTAATAAACACTAAAGACCTATTTGGCCAAACCCTACTTTTAGGGTCAATGAAGTTCCATGCCATGTTTTTTATAACTAGATGATGATGTTAGGGGTTAAAGTGGATTAGGACAAAAGTTAACCCTAATAAACACTAAAGACCTATTCGGCCAAACCCTACTTTTAGGGTCAATGAAGTTCCATGCCATGTTTTTATAACTAGATGATGATGTTAGGGGTTAAAGAGGATTAGGACAAAAAGCTAACCCTAATAGCCAACAAGGACCATTCGGCCACCCCTAGATATTGATGACCCAATGATGGTTCAATCCATGTTTTGTAGGGTTATGATGTTGTTGTTGAATTAGGTTAAAGGCCAACCCTAAAAGCCCTACATGGACCATTCGGCCACCATAAACTTTGGGTGATTAAATGAAGTCTAATTCATGTTCTATATGCATATGAAGTTGTTGTTATGAATTAAGTTAACATGTGTTTTATGTTGGGTGGATTCATGTCAAACTTATGATATTAAATGATGCTAAATGAGGATAACATGTTATAGGTTAGCATTTACTTACTTTTGATGCCATGCCTTATGCCATGCCCTATGTGTATGTGATGTCTAGGATATGTTAATGAAATGAAGCATGATGTGTATGAAATGAAGTACGCTATGCTATGAAATGAAGTATGATATGCTATGTTAATGAAATGAAGCATGATGTGTATGAAATGAAGTATGCTATGCTATGAAATGAAGTATGATATGCTATGTTAATGAAATGAAGCATGATGTGTATGAAATGAAGTATGCTATGCTATGTTAATGAAATGAAGCATGATGTGTATGAAATGAAGTATGCTATGCTATGAAATGAAGTATGATATGCTATGTTAATGAAATGAAGCATGATGTGTATGAAATGAAGTATGCTATGCTATGTTAATGAAATGAAGCATGATGTGTATGAAATGAAGTATGCTATGCTATGAAATGAAGTATGATATGCTATGTTAATGAAATGAAGCATGATGTGTATGAAATGAAGTATGCTATGCTATGTTAATGAAATGAAGCATGATGTGTATGAAATGAAGTATGCTATGCTATGAAATGAAGTATGATATGCTATGTTAATGAAATGGAGCATGATGTGTATGAAATGAAGTATGCTATGCTATGTTAATGAAATAAGCTATGATGTAAAAATAAGCATATAAGTATTTTACCTTCTGCATGGCTTGTACCAAGACCTTAACAAGGTCCAAGAAGGGATGGGCTCCTAAGATTCCCTAGGTCGATGGAATAAGACTCGGGCCTAGGATGGGCTTCTATGTATGATTGCCCCTAGGTCGATGGAATAAGATTCGGGCCTAGTACGGGATGGGCTCCAAGATGCCTTAGGTCGATGGAGTAAGACTCGGGCCTAGGGTGGGCTTCTACGCTATGACGATTGCCCCTAGGTCGATGGAATAAGACTCGGGCCTAGAAACCTATTAGGTTTGAGACTTGCTACCTCGGGCCTATTTAGGGATGCGCGCTATGATAATGAAGAAGTGGTACAATGCCGGGCCCAAATATGTTGAGATTTATGTTTACATACCTAAAATATATGTTTTCAAAGCATCCTGCATATGTGTACCTGCTGATTGTTATGTTTACATGTTCCCATTATACATGTCACATGTTATGTTTGATAATATGATATGACGTCTTTGTTTACATGTTATGTTCGATGATATGTTAGGAATGTTACATGTTTCTGTTATCTATGTCACTTCCTAGGTTTGATGATACGATATGATGTTTAGGTCTACCAGTTATGTTTGATGATATGTTAGGAATGTTTACATGCTTATGTTATACACATTACATGTTATGTTTGATGATATACTATGATGTTTATGCTACTTAGTTACGATGCATGTCATGTTGATTAAGCATATATCCATGTTATGTTGCTAAGTTATGGATGATGCATGTTATATGTACTTATGTTACTTATGCTACTGGTTAAGTTGATGACACCATGTATGTTACGTATTATACTGCTTATATGTTATGTATGCTACATGCCATGATTAAAGATGATGTATGGTTTTGTGAGTAGGACAGGATCTTACTAAGCCTGTGTGCTTATAGTTGTCTTTCCCTCGTACTGCAGATAAGGGTAAGGGATGGATAAACTAAAGGGAGCAGCAGGAGGGGCCAATGTGTGTGGTAGTGGCATGGTGGAGAAGATCCGTTAGGTCTACATATATATGTGTTTACCTATGATGATGATGTCTATGGATGTCCTTATTATGCCTGCTCATGATGGTGTCGTTTAAGAACTTGAACTAAGCACTAAGTATCTATCTATGTTATGATGCATGTTCTATGTTAATAAGAAGAAGTAAAGAAGAAGTAAGAAGAAGTATCTATGTATGCTATGACGCATGCTCCATATGAAGAAGAAGAAGTGTATATATATATATATATATATGTCAATGCACGATTAGGTTTTAAAAGAAAAAAAAATGTCTGAAGTCTTCCGCTGTATGTATGTATGTATGTATGGTCGCGTCACGCGCCGCCCCTCCGGATACTGGTCCAAAAAGGGCGGGCGTGACAGGTGGTATCAGAGCGGATCTGCCTTTCCACTACACACACATCAAGCTCCAAATCCTGCTGCTCCAAGTAAGAATTCTATGTCTATACTCTAATTTTGTTAATTTTGATCATGCATGATATAAAAATGTCTTTAGATTATTTAGTTCATGTATAATATAAAATGCCTCTAGCTTATTTATAAAATGTCTTTACCTTATGCTTGTTCATGTATGATGGGAAATGTTTCTAGCTAAATATGCATGAAAATATGTATGATACCCTTATGCTTGTTCATATATGATGTAAAATACCTTAAGCTAAATTATGCCTTAGAACGTGAATGATGCTTAAGCTTGAAACGACCTTATGATAGCTTTAGTCTAATTATGCATAGGTAAACGAACGAAAAACATATACTAGCTTCACAAGAAATACTTGTGATTGGTCATGGGTAGACGAGTTAGGTAAATCAAAATTCATCAGCAAAAAAAAAAAAAAAAAAAAAAAAAAAAAATATATATATATATATATATATATATAAATAAAATAAATTTGGTTACAAAAAATTTGATTTTTGTAATTATTTGTGTAAGGTCTATGTTCATCTGAATTGAATTAAGCCGGTTTCGTACGGGTTGGTCGGTTTTGTACTGACTTCATTTATTTCAATTTCAGATGGCGCGGACGATGACTACCATGACCCGTCGTGATGTGTCACGAAACCGATTAAGGGAAGCTATTGAAGAGATAGTCTATAAACCAGATGGTGGGGTCATCGGACACATGAGAAGGCTCGATGGTCTATTTAGGAGACTCGAGCGGCAGGAGTTTCCATTACTGGACAATTATAAGATATGGGCCTTGGTCCGCTCCCTGCCAAATGAGTTCATGGTAGTTGCACACCACGTGTGGGGCCGTTATGAAGGGCGGATAACCTATGCGGAGTTGTGCTGGGAACTGCTGGAGCACAAGGTTCAAGAGAAACCTGCGGTAGAGAATCCGGTGATAACTGGCCTCGAGAGGAAGGCAGAGGGTTCGGTAAACAGTCAACTTATTGGCCAGCCGAAGACCACCCTAGTGAGGCCAAGGAAACTAGGACTAAAAATAATTACAACCGCACTAGGGTTTGTCCTAGTGGGAGTCATAATGAACCATCTTCTTAAATAGTTTCTGTGGTTTAATTTGGAAATAAGGAATGCTATATGTTAACATTTTTCCTTCTGGTTGGAAAATATGAATAAGAGATATGAGTAAGAGATGACAAGTCGTTTCTTTTGAAATTGATGATGAGTTCATTTCATGGGATGTGTATGATATAGTTGAACAATGTTGGGTAGACTGGAACATACGAATAAGGAGGGGAAACAAAAGTGCCTATGCCTCTAGACAACTCAAGGAACACGAAAGGAATTATCCCACCCACGACTTAGAGCTAGCAGCCGTGGTCTTTGCTCTCAAAACATGGAGGCATTACCTATATGGAGCTCAGTGTAGGATTTATCTGGACCATCAGTCTGAAATATTTCTTCACCGGAAGGACTGAATATGAGGCAGTAGCGGATGGCTCGAGCTAAATCAGGATTATGATCTGCGAGATTCTCTACCATCCGGGAAAGCTAACAAGGTGGTGATGCACTCAGCAGAAGTCCGCGCCACCTTGATGTCCCTATTAGTGCTATCTCGGCCCTTAGAAAAGAGATTATGCGTTACGGGTTGAAATCATTTCCGACAGCTCTCGACCATGGCGATAGCAATACGACGCTGTTCGATGATATCTTTGGAAAAACAAGCCCGTGACCCAAGCCTTGAGAGGATCAAGCAAGAGGTCTTAGAAGGAAAGGGCGACGGGTTTGGATCTACGATAGTAGGGGTACTCTACCTCGAGGATCGCTTATGTATTCCCGAAGCGATCGAATTACGGAAGGAGATATTTGAGGAAGCTCACAGAACTCCTTATGCGATGCATCCTGGAACCACCAAGATGTACCAAGACCAGAAACGAAAGTTCTGGTGGTTCGGAATGAAAAGAGATGTGGCTCAGTATGTCGAGCACCGACCTGCACCGAGAGGGTTAAGCGAGAACACCGAGACACGGAGGGACAACCGCAGGATCCAGATTCGAATGGAAATGGGAAGACATTTCTATGGATTTCATCTCAGGATTGCCCAAGACGACAAACGGTTATGATGCTATATGGGTAATTGTGGACAGATTGACGAAGTCCGCCCATTTCTTAGCAATCAAGATGACCTATTCGACGGAGCAATTGGCCCAGTTATATGCTAAGGAAATTATTAGACTACATGGAATTCCTAAGACCATCATTTCTGACAGAGATGGTCGCTTTATTTCCCATTTCTGGGAATGTGTTCAGAAAGCCTTAGGCACGAAGCTATTGTTCAGTACTGCCTTCCATCCCCAGACGGATGGACAGACTGAAAGGGTAAATCAAGTACTGGAGGATATGTTACGAGCCTGCGCCCTGGATTTCAAAGGTAGCTGGTGCCGATACTTATGTTTGGCAGAATTCGCCTACAACAATAGCTATCAAACTACTATTGGAATGGCACCCTACGAGGCGCTATACGGGAGGAAATGTAGATCTCCCATATGCTGGTATGAGGGTGGTGAAAAGAAGAGGATGGGACTCCAGACGGACTTCATCGACAACACGACCCGAGCTGTACGGAACATCCGTCAGAGAATTGAAACTGCTCAGAGCCGACAAAAGAGCTATGTGGATATGCGGCGTAGGCGGGTTGGGGACCTAGTATTCCTCAAAGTGGTTCCCATGAAGGGAGTGATGAGGTTTGGAAGAAAGGGTAAACTGAGTCCACATTACGTGGGACCGTACCCGATATCGCAGAGGATTGGCAAGGTAGCTTATAAGATAGAGCTGCCTTAGGAGATGTCGGCTATTCACAACGTGTTCCATGTCTCTGTACTCAAGAAATGCATTTCCAGTGCGGACCAAGTGATCGAGCCACAAACCGTACAAGTTCAAGAGGACCTGAGTATCGAAAGTCGGCCTATCCAGATATTAGACCGAGAAATCAAGAGGCTAAGGAACAAAGAGGTGCCCTTGGTAAAGGTCCTGTGGCAGAATCAACGGTACGAGGAAGCTACCTGGGAACGCGAAGAGGACATGAAGTAGAAGTACCCAGAATTGTTCTAAGTTTCGAGGACGAAACTTTTTTAAGGATGAAGGATTGTAACGCCCGTAAAATTCCTAGCAATTTTACAAGAATTTTTGGCTTGATGATAATGGGCTTTATGTGGGTTTTTTTTCAAAATAAAAGAAAAATAAGCCAAAAAGAGATGCAAGACCTAGGAATTGAACCCCAAACCTCTAGAGGTAGCCAAACCCTATAGATGCACCCACTAACCAGAAGCCCAATAGGATTATATGATGAAGGAAAAGGGGAAACTATAGATAAGTGGGACTAAGGGTAAATGAAGAGGCATAGAAAAGAAAAGAGGAACTTCTCTTCCTCCCCTTTATAAAGAAGAGGGAAGATTGAATTTGGTCACTTCCTCTCTTCTTTCCTTCTTCTCACCGAAACCCTAGAAGCTCTCCCTCTCCATTTTCTTCCTCCCTTGGCCGAAACTCCTCCAAGCAAGAAGAAAGGGCTAGGGTTTGTGTTAGGTCATCTTCTTCACACTACAAGCAAAGTGAAGGAAGTAAGTATCCCCTCACCTGCATACGAGTAGCTTGTCGATTGATGTTTGTGTCAATTTTTCCATGATCCATTCGGTCAAGCTATCAATTAGGGTCTCAATGAAGCTCTATGCTATGTTTATGCTATGTTTTATAACTAGATGATGATGTTAGGGGTTAAAGTGGATTAGGACACAAGTTAACCCTAATAAACACTAAAGACCTATTCGGCCAAACCCTACTTTTAGGGTCAATGAAGTTCCATGCCATGTTTTTTTATAACTAGATGATGATGTTAGGGGTTAGAGTGGATTAGGACAAAAGTTAACCCTAATAAACACTAAAGACCTATTCGGCCAAACCCTACTTTTAGGGTCAATGAAGTTCCATGTCATGTTTTTTATAACTAGATGATGATGTTAGGGGTTAAAGTGGATTAGGACAAAAGTTAACCCTAATAAACACTAAAGACCTATTCGGCCAAACCCTACTTTTAGGGTCAATGAAGTTCCATGCCATGTTTTTATAACTAGATGATGATGTTAGGGGTTAAAGAGGATTAGGACAAAAAGCTAACCCTAATAGCCAACAAGGACCATTCGGCCACCCCTAGATATTGATGACCCAATGATGGTTCAATCCATGTTTTGTAGGGTTATGATGTTGTTGTTGAATTAGGTTAAAGGCCAACCCGAAAAGCCCTACATGGACCATTCGGCCACCATAAACTTTGGGTGATTAAATGAAGTCTAATTCATGTTCTATATGCATATGAAGTTGTTGTTATGAATTAAGTTAACATGTGTTTTATGTTGGGTGGATTCATGTCAAACTTATGATATTAAATGATGCTAAATGAGGATAACATGTTATAGGTTAGCATTTACTTACTTTTGATGCCATGCCCTATGTGTATGTGATGTCTAGGATATGTTAATGAAATGAAGCATGATGTGTATGAAATGAAGTACGCTATGCTATGAAATGAAGTATGATATGCTATGTTAATGAAATGAAGCATGATGTGTATGAAATGAAGTATGCTATGCTATGAAATGAAGTATGATATGCTATGTTAATGAAATGAAGCATGATGTGTATGAAATGAAGTATGCTATGCTATGTTAATGAAATGAAGCATGATGTGTATGAAATGAAGTATGCTATGCTATGAAATGAAGTATGATATGCTATGTTAATGAAATGAAGCATGATGTGTATGAAATGAAGTATGCTATGCTATGTTAATGAAATGAAGCATGATGTGTATGAAATGAAGTATGCTATGCTATGAAATGAAGTATGATATGCTATGTTAATGAAATGAAGCATGATGTGTATGAAATGAAGTATGCTATGGTATGTTAATGAAATGAAGCATGATGTGTATGAAATGAAGTATGCTATGCTATGAAATGAAGTATGATATGCTATGTTAATGAAATGGAGCATGATGTGTATGAAATGAAGTATGCTATGCTATGTTAATGAAATAAGCTATGATGTAAAAATAAGCATATAAGTATTTTACCTTCTGCATGGCTTGTACCAAGACCTTAACAAGGTCCAAGAAGGGATGGGCTCCTAAGATGCCCTAGGTCGATGGAATAAGACTCGGGCCTAGGATGGGCTTCTATGTATGATTGCCCCTAGGTCGATGGAATAAGATTCGGGCCTAGTATGGGATGGGCTCCAAGATGACTTAGGTCGATGGAGTAAGACTCGGGCCTAGGATGGGCTTCTACGCTATGACGATTGCCCCTAGGTCGATGGAATAAGACTCGGGCCTAGAAACCTATTAGGTTTGAGACTTGCTACCTCAGGCCTATTTAGGGATGCGCGCTATGATAATGAAGAAGTGGTACAATGCCGGGCCCAAATATGTTGAGATTTATGTTTACATACCTAAAATATATGTTTTCAAAGCATCCTGCATATGTGTACCTGCTGATTGTTATGTTTACATGTTCCCATTATACATGTCACATGTTATGTTTGATAATATGATATGACGTCTTTGTTTACATGTTATGTTCGATGATATGTTAGGAATGTTACATGTTTCTGTTATCTATGTCACTTCCTAGGTTTGATGATACGATATGATGTTTAGGTCTACCAGTTATGTTTGATGATATGTTTGGAATGTTTACATGCTTATGTTATACACATTACATGTTATGTTTGATGATATACTATGATGTTTATGCTACTTAGTTACATACGATGCATGTCATGTTGATTAAGCATATATCCATGTTATGTTGCTAAGTTATGGATGATGCATGTTATATGTACTTATGTTACTTATGCTACTGGTTAAGTTGATGACACCATGTATGTTACGTATTATACTGCTTATATGTTATGTATGCTACATGCCATGATTAAAGATGATGTATGGTTTTGTGAGTAGGACAGGATCTTACTAAGCCTGTGTGCTTATAGTTGTCTTTCCCTCATACTGCAGATAAGGGTAAGGGATGGATAAACTAAAGGGAGCAGCAGGAGGGGCCAATGTGTGTGGTAGTGGCATGGTGGAGAAGATCCGTTAGGTCTACATATATATGTGTTTACCTATGATGATGATGTCTATGGATGTCCTTGTTATGCCTGCTCATGATGGTGTCGTTTAAGAACTTGAACTAAGCACTAAGTATCTATCTATGTTATGATGCATGTTCTATGTTAATAAGAAGAAGTAAAGAAGAAGTAAGAAGAAGTATCTATGTATGCTATGACGCATGCTCCATATGAAGAAGAAGAAGTGTATATATATATATATATATATGTCAATGCACGATTAGGTTTTAAAAGAAAAAAAAATGTCTGAAGTCTTCCGCTGTATGTATGTATGTATGTATGGTCGCGTCACGCGCCGCCCCTCCGGATACTGGTCCAAAAAGGGCGGGCGTGACAAGAGCATACCCCAGAATGAATCTGGTAACTTAGAATAACTCATCATCAATCTAACCATCTCCATAAGAGTCTTATTCCTTCACTCTGCTACACCATTCTACTGGGGTGTCCAGGTGCAAACAATTGGGATTGAATCCCAGCCTCTGATAAGTAATCCCTAAACTCTCCCAAGAGATACTCACCACCATGATCTGATCATAGTGTCTTGATACTTTTACCTTGATGTTTCTCCACATCAGCCTTGAATTCTTTGAACCTATCAAAGCATTTAGACTTGCGGCGCATCAAGTAAATGTATCCATATCTTGAATAATCGTCTATAAAAGAGATGAAGTATTCAAAACCACCTCTAGCCTAGATAGACATAGGACCACACAAATCAGAATGAACAAATTCCAACACATCTTTGGCTCTATACCCCTTGGCCTTAAAAGGCCTCTTGGTCATCATACCTTCCAAGCAAGATTCGCAGGTTGGGAAATCTCCTACCACTAATGAACCCAAAGGTCCATCAGCTATCAACCTTTGAATTATACTCAGGTTAATTTGACCTAACCTTAGATGTCAGAGATACTTTTGGTTGATTTTTGAAGGTTCTTTTCTCTTATTAGATTTAGAAGATGAGTTATTTACTTCTATTTGCATCGTGGGAGCTTTTGGTTCAAGAGTGCACAAATTACCTACAAACGTACAAGAATAGATAATCTCCCAATTCCTTTTTATAACAACTCTGTCATTAAAAGAAATAGAATATCCATCCAAAAACAATTTAGAAACTGAAATTAAATTCTTTCTAAATGAAGGTACATAAAGGCAATTTCTTACAACCAAAGTTTTATTCCTATCAAAAGATAAATAAACATCTCCCACTGCAATAGCCGCCACCTTTGTAGCATTGCCCATGTAGATAGTAATCTCCCCCTCAGCTAGTCGTCTGGTTTCCTGGACCCCCTGCAAAGTATTATAGACATGATCAGTGGCTCCCGTATCTACACACTAGGTGCTGGTAGATAACACCGCTAAGCATGTTTCAACGACTAGAACAAAAGATATACCTTTGTTCTACTTTCGGTTGGGGTAGTCCTTCTTCCAATGTCTAGTCTGCTTGCAAGTGAAGCACTTGCCTTTCGGCTTCGTCACTCCTCCCTGAGATCCACTTGCCACCTTTGCTCCACCTTGTTTCTTCTTCTTCTTGCCTTTCTGCTTATAAGTAGAAACCTTCTGAGCAACCATGGCCTGAGCCTGAGAAGTCTGATGAAAAAGCCCCTCTGCCGCCTGGAGTTCTGTCAGAAGCTCCACCAACGAATACAACCTCTTATTCATGTTCTAGTTCAGGTGAAACTGCTCAAATCTCCTAGGTAGAGATTGGAGAATGATATCGACTTGGGTTTCCCTATCGATCTCAGCTTCAAGGACTTCCAGCTCATTCAAATGAGCCATCATCATGAGAACATGATCCCTCATGGGTGTTCCCTCAACCATGATGGTCGTCATCAAGTTTCTCATGGCTTCTTGCTTAGCAGCCCAATTCTGGTGTCCGAAAAGTTCCTTGAGATTGAGCATCATGTCATAAGCAGTAGGCATGGCTTGATGCTGATGTTGCAAAACATTTGACATAGAAGTCAAAATGTAACACCGCGCCATCTCATTAGCCTTTATCCACTTCTTATAATTCTCTTTCTCCTTTTTCCCAGAATCATCCGTAGGCTTAGGAAGACTATATCCAGATTCCTTTTCCAATCCACATAGTTAGGTCAATACATTTATTTTCCTTTAGTATTACAGCAAGCGAGTTGAAAGTCATTTTTGAAAAACCTAAGAATCACATGGATCAAAACATTAGATTTCAAAAATTTATTGATTCCTCAAACAATAAAATTTTAAAATTAACCAACACCTCAAAACACCGAGAATATTGTATGCCATGATAGTGTGGACGTATACGAATTCTACATTTGTAAGAGGAGGTTTTATCCATTAATTTTATTATCCTATCAACCTAACTTTTTGACAAATAAAATTAATAGTTGGTTCCTCTTCAATCCTACAAATAAAAGCAGTGACTCCGATGGGGAGGATACTCTTATTTGCATCTAAGTGTTCACCATTACCTGATACTAAGGCAATTATCTCGAATTATGTGTCGTCCAATGGGGAAGTACACACGATTCTAAATAATTTCCAATAAACATATTTGACCTAGTGATCCGCAAAACAAACTCATCTGATGGGGAGGAAAGCACTCAGAGCTGATGCGCAAGTTTGTTTGCATCACATGTCAAATTGTAATGGAGGCCATGGGAATTTAAAAAAAAATATCCTTCTCCCACTTAGTAATTTAAAATGAGGAATTTTTCAAGCACACAACATGCATATCGAACAAGAAGCAATAAATATGGAAAAAAATATTTTCCAACTATTATGGCTTTTTTTTTCCAATATGTCTCTCGTCGTGTCGCCATCTCGTTCGCTCCTCCATACACCGTGTACAAGCCATCTGGAGATCCGAGCCGAGAATAATTATTTTAATTTATATTCATCGATCGTATACTCCACAAAGGAGTGTACATAAAATCTAGATCGAAAGTAAACTAAAATAAAAGTGTGGCTAAACAATGTCGTACTTAATTACAAAAATTAAATACTAACCTCGTCAACCCTGAGGATTCAAATAATATTACAATTACACACATCCAATTACATACACACACATATGGCCAGTTGAATTAACTTGTTCAATGCTATTCGATTAGAGTGGTCGCTTAAACTAACTTGTTGTTCAAGAAACCTAACTCTTTTCCTCTATTAGCCATGGAATAGATGATGTACGGATAGCTGGTTTTTGTGTTTATCTTCAGGGTCCAAGTAAATTAACCACATACAATTGTAAACAATCACATACATAATTGCATTGAACAAGAAAGAAATTAAACAAGAATTATACCTCTTGTTTACCTCTTGATCTTCTATCATATGTCCTATCCACCTCTTGAACGTTGTGTGGGCAACGATCCTCCAAGAGTTGAAGCCTCCTAGATCACGTTCTTCCCTTCTTTGCTCGCTCCGAACAAAGGGAAGATGATCGAACCCTTCTTCTCCTATCTAGTGCCGACCACCAAGCTCCTAGCTAGGTTGTTGCTGCCGGCCAAGGAGAGGAAGACGGAAGTGGGCGCCGACGAAGAAAATAATTCTTGTAGCCGCCGGCTAAGGGAAGAAGATGGTGCACCGGCAATGAGATGGGAGGAGGTGCCCACGAATGGAGAAGAAGAGAATAAAAGACCTCTAAACCTCCTTGTGTCGCTGGCCTTTCCAAGTAAACCCAAGGTTGACACCCAAGGATGTTAGGAATCGTTGGAATAGCTAGAGGGGGGGGGGTGAATAGCGTAGATGAAATTCGCTCGCGTTTGTGTCTACAATTTCGTTAGTGCGCAGCGGAAATAGAAATAATAAAAGCGATAACGAAATAGACAACAAGCTAACACAATGATATTACGTGGTTCGGAACCGCACGGTTCCTACTCCACAGATCGAGCTCTAAAGAGCCCTAGTGATGCACACGCACTCACTAATGATAAACACTCCTTCTCGACACAAGTTGGAGGCGGAGAAACCCCTTACAATAGATCTTACAACGGTAAGAACGAAATACAAGCAATATACAATGTAAATATGAAATACAAGTAAAGAAAAGACTTTACAACACTTGTTTTGATTGCTTGAATGCTTGGTTGCTTGCTTGCACTTCGAGACCTGATTTGCACCAACAAATCGCCCCAATAGCCCTCAAGAACTGATAACTTTTTTCTCCATCACGAGCTCCATATATAGCTTCAACCTGTGCTGGAAAAAGTCTATCAGTCGACTGATCGAGACCATCAGTCGACTGATGCCACTGTTGTCGTGAGACAACGGCTAGTTCCACGTTGGATAAGTCCAACGGAACTACCATCAGTCGACTGATTATGACCATCAGTCGACTGATGGAGTCCTCACTCGACCAGTCGAGTCTCGACTCCATTCTGTGGCCGAATTCTCGAGCACCAGTCGACTGATCACACGATCGCCGATCGCTGAGCCATCACCGATCGCCAACCTATGGCTGATCGCTATGCCATAACCCGCAAGGTCAAACCCTAGTTGATCGGGTCCAGCCGATCGCCACATGGCACTGGGCCGACCGCACACCTCAAACATGAGGTTTTAACTCAAGTATGGTTCCCCATACTTGCTAGACCACCCTTAGCCTAGACCTAAGCCTTCTAGTCACCTCCATCACCTCACGCCTCGGATCCTCCAAGTCATCCATGACTTGTTCATCCATCGCGCTAGCCTTCAGGTGCTTCCGTCGGCTATGTCATGCTAACGGTGTCTACACCGCCAAGGCACATTGGACTTACGCCGCCAAGACTCCGCTTGGACTTTACGCCGCCAAGATTAAACCCCTTGGACTTCAAATGCTAACCCATGTTAGACTTTCCATGCCAAGACCATGCTTGGACTTTCCTTGCCAACTCATGTTGGACTTTCCATTTGCCAAGACCCATGCTTGGACTTTCCTTGCCAACACATGTTGGACTTTCCATTTGCCAAGTACTCAGGACTTGGACTTTCCCAACTGCAAAGTGTCCAACTTGGACTTTCCATGACAATTATATTGTCATATGTTTTTGTCAAAACATCAAAACACATCAAAACATCACTCGAGCCAAACTTGAGTCCTGGTCAATCGTGACCTGGGCCGATTGCACCAATAATCTCCCCCTTTTTGATGTTTGACAAAAACCAAACAAATAATTGAGTTAGAATACTAACTCAAATCCTTTACCAATTATCCCAAATGTTCTCCCCCAAACATTCTCCCCCTTTTTGACTAACATCAAAAAGGTTTTCTCTCCAAGGAGGTCAATGTCTCATGTCCCAATGAGATCTTGTTGGGTTTCCGGCATCGCGGCGTGTGTGTGTTCGATCATGTTTCGTAAACATGAGCACAGCGGAAGCAATTAAAATAATAAATCTATATTTATTACAACACACACAACACACGCATGCATATTACAACAAGTGTAGACATAACCGTAAATTATAATTTGCAATAAAAGGAAATTAAACTACGTTATTCCTTTCGTATGACGTGTAGCGGGAACGGCATCAACTGGAACGATCCTCGTAAGAATCGTCTCTATCCGTATCCACGCCGAGCTCCTCGGGATGACTTCGCCAAGCCACGAGCTTCGTCTTCGTACGGGTTACTAGCCTCGTGTTGAAGACGACGTGATCGAGAGATGATCACGATCCGAATCCAAATTCGGATCTAAAACAAGTCCTCAAGACTCGCTTCTCCGGAGAGGTATTCATCAACCGATTGACGAATCCTTCGTCCTCCACCTCAGAGGATTACCGGAGATCAAATCCCCGGTATGTTAGCCGCTGTCGGATCACTAACCGTCGTCCAAACGACGCTCCGACGAGAGGAGAAGAAGCTGTCCAGAAAACTGGACAGCTTGGTGGAGGAGTAGGCGCCGGCCAAAACAAGGAGAGAAAAGGCTCACCTTGATGCCGAACCTATAGGAGATCACCGGAGGGTCTCCAGAGGTTCACCAGCTAGAGCTTGGACGCCAGCAAGGGTCTTGGACGGCGGCACAAAGCTGGGCGGCGGCAGCTTGTAGTTGGGCACCGAAAATTCCTCCAAGGGGTGGGCGGCAACTTCAAGCTAGGGTTTTGGATGATTAGGGTTTAACAATCCCTTAAGCCCTCTTTTATAGAGAACTAATTCTCTTAATGGTTAATGGATCATATCCATAAAGCCCGTTAACCCGCTCCATTAGGATAAGTTAAAATAAACCAAACCATGATGGTTTATTTTAAGTTAAAACGAACCGAACCAACCTTTGGTTCATTCGTTTAATATAAACCAAACCCTTTGGTTTATTCTCATCCATTGGATTAGAACCAAACCATTTTGGTCCATCCATTATGTCTTCATAAGACACTGCCCATCCACGCTTCCATTGCGACTGAAACAATTTCATGCCCGCTTTATGTTTGGTCCAACCAAACATAGTTTCTCTCGGTCTGAGAATCCCATTCTCAAGCTCGTTTTAAATCCTTTGGATTACACTCGTTGTGCGTGTGACCAAATAGGTTGTCGGTTTATGTTGGTCGTCTATAATTAACCATTAATTATAGAACGATCATGAGTGGCACCTAGTAGTACATCTTGATCCCCAATTAACCGAAAAGATCAACGATTGATCAAGAACTATTTCTGAAACCCTTCAGCGGCTCGAATGAATCGTGCCCCATTCCCTTCACTCATCTTATACCCACTTAGTTCAAGACATGGTCTATAGTGTCAGTCCCCACTAGGCTGACTACGTCACACCTAGCCCAAGTATCATTCCCTCGTCCTACGGATTCTAGTTACTCCACATGTATCGAAGAGTACTTTACTCTAAACATGTAATGCTTTGGCCAAAGACTTTAGTAACAATCCGACGAGAGGCCATGGGTATACATCTCCTCGCAAGGAGTGGTGAATCCTTTATAGGCTATTTAAACACCTTCGATCACTTCGACTTATACCCAATCATCCCGGGTCCACATCTCCTCGGAGATGTTTGCTTAAGATGTCAAAGCATAAGTCTCCATGATCAAGATGACTTGAATACCGCAAGTCAAAGGAACATCGCACTTAAGCCACGGTAAGAACTTCATTGACATATCTATATATGCAGAGAACCATATGAAGTCTTACGGCTGGTCACTCCAATGAACTAGTTACCATAACTAGCATCCACGATTAACTCCGGACATCACAATGTCTCCAGCCAGTGAGAATCAGCTGCTTGGATACACCAAGGAGTATACCTCGTGCTAGTCTCGACAGAATTGATGGTGTCCAAATTCATCAATTCATCGACTAGGGATAATTCCGATACATCACAATTACACATGTAGAGATACTCACTAGTTGTGATCCAATCACAAATTCTCTCATGCTGTGAATCGTATCGTGGACATTCAGTAAATGAATTTAAGATCCAATCAAATACATTAAACATGTATACTCAAATAGTGAATCTTCATTTATCATATAAATGGTTCATACATAAGGCGATTGCCTTAGGACATCTCTCATATATTACTAACAGACTCCCACTTGGCCTAATGCCAATCGCTACGGTATCCAATACCATAAGCTCTAACATGACCCTCAAACTTACTTTGAGGTAATGCTTTAGTCAAAGGATCCGCTAAGTTCCTTTCAGTGGGAATTTTCTCGATTTGTATTTCGTTCCTACTTATGATCTCTCTGATAAGATGATAGCGGCGAAGCACATGTTTGGATTATTGATGAGACTACATCAAGTTCATAGATGAACTACTTGATCCAAACCGCTCTTCGCTTCCAAGTCGCAACGATTCTCGCCTTGGTGGCGGAATCCGCTATAGTGTCAAGCTTGGAACCTTTCCAACTTATTGCGCCCATTCTAGGTGAATACATACCCGCACTAAGACATGGAATCATCCTTGTCTCGAGTTAACATCCGTATACCCACGTATCACCATGTACCCTTCTCCATATATTAGGAACACATCCTTAGTTCTTCTCAAGTACTTAAGGATCGCCTTAATACCACCCAATGATCCATTCTCGGATCAAATCGTATCTGCTCGTGACACTCAGAGCATACGATACATCGGGCCTTGTACATAACATAGCATTCATGATAGATCCTATTGCGGATGCATAGGGAATCTTACTCATGCAAATCCTCTCGTCTTCTGTGCGCGGACACATAGACTTCGAAAGGTGTACCCCATGCCTGATGGGTAAGAAACCTTTCTTGGATTCCAACATGCTAAACCTCTTTAGCACTCGGTCCATATATGTAGATCGAAGACCAAGCAACTGCTTCGATCTATCTCTATAGATCTTAATCCCGAGGATGTAGGTTGCTTCTCCTGTGTGTTTTATGGAGAATGTCTTGGATAACCAAACCTTCACCGATCAGTAAGATTGAAACATCGTTTCCTATAAGTAGTATGTCATCGACATACAATACTAGGAATACGACTGCACTCCCACTAACCTTCTTGTACACACAAGGTTCGTCTGGATTTTGTGAGAAATCAAACTTTTGATTGTCTCATCAAAATGGATATTCCAGCTCCTGGATGCTTGCTTCAATCCATAAATGGACCGTCGCAATTTGCATACCTTGGTTTTATCAACCGATGTGAAACCCTCAGTCAGTATCATATACACGTCCTCGAGCAGGTTTCCATTAAGGAAAGCTGTTTTCACATCCATCTGCCATATCTCATAATCATAATGAGCCGCTATGGCCAGGAGCATCCGAATGGATTTAAGCATAGCTACAGGCGAAATAGGTTTCGTCATAATCAACACCTTGCTTTTGACGATATCCTTTCGCCACCAATCTAGCCTTATAGGTAATCACATTACCATCCATGTCGGTTTTCTTCTTGAAAACCCACTTGCACCCTATAGGCTTTATGCCTTGGTGGGTCAACCAAGTTCCAAACTTGGTTTTCATACATGGAATCCATTTCACTTCATGGCACCAAGCCACTTATCCCTTTCTCGAACTTGTCGACTTCTTCATAACGTAGGCTCTCATCATCAATGAGTAACACGCTGCTCGATTCACTTACGAGAAATCCATATCTCTCAGAATATTGCGTGTTCCGCTAGATCTGAAGATGTGGTGTTACAATAGGTCCAAATGATTGCTCATCACTATGAGTTGTCTTGTGCTTCACTGTATCTCATTAATGTCTATTTGAGTCTCTCGAGCCTCCTCAAGCCTCGACGACACTCCTGTTTTCTTGCAAGAGAAACTCTTTCTCTAGAAACACAGCATGCCTTGAAACAAACACCTTTTGTTCCACAGGATGATAGAATTGGTAACCCCTTGTTTCCTTAGGGTATCCAATAAATAGACATTTATCAGACTCAACATCCAATTTGTCTGATACAGTCCGCTTCACATAAGCAGGACAACCCCATATCTTCAAATAAGATACATGAGGTTTCTTACCATTCCATATCTCATATGGAGTAGTTGAGACTACCTTGGTAGGCATTCTGTTTAACAAGTAAACAGCTGTCTGAAGTGCATAACCCCAAAAGGACTTGGGAAGAGTCGCATGATTCATCATTGACCTGACCATGTCCAACAAGGTCCGACACGCCTCGGAGATCGCCATTATGTCAGGTATATAGGGCGGAGTCCATTGAGACAATATGCCATTGTCTCTTAGATAATCAAGAAACTCTTGACTTAAGTATTCACCACCTCGATCCGATCGAAGTATTTTAATACTTTTGTCATGTTGTTTCTCTACTTCATTTCTGAATTCTTTGAACTTTTCAAAGGCTTCAGACTTGTGTTTCATCAAGAACACATACCCAAACCGTGAGTGATCATCGGTGAAGGTAATGAAGTAGTTATAGCCTCCTAAAGCTTGAGTTGACATAGGTCCACATACATCAGTATGTACTAGACCTAGTAACTCTCCCACTCGTTCACCTTTTCCAGTAAAAGGTAACTTAGTCATCTTGCCTTTTAAGCATGATTCGCATGTATCGTATGAATCCAATTCAAACGATTCCAGAATTCCACATCGGTGTAATTCGGACATGTGTTTCTTGCTTATATGGCCAAGACGACAATGCCACATATAGGAGTCTATTTGATTATCCTTTCGAGCACGCGTGTTGCTCGCTTCGATATTGAAAATGTCATTGGATACGTCCAACGTATAAACACCATTGCTTAAAGTTCCAGTCCCATAAAGAACCCCATTCAAAGTTATGTAACAACAATTGTTACTAAACGTCAAATGGAAACCATTTCTATTTGAACAAGAAATAGAAATGATGTTCTTTATCAACGAAGGAATATAAAAGCAATTGTCCAGTACTAAGACAAGTCCTACAGGGAGTTCCAACAAATACGTTCTGATGGCGAGTGCAGCAACCGCTGCTCCATTCCCAACACATAAATTTGACTCTCCCCTTGACGAGTCTTCTTCTATTCCTTAGCCCATGTATGTCATTACATATATGTGAGCCACACCCAGTATCGAATACCCAAGTGTCTGAGGAAATAGAATGACAATCAATAAAGAAGATTTCTGAAGAAGATGGGGCATCCGATGCCTTATCCTTCTTCACGGACTCAAGATAAATCTTGTACTTTCTTCGCAAATGGCTCTCCTTGCCATAATGATGGCAAGTTTCCTTTTGTGCTAGTTCTACCTTCTTAGCCCTTCTCTTCTTTCCCTTCTGTTGTTCCTTTGACTTCCTCTTAGAACCTTTCTTCGAGGAATCAACTAACAGCACCGTCCCCTGCTCATGCTTCTCAGAAGACTCCACAGTCTTCAGCATATTGAGCAGTACCACAGATGAACCTCCTAGCATCTCAGAGGTGAAGAGGAGGTTTGAGACTTCGAACCTTTCGAATCTCACTTGCTCATCAACCAACTCACAAAGATGAAGGACTACGATATGAGCATCAATATGCTCATGCTTCTTTCGTAGCTTGGGTTCCATCGCGGCTAGCATGATGCAACTCATTTGTTCAGAATCACTCACATGTTTCTGATAGGCCAACAATTGGTCCAGAGTTGCATTGTCACTAGGATGGGCGGGAAGAGGCGCTTCGAGGACATTTGCAAGCTTTTCGACCTTGAGAACAATTCTCAAGTTTCTAAGCCAGTCCAAGAAGTTCGGCCCAGTCAATTTATTTGAATCCAAAATGGAACGCAAATTCAAACACATCATGATCAATATATTAACTTAGAAATACAAAACGAGCATATATGAGAAAGATGATTTTAAAATGCATCAATATACATTTATAAATCCCATTCATTTTTCGAATTTCAAAAACCCTTAAAATCACTTCGGGAGATCGTAGGTCCATCTCCGAATGGGTTGATATCCTTCATAGATAAGAACAACCTTGGAGTGAGTCCAACAAGCCATTCTTAGCTATGATGGTGGGTATCAAGTATACCGATTACATATCATGTATATGTAACTATCACAATGTGCTATCAACTAATTGAATGTTTACACATACATTGGGTTGTTAACACATTAACAAGTATGCATCATATGCATAGAACCCAACTTCACCTCTATTCACATCGACCTTGGAGTGAGTCCAACAAATCGATGCTCCAAGTTAAAGCCGACCCATTAATCGCAAAATAGTTTTAATATGGTTAGAGCGCATTCAACCAATTAGCCAGGCTTTGAGTGAGTCCAACAACCCAAACTAACGATTGACCTCTGACTCTTACCATATTAGAGTTAAACTATTCCAATGATTTGAACATGTTCAGGTTCGAGCCGGGCTTGGAGTGAGTCCAACAACCCAAACAAGAAATGTAACTCGGTTCTAACCATATTAATGGAAGGTGTAGGCTTTAATATTGAGTTAGGGTTTTTATGTCTCATCCTCTTTGCATGCAAATAACTATTATCTACATGGCATGGCATACATGGCATACATCTACATGTCACGACACGCATGGCATAATGTTATGCATCTAATGCAATTACATGGCATACAATTATGTCATGTATATAATTTCCTTATATGTCATAACTATTTATGGAAATAAAATATGTTTAAGATTTGATTCTCCAAATCAAATCATAATTAAATTAGGAAACAAATTTCCAAATCTAATCACATATTTTATTCATGGAATTATTTGATTAAGGAAAATCTATTTAGGAAACTAATTTCCTAAATCATTAAAACTACTTATGGAAATAAAATATTTTAAGATTTGATTTTCCAAATCAAATCATGATTAAATTAGGAAACAAATTTCCAGAATCTAATCAAATATTTTATTTATGGAAAATATCAATTTCCATAAATACTTCCAACTTTCCAAAAGTGGAAGATTTCCATAAATACTTCTAGACTTTCCAAAATTGAAAAAAATTTCCATAAATACTTCTAAATTTTCAAAATTAGAAAATTTCTAGAAATACATTATGACTATCGCAAAACCATTTTACGATTATGTCGAAACACAACATGGGCTCTGATACCACTGTTGGGTTTCCGGCATCGCGGCGTGTGTGTGTTCGATCATGTTTCGTAAACATGAGCACAGCGGAAGCAATTAAAATAATAAATCTATATTTATTACAACACACACAACACACGCATGCATATTACAACAAGTGTAGATATAACCGTAAATTATAATTTGCAATAAAAGGAAATTAAACTATGTTATACCTTTCGTATGACGTGTAGCGGGAACGGCATCAACCGGAACGATCCTCGTAAGAATCGTTGTTGGGAGTATGGGGAATACAATCAAAGTCCCACATTGGTAAGACATGGAAAAGATCATGTGCTTATAAGATGAAAAGATATCTCCATTGGTATGAGGCCTTTTGGGTAAAGCCCAAAAACAAAACCATGAGGGCTTGGGCCCAAAGTGGACAATATCATACCATTGTGGAGATATGTGGATCTTATATGCACTAACAATTGGTATCAGAGCCATGGTCCATGTCAAGCCATGAACCTCGAACGAAGGAAGTTGAGCTCCCACGTCCGGATCAAGAGAACCAGACATCAGGAAGGAAGTCTAGTTGGGTCGGGGGGACCGAACAACTGGCAGGAAGTCCTGGTGGGTTGAAGATCGGACATCAAGCAGAGAAAATCCTTCGAGGAGGGATAGGCTTGAGGGGGGGCCCAATGTGGTCCTTCGTTTGAGGGGGGGATTGTTGGGAGTATGAGGAATACAATCAAAGTCCCACATTGGTAAGACATGGAAAAGATCATGTGCTTATAAGAAAAAAGATATCTCCATTGGGATGAGGCCTTTTGGGTAAAGCCCAAAAATAAAACCATGAGGGCTTAGACCCAAAGTGGACAATATCATGCCATTGTGGAGATATGTGGAGCTTATAAGCACTAACAATCGTCTCTATCCGTATCCACGCCGAGCTCCTCGGGATGACTTCACCAAGCCACGAGCTTCGTCTTCGTACGGGTTACTAGCCTCGTGTTGAAGACGACGTGATCGAGAGATGATCACGATCCGAATCCAAATTCGGATCTAAAACAAGTCCTCAAGACTCGCTTCTCCGGAGAGGTATTCGTCAACCGATTGACGAATCCTTCGTCCTCCACCTCAGAGGATTACCGGAGATCAAATCCCCGGTATGTTAGCCGCTGTCGGATCACTAACCGTCGTCCAAACGACGCTCCGACGAGAGGAGAAGAAGCTGTCCAGAAAACTGGACAGCTTGGTGGAGGAGTAGGCGCCGGCCAAAACAAGGAGAGAAAAGGCTCACCTTGATGCCGAACCTATAGGAGATCACCGGAGGGTCGCCGGAGGTTCACCAGCTGGAGCTTGGATGCCGGCAAGGGTCTTGGATGGCGGCACAAAGCTGGGCGGCGGCAGCTTGTAGTTGGGCGCCGAAAATTCCTCCAAGGGGTGGGCGGCAACTTCAAGCTAGGGTTTTGGATGATTAGGGTTTAACAATCCCTTAAGCCCTCTTTTATAGAGAACTAATTCTCTTAATGGTTAATGGATCATATCCATAAAGCCCGTTAACCCGCTCCATTAGGATAAGTTAAAATAAACCAAACCATGATGGTTTATTTTAAGTTAAAACGAACCGAACCAACCTTTGGTTCATTCGTTTAATATAAACCAAACCCTTTGGTTTATTCTCATCCATTGGATTAGAACCAAACCAGTTTGGTCCATCCATTATGTCTTCATAAGACACTGCCCATCCACGCTTCCATTGCGACTGAAACAATTTCATGCTCGCTTTATGTTTGGTCCAACCAAACATAGTTTCTCTCGGTCTGAGAATCCCATTCTCAAGCTCGTTTTAAATCCTTTGGATTACACTCGTTGTGCGTGTGACCAAAGAGGTTCTCGGTTTATGTTGGCCGTCTATAATTAACCATTAATTATAGAACGATCATGAGTGGCACCTAGTAGTACATCATGATCCCCAATTAACCGAAAAGATCAACGGTTGATCCAGAACTATTTCTGAAACCCTTCAATAGCTCGAATGAATCGTGCCCCATTCCCTTCACTCATCTTATACCCACTTGGTTCAGGACATGGTCTATTGTGTCAGTCCCCACTAGGCTGACTACGTCACACCTAGCCCAAGTATCATTTCCTCGTCCTACGGATTCTAGTTACTCCACATGTATCGAAGAGTACTTTACTCTAAACATGTAATGCTTTGGCCAAAGACTTTAGTAACAATCCGACGAGAGGCCATGGGTATACATCTCCTCGCAAGGAGTGGTGAATCCTTTATAGGCTATTCAAACACCTTCGATCACTTCGACTTATACCCAATCATCCCGGGTCCACATCTCCTCGGAGATGTTTGCTTAAGATGTCAAAGCATAAGTCTCCATGATCAAGATGACTTGAATACCGCAAGTCAAAGGAACATCGCACTTAAGCCACAGTAAGAACTTCATTGACATATCTATATATGCAGAGAACCATATGAAGTCTTACTACTGGTCACTCCAATGAACTAGTTACCATAACTAGCATCCACGATTAACTCGGACATCACAATGTCTCCACCCGGTGAGAATCAAACCGCTTGGATACACCAAGGAGTATACCTCGTGCTAGTCTCGATGTAATTGATGGTGTCCAAATCCATCAATTCATCGACTAGGATAATTCCGATACATCACAATTACACATGTAGAGATACTCACTAGTTGTGATCCAATCACAAATTCTCTCATGCCGTGAATCGTATCGTGACATTCAGTAAATGAGTTTAAGATCCAATCAAATACATTAAACATGTATACTCAAATAGTGAATCTTCATTTATCATATAAATGGTTCATACATAAGGCGATTGCCTTAGGACATCTCTCATATATTACTAACAGATCTTACAATCTCCCCCTTGATCCAACAATACTTAGGATGCCTACCATCTTCCTAATGATAAGTCCCATATCACTCAAGGAGAGGCAATCCTATTCACTCTCCCAATTTCCAAATTGGGTTTCTAAAAATCCATCAATTTCCCAATTTGATAACATTCTCCCCTTCAAGGAGAAAAACACATCCATCATCCCAAGATGGATATCTCCCCCTAAAGGCCTGCTCCCCCTTGACCATTGCACCAACAATGTCCTTGGGATGTTCCTAAGCCAATAGGAACTCTAAACCATCAAAATTAAGGTTAGAAATTCAACATTGAACTTTCCACACCTTAAAATTGATACAAACCCTAAACAACTCTCCTAATCCATATCCAATAGCTTTTCACCCTTTATAATGCTTCCCAAAGCATATCCTAGGGTTAGGAGTGGTTAGGGACCTTTGCCATGGCTGAACACGGACTAACCAAACTTAGTTTTCCCGAAATCAGCCTTGGCAGTCGACTCTGTCATACTACGATCATTGCCACACTCATCACCGATCATTGCCACTCAGGCGATCGAGATAAATTTCCAATTTGATTATCAGAATCGAGTTTTAGAAAATCATAAATAATTATACGTATATCGAAAAAACACAAAATTTGATACGTATAATACCTATGACACATACAATGGGGGAAAAATGTTTGAAAAATATTTTACCCATAAAATAGTGAATTTGATACAAAACTCAAAACCATTGAAATTTTCAATGTTTTGGCCCTATTTTGTATCAACTTCATCAATGGTGATTGCTATCAAAAGATAGACTTCACCAAGGTTTTCTAAAATGATTTTAAAATGTTTTCAAAATCTTATCTTGGATCATATTCCTTGGGCTCTATGTATGTGACTTGTACACGAGCTCTCCTAATGATCCACAACTAAAATTAGATGAGTTTTAGTTCATCTAGATGCAAAAACTATGCACCTTGAACTTAACTCATATCCTAGCATCTCACATGTATCTATGGTGTATAAATACACATACATGTCAATTAGATGTGAGATGTGGGTTTTGTTCTCCCTAAACTAGGGTTTCATGCATTTTCTAAAGCAACTCTACTTGATTCCCTTATTACTGGGACTCCAAGTCATGCCATAGTCCTTAAATCAATTTTAATCAAGTTAATGCATGAATGTATGATCATGGCATAAGTAATAGCATTATTAAAACATGGCCAATGATCAAGATGTCATGACATATGATGAAATAAAAATAAAAAAAAACACATGACATCTAAGGTAACCCTAAACAATGTCATGACATGGTATATGATAGCAATACAATTATATAAATATTCATTCACACACACAAGATTTTTCAGAAACAAAGATTTCATTTAACTTAAAATTTGTCTTTTACATTCAAAATGGAGATTGGCTATGCTCAATCTCACTACAAAAATGACAACCACAAAAAAAAAATCTAATATCCTCTAATCGTCCGCAGGAGGTGGCGGCGGAGGAGGCTGCTGACTCAGAGTCCAGGCCCGCATCATCTCTAGCATATCGAGCTGATGCTGCTCTATGCGGCCCTGGGTCTCCTCCATCCTATCGAGACGTGCGCCGAAGGAAACCTGGCCTGTCGAGCTCGATGACCTAGCGCCAATCGATCATGATACTCGTTCCGGACTCCTAGGCCACGATGACGACCACCACCGCGATGTGTGTCTGCTGGCATCTGGTCATCCTCATCAGTGGTCTCTGTATCCTCGTGGTCCTCTGTCGCCTCTCTGGGTGGCGGAGGAGGCTGTCTGTGTGCCCTGGGTGGTCGAGGCGCCAACTCCATCTGTCCAGCGCCCATCCGTAGCTTCGCTAAGGAGAAGTTACGAACTGATATACAGTCGTACACTTCCGATAGCTATCGCAGAGAGCCCCTATGGATGTTGATGCCTACGGAGTCGAGCCATGCTGTGATGATATGTCCAAATGGCATATGCACTTTCCCTTGTACAGGGGAAGTGAAGTGCACAATGCAATGGAAAATGTTCAATGCAAAGTTTATGTCTAACTGATGACGCATGGCATATAGAAGAAAGAGATGGGGAGGCCGAATCTTGGCCAGACCCCGAGTGACAATGGGCAGAAAACACCCAACAATGACCTTGTAGAGGACATTGTCAGGTGCTGATAACTCGGTGATAGGAAATAGATTACGGGCGATGGGCGAGGATACCCAAAGATATGCTCATGCATGGACTCCATAGAGATATGATCAAAAGGCGCAGGTAGAGGAAAGTCCATAGTAGGGTAGAAGATAAAGGTGTCATCTGAAGGCCTACACTCGAGAAACTCCTGCAGTATCGCAGGAGTGTACTCTAACTCGCGTTTTGCAACGCGAGTAGTGTATGTAGGGTCGTCATCCACCTTTTTAAGGTTTTCATAGAATTCCTTAATAAGGTTATCATTGATTGGATGCGTGCACAAGACAATTTTCATCAGATTGTAGTATGCAATTAGTTCCATGACGTCACTACAATGCCTATTGAAAAAATTCCTATCGATGTACCTAACTAACATAGGTTGGTACAATCGAGATTCACTCTCGGATGGATCATTCCTATGGGCTCTCCTATTATGAATGTAATGTGATGATATGCAATGCAATGGCAACAATACACGATTAGATAAACCTACATGGTAATGGAAATGAAAATTAGGGCTCGGAAAGAAAAATCGTTACTTAGGCGCCATGTGTGTGCCGGAGGTGTTAGTAATATATGAGAGATGTCCTAAGGCAATCGCCTTATGTATGAACCATTTATATGATAAATGAAGATTCACTATTTGAGTATACATGTTTAATGTATTTGATTGGATCTTAAACTCATTTACTGAATGTCCACGATGCGATTCACAGCATGAGAGAATTTGTGATTGGATCACAACTAGTGAGTATCTCTACATGTGTAATTGTGATGTATCGGAATTATCCCTAGTCGATGAATTGATGGATTTGGACACCATCAATTCTGTCGAGGCTAGCACGAGGTATACTCCTTGGTGTATCCAAGCAGCTGATTCTCACTGGCTGGAGACATTGTGATGTCCGGAGTTAATCGTGGATGCTAGTTATGGTAACTAGTTCATTGGAGTGACCAGCCGTAAGACTTCATATGGTTCTCTGCATATATAGATATGTCAATGAAGTTCTTACTGTGGCTTAAGTGCGATGTTCCTTTGACTTGCGGTATTCAAGTCATCTTGATCATGGAGACTTATGCTTTGACATCTTAAGCAAACATCTCTGAGGAGATGTGGACCCGGGATGATTGGGTATAAGTCGAAGTGATCGAAGGTGTTTGAATAGCCTATAAAGGATTCACCACTCCTTGCGAGGAGATGTATACCCATGGCCTCTCATCGGATTGTTACTAAAGTCTTTGGCCAAAGCATTACATGTTTAGAGTAAGGTACTCTTCGATACATGTGGAGTAACTAGAATCCGTAGGACGAGGAAATGATACTTGGGCTAGGTGTGACGTAGTCAGCCTAGTGGGAACTGACACAATAGACCATGTCCTGAACCAAGTGGGTATAAGATGAGTGAAGGGAATGGGGCACGATTCATTCGAGCTACTGAAGGGTTTCAGAAATAGTTCTGGATCAACCGTTGATCTTTTCGGTTAATTGGGGATCATGATGTACTACTAGGTGCCACTCATGATCGTTCTATAATCAATGGTTAATTATAGACGGCCAACATAAACCGAGAACTTATTTGGTCACACGCACAACGAGTGTAATCCAAAGGATTTAAAACGAGCTTGAGAATGGGATTCTCAGACCGAGAGAAACTATGTTTGGTTGGACCAAACATAAAGCGAGCATGAAATTGTTTCAGTCGCAATGGAAGCATGGATGGGCCGTGTCTTATGAAGACATAATGGATGGACCAAAATGGTTTGGTTCTAATCCAATGGATGAGAATAAACCAAAGGGTTTGGTTTATATTAAACGAATGAACCAAAGGTTGGTTCGGTTCGTTTTAACTTAAAATAAACCATCATGGTTTGGTTTATTTTAACTTATCTTAATGGAGCGGGTTAACGGGCTTTATGGATATGATCCATTAACCATTAAGAGAATTAGTTCTCTATAAAATAGGGCTTAAACCCTAATCCAAAACCCTAATCTATTTTGGCCGCCCAACCTAGTTGCCGCCCACCCCTTGTTGGTGAATTCGGCGCCCAACTACAAGCTGCCGCCGCCCAGCTTTGTGCCGCCGTCTAAGACCCTTGCCGGCGTCCAAGCTCCAGCCGGTGAACCTCCGGCGACCCTCCGGTGATCTCCTATAGGTTCGGCATCAAGGTGAGCTTTTTCTCTCCTTGTTTTGGCCGGCGCCTACTCCTCCACCAAGCTGTCCAGTTTTCTGGACAGCTTCTCCTCCTCTCGTCGGAGCGTCGTTTGGACGACGGTTAGTGCTCCGACAGCGGCTAACTTACCGGGGATTTGATCTCCGGTAATCCTCTGAGGTGGAGGACGAAGGATTCGTCAATCGGTTGACGAATACCTCTCCGGAGAAGCGAGTCTTGAGGACTTGTTTTAGGTCCGAATTTGGATTCGGATCGTGATCATCTCTCGATCACGTCGTCTTCAACACGAGGCTAGTAACCCGTACGAAGACGAAGCTCGTGGCTTGGCGAAGTCATCCCGAGGAGCTCGGCGTGGATACGGATAGAGACGATTCTTACGAGGATCGTTCCGGTTGATGCCGTTCCCGCTACACGTCATACGAAAGGTATAACGTAGTTTAATTTCCTTTTATTGCAAATTTTAATTTACGGTTATGTCTACACTTGTTGTAATATGCATGCGTGTGTTGTGTGTGTTGTAATAAATATAGATTTATTATTTTTAATTGCTTCCGCTGTGCTCATGTTTACGAAACATGATCGAACACACACACGCCGCGGTGCCGGAAACCCAACAGTGGTATCAGAGCCCAGGTTGTGTTTCGACATAATCGTAAAAATGGTTTTGCGATAGTCATAATGTATTTCTGGAAATTTTCTAATTTTGGAAATTTAGAAGTATTTATGGAAATTTTTCAATTTTGGAGAGTCTAGATGTATTTATGGAAATCTTCCACATTTGGAATGTTGGAAGTATTTATGGAAATTGATCTTTTTCAGAAATAAAATATTTGATAAGAGTCTGCAAATTTGTTTCCTAAATTAATCATGATTTGATTTATTAAATCAAATCTTAAAATATTTAATTTCCATAAGTAGATTTAATGATTTAGGAAATTGGTTTCCTAAATAGATTTTCCTTAATCAAATAATTCCATGAATAAAATATGTGATTAGATTTGGAAATTTGTTTCCTAATTTAATTATGATTTGATTTGGAGAATCAAATCTTAAACATATTTTATTTCCATAAATAGTTATGACATATAAGGAAATATATACATGACATAATTGTATGCCATGTAATTGCATTAGATGCATAACATTATGCCATGCGTGTCGTGACATGTAGATGTATGCCATGTATGCCATGCCATGTAGATAATAGTTATTTGCATGCAAAGAGGATGAGACATAAAACCCTAACTCAATATTAAAGCCTACACCTTCCATTAATATGGTTAGAACCGAGTTACATTTCTTGTTTGGGTTGTTGGACTCTCCAAGCCCAGCTCGAACCTGAACATGTTCAAATCATTGGAATAGTTTAACTCTAATATGGTAAGAGTCAGAGGTCAATCGTTAGTTTGGGTTGTTGGACTCACTCCAAGCCTGGCTAATTGGTTGAATGCGCTCTAACCATATTAAAACTATTTCACGATTAATGGGTCGGCTTTAACTTGGAGCATCGATTTGTTGGACTCACTCCAAGTTCGATGTGAAGAGAGGTGAAGTTGGGTGCTATGCATATGATGCATACTTGTTAATGTGTTAACAACCCAATGTATGTGTAAACATTCAATTAGTTGATAGCACATTGTGATAGTTACATATACATGATATGTAATCGGTATACTTGATACCCACCATCATAGCTAAGAATGGCTTGTTGGACTCACTCCAAGGTTGTTCTTATCTATGATGGATATCGACCATTCGGAGATGGACCTACGATCTCCCGAAGTGATTTTAAGGGTTTTGAAATTCGAAAAATGAATGGGATTTATAAATGTATATTGATGCATTTTAAAATCATCTTTCTCATATATGCTCGTTTTGTATTTCTAAGTTAATATATTGATGATGTGTTTGAATTTGCGTTCCATTTTGGATTGAATAAATTGGTGGGAACTTCTTGGACTAGCTTAGAAACTTGAGAATTGTTCTCAAGGTGGAAAAAGCTTGCGTATGTCCTCGAGCGCCTCTTCCATACATCCTAGTGACAATGCAACTCTGGACCAATTGTTGGCCTATCGAAACATGTGAGTGATTACGAACAAATGAGTTGCATCATGCTAGCCACGATGGAACCCAAGCTACTGAAAGCGGCATGAGCATATGGATGCTCATATCGTAGTCCTTCATCTTTGTGAGTTGGTTGATGAGCAAGTGAGATTGAAGGTTCGAAGTCTCAGCTCCTCTTCACCTCGAGATGCTAGGAGGTTCATCGTGAGTCTTGCTCGCAATATCTTTGAAGGCTGTGGAGTCTTGAGAAGCATGGCGGGGGACGGTCTTTGTTAGTTGATTCCTCGAAGAAAGGTTCTAAGAGGAAGTCAAAGGAACAATGAAGGGAAAGAAGAGAAGGGCTAAGAAGGTAGAAGCACAAAACTTGCCATCATTATGGCAAGGAGAGCCATTCGAAGAAAGTGCAAGATTTATCTTGAGTCCGTGAAGAAGGATAAGGACATCGGATGCCTCATCTTCTTGAGAAATCTTCTATATTGATTGTCATTCTATTTCCTCAGACACTTGGGTATTGGATACTGGGTGTGGCTCACATATATGTAATGACATACATGGGCTAAGGAAGGAATAGAAGAAGACTCGTCAAGGGAGAGTCAAATTTGCGTGTTGGGAATGGAGCAAAGGTTGCTGCACTCGCCATCGGAACGTATTTGTTGAAACTCCCTGCAGGACTTGTCTTAGAACTGGACAATTGCTTTTATATTCCTCCGTTGATAAAGAACATCATTTCTATTTCTTGTTTAAATAGAAATGGTTTCCATTTGACGTTTAGTAACAATTGTTGTTACATAACTTTGAATGGGGTTCTTTATGGGACTGGAACTTTAAGCAATGGTGTTTATACGTTGGACGTATCCAGTGACATTTGCAATATCAAAGCGAGCAACAAGCATGCTCGAAAGGATAATCAAATAGACTCCTAAATGTGGCATTGTCATCTTGGCCATGTAAGCAAGAAACGCATGTCCGAATTACACCGATGTGGAATTCTGGAATCGTTTGAATTGGATTCATACGATACATGCGAATCATGCTTAAAAGGCAAGATGACTAAGTTACCTTTTACGGGAAAAGGTGAACGAGTGGGAGAGTTGCTAGGCCTAATACATAGTGATGTATATGGACCTATGTCAACTCAATCTTTAGGGGGCTATAGCTACTTCATTACCTTCACCGATGATCACTCACGGTTTGGGTATGTGTTCTTGATGAAACACAAGTCTGAAGCCTTTGAAAGGTTCAAAGAATTCAGAAATGAAGTAGAGAAACAACATGACAAAAGTATTAAAATACTTCGATCGGATCGAGGTGGTGAATACTTAAGTTAAGAGTTTCTTGATTATCTAAGAGACAATGGCATATTGTCTCAATGGACTCCGCCCTATACACCACAGCATAATGGTGTATCGAGAGGCATCTTAGGACCTTGTTGGACATGGTCGGTCAATGATGAATCATGCGACTCTTCCCAAGTCCTTTTGGGGTTATGCACTTGACCATTTGTTTACTTGTTAAGCGAATGCCTACAAGTAGTCTCAACTACTCCATATGAGATATGGAATGGTAAGAAACCTCATGTATCTTACTTGAAGATATGGGGTTATCCTGCTTATGTGAAGCGATTTGTATCGATAAATGGATGCTAAGTCGATAAATGTCTATTTATTGGATACCCTAAGGAAACAAGGGGTTACCAATTCTATCATCTGTGGAACAAAAGATGTTTGTTTCAAGGCATCTTTGTGTTTCTAGAGAAAGAGTTTCTCTTGCAAGAAAGCAGTGGGAGTGTCGTCGAGCTTGAGGAGGCTCGAGAGACTCAAATAGACATTGATGAGATACAGTGAAGCACAACAGCGAGGCAACTCATAGTGATGAGCAATCATTTGGACCTATTGTAACACCACATCTTCGTAGATCTGGTAGAACACGCAATATTCACGAGAGATATGGATTTATCGTAAGTGAATCGAGCACGTGTTACTCATTGATGATGAGAGCCTACAGTTATGAAGAAGTCTTGACAAGTTCAGAAAGGGATAAGTGGCTTGGTGCCATGAAGTCGAAATGGATTCCATGTATGAAAACCAAGTTTGGAACTTGGTTGACCCACCTGAAGGCATAAAGCCTAGAGGGTGCAAGTGGGTTTTCAAGAAGAAAACCGACATGGATGGTAATGTGATTACCTATAAGGCTAGATTGGTGGCGAAAGGATATCGTCGAAAACAAGGTGTTGATTATGACGAAACCTATTCGCCTGTAGCTATGCTTAAATCCATTCGGATGCTCCTGGCCATAGCGGCTCATTATGATTATGAGATATGGCAGATGGATGTGAAAAGCGGCTTTCCTTAATGGAAACACGCTCGAGGGCGTGTATATGATACGACTGAGGTTTCACATCGGTTGATAAAACTAAGGTATGCAAATTGCGGCCGGTCCATTTATGTATTGAAGCAAGCATCCGAGTGGAATATCCATTTTGATGAGACAATCAAAAGGTTTGATTTCTCACAAAATCGAGAACCTTGTGTGTACAAGAAGGTTAGTAGAGTGCGATCGTGTTCCTAGTATTGTATGTCGATGACATATTACTTATAGGAAGCGATGTGTCAATCTTCTGATCGATTAAGGTTTGGTTATCCAAGACATTCTCCATGAAAGACACAGGAGAAGCAACCTACATCCTTGGGATTAAGATCTATAGAGATAGATCGAAACGGTTGCTTGGTCTTTCGCAGTCTACATATATAGACCGAGTGCTAAAGAGGTTTAGCATGTCGGAATCCAAGAAAGGTTATCTACCCATCAGTCATGGGGAACACCTTTCGAAGTCTATGTGTCCGCGCACAGAAGATGAGAGGATTTGCATGAGTAAGAATCTCTATGCATCCGCAATAGGATCTATCATGTATGCTATGTTATGTACGAGGTCCGATGTATCGTATGCTCTGAGTGTCACGGCGAGATACCAATCCGATCCGAGAATGGATCATTGGGTGGCTGTTAAGGCGATCCTTAAGTACTTGAGAAGAACTAAGGATGTGTTCCTAATATATGGAGAAGGGGACATGGTGATACTGGCGGGTATACGGATGCGGCTTCGAGACAGACAAGGATGATTCCAGTCTCGATGCGGATCGTGTTCACCTTGAATGGAGGCGATGAGTTGGAAAAGTTCCAAACAAGAGGCGTAGCGGATTCTACCCGAGGCGAGGATATATTGCGGCAGGCGTGAAAGAAGCGGTTTGGATCGAAGTTCGTTCATGAACTTGGTGTGATTCCGCCATTGTTGAAGTAATCTGGTCTCTGCGACAACAATGGAGCAATTGCAGAGCAAAAGAGCCAAGGTCTCATCAACGATCCAAACATGTGCTTCGCCGCTATCATCTTATCAGAGAGATCATCAGTAGGAACGAAATACAAATCGAGAAAATTCCCACTGAAAGGAACTTAGCGGATCCTTTAACTAAGGCATTACCTCAAAGTAAGTTTGAGGGTCATGTTAGAGCTTATGGTATTGGATACCATAGCGATTGGCATTAGGCCAAGTGGGAGTCTGTTAGTAATATATGAGAGATGTCCTAAGGCAATCGCCTTATGTATGAACCATTTATATGATAAATGAAGATTCACTATTTGAGTATACATGTTTCATGTATTTGATTGGATCTTAAACTCATTTACTGAATGTCCACGATGCGATTCACAGCATGAGAGAATTTGTGATTGGATCACAACTAGTGAGTATCTCTACATGTGTAATTGTGATGTATCGAAATTATCCCTAGTCGATGAATTGATGGATTTGGACACCATCAATTCTGTCGAGGCTAGCATGAGGTATACTCCTTGGTGTATCCAAGCAGCTGATTCTCACTGGCTGGAGACATTGTGATGTCCGGAGTTAATCGTGGATGCTAGTTATGGTAACTAGTTCATTGGAGTGACCAGCCGTAAGACTTCATATGGTTCTCTGCATATATAGATATGTCAATGAAGTTCTTCTTGTGGCTTAAGTGCGATGTTCCTTTGACTTGCGGTATTCAAGTCATCTTGATCATGGAGACTTATGCTTTGACATCTTAAGCAAACATCTCTAAGGAGATGTGGACCCGGGATGATTGGGTATAAGTCGAAGTGATCGAAGGTGTTTGAATAGCCTATAAAGGATTCACCACTCCTTGCGAGGAGATGTATACCCAAGGCCTCTCGTTGGATTGTTACTAAAGTCTTTGGCCAAAGCATTACATGTTTAGAGTAAGGTACTCTTCGATACATGTGGAGTAACTAGAATCCGTAGGACGAGGAAATGATACTTGGGCTAGGTGTGGCGTGAGTCGACCTAGTGGGGTGACACAATAGACCATGTCTGAACCAAGTGGGTATAAGATGAGTGAAGGGAATGGGGCACGATTCATTCGAGCTCTTGAAGGTTTGAGAAATAGTTACGGATCAGCAGATTGATCTTTTTTAATTGGGGATCATGATGTACTACTAGGTGCCACTCATGATCATTCTATAATTAATGGTTAATTATAGGCGGCCAACATAAACCGAGAACCTATTTGGTCACACGCTGTGAGTGTAATCCAAAGGATTTAAAACGAGCTTGAGAATGGGATTCTCAGACCGAGAGAAACTATGTTTGGTTGGACCAAACATAAAGCGAGCATGAAATTGTTTCAGTCGCAATGGAAGCATGGATGGGCCGTGTCTTATGAAGACATAATGGATGGACCAAAATGGTTTGGTTCTAATCCAATGGATGAGAATAAACCAAAGGGTTTGGTTTATATTAAACGAATGAACCAAAGGTTGGTTCGGTTCGTTTTAACTTAAAATAAACCATCATGGTTTGGTTTATTTTAACTTATCTTAATGGAGCGGGTTAACGAGCTTTATGGATATGATCCATTAACCATTAAGAGAATTAGTTCTCTATAAAATAGGGCTTAAACCCTAATCTATTTTGGCCGCCCAACCTAGTTGCCGCCAACCCCTTGTTGGTGAATTCGGCGCCCAACTACAAGCTGCCGCCGCCCAGCTTTGTGCCACCGTCTAAGACCCTTGCCGGCGTCCAAGCTCCAGCCGGTGAACCTCCGGCGACCCTCCGGTGATCTCCTATAGGTTCGGCATCAAGGTGAGCTTTTTCTCTCCTTGTTTTGGCCGGCGCCTACTCCTCCACCAAGCTGTCCAGTTTTCTGGACAGCTTCTCCTCCTCTCGTCGGAGCGTCGTTTGGACGACGGTTAGTGCTCCGACAGCGGCTAACTTACCGGGGATTTGATCTCCGGTAATCCTCTGAGGTGGAGGACGAAGGATTCGTCAATCGGTTGACGAATACCTCTCCGGAGAAGCGAGTCTTGAGGACTTGTTTTAGGTCCGAATTTGGATTCGGATCGTGATCATCTCTCGATCACGTCGTCTTCAACACGAGGCTAGTAACCCGTACGAAGATGAAGCTCGTGGCTTGGCGAAGTCATCCCGAGGAGCTCGGCGTTGATACGGATAGAGACGATTCTTACGAGGATCGTTCCGGTTGATGCCGTTCCCGCTACACGTCATACGAAAGGTATAACGTAGTTTAATTTCCTTTTATTGCAAATTTTAATTTACGATTATGTCTACACTTATTGTAATATGCATGCGTGTGTTGTGTGTGTTGTAATAAAT
This sequence comes from Wurfbainia villosa, assembly GCA_025175895.1. Lineage (NCBI taxonomy): Eukaryota > Viridiplantae > Streptophyta > Magnoliopsida > Zingiberales > Zingiberaceae > Wurfbainia > Wurfbainia villosa. Next base: position 68,893,165 of record CM045994.1, on the reverse strand, counting down.
ATAGATTTATTATTTTTAATTGCTTCCGCTGTGCTCATGTTTACGAAACATGATCGAACACACACACGCCGCGGTGCCGGAAACCCAACAGGAGGGAAGACTCAAATGTTGCTGAGGATCGCCGAAAAAGTCGCCGGAAAGCTTCAGCCGCCGGAACCCTAAACGGAACAAGAGCAATAAACCCTAAATCGCGCGAACTAGGGCTCCAAGATAGGTCAAAAATGGAAGAGGAGAGATTTGTTTATCAAACCTAGGACTTTGGAAGGTTGGTACGCCGGAAGAGTTGGTCGGAGAGAGCCGGCGATCGGAGACCGAAGGAGGAAAAAGAAATAGTTCGTCGCGTGAAGACGCCGAACCCTAGCGGTTCGCGTTTTAAAAACGCGATTGATCGATCGATGTGGAGCATCGACGATCGGCGATCTTGATTTATTACGGTTTCTGACGGCCGTGATCGATCCGGCTCGGCAATCGATCGCCGAACCTTCATGAATGTGCTCACGTAGCATCGATCGATGTGCACATCACTTTCGTGATCGAGCACCCGAGCACTGATGGCCTTCGGCATCGGTGAAGCGATATCATCGATCGGTGATGGACCTCATCGATCGTGATGTTCGATCGATCGAGTCATGGAGCTAGCACTCGGTGATGGTCGTATCGTATCGCGCTACGATGTTATCGATCAGATAAGCGTATCGATCGGTGATGTCGATTTCGATTCTGAAAATCTGAAAATCTCGATTTTATCATCTTAATTATTCCATTTTATCACGTTAGATCTTGTATTTCGAATGTATTGATGTTATACTTTTATTTATGTATTTGTTAATGTATTTTAATGTTTTATCTCATTTTTGTAAACATTAACATTCAATGATTTCCAAAACCTAACATCTCACCCTTTCTAAGTGTTAAAATACACAATCAAGGTAAAAGACTTGTTTTGTGAGATGTAATCTATCCTAGACATTCCTTCCATGCAAACATATGGTAAAACATATGAAGCATGGTGAATACAAGACATCAAGTTGTGTGGCACTTGAGTATCACTCTAGATATTACCTTTACATCTTAACCACACATTTCTTGATACATGACCTTCCCAAGTGTGCCAATAATCAAAGGTACACACTATGACCTCTAAATCTAGATCGTGTCAATTTTATTGATTTTCATGTTTTCAAGATATATATTGACACAACCTAAAATTCTTTGAGATTAAGACTCAAGGATATTTCCAAAGTAACCATAACCTTGAAAGTAACCTTAAAGTGCCACCTTTATTGTGGTTGAGTTAACTACCCATCCAATCAAGATTAGCACACCCTAAACCCATCTTAGCGTGAATCAATCACGCTCTTAGGAACCCAAAATCGATTTGAGCTCCTAGGGTTAATTAGATATTCCTTAGGGATAACCTCCCTAGATACCTTCCTCATGACCCTCCTAGGCTTATTAGCCTTGGTCATTTTGGTCTTGCCTAGGTTAACCTTAGGGATTGCCTCCCTAACAACCTTCTCAGTGGCCATCCTAGGTTTCTTCGAAACCATGGCCAATAGGCACAAACCTTGGTCAACTCTAGGAATGACTTCCCCATTGACCTTGGTCTTCCTAGACCTAGTTAGTGTCCCATAGTCAAACGGAACACTATGGTAAGTCACCTTGGACTTAGGTTTGTGACCCAAACCATTCTTGCCCTTGGTTGACTTTTGACTCTTAGGTCCTAGAAGTTGATTTTGACTTCTTGACCTAAGAGTTTGACAATTTGACCCTTGAGATTGATTTTGTATTTTGTTTAGGGTCTTTTCCAATTTCTCAAGCTTTGACCTCAAGGCTTGGTTTTCTAATTCTAATTGCCCAATTTTAGAATTTTTATTTTACTCTTGGGCATTGGACTTTCTTGGCGAATGCCTAGTCCATTTTGGATTAAAACCTAGATGTTCTTGGATTTTCTTAATAGATTTCTTAGGTATTGTTTTTCTAAGGACATTAGTCCCAAATTTCTCCTTATTCTTAAGGTGAACATTCTTAGCTCCTAAACACATATGTTTGTTATTTCTAGCATGCTCTTTATGATACATACCACAATTGCTAAAATTAGTTCTAGCATGCTTTAAATTAGGCAGACATTATTTAAATATACCTTAGGGTTTGCCTTAGTGGCTCCCCCTACTTGTGATGCTCCCCTTTGCCCCTTCTTCTTCTTCTTTGGGCATTGACTCCGGTAATGACCCGGTAGTCGGCAGTTGAAGCAAATGACATGCTCCTTGCTCTTTTGTCTTGGAGAACCGGCATCCGTTGACTTTTGTTGACTTTTAGGCGCCGAAGGAGTTTTCTTGATCCTCTTTGGACATTTGCTCTTGTAATGCCCATACTCCCTACACTCAAAGCACATAATATGATTTTTGTTTGAAAATAAAGTGTTTGAGTTACCTAGGGTGGTGGTAGGTGCCGGAGATGAATTTTGAGCTTCCCCATCTTGATCGAATGTTGAGAGCTCTTCTTGAGGTTGCTCCGGTGTAGAGGATGGTCTATCCTCCTCAATCCTAGAAGTAGATGCTTCTTCCACCTCTTCTACTTCTTCTTTCTCCGATTCGGAAGTTGACTCCATCTCAACTTCCGATTCCTCACTTTCACTTGAGGATGAACTCTCCTCATGGTATCTTGCCAATTTTCTCCATAGCTCCTTGGCATACATGTAATCCCCTAACTTGCACAAAACATCATTAGGGATTAAATCTTCCAAAAGTTTCGTTACCTTAACTTCGGTCTTGAGCTTTTGGCGTTGCTCTTGGGTCCACTTTTTCAATTTTAGGACATTCCCCTTCTTATCCCTAGGGGGTTCAAGACCTTCAATGAGGATGAACCAATCCTCTATGTTCATCATCAAGAATGTTTCCATTCTTGCTCTCCATGCCAGAAAATCTTCTGGATCATATGGAGGTGGAGTGTTGATTTCCCATCCAAGCTTGTCTTGGAATTCCATCTTCACCCTCTAGCCTTTCACCTTAGCTCCCGGTTGTTAATCCGTAGAAGAGCCCCTGGCTCTGATACCACTTGTTAGGAATCATTGGAATAGCTAGAGAGGGGGTGAATAGCGTAGATGAAATTCGCTCGCGTTTGTGTCTACAATTTAGATTAGTCTTGATGGAAATAGAAATAATAAAAGCGATAACGAAATAGACAACAAGCTAACACAATGATATAACGTGGTTCGGAACCGAACGGTTCCTACTCCACGGATCGAGCTCTAAAGAGCCCTAGTGATGCACACGCACTCACTAATGATAAACACTCCTTCTCGACACAAGTCGGAGGCGGAGAAACCCCTTACAATAGATCTTACAACAGTAAGAACGAAATACAAGCAATATACAATGTAAATATGAAATACAAGTAAAGAAAAGACTTTACAACACTTGTTTTGATTGCTTGAATGCTTGGTTGCTTGCTTGCACTTCGAGACCTGATTTGCACCAACAAATCGCCCCAATAGCCCTCAAGAACCGATAACTTTTTCCTCCATCACGAGCTCCATATATAGCTTCAACCTGTGCTGGAAAAAGTCTATCAGTCGACTGATCGAGACCATCAGTCGACTGATGCCACTGTTGTCGTGAGACAACGGCTAGTTCCACGTTGGATAAGTCCAACGGAACTACCATCGATCGGATTGTGACCATCACCGACCGATGGTGTCCTCACTCGACCGATCGAGTCTCGACTCCGATACGTGGCGAATTCTCGAGCACCCGACCGATCACACGATCGGCGATCACGGCCTAGCCATCGATCGCTGCCCGAGTTATGGCGGTTGCTAGCCATAACCCGCAAACCCTAGTTGATTGGGTCGGACTACCACATGGCAGTTTTAACTCAAGTATGATTCCCCTATACTTGCTAGACCACCCTTAGCCTAGACCTAAGCCTTCTAGTCACCTCCATCAGCCTCACGCCTCTCGGATCCCTCCAAGTCATCCATGACTTGTTCATCCATCGCGCTAGCCTTCAGGTGCTTCCGTCGGCTATGTCATGCTAACGGTGTCTACACCGCCAAGGCACATTGGACTTACGCCGCCAAGACTCCGCTTGGACTTTACGCCGCCAAGATTAAACCCCTTGGACTTCAAATGCTAACCCATGTTAGACTTTCCATGCCAAGACCATGCTTGGACTTTCCTTGCCAACTCATGTTGGACTTTCCATTTGCCAAGACCCATGCTTGGACTTTCCTTGCTAACACATGTTGGACTTTCCATTTGCCAAGTACTCAGGACTTGGACTTTCCCAACTGCCAAGTGTCCAACTTGGACTTTCCATGATAATTATATTGTCATATGTTTTTGTCGAAACATCAAAACACATCAAAACATCACTCGAGCCAAACTCGAGTCCTGGTCAATCGTGACCTGGGCCGATTGCACCAACAAAGGAGAGAAGCAAAACCCTAGGAACACCCTTGGCGCCCAAGCCTCTCTCGCCAATTCATAAACCCTAGGTTGGATTCTCGCCCAAACCTCTTCCAACCTTATTTATAGATCTAGCCCAAACCTCCTTTTAATCGTGTTCATTGGATCTAGCCTTCATGAGGGTTTTAATAGGCTACAATAAAAACCATGAGGAGGAGTTGGATCTTGGCCACCTAATGGATCCATCCCACATAAAATCCGATTCATTAATTATAATCCATTCCACTAGAGAATTATCATAGATCTACCTCACCAACCCCCATAAATAAATATGGGCTCCATATATTAATTATACAAATATCTCTCCGTGTTTATGATATTGAATGTCTGTTAATTAATTAATTTAATGACAATTAAATAATCAACATCTAACTCCATGAGTAGTACCACTCAACCTTATCATCATGCCGGACCAAGTCCACCTGCAGGGTTTACATAATGATCCTTATGAGCTCCTCAAGGGGACATCATCATCCTAATACATATGACACAGTTTTCTCCTAAAATCAATGGCACACCATGTAAATAATTTTATTTCCCAACTTACCGAGCCTATCGATTTAATCCATAAATTTTACCCATTGGTAAATCAAAGAAATAAATACTAAGCACATGTGCCCGTTATTATATTGGGATTAAGAGCATGTACACCATAATATTCGAGGTCTGATTCAATCATGTAGTCAGCAATAAATTGAATCACCTCTAAATCGATCCTGCTCAATACGCACAAAGTGTACTAATGTAATTCTATGGTCAAGATAAACCAATACCAAATTACACTACAACCATGCCAATGGTTTGTCAAAAACCATCTTGGTTGTGAGCCTCTACTTATACTGTACAAGGAACTAATAACATGATCTTCTGTGTGACACCACATACCATGTTATTGATGTGAGCAAAACATATAAGGTTTTAGGAGTAGTTTTCGCTCACATCTCATTACATTTTGTGTTAGTTTCATGCATACGTTACTCTATTTTTGCACGCATTTCCTATTTTCTAGTTCGGAGGTCTGCTCGTTGTACTTTTGTGTGCAAGTTAGTTTTTCAGGTGAAAAAGATGCATTTTCGGAGCAAAAGGACATTTCGCAGATAGACACAGAGTGGGACATGGCCAGGGCTTGTGGATTCACACAGTCGTATCCAATGGGCGAGATCATCAACCTAGGGCTGCACATGGCCTGGCAATGTGGAAACACACGACCGTGTGGCAGTCCGACAGATTTGTGCGACTAGGACTTTTTTTGGATTTTTCAGCGGTCCGAGGCGATGCCTATATAAGGATGGCTCTGGCCAAACCCTAGAGGGGAGGCACGACGGCTAGGACGGCATGCCGAAGCCCTAAAAATCTTCGGTAACTTGCAACGGGGAGGAGGAACACCGCCGGAGGTCCACACCTTACAATACAACGCCGGAGAGAAGATCACGGAAGCATTGTAAATCTTTATTTCTGCATTTTATTCCTTATGTATTCAAACTTAGACATGCTTTGTGATTCTTCCTTCGTATACATGGAGTAGTACTTTAGATTCTAGGATTAGGGAGTAGCTTGTGTACATAAACAATGTTGGTTCATGTTAAATTCTGCCCATCAGTTTGATTTGACAATTGGTAGTTGCTCTTTACTATATCTATGCATGTTTGGCTTTCTTTCTGCTGTTCTTAGGCGATACGAGGGGTGACAGCCCTCGCAATCTAAAATTTAGGGGATTTGATATAAGGAACCTAGGGGTAAACCTGATCTCCTGTAACTGCGGGGAGAAGGGTGTGGTGGAATCAAAAATGGTCCACCATAGGGATTGACTTGGCATTCTCTTACCGTCTATCTCGTCCTTTTAGGAGGAGATAGCTCCCGGTAGATGTGGTGGCTCTGCGGGAGAGTGTATGATGTCCCTTCCACAAAACCATAGGTAAACGTCTAGACAATGTCGATTAACAACATTGTTCTGTGATACTCAAGTGAAACCGAAGTCCTAGAATGACCTTTGAAGACCTCGGCACACTCCTTTCCTCCTCCGCGTGACACCGTACAAAGTAAAGTCCATCGACAACCCTCACCAACTGAAACCTCTTAGAGGTCACGTCTGAACAATTACAACTACTGAGTATATTGGTATTCGAATCTCAATCCCTGTGGGATCGATAATTTTTATTACTTGACGACATCCGTGTACTTGCGGTCATTGAGCATGAGCACGTGCTTTGAGTTCTCGACGGTATCCGTCGCGAGATTTGAGGTCGCGTCCGTGTGCATCAAGTTTTTGGTGCTGTTTTCGGGGACTGATCGATTCGATATCGAACCGAACAGTGGAAAATTTGATCGGACCTTGCATAGATTTACTTTTCTTGTTTTATTTTTTTTATTTTAGTTTTGTTTATTCAGTTTCCTTTTCCTTATTTATAATTTCCTACATATAACTGTTGGGATTTTTCAAGCCGCAAAAACTATTTTTTGCATTGCGGAAACCTCGAAAGTCTGGCCACGGATCCGTGCGAATATATAAAAATAAAATAAAACATGTATGTGTTTATAGAAACCTAGATCTACCTTAGATCTACATGATGAGAGTGTTACCCTCGATGCGACGCCCTTCGCTTATCCCGCTCGTCCAAACGCTTTGCCGGAACTCAAGAGTGTCAAGTGTACACTTCTCTATTGGTATCCACACAGACAAATGGTGGAGAAAATACCTTAGAGTGTGCTAGCACCCTTTAAGAATTTTTACAAGATGAGGGATGGGAGAGCTTGAGAGGATGATCCAAAGAAGAAGAAGATGGAGTTACCACCAAAATGAATTCCCATCAAAAGGAGAAGTGGCCGACCACTTAACTCTTGGGGGGTTACATGCATGCATGTAACTTCAGGAGCCAATGGCTCTTGGTCTCCCTCAAGAGGTGGCACCACATGATAGGTCCATGATGATGTGGAACACAATCATTGGCCGGCCCCCATGGCATGTCACCATGACATGATAATTGGTCAAGTCAAAATTTACCATTCATCTTCCCTCTCAAGTCAAGTCAAACTTGACCTCTTATCTTCCATGGTTGATCAAATCTAACCACTTGATTCAAGTCAATTTGATTTAATGAATCTCTATTCATTAATTTAAATTGACTCAATGAATCAAAACTAAATTAGACTCATTCAACACTTGAATCAAATTAAGTCTAACTCAATTAGTCTAATTTGTATTACTCTTAATCCAATTTAGTTCATCCCATGAACCTAATCCTCATTGTAGGGGATCGATATGTATGTGTTGGCCGGCTAGAGGGGGGTAAATAGCCCTCTTTCGTTCGATGGTAGAATTTGCTCGTCTATAAAGAATATTAGCGCAACGGAAATAAAACAAGACAAGCAAATGGAAATAAGAATACCAAACAATGCTAACACCGAAATATAATGTGGTTCACGACCTCGCCGCTAATCCATGGTCTGATTCGTCCACGGTGAATCACTCCGCAACCAATTCACTATTGGTCACTCCCTTTAGCCAATGCAAGGTGGAGGTAAACCTTCATACAATCCAAACACTCCTTCTTACAATATATGTGAAAGAAAACTAGGAGAAGGAGTTGAAAGCTTGTGGGGCACTTGGATGATCGTTTAAGACTCAAGCATTAGCCATCCAAAATCCCACACCCTCTCTTTTTATAGAGAGGGATGATTTCTTCCCGTTGGCCACCATCAGTCGACTGCTTCCCTTGGAAGTCGACTGCTGCCACTACAATGGCCTTCGAACATGTCATATCCCAACCGTTGTAGTCCAACGGAACCCTTGGCAGTCGACTGATGTATCCATAAGTCGATCGATACTCGTAGAGTCAATCGCCATCTGGCCACGAAGGTCTGCCTTCGTGATCGCGCTTCATCTTTATCGCGGTCGGTCGATGGTCTCGATCATCGCCATTCCATAGCGATCACGGGCCAAAAACCCATCAGTCGAACACCATTAGACTTAGAGCAGTCGACTATCATTCCATGATAGTCGACTGATGTCGGGAAATCTCATCCGACACTTAGCCAAATGGCCAAGTTTCACCTAAGAGAACTACCCTTTCTTGGGTTACATTTGCTCACTCTCATCCCTTGAAGTCCCTCACCTTTGAAGTTGTCTTCGTCCACCACATCCCTCAGATGCGCCAAGCGCACGGCTCTGCAGCGCCATCCTTCACGTCTCACCTTGAAGTCTACTTCCTCCGACTTCACTCCAAGCTCCTCGTCCGGCGGTCCCTCGGATGCTCCAAGTGTATGACTTCCGCAAAGTCATCCTTCACCGACTCAATGACCGAGTCATGAGATGTGAAACTCGCCAAGGCTCCATGTGCAAATTACTAAGTCCTGCAAGGCTCCAATACACATATCAAATCACAATAACAACCTAACTTAAACCCTTTGCCACACACAACAAAACCATATCATGGGTTGATTGCCCTAACAATCTCCCCCTTTTTGATGTGTGGCAATCTGTTTAAGTTAGGTAAAAGTATTTGATAAAATATTAAGGAAAGAAAGCATGTGAATAACATGATTAGCAACTCTCCCCCTTAATACATGAAACTCCCCCTAAATACATTCCCCCTTACTTAAACATATATCTTTCTCCCCTTTTGACACCATCAAAAAGATTAAACAGGGTTTATATGGCATGACATCAAGTCTAGAGAGAAGCAAAAATAAAATACACTTAAAATCTTGATAAAATCAAGTTACTGTGCTCATGCACAGTACATCAGTCGACTGCTATCAGCATGGCAGTCGACTAGCACAAGGAAATCAAGATTTCTGATTTTCTGGACGAAATTCAGAAATGCACTATAAATTTCAAAAAATTCGAAAAATAGTGAAATTTGGGGAACATATTTCTTTTAGGGTTCTTTATCAATGAAAAATAGTTTTCCATGAAAAATCATTATATTTTCAAGTATTTGCTAAAAATCCAAAAGCTTTAAAAAAAACTAGATTTTTTATCAAGTTAGTATCAATTTTAACACATAGTTTTGCTTTGGATTGTTTCAAAACATGAACACACAGATTTTAAAGTAAGAAATTATTTTGAAAACATATGAAATATCCAACCATGATCTTTGGGCAATATGTCTATGAATTAAACATAAGCCTTCCCCATGATTGGTCTATTATTGCTATTTTGATACTTTAAGTGACCATCTGAATGAAATAGGCATTGTGGACATTTGTATCATCCTAACATCTCACTCATTCTAAGTTTTCAATCAAGGTAGCCTATGGTAAGTGTGAGATGTATCCTAAAGGTATTTGTATATACTTAACCATCATTTTCATGCAATTCTATACAAGGTTAAGTATGATCCTAACAACCCACATGATCATAAAGATATATATGAATAAATTTCACATTATGATCATGAGACAAATGTATTCATCAATTTATAATCATGCATTAGGTATTATATCATGACAAAAAGTAAAATATCACCTAGAGCATGCTTTGAACCCTAATGCCCATGATTATGTGCCAAATATCAAGGTCATAAATCATGATTTCAAACATACATAGCAATTTCATTAACTATCATGATTTAAGCATTATTATAAATTTATGGGCACATTATCATCACCCAACACTTTGCTAAAAATGTATAGGTCATGAGTATCACATTACACTAAGTGTTGAAACATGATTTAAACTATTTATGTGTGCATTATCATCACCCAACACTATTTCAAAAATTTGTCCCGCCATCCTAAGTCAACCAAAATATGATATAGATAAATTCCATATGGTTGACTATCCTAGGGTTTTCCTAACCCTTAAGGATGGATTTAGGAAGCCAAAATAAGTTCTTTCCTATTGGGTTCACTAAATACTCCTTAGGGATCCATTTTCTAGCTATTGTCTTCTTTTTATCTTGACCCCTAGAAATTAAGCATTTATAGGCCTTTTCATTTTTATTTTCTTTATAACATAGGCCTTTCTTGTTGAAGCTTGCCCTTTGGCTCACAATTATCATGTTAAGGGTATTGGAGCCTATTGTAAATTTTTCTAGTGCCTTGGTCAAAAGATCTACCTTTTCCCTTAAAGCCCTATTTTCATCCATACATGCATCACTAACATTAAATGGCATATATTCATGTGAGCATGCATCCTCATTATTATCATTTAAACATGCTTGTTCTAATTTATTTTCTAAAGCCTTAATTTGATCTAGCATGCATTTATTTTTCTTCTTTAGCCTAAACAAGTCCTTAGTGAGGCTAGAAATAATTGACATAACTTTCTTGGGGGAAAGATTCGTTACCTCACTTACCAAATCCTCTTCCGATGATGAGGATGTAGAGGAAGCTCCCCCTTCACTTGAGCTCTCCTCACTTGAGCTTGCTTCTTAATTTTCGGAGGAGGAGGAGTCTAGGTTGTCAAAGGCCATTAGGGCAAGGTTTGAGTAGACATGTTCTTCCTCTTCGGATGAGGATGACGAAGAAGGATCATCCCATGTCTTTGCCTTTAGGGCTTTGGTCTTTCCCTTTTTTTTGGCCTTCTTCTCATCTTCTTTTTTCTTCTTGCTCCCCTTCTTCTTCTTTTCTTCCTTCTTCCTCCTCTCTTCCTTGCTCTTGTTTAGGAGGGGACAATTATCCCATATGTGTCCTTCTCCTTAGCAATTGTAGCAAATAACTTTCCCCTTTGGTCTTCTTCTCCTATCATTAGATTTATTAAATTTAAAACCTTTTAATGCACGCCTTACCCTCCTTACCATATAAGCTTCTTCTGTGCTATCAATGGAGGAGGAGGAGGAAGCTTCGTCGGAGGAGGAGGGAGTCTCCATCTTCTTCTTCCCCTTGTTTTCCATCAAGGCTACTCCTCTTGAAGGTTGAATTCTAGGTTATTCTACTATTCCTTCAAGTCTTGTTTCGTGGAGCTCCATTGTTGAGAAAAATTCCTCCAAGGTGCTAACCTCTAGGTTCTTGGAGATGTAGAAAGAGTCCACCATAGAGCTCCATCTTGACGACCGGGGAAAGGCATCTATAGCCTTCATGAGCATGTCCCTATTTGAAAGCTTCTCTCCTACACTAGATAAACCGGTTATTATCTCTTTAAATCTAGAGTATAGTGAGGTTACCTTTTCTCCATTTTCTAATTTGATGTTTGATAGTTGGGAGCGGAGGAGGTCTCTCCTTGCAAGCTTGGCCTCCGAGGTGGCTTCGTGAAGCTCTACTAGCTTCTCCCACATCCCCTTGGCGCTAGCACACTCCCCTATCATATTCACTTCTTGTTGGGGGAGTACATTATAGAGATGATGTTTGAATTTTGAGTTTGCCAAGTACTCTTCCCTCTGCCTCTTACTCAACCTTGATTTCTCCAATGGCTCCCATTCTTCATTCCTAGGCATTTCGAAATCGTTTTCTATAATTAAAACAATTTCAAAATCGGTTTCGAAAAATACCTCCATTCTCTTTTTCCACCAAGAGAATTCTCCTTCAAACTTTGGTGGGTGAATGTTGGACCCGGCCATTCTTGAATATGCTTGTTGTGCCGGTTAGTCCTCGACAAGCTTTCCTCGCTCTGATACCACTTGTAGGGGATCGATATGTATGTGTTGGCCAGCTAGAGGGGGTGAATAGCCCTCTTTCGTTCGATGGTGGAATTTTCTCGTCTAAAAAGAATATTAGTGCAACGGAAACAAAACAAGACATAAAAATGGAAATAAGAATACCAAACAACGTTAACACCGAAATATAACGTGGTTCACGGCCTCGCCACTAATCCACGGTCCGATTCGTCCACGGTTAATCACTCCACAACCAATTCACTATTGGTCTCTCCCTTTAGCCAATGCAAGGTGGAGGTAAACCTTCTTACAACCCAAACACTCCTTCTTACAATAAATGTGAAAGAAAACTAGGATAAGGAGTTGAAAGCTTGTGGGGCACTTGGATGATCATTTAAGAATTAAGCATTAGCCATCCAAAAGCCCACACCCTCTCTTTTTATAGAGAGAGATGATTTCTTCTCGTTGCCCGCCATCAGTCAACTGCTTCCCTTGGCAGTCGACTGCCGCCACTAAAATGGCCTCCGAACACGTTAGATCCCGACCGTTGTAGTTTAATGGAACCCTTGGCAGTCGACTGATGTATCCATCAGTCGACTGATGCCTCCGTAGCCGACTAACCAGTCGACTATGAGCAGTTCTGTGCCTGTGATTGCCTTCATCAGTTGACTTCCACCTTTGGCGGATCGGTGATGGTCGTCGATCGCCATTCCATAGCGATCGATCACGGGCTAAAACCCTTCAACACCGGTGAACCCGTTCGACTCATCGCCATTCCATCAACTGATGTCGGGAAATCTCATCCGACACTTAGCCAAATGACCAAGTTTCACCTAAGAGCACTACCCCTTCCCGAGTTACATTTGCTCACTCTCATCCCTTGAAGTCCCTCTCCTTTGAAGTTGTCTTCATCCGACCATGTCCCTCGGATGCACCAAGTGCACGTCTCTGCAGTGCCATTCTTCGCGTCTCGTCCTGAAGTCTACTTCCTCCGGCTTCACTCCAAGCTCCTCGTTTGACGGTCTTATGGATGCTCCAAGCTCACAACTTCTGCAAAGCCATCCTTCACTGACTCAAGGACCGAGTCATGAGATATGAAACTCGCCAAGGCTCCATGTGCGAATTACTAAGTCCTGCAAGACTCTAACGCACATATCAAATCACAATAATAACCTAACTTAAACCCTTTGCCACACACATCAAAACCATATCACGGGTTGATTGCCCTAACACTCATGGTTCATCATATTAACCTAATCTTCATCTAATTGGCCTTTGTGTGTGACCCTATAGGTTCTTGTAACGTTGGCAATGCTCCTAAACTGATTTAGGAATATAAACAATGAACGATATCTAGAAACACATCATTGCTACCCAAGTTACAAGAATGTTGATCTCCAACATCACCTTTGTGACTATTAATTGTGACTCTCACAATATGTGACAATTGTTGGTGCAATCGACCCAAGTCACGATTGACCAGACTCGAGTTTGACTCGAGTGATGTTTTGATGTTTGACATAGTATGTTTGAAATTGATGTTTGACATTGATGTCGGTTAATATTTTAGGGAGATTGTTTATACAATTAACCTAGGTTATAATTGACCAGACTCGAGTTTGACTCGAGGGGGACTTTGATAGTTGACTAGGGTTGACTATGTGATTATGGGAAAGTCCAAGCATAGGTCTTGCCAAGGTAAAGTCCAAGTCTTGGGTACTTGGCATGGAAAGTCCATGTGGGACACTTAGCATTTGGGAAAGTCCAAGTCATGAGTACTTGGCACAAGGGAAATCCAAGCATGGGTCTTGGCATGGAAAGTCCAACATGGGTTGGCCAGGGAAAGTCCAAGCTTGAGTCTGTTGGATCGAAGCGGTTCGCTAGAGGGGGGGTGAATAGCGAAAAACCCTTTTTTTCGAGTTTGTATCAAAACAATTAAGTGCAGTGGAAAGATAAATGAAACAAAAAGAGACAAGATATTTTTTACTTGGTTTGTAGCCTTCGGCTACTACTCCAAGGCTTTAACGGTCCTAGACCGTGTACGGAGGGCAATTCACTAAAACACTCCTCCTCGTTGGAGGTAGGAGTTTGACGATTATAAAAACCTTCGAAGCAAAAAGATAGAGAGACAAACCCTCTCTTCTATTTAAGTAAAATGCAACGATAGAAAACCTCGATTAAAAAGAATTACAATATTGAAAGCAATAACAAAGTAAGATTATACCAACAACTAGAAAAAGGAACTTAAGCTAGGGTTGTTGGTAGCACTTCGTTGTTGTAGAGTCATCGGAGAGTCGCAACATTGCGGAGGCTTTTGAGCACTTAGAATTGATGAAGAAATCCTAGGTTAGGACCTCCTTTTATAGCCTTTGAGCCCCTTTTCGAGAGGAACCCTAGCCAATCATATTTGAGCACCACTCCCCTTGAAATTTGGTGATAAGCCTTGACTCCTCGAAGCTGATCCTTTGACCATCGATCGGTGATGGCCATCATCGTCGATCGATGGCGACATCGATCAAGTGCTATCCTCGTGATCGATTAATGACAGATCGAGTCCTCCAGTGTGATCGTGATGCTTGCTGCAAGTCAAAGTTAGCTCAACAAAAACCTAATTTCGATAGTCGTCTACCGTCCGATCTCGACCTAGACCATCATATATAGGATGTCTTTGGTCGGATCTACGCTTAAGATCATCCCCATAAAGAGGATACGATCTCACTTACGCTCACATACACACGAGCTTACCTCGATACTTATTGTGTCGCTTTCGCTTTCGGCCTTCCACCCGATTCCTTCGGCTCCCTCCAAAGTCACCCGAGTGTCGCCCGACCACTGTGGCTTCCTCCGGGTGTCGCTAGCCTTCAGCTCTAGCTATAACAATTTTCTACACACTGAATTCAGCTCGTGAGATAACGACATGAGCTTAACTTTGTATCATTTGCTATAATCAAAACTCAAGTTCGACTTAGGTGCCTACTGCACCAACAATCTCCCCCTTTTTGATTTATGGCAAACCCACATACAAAGTTAAGAAAAATAACTTAAGTGCATTAAGCAAAATGAGTAAGAGATATGCATGAATGAGCAGGAGTATAAAAACTTTTTGTTCAAGTGCTCCCCCTTGAGGAATCCTCCCCCTTGACCGAGGGTGAGTACTTGAGAAAGAGTTTTAACTCTCCCCCTTGGTCTTGAGAAAGAGTTTTAACTCTCCCCCTTGGTGTTTGCTACTAAACAAAATAATTAAGTAACCGAAATTACTTAATATTTGCCATAGTGTTTAAAATAAGTTTTAAGTTAAGAGATCAACCTTGGCCTTTACTTCCGTTTGTTAACAAGTTAACTTAAAGTTAAGTAAATTACTTCCGTTTTGTTAACAAGAACAAGTTAACTGAATGTGTTTAAGTTAAGAATTCTCTTGACTTGTTTTGTTAACTTAAAGTTAAGTAAGCCTTTGCCATACAAAAAAAATGATCCCTTAACTTTGACCTTTTTCTCCCCCTTTTGCCATATATCAAAAAGAGTGAGGGTGTGTGTGAAATAAGTATTAATTTTAAAGTCCAAGCATCTTCCACATTATTTTGAAAATAATATACTGAAAATAAGTTCATCTATAAAATGTTCGACTCATATTTGGCTTGATTGATATGAAAGATCAACCAGTCCTGGTCAGAGTCGGTTAGTATGTATGATTATACTCCGTGGTTCATAGAGATGCACTAGCTCTACATCTGGAACCAGGAGTAAGGTCCTAACATCTCACGCCTATCTACGTGGCTAAGTACACAAACACATTAGTCCTATGTGTTGTGAGATGTACTAGCTCCTTAAATCTATAGGTGCATGATATCTAAGGTATGTCCTATGCTAGTTCCATAAAAATGAAAATTATGAAATAGTAGTAAGAAAATATAATTTGCAAGTTCCTATTCTACTACGCACATGCCCAATTTTCATCTTAATAGACTAAATTCGGCTTCGGGTAGGGGTTTAGTAAATAGGTCTGCTAAGTTAGACTTTGATTCGACGTATTCGAGTTGTATGGCTCCGTTGGCCACATGTTCTCGAATGAAATGGTGTTTGACCTCTATATGTTTGGTCCTAGAGAGACATATCGGATTATTTGTAAGATTAATTGAACTAATGTTATCTACGTGAAGTTTAGTATTCGTAAAGTCTAACTTAAAGTCGCGGAGAGTGTGCTTCATCAAAAGAAGCTGAGTGACACACTCACCCATCGCGATGTATTCGACTTCTGTGGTAGATAAGGCAACACAGTGTTGCTTCATACTGCACCAACTCACTAGACTCAAGCCGAGAAGTTGACAACAACCACTCGTACTCTTTCTATCAAGCTTACTACCGGCATAGTCCGAATCGGATTAGCCGATTAGTTCGAACTCGGTAGATCTAGGATACAAAATACTGACATTAAGTGTACCCTTTAGATATCTAAGGATACGCTTGACTAGAGTTAGGTGAGACTCCTTGGCACAGGTTTGAAACCTTGCGCACATACTTACTGCAAATAAGATATCAGGTCGGCTTGCAGTTAAGTAAAGGAGACTCCCTATTACGCTCCTATAGTATTTTAAATCAATTGGGTTTCCAATTACATCTTCTATATTAATATTAGTTGCCATTAGGGTATTAATAATTTTAGTGTCTTGCATTCCAAAGTGTTTAATTAATTTCCTAGTATATTTGCGTTGATGTAGGTATATTCCATCTTTAGTTTGTTTAATTTGTAGACCTAAGAAGAAACTTAACTCACCTACTAAATTCATTTCAAATTCACTTTCCATAAGTGAAATGAACTCATTTAGTAGGATTGAGTTGGTGGTTCCGAAAATAATATCATCTACGTAGATTTAGGCTATGAATATGTCTTTACCTAAGGTTTTTACGAAAAGGGTTGGGTCAACTACAACTTGGTTAAAGCCTTTGGACTTAAGATAAATCGAAAGTCTCTTGTACCAAGCTCGAGGAGCTTGTTTAAGTCCATAAAGAGCTTTCTTTAACCTAAGGACATGATCGAGTTTGTCTAAACTTTCGAAACCAGGGGGTTGACTAACATAAACTTCTTCTTTAATGTATCCATTTAAGAATGTAGATTTCACATCCATTTGAAACAACTTAAATCCTCGATGTGCTGCATATGCTAATAGCATTCGAATGGACTCTAATCTAGCTACTGGGGCATAGGTCTCGTCGTAATCTAAACCTTCGACTTGACTAAACCCTTTAGCGACTAGTCTAGCTTTATTTCTAACCACTTCACCTTTATCATCAAGTTTATTTCTAAACACCCACCTTGTTCCAATGATTGTTTTATCTTTAGGTGGTGGTACTAATTCCCATACTTCGTTCCTAGTGAATTGAGCCAACTCTTCTTGCATTGCAATAATCCAATCGGGATCAAGAAGAGCTTGGTCAATAGTTTTGGGTTCAATTTTAGAAATCAAAGATATTTGACTAAGGTTTCTGTATGAGGCTCTAGTTTGAACTCCTAGACTTGGATCACCTATCACTTGGTCGATAGGATGATTTGTTTGAGTCCTAGTTGGATTTGGGTTTGAGTCTACAACTTGATCCATAGGATGACTCATTTGAGTTATAGTTTGGTTGGAGTCATCTATCACTTGGTCGATAGAGTGACTTGGTTTACTTAGGTTAGGATTAACACTAGACCTGATCTCCGGATCAGAGTTAGGTCTAGTATGAGTCAGCTCGCTAATTCGGGTTGCCGAGGGTTTTGTAGGTTCGTGTCCTTCATCAAATACTACATTGATAGTCTCCTCGACTCTAAGGGTGTCGTGGTTATATACTCTATAAGCTCTGCTTGTAGTTGAGTATCCTAGAAATATTCCGATCGTGGTTTTGGATGTAAATTTCCCTAGGTAATCCTTAGTTTTTAGGATATGTACCTTACACCCAAATACCCTAAAGTACTTGATGTTAGGTATTTTATCGTGATAAATCTCGTATGAGGTGTTAAGGTGCCTCTTTACCATAAGGATCCTATTTTGGACATAGCATGCCGTACTCATTTAACATTGTCCTAGCGGCTTCTTGTAGGGTTCTATTTTTGCGTTCTACTAGGCCATTTTGTTGTGGAGTTCTAGGGCAAGAGAACTCATGGTGGTATCCATTTAGGTTACAGAATTCTGTAAACCTATGGTTTTCGAATTCACCACCATGATCAGTCCTAAGTCTTTTGATTTTAATGTTTTGTTGATTTTCTATTAACTTAAATAGGTTGATTAATTGATCTAGGGTATCACTTTTGTGTTTGATGAACCTAACCCAAGTAAATCTAGAGTAGTCATCAATAATGAATAAACAGAATTTACTTCCATTAAGTGACTTAGCTCCGTGTGAATCAAATAGATCCATGTGTAGGAGCTCAAGCACACTTTTGGTTCATTCTTGATTAGTTAGTTGATGTTGTGTCCTAGATTGTTTACCTTGTTGACAAGCATTACATATTTTATTATCCAAGTTATTGAGATTAGGCAAACCTCTGACTAAGTCACTCTGACTCATCTTGTGTGGATGAGTCTTGGGTGTGAGTGACCGAGTCGTCGGTGCCACAACCATGATTCCTCTTGCCGTGTCATAAGACACTTAGTTGAGGAGTTAGTTAAGTTAATAGTGTAAATGTTGTTATTTCTAGTTCCCTTAAGAATTGTTTTAGAGGTTTCGTTTGTATTAATTACGCATTCATTTTCTAGAAATATGACCTTATAGTTATTATCACACAATTGGCTTACACTAAGTAGATTATATTGAAAATTTTCTACTAATAAAACATTTTGAATAACAAAATTTGAGTTAAGCTCAATATCACCTGATCCGATGATTTTGAGCTTGCCGTTATTTCCGAAGGCTACCGATCCTTGTCGTTTGAATCGAAGCATCGAAAACTTGAGTTGATCCCCAGTCATGTGTCGGGAGCAACCACTGTCCAACATCCATTGATGCTACACGCAAGGTAGTTGAATCGGATATTGGATTTATTAAAGATTAGTTGAAAATTATTAACCTAAATCATCTCACCCATGTCTACTGATCAATCACGTTAACCCTATATGTTCTTGTGAGATGACTTCCAATTTTACTTGATTTAAATTTAATGACTTAAACACTTGTCAACCTTGCGTTAGATTCAGATTTGACCTTAGGCTTATCAAGTCACTTTTTCAAGATCATGGCTTCCAGATCGTTGTGAGGCATAGAGGCCTTCTTTGATCGGAACAACGACCACTTCCTTAGAAAAAGCCATTTTCAAGAAAATAGTAACTTGACTCACCTAAGACCACTTCCTGGTCTAACTAGTCTAGGATACGGCGAGGTAGCTTCAGCTAGTTCCACTCGGTCAAGTGAACCGAACTAGATACGCCTTATCTAGCTCGAATACACGAGACTCCATTTTCCTAGAATACTATCATCTCGCCGCATCCTGGTACTATGTTATCAAGTGTTGACGAGTTATAGTCCTATCTAACTATTCTAAAAAAAATCAAACTAAATAAAAACCTAAGCATGCAATTTCTAAGTTAAAACACAAACAAATTTCGTACTAGCTCCCCCTGGACCGTTGAATCAATTCGGTCTCTCCACATAGTGGATTTGGTCCTTGGGAACCCAGTACTAGTTTGATCCTAAGTTTGAAATCAAGGTGGTCTTAGGGACCCATGCTTGGACACATTTTTTATGTCGACTTACAATCGACATATACGACTTATTGGTCGTGTTTGAGCTAAACCCTAGCCCGACCTTGTTGTACACGACCCTTTGCGATCCAAGTAGGAGGTCAAGTCCTTTGGATCCCAAAGTAAACCTTTCCAACATATTCCTAAGATCTTCGACTTGACTCTTCAAGAGTGAGTTCTCAACTTCGAGTTTTTCAACCCGAGTTGAGTCCTTCTCTTGAACTCGACTAGTCGAAGAGGTTAGGGAGACCTCGTGTTTGAGGAGTTTAACTTCGTCAACCAGGGTCTCGACCTTGGACTCGGACTTAGCTAACTTTCTATTTAAAAACTTAATTGCACTATAAAGTGTAGTAATGAGAGACCGACTTACCTTGAGTGTATCTTTTGAACCGGATGCGTATCCGTGGCTTGTCTTGAATAGTGCTACGCAGTCCGACTCGTCTTCGGTTTCCGATTCAAGTTCCGGTTCCGATTCCGTCTCCCATTCCACCGGTTTAGCCATGATGACTCGATTATTGTCTTCTTCCTCAGAAGCTTCTTCCCATGTAGCGTTGAGTGCCTTTTTGTGTTTCGGTGCCTTGCTCTTGAGTTTTGGGCATTCGGACTTGATATGTCCAAACTTGTTGCATTCATAACATCTAATATTTGAACTTTTAGGCTTACCTTCATTGGGTCGAGTGGCGGTTCGTTTTCGGCCCTTGACTATCCTCCGAACTAGGTTGACTAGTTCGACCTCCATTTCCGAGTCGACCTCCGAATCCGACTCATCCACTTCTTCCTTCAGGGGTGGCTTGCTAGCGGTTTTCTTCTTTGAACCTGTAAATAGTGCTATACCTTTCTTGGGTTCCGAGTTAGACTACTCATGAAGTTCGAAATCAGAAAAAAGTTCATCTAACCTAAGTTTAGAAAGATCCTTGGAGACCTTGTAGGCATCGACCATGGATGCCCACAAGGTTGTCCTCGGAAAGGAGTTTAGGACATACCTTATAAGGTCACGGTTTTCGACCTTTTGCCCGATTGCGTGTAGATTGTTGACTATGTCCTGGAGGTGGGCGTGGAGTTGCATCGCCATTTCATGTTCCTGCATTTTTAGATTATATAATTTATTAAATAAAAGGTCGCGCTTACATACCTTGGCTTCATCAGTCCCTTCGTGTAGCTCCACTAGCTTTGTCCAAAGGTCCTTTGCGCTGATGAAGGGGTCGACGTGATTTAACTCCTCCTTGGACAAGCCGCATTGGAGGATTTGTGTTTCCTTGGTGTCGCCTTCGACTAGTCATTTTGTCGCAATGATCCATTTGTCATAACCCAAGGATTCACCCACTTCGTTAGTCGGAAGTGTGAAACCCGTTTGGATTATGATCCACATCTCGATTTGGGTTTTGAGAAAGTATTCCATCCGACCTTTCCAATAACGGAAATCATCTCCGTTGTAAAACGGAGGTTGGACGGTGCTAAAACCCTCGAGATGGGCCATTTGGAAGGGAAACCTTGCACAAAAAATATAAAAAAAACGCGAAAAAGGTTCCAAGACTTTACCTTGGATTAGTAATGTAGGAAATGAAAAGAAACAAAAGGAATAAACGAGAAATAACCAACTAAAATAAAAGATGAGCACTTACAACCTTCGATGTTTCGAAAATGGTACTAAACGATGGTTTTTCGGGATGAATACAGCTTTTCACTAGGGTTTACGCTTGAAATAAGTGTAGATCTTTCCGAGAGCTTCGTTTTGGTAGGTAGACCGTTTCGTGGGTCAACTTGTACGAAAAGTTATGCCCGTTTTACCGTCGGCTACTCCAAAAGCGAATACTTGCAAAACAAAACCAAACGAAGAGTACCAAGACTTCGTCTTGGATTAGTAGTGCGGGAGAAAAATTTAAATGAACGAAAAATAAATCTGTAAAAAATGCTAGATTGGTGGTTTCACCAAATCTAAGCGCCCCCGGCTCTGATACCAATTGTTGGATCGAAGCGGTTCGCTAGAGGGGGGGGGTGAATAGCGAAAAACCTTTTTTTTTCGAGTTCGTATCAAAACAATTAAGTGAAGCGGAAAGATAAATGAAACAAAAAGAGACAAGATATTTTTTTACTTGGTTCGTAGCCTTCGGCTACTACTCCAAGGCCCTAACGGTCCTAGACCGTATACGGAGGGCAATTCACTAAAACACTCCTCCTCATTGGAGGTAGGAGTTTGACGATTACAAAAACCTTCGAAGCAAAAAGATAGAGAGACAAACCCTCTCTTCTATTTAAGTAAAATGCAACGATAGAAAACCTCGATTAAAAAGAATTGCAATATTGAAAGCAATAACAAAGTAAGATTATACCAACAACTAGAAAAAAAACTTAAGCTAGGGTTGTTGGCAGCACTTCCTTGTTGTAGAGTCGTCGGAGAGTCGCAGCATTGCAGAGGCTTTTGAGCACTTAGAATTGATGAAGAAACCCTAGGTTAGGACCTACTTTTATAGCCTTTGAGCCGCTTTTCGAGAAGAACCCTAGTCAATCATATTTCAGCATCACTCCCCTTGAAATTTGGTGATAAGCCATGACTCCTCGAAGCTGATCCTTTGACCATCAGTCGACTGATGGCCATCATCAGTCGACTGATGGCAACATCAGTCGAGTGCTATCCTCCGGCAGTCGACTGATTGACGACAGTTGAATCCTCCAAGCTGGCAGTCGACTGATGCTTGCTGCAAGTCAAAGTTAGCT
Source organism: Wurfbainia villosa (assembly GCA_025175895.1). Taxonomy (NCBI): domain Eukaryota; kingdom Viridiplantae; phylum Streptophyta; class Magnoliopsida; order Zingiberales; family Zingiberaceae; genus Wurfbainia; species Wurfbainia villosa. The sequence goes on along the minus strand of CM045994.1, from coordinate 68,870,734 downwards.
CAACAAAAACCTAATTTCGACAGTCGTCGACCGTCCAATCTCGACCTAGACCATCATATATAGGATGTCTTTGGTCGGATCTACGCTTAAGATCATCCCCGTAAAGAGGATATGACCTCACTTACGCTCACATACACACGAGCTTACCTCGATACTTACTGTGTCGCTTTCGCTTCCAACCTTCCACCCGATTCCTTCGGCTCCCTCCGAAGTCACCCGAGTGTCACCCGACCACCGCGGCTTCCTTCGGGTGTCGCTAGCCTTCAGCTCTAGCTATAGCAATTTTCTTCACACTCGATTCAGCTCGTGAGATAACGACATGAGCTTAACTTTGTATCCTTTGCTATAATCAAAACTCAGGTTCGACTTAGGTACCTACTGCACCAACAGAGTCTTGGCATTTGAGAAGTCCAAGGGGTTTGATATTGGCGGCGTAAAGTCCAAGGGTGGAGTCTTGGTATCATAAGTCCAATGGTTGGCGGCGTAAAGTCCAAGCAGAGTCTTAGCGGCGTAAGTCCAATGTGCCTTGGCGGTGTAGACACCGTTAGCATGACATAGCCGATGGAAGCACTTGAAGGCTAGCGCGATGGATGAACAAGTCATGGATGACTTGGAGAGATCTGAGAGGCGTGAGGCTGATGGAGGTTGCTAGAAGGCTTAGGTCTAGGCTAAGGGTGGTCTAGCAAGTATGGGGGCACCATACTTGGGTTAAAACCTCATGTTTGAGGTTGGAAGTTGACTGGCATTATGGTCGGTTCGACTGTCATGAGTCGACAATAGTTCAACTGTCAGTTTAGAGCAAAAATGGCTCTGGCAGTCGACTGCTCATTGGAGCAGTCGACTGATGTCGATGGAAGTCGACTACCAAGGGACGACAGTCGACTGCTAGGTTAGTCACGAGCACAGAATGCTCCATAGCCAACTGGGCAGTCGACTACATAGCTGGCAGTCGACTACCAATGTTGGCAGTCAAATGACAAGAGATCCGTTGGAGTTTTTCCAGTGTGGATCGATCGGTTGTCTCACGACAACAGTGGCATCAGTCGACTGATGACTTATGGCAGTCGACTGATCAGCGGAAATCTAGCCCGACACAGGATATAAAGGCAGCTCGGAAGGAGGGTTTTTGTAGCATTTTCTTGGGCAATTTGAAGGGGAATAGTTGGTGCTTTTCCAGTCCTTCAAGGCTAGTCCAAGGCAACCAAAAGCAAGCAATCCAAAGACATTTATAAAGTTTTCTTTGCATAGATTGTTGTATTATTGTCGTATTTGCTTTTCTTACTTTGTATTACTTAATGTAATCTTTGTACGAAGTTTCTCCACCTCCGACGTGTTGTTGAGAAGGAGTTTATTGTGCTTAGTGGTGTTTGTGGCATCACTAGGGTTCATACGAACCCAATCCGTGGAGTAGGAACCGTTTGGTTCCGAACCACATTATATCCTAGCATTTGTGTGTTTGTATCTTCGTTATTGCTTTATTATCATTGTTTCCGCTGCGCTAACAAAAATTATAGAAAAGCATACGAACGATTTCCATCGATATACGAGCACGCGCTATTCACTTCCCCTCTAGCGGGCGCACATGTCCTAACTTTGCTCACTCTCATCCCTTGAAGTCCCTCGCCTTTGAAGTTGTCTTTGTCCGACCACGTCCCTCGGATGCACCAAGCGCACGACCCCATCCTTCGCGTCTCGCCCTGAAGTCTACTTCCTCCGGCTTCACTCCAAGCTCCTCGTTCGGCGGTCCCTCGGATGCTCCAAGCACACGACTTCTGCAAAGTCATCCTTCACTGACTCAAGGATCGAGTCATGAGATGTGAAACTCGCCAAGGCTCCATGTGTGAATTACTAAGTCCTGCAAAACTCCAACGCACATATCAAATCACAAAAACAACCTAACTTAAACCCTTTACCACACACATCAAAACCATATCACGGGTTGATTGCCCTAAAACTCATGGTTCATCATATGAACCTAATCTCCATCTAATTTCCCTTTGTGTGTGACTCTATAGGTTCTTGTAACGTTGGCAATGCTCCTAAACCGATTTAAGAACATAAGCAATGAGCGGTATCTAACAACACATCATTGCTACCCAAGTTACAAGAATGTTGAGCTCCAACATCACCTTTGTGACTACTAATTGTGACTCTCACAATATTTGACAATGTCCCTCTATCCATGACATCTAGATTGACCAATTGAGGCATAGACCGTGTCATCCTCGGTACAATCTATATCTTGAACTCTAAGTAGACTCACTCTAATCAAATGAGTTCAATATCTCATATTGACTCATTTGGGCATGACCATCCACTTCGTGATCTCACTCTATCAAGAATAACGATGTCACTCCCGTCATATAGGAGGGATAGATCCCATCTACATCACTCACATCCCTCCACATAATTTGTTACATACCCAGTAATCGCCTTTATAGTCCACCCATTTACGGGTAACGTTTGATGAAGCCAAAGTATGCAACTCCTTATGTAGGGAACCATGGTGACTTCAGGTCTATGGACTAATAGCCACATGAGAAAGTATATGACACTCATATAATGATCCATGATACTTTCTCATGGTGGGTCATTCAGTATACATTCTCCAATGCATAACCAATTGTCAACTTGATATCTCATATCCATGACTTGTGAGATCAAGTCATCGTGTTGACCTACATGCTAGTCTCTACGCATTAACATTGTCCCTGAATGTTAATACTTGACTAGGAATGATTAAGAGTAGTATTCTCTATATCATCTCATTATCGATTCAACCAATCGATTGATATAGATAAGAACCTACTACTCAAGGACGTTATTATACTTAGTTATTTGGCACCAATACAAGTAAATACAATAACCTTGCCTTTATTAATAGGAATATGATACAATAAAGTCCATACAATAATCATCACATAATTGGCTCTAGGGCTTTCACTAACAATCTTCCACTAGCACTAGTGCCAATCACCGTAGTATCTAATACCCAATGACCTAGTGTGACCATCATGCTTTTTTTGTGCCAAAGCCTTGGTCAAGGGATCTGCGATGTTAGCCTCTGTGGGTACTCTGCAAATCTTCACATCTTCTCTATCCATAATCTCTCAAATGAGATGGAAGCGTTGTAGTATGTGTTTGGTCCGTTGGTGTGAGCGAGGTTCCTTAGCCTGTGCAATCACTCTATTGTTGTCACAATAAAGCTCTATGGGATCTGCTATGCTAGGAACCACCCCAAGCTCAGTAATAAACTTGCAGATCGAAACTGCCTCCTTTGTTGCCTCAGATGCAGCGATATACTCGGCTTCTATTGTAGAATCAACAACTGTGTCCTACTTCGAACTCTTCCAGCTCACAATGCCACCATTCAAGCAAAACACGAACCCTGACTGCGATCTATATTCATCCTGGTCAGTTTGGAAGCTGGCATCGCTGTAACCCTTTACAGCTAGCTCCTCATCACCTCCAAATATCAAGAAATATTCTTTAGTCATTCTCAAGTACTTAAGAATATTCTTGACTGCTATCTAGTGATGCTCACCTGGATCTTACTGGTATCTACTCGTCATGCTCAAAGCATACGAGACATGAGGACTAGTACATAGCATGACATACATGATAGATCTTATAGCAGATGCATAAGGGATCTTATCCATGAGGTCTCTCTCCTCTCTAGAAGAGGGACTTTGAGTCTTCGAAAGACACACCATGTGACATCGGCAGAAGTCCCTTCTTGGAATTTTGCATGGGAAACTATAGTAATACTGTGTCATTGTATGCACTCTGACTTAGACCAAGCAATATCTTAGATCTATCTCTATAGATCTTGATGCCTAAAATACAGGCTGCTTCACCTAAGTCATTCATTGAGAAGCACGTCCCCAGCCAAGTCGTCATAGACTGTAGCGAAGGGATGTCATTCCCAATGAGTAGTATGTCATCTGTTAGTTATAGCCCTAGAGCCAATCATGTGATGGTTGAAAAGGGAACATTTTGTATCATATTCAATAAAGGCAAAGGATTGGTTATTATATTTACATCTTGCTTGTGCCAGCTAAATTAAATATAATAATGCCCTAGAAAAGTAGGTTCTTATGTACAGCACATCAATTGGCAGAATTGATTATGAGAGGCTGTAGAGAACACTTTCCTAAATGTTCCTAGTCAAGTGTTAATATGCAAGGGCAATATTAATTCATAAAGACTAGCATGTAGGTCGATTGATGACTTGATCTCACAAGTCATGGATATATGATATCAAGTTGACACATGGGTATATATTAGAGAATATATACTGAACTGACCCGCCATGAGAAAGTTTCATGGATCATTATATGAGTGTCATAAACTTTCTCATGTGACTATTGGTATGAATAGTCCTCGAACCTGAAGTCACTACGGTTCCCTACATAAGGAGTTATGTACTTTGATATCGTCAAACGTCACCCGTAACAGGGTGGACCAAAAAGGCGATTACTGGGTATATAACAAATTATGCGGAGGGATGTGAGTGATGTAGATGGGATCTATCCCTCCCATATGACGGGAGTGATATCTGTGGGCCCCTTGATTGAGTAGAACTACTAAAACGCATGACCATGCTCGAATGAGTCAATATGAGATATTGAGCTCATTTGTTTGAGTTAGTTTACTCAGGGATCAAGAAACACATAGATTGATCGAGGATGACACGGTCTATGCCTCATTGGTCAATCTGATATCAAGGATAGAAGGACACGGTCATACATTATAGTAGTCACGGAAAGGTTAGTCGGATCTTGACTTATTTCATAACTTGGGTAGCAATGATGTATTGCTAGATGCCGCTCATTGCTTGTGTATCTAAAAGAGTTTAGATCCACTGCCAACGTTATGAGAGCCTATAGGGTCACACACAAAGAGCATGATGATTAGAAGAATTAGTGCATTCTAGTTTGACTAGAATAATTTGGGAATAAGCTTAAGTACAAAATGGTTTTTGGACTTTAAGCTTAATGAGAATTTTAGCTTATTGATTTAATGAGATTAATTCAATATGTTACCTTATTGATTTAATGAGATTAATTCAATATGATAACATAAGCTTATTGAATTAATAAGATTAATTCAACATGCATGAATGCCACACAAGCATGCCACCTAAGCTAGATAAGGTGGGCTTATTGAATTAATAAGATTAATTCAACATGCATGAATGCCACACAAGCATGCCATATAATCATGCCACCTAAGCTAGATAAGGTGGAAGGAGACAAAGTGGTTTTTGTCTCCTTAAAGTGGCCGGGCAAACAAGGTGTCTCAATGCAATGGATTGCATTGAATTGTAGGAGGTGAAAGGGTTTTTCCAACCCTATAAAAGACTCCATGGAGTGGCCGGCCAAAAGGGTGATTGTGGTTGTGTGAGAGCTTGAGAGCTTGGTGGAAGCTTTGGTTGTGTGGTTTTGTGAGTGTAGGCTAGCAAGAAGAGTAGTCTTCTTCTTCCCTTCTCTTTTTCCCTAGCTTCCTCTCCTTTAGGGACTTCTCTAGCAAGAAGTAAAGGAGAGCTCTTCTAGTTTTTCTTTTGTGAGACAAGAGCTTGCTTGTGTGGATACGTATAGAGGCACGGACATTTGAACGTGCTAAAGATCCAACAAACCAAAAGGAAAAGCGGGATTAACAAGGGCACGAACAAAGGTAATCCTCTCCTATAAGATAGGTTTGGTTTTAGAGAAATTTATTTTGTATGAGGTTTTCTTTCGCAAGGATCACTAGGAAGGGATCCTAATTTTTCCGTTGCGCATATGCTATTTGGCATATAGAATTCCCTACATCATCCACATATAATACAAGGAAGACAACTGTATTCCCATTAACCCTCTTGTAGACACAAGGTTCATCTTCATTCTTGATGAAACCAAACTGTTTGATCGCTTCATCGAATCGAAGATTCCAGCTCCGAGAAGCTTGCTTTAGCCCATAAATGGATCTTTGCAGCTTGCATACTTTCCCAGTATGTTGTGGATCTACAAAACCCTCAGGTTGTGTCATGTACACATCCTCGAGTAAGTTTTCATTCAGAAATGTGATTTTGACATCCATCTTCTAGATCTCATAATCGTGGTATGCTGCAATAGCAAGTATGATCCGAATGGACTTAAACATCACCACTAGAGAAAAGGTTTCATCATAGTTAATACCATGAATTTGCTTGAAACCTTTAGCCATCAATCGACCCTTATGGGTATGCGTAAGTCCATCCATGTCAGTCTTTCTCTTAAATACCCACTTACACCCAATGGGTTTGACCCCTTCAGGTGGATCAACCAAAGTCCATACTTGGTTGGTGTACATGGATTCCATCTCGGATCTCATGGCCTCTAGCCATTTCTTGGAGTCTGGGCTCATCACAGCTTCCTGATAAGAGGTAGGCTCATTCTCAATGAGCATAATGTCATCTTGGTCAGACAAGAGAAATGAGTATCTCTCAAGATGATGACATACCCTATCAGACCTGCGAAGAGGTAGGTCTACTTGAACAAGTGGTTGTTCCACAACTCTTTGAGCAACAACCTCATCACCCACAACACTTTGTGGTTCCTGTTCAACCTCCATCAAGGCCTCAGTGTTATGGTCCTTATCTTGAATTTCTTCAAGATGGAACGTACTCCCACTAGTTTTTCTAGAAATAAAATCCCTTTTTAGAAAAACCCCAATCTTTTCCATAAACATTTTGTGCTGGCTGGGAATGTAGAAGTAATATCGCTTCGTGTCCTTGAAATATCCAATAAAATATCACCTATCGGATTGGGTCCATGTTTGTCTGAGACTTGACGTCGAACGTAAGCCTCACAACCCCAAATCCTCATGAAAGACATCTTAGGATTTCTCCCTGTCCATATCGTATATGGTGTCTTTATCATAGCCTTGGATGGTACACGGTTAAGGGTAAAGGCTGTTGTATCTAGAGCATATCCCCAAAAGGATATAGGAAGATTTGTGTGACTCATCATATATCGTACCATATCTAATAGGGTACAATTCCTCCTTTCGAATACACCATTCCACTGTGGTGTTCCAGGAGGAGTGAGTTGGGATAGAATCCCACATTCAGCTAGATAGTCACGAAACTCATGGCTAAGGTATTCACCACCTCGATCTGATCGAAGTATCTTAATACTCTTGCCAAGCTGGTTTTGTATTTCATTCTTGAATTCTTTGAACTTTTCAAAGGATTCTGATTTATGTGTCATGAGATACACATAACCATATCTACTGAAGTCATTAGTAAATGTAATGAAGTACCTGTAACCTCCTCTACCAGCAACATTGAAAGGGCCACATACATCACTATGTATAAGTCCTAACAAGTCTGTTGCTCTTTCGCTGTGTCCACTAAAGGGAGTCTTGGTCATCTTGCCTAAAAGGAAAGACTCGCATGTCTCATATGATTCAAAATCAAATGAGTCTAGCAGCCCATCCTTATGGAGCTGAGATAAGAAACTCTCATTTATGTGACCTAAGCGACAATGCCAGAGATAGGTTTGGTTTAACTTATTTGACTTGAACCTTTTGGTACGTATGTTATAAATAGGGCTCTCTAAGTCTAGAAAGTAGAGTCTGTTCACTAGAGGTTCACTATAATAGAACATATCATTTAAATAAACTGAACAACATTTGTTCTTTATTATAAATATAAATCCTTTCTTGTCCAAACAAGAAACCAAAATTATGTTCTTAGTCAAAGCAGGCACATAACAACATTCATCTAATTCTAGTACAAGCCCAGAGGGCAAGGATAGATCATAAGTTCCTACAGCAACAGTGGCAACTCTTGCTCCATTGCCTACTCGTAGGGCCATCTCGCCCTTTGTCAATGTCCTGCTATTTCTCAACGCCTGCACATTGGTACAAATGTGAGATGCACATCCGGTATCTAATACCCATGATGAAGAAATAGATAGATTGACTTCTATAACATTTATACCTGAAGTAGAAGTCTCACTTCTCTTCTTCTTAAGATCTTCCAGGTAAGCTTTGCAGTTACGCTTCCAGTGTCCAACTTCCTTGCATTGGAAGCAAGCCCCTTCCTTGACTACCCCTCCTTTGGGTTTATGTTCTTTTCCTTTGCCCTTGGATTGACACTTTCCCTTACCTGTAGGCTTTCCCTTGCCTTTCTTCTTTTGCACCATCAAAATGGAGTCATATTTTCCCTTTTTAAGGTTAATCTCAGTAGTTCTCAACATGCTTAGCATATCAGGCAGTGACTTATCAATTTCATTCATGTTGTAATTCATGACAAATTGATTGTAGCTTTGTGGCAAATACTGCAAGATCAAGTCAGTGGCTAGCTCTTGGCCAAGTGGGAATCCCAATCTTTGTAGGTTTTCTAATTACCCAATCATCTTGAGTACATATGAACCTATGAGAGTCCCATCTTGCATTTTGGACCCAAACAATGCCTTAGAGACTTCATATCTCTCGTGCCTTGCTTGTCCTTGATATAGTTGACTAAGATGTTCAACCATATCATAAGCATTCATGAACTCGTGTTGCTTCTGAAGCTCAGAGTTCATGGTCGCAAGCATTAGACATGACACATCTAATGCATCATCTTGATGCTTCTTGTAAGCATCTTTGTCAGCTCGCGAGGCAGTGGCAGGAGGTGCCTCCGGAATGGGCTGCTCCAGGACGTACAGTTTCCTTTCTTGGGTGAGAACGATTCTCAAGTTCCTGTACAAGTCCATGAAATTTTCTCCATTGAGCTTGTCCTTCTCAAGGACAGAATGCAGGGAGAGAGTGTTCGTGTTTGTCGACATAGTTATCTACAACATACACAATGTAGAAAATTAATATCATATTCCTTTTATCATTTAATTAGGCCTTTAATTAAATGATGCTCCCACTGAATTATAGGAATTTTTTGTAGAATCGAGTTATGGATGTGGTCAAACCACGTTACTAGATTCATACAAACATGCTATAATTCCTACGGGACAAGATCCACAGTATACTAATCCTTGAGTTAGCTTTGGCTAAATCACCCAAGACTTAGTATGATCGGTGGGTAACACATGACCGATTACATCTCTATGCAACACTTGTTTATAGGATCAAGACCCACATTTACAAAAACCTTGAGTTAGCTTTGGCTAAATCGCCCAAGATTTAGTGTAAATGCGATCTTATCCTATCTTTCCAACGGTTGGAATATGCCTATAGTTCTACTCGATCCAATTGAGTTAACTAGTTTTACTCAATCTAATTGAGCTTACTCTAACCCAAGTCGTTGCTCTGCTTTGGCAGATTCAACAACTACAAATGATCGAGGTAGTGATGGGTATCAAGGACTTGGTAGGCATTTTCGAGTTGATTCGATTAAGATCTAATCTAATCGTGAATGTGTATCATATACGCATCAAGGACTTTATTATCCTATACAAGCATGTTAGTAATATATGAGAGATGTCCTAAGGCAATCGCCTTATGTATGAACCATTTATATGATAAATGAAGATTCACTATTTGAGTATACATGTTTCATGTATTTGATTGGATCTTAAACTCATTTACTGAATGTCCACGATACGATTCACAGCATGAGAGAATTTGTGATTGGATCACAACTAGTGAGTATCTCTACATGTGTAATTGTGATGTATCGGAATTATTCCTAGTCAATGAATTGATGGAGTTGGACACCATCAATTCTGTCGAGACTAGCACGAGGTATACTCCTTGGTGTATCCAAGCAGCTGATTCTCACTGGCTGGAGACATAGTGATGTCCAGAGTTGATCGTGGATGCTAGTTATGGTAACTAGTTCATTGGAGTGACCAGCTGTAAGACTTATGGTTCTCTGCATATATAGATATGTCAATGAAGTTCTTACTGTGGCTTAAGTGCGATGTTCCTTTGACTTGCGGTATTCAAGTCATCTTGATCATGGAGACTTATGCTTTGACATCTTAAGCAAACATCTCTAAGGAGATGTGGACCCGGGATGATTGGGTATAAGTCGAAGTGATCGAAGGTGTTTGAATAGCCTATAAAGGATTCACCACTCCTTGCAAGGAGATGTATACCCATGGCCTCTCGTCGGATTGTTACTAAAGTCTTTGGCCAAAGCATTACATGTTTAGGGTAAGGTACTCTTCGAAACATGTGGAGTAACTAGAATCCGTAGGATGAGGAAATGATACTTGTGCTAGGTGTGACGTAGTCAGCCTAGTGGGGACTGACACAATAGACCATGTCCTAAACCAAGTGGGTATAAGATGAGTGAAGGGAATGGGGCACGAATCATTCGAGCTGCTGAAGGGTTTCAGAAATAGTTCTGGATCAACCGTTGATCTTTTCGGTTAATTGGGAATCATGATGTACTACTAGGTGCCACTCATGATCGTTCTATAATTAATGGTTAATTATAGACGGCCAACATAAACCGAGAACCTATTTGGTCACACGCACAACGAGCGTAATCCGAAGGATTTAAAACGAGCTTGAGAATGGGATTCTCAGACCGAGAGAAACTAAGTTTGGTTGGACCAAACATAAAGCGAGCATGAAATCGTTTCAGTCGCAATGGAAGCATGGATGAGCCGTGTCTTATGAAGACATAATGGATGAACCAAAATGGTTTGGTTCTAATCCAATGGAGGAGAATAAACCAAAGGGTTTGGTTTAATTTAAACGAATGAACCAAAAGTTGGTTCGGTTCGTTTTAACTTAAAATAAACCATCATGGTTTGGTTTATTTTAACTTATCTTAATGGAGCGGGTTAACCGGCCTAATGGTTATGATCCAATAACCATTAAGAGAATTAGTTCTCTATAAAAGAGGGCTTAATGGATAATTAAGCCCTAATCCAAAACCCTAGCTTGGAGTTGCCGCCCAACCTAGTTGTGCCGCCCAACCACCATTGCCGCCCAGCTTGTTTTGCTGCCGTCTAGCTCCTTGCCGGCGTCCAAGCTTCAGCCGGTGATCCTCCGGCGACCCTCCGGTGATCTTCCTAGGCTTCGGTGAAAAGGTGAGCACTTGGCTTCCTTGTTTTGGCCGGCGCCTACTCCTCCACCAAGCTGTCCAGTTTTCTGGACAGCTTCTTCTCCTCTCGTCGGAGCGTCGTTTGGACGACGGTTAGAGCTCCGACAGTGGCTAAACTACCGGGGATTGGATCTCCGGTAATCCTCTGAGGTGGAGGATGAAGGATTCGTCAATCGGTTGACGAAGACCTCTCCGGAGAAGCGAGTTTTGAGGACTCGTATTAGGATCCGAATTTGGATTCGGATCGTGATCATCTCTCGATCACGTCGTCTTCAACACGAGGCTAGTAACCCGTACGAAGATGAAGCTCGTGGCTTAGCGAAGTCATCCCGAGGAACTCGGCGTGGATACGGATAGAGACGATTCTAGCGAGGATCGTTCCGGTTGATGTCATTCCCGCTACACGTCATACGAAAGGTATAACGTAGATAAATTTCCTTTTATTGCAAATTTAAATTTACGGTTATGTCTACACTTGTTGTAATATGCATGCGTGTGTTGTGTGTGTTGTAATAAATATAGATTTATTATTTTTATTGCTTCCACTGTGTTCATGTTTATGAAACGTGATCGAACACACACACGCCGCGGTGCCGGAAACCTAACATAGCATGCATCACATACATACAAGAATTATTCTAGCATGCACCATATACATACAAGAAAAATATCCTAGCATGCATCATATATATATATATATAAATATATATATATCAACATATATATATAAAATTAATTGTGATGTGGTCATGGCCCTACTACGATCTTCTCAAGCCAATGAGAAGATCGAACGGTCAACCTAGGATTAACGGCTTCTCCAAGCGCCTCCTTTGATCGCCATGTGTCGTCGGCACCCTTCTTGAAACTCAAGTTATATTCGAGTCTAAAACTATTTACAACTAGAATTTTAAAAGAAGAGGCACGACGCACAGGTCGCATACCCTATACAACATGCACAACCACAAAAATGGCACGTAGCCGTATTATGAATTACAATACATTATCATCCAATCATATTTTGGTTCTTGGGCCATGACCATCACAAAATTATATATAATACTAATTATGTATTTTACAGAAAATTTCTATAATTTTTCCTATTTTTTTCAATTTTATGAGTCACCTCTCCATAACAGTTCCGCTAAGCGATTTTCGGGCGCGATCGCGGGACAAGGCCCTTTTCGCAGATAGGTCCAGCGCCCCTACTCGCAAAAATAAACTTTACGAGTATCCCTACTAGATATTACAGCGACTTAAGTCACTGTCCCAAAAATCTAAAGCGAGAACTCGCCGTTTCGGAGAGTTTTTCTCGGCGGTTGAAGCCTACAAGTGTCCCAACACTTGTTTCTTCGACTCTTCGAGAAAAATACCCAAAAATTCTATAAAAATAGGAAATTTAGAAAAACGTAAAAATCTATAATTTTTATATCTAATATAAAAACTACAAATATGAAACACATACATGCTTCGCACGTAGCTCTGATACCACTGTTGGGATTTTCCGAGCTGCAAAAACTGCTTTTTACGTTGCGGAAACCTCGGAAGCCCACCCACGGATCCGTGCGAAGATATAAAAATAAAATAAAACATGTATGTGTTTATAGAAACCTAGATCTACCTTAGATCTACATGATGAGAGTGTTACCCTCGATGCGACGCCGTTCGCTTATCCCACTCGTCCAAACGCTTTGCCGGAACTCAAGAGTGTCATGTGTACACTCCTCTATTGGTATCCACACAGACAAATGGTGGAGAAAATACCTTAGATTGTACTAGCACCCTTTAGGAATTTCGGAAAGATGAGGGATGGGAGAGCTTGAGAGGATGATCCAAGGAAGAAGAAGATGGAGTTACCACCAAAATGAATTCCCATCAAATGGAGAAGTGGTCGGCCACTTAACTCTTGGGGGGTTACATGCTTGCATGTAACTCCAAGAGCCAATGGCTCTTGGTCTCTCTCATAAGGTGGCACCACATGATAAGTCCATGATAATGTGGAACATCATCATTGGCCGGGCCCCATGCCATGTTACCATGACATGACAATTGGTCAAGTCAAAATTGACCATTCATCTTCCCTCTCAAGCCAAGTCAAACTTGACCTCTTATCTCCCATGGTTGATCAAATCTAACCACTTGATTCAAGTCAATTTGATTTAATGAATCTCTATTCATTAATTTAAATTGACTCAATGAATCAAATCTAAATTAGACTCATTCAACACTTGAATCAAATTGAGTCTAACTCAATTAGTGTAATTTGGATTACTCTTAATCCAATTTAGTTCATCCCATGAACCTAATCCTCATGGTTGATCATATGAACCTAATCTCCATCTAATTGCCCTTTGTGTGTGACCCTATAGGTTCTTGTAATGTTAGCAATGCTCCTAAACCGATTTAGGAACATAAGCAATGAGCGGTATCTAGTAACACATCATTGCTACCCAAGTTACAATAATGTTGAACTCCAACATCACCTTTGTGACTACTAATTGTGACTCTCACAATATGTGACAATGTTCCTCTATCCATGATATCTAGATTGACCAATTGAGGCATAGACCATGTCATCCTCGGTACAATCAATATCTTGAACTCCAAGTAGACTCACTCTAATCAAATGAGCTCAATATCTCATATTGACTCATTTGGGCATGACCATGCACTTCGTGGTCTCACTCTATCATGAATAATGATGTCACTCCCGTCATATAGGAGGGATAGATCCCATCTACATCACTCACATCCCTCCGCATAATTTGTTACATACCCAATAATCGCCTTTATAGTCCACCCATTTACGGGTGACGTTTGACGAAGCCAAAGTATGCAACTCCTTATGTAGGGAACCATGGTGACTTCAGGTCTAAGGACTAATAGTCATACTAATGGCCACATGAGAAAGTATATGACACTCATATAATGATCCATTATACTTTCTCATGGCGGGTCATTCAGTATACATTCTCCAATGCATACCCATGTGTCAACTTGACATCGCATATCCATGACTTGTGAGATCAAGTCATCGTATTAGCCTACATGCTAGTCTCTACGCATTAACATTGTCCCTGAATGTTAATACTTGACTAGGAATGATTAAGAGTAGTGTTCTCTATATCATCTCATTATCGATTCAACCAATCGATTGATATAGATAAAAACCTACTACTCAAGGATGTTATTATACTTAGTTATTTGACACCAATACAAGTAAATATAATAACCATGCCTTTATTAATAGGAATATGATACAATAAAGTCCATATAACAATCATCACATGATTGACTCTAGGGATTTCACTAACAATAACGATGCATGCTTTTACTCATGATTATGGTTAATCTAATGCTATGAGTTTTGGTAACATTTTTTGTGAGCATTGTGGTGAAACATGACATACTATTAATAATTGTCCAGATATATTCGAACCTTCACAATTTGAACAAGAAGATGTCACCTACAATTACAACGCGTGGCCTAAAGATGATTCCTATTTATATAGTTATGACTATGGCTACTTAAACCCTCAATATTGTCTGCCTAAATCTCGACTGGAGCAATTGATGGAAGATTTCATTCGAACAAAACAAATGGCGAATGTTGAATTCTGATGGCGCCATTCACAGACAGAGACTCCATATTGTTTCCAAAATGAGAACGAGAGCTATGAGTCACCATGCAAATTTTATCTAGAACCAAGTCCCCACTTAGAAGCCCCGCTAGATAATTTTACTAGGGAATGCGAGGAGCATAGCCAACAATTTGCAGAGATGATGGAATGACATCTAGCTAGAATAGAAACCAAACGACTAGAAGGTGGCTTTAATGACTGGATCACACCTAATAGGGTGGAGACTCACTTTGAGTGAATGAATGAGGAGGGCGTAGATGACATAGGAAGTAAAGAAGGACAATCAATTAAATCACCGGTGGAGGAAGAACTTGAGGATTAAATAATTGTTACTTTCATCGAGGAGAGCATTGCTTCAATCCAAACACCTCCTAACCTCAAGTATCTAGAAGAGCCTACCATAACCCTCACTGAAGCTTTAGCTACTAATAACGAAGCCCATTTAGCGATTTGTAATGATAAAATTTCATTCGACATAATAGAATCTGCTAACCAATCTTTTGATTATGATGTTCGTGGTGAGTTATGTTATTTACAGCATTTGGACAAAATAGAATATTATGATCAAACTCCTAATGATTACTTGAGGCTAAGCATGTTCAATCTTGAACCAAGGAAGGAAGCTAATAAATACCTTGCCCGTCCATGAGAAAGATTTAAGAGATATGGTGATAAGGGACCACAAGGGAGGAGGTGTAAAGTGAGCAAATATCTTGCTCCCCCATGAGAAAGATTCAAACACCTTAAATGAAACATAGGAATAAGGTTGAGCTAAAAGACCTTAAACAAAGCGCTTCTTGGGAGGCAACACAAGTTTAGGTTTTAGGATTTCTTTTTATTGCATTCAATTTTTTTTTTTTGGAATTTGAACTTTGATTTGTGGTATTTAGCATTTGCAGGTAAGGAAAGAACTTGCTAGTTCAAAACAAAAGTCATTTTTAAGTTTATACGGTGAAGTGAGTGAGCGAAATCAGACCATTGTGCACCACGTGAAAAGAAACAAAGGGCGCACAACTAGGTCATGTATTTTCACACAGTCATGTAGGGATGTATACTTAAAAGTCTATTTTTTTGTATGAACATCTTTATTTTGAAATAAGAATCACATGATCATTGTTTGCATATTTTTATGGTTATGTAATATTGTCTAATACGTTACATTGTAGATAACATGGTGTGTGGTGTCACACGGGAGATAATGTTATCGGCTCCTTGTAAAGTATAAGTAAAGGCTCACAACCGAGATGGCTTTGGACAAACCATCGGAATGGTTGTAGTGTGATTTGGTATTGGTTTGTCTTGACCATAGAATCACACTAGTGCACTTTGTGTGTATTGAGCAGGACCAACAAAGAGGTGATTCGATTTATTGCTGACTACATAATCGAATCGGATCTCAGATATTATTTAGTACATGCTCTTAATCCTGATATAATAACGGGCACATATACTTGGTACTCATCTCTTTGATTCACCAATGGGCGAGATTTATAGATTAAATCGATAGACTCGGTAAGTTGGGAGATGATATTATTTATATGATGTGCCGTTGATTATAGGAGGAAACCGTGTCCTATATATTAGGATGATGATGTCCCCTTGAGGAGCTCATAAGGTTCATCATGTAAACCCTGCAGGTGGACTTGGTCCGACATGATGAAAAGGTTGAGTGGTACTACTCAAGGAGTTAGATGTTGATTAATTAATGGTTAGTAAATTAATTAATCGACGGACATTCGAGATCTTAAACACGGGGAGAAAATGTACAAATAATATATGGAGCCCATATTATCATATGGGGGTTGGTGAGGTAGATCAATGATGGACCTTTAGTGGATTGGATCATCATTAGTGGATCGGACTTTATGTGGGCTTGATCCATGGGTGGCCAAGACCCAACTCCTCCTCATGGTCCCTAATGTAGCCTATTAACACCTCATGATGCTTAGATCCAAAAAATAGAAACAAATCTCGAAATCCAAAGGTAGAGATTAAATCTCTAGATCCGACGGTTGAGATTAAAACTCTAGATCCGACGGTTGAGATTAAATCCCTAGAACCAATGGATGAGATTAATTCATGGCTTATCCCTAACTCTATAAAAGGATGGCATGGAGTTGGCGTGGAGAACAATTGAAGAGAGCTAGGGTTTTTGGAGTTGGCGGCAAGGTTAGGAATTAGGGTTTGGAGCTTGGGCGGCACCTATTAAGGAAAGTCTTTCCTTAGTTGTTCTTCTTCCCCAAGCTGCCGGCGCCCATCTTCTTCCTTCCAGACCTTGGCCAGCATCCAAAACAAGCCTTCTCCTTCTCCTTGGCCGGTGGAACAAAGGTTTAGGGTCTTCCCTTGGAGCTTTTGGCCGGCCACACCCAAAACTCCTTCTCTTTCCTTCTTTTGTTGGCCGGCGGCAAGGATACTCCTTGCTTCTTGTTGGCTAGTTTTAGGGAGGTAAATATCCTTGTTTCTATTCTTTCTCTTGCTTTGGAAGAGCAAGGAAGGAAGTGTTGTGATCTAGGAGCTTCAACTTTTGGTGGATCGTCGTCACACAACGCCGTCAGGAGGAAGGTCATACATTAGAAGACTAGGAGGTATACCTATTCTTCTTTCTCATTTATTCATTGCTTGTATTTATTTTTGATTTATGAGCATGTTATATTTCTGTAAATGGCTAAATAATACTTGGATCCCGAGTATAAACACAAAATCCGCGATCATCCTACATCGCTTATTCATGCTACTCGTAGAATAGAGGATGGTCGCTTGAACAACTAGTTTGTTCAAGTGACCTCTCTAAACGAATAGCACGACGATGACTTGGTTGCTTTGGGAATCCCTTTTGTCTAGGATTAAATTTTTAATCCGGGGACATCGAAGGGATCACCATGGTCAAGCAACCGAGGCGAAGGGGAAGCGATGTTTCCCCTCACGGATCAACCCCAACAATTGGTATCAGAGCCAAGGTTTCCGATTTTGTGTGTTTAGGATTCGGTTAATTTTTATGCACTTTTTCATATATTAAATGTGTCGGATAATAGTAGGATATGCGTAGTTTAACTCTTTGGTTGCAGGCATAAGATCCGACTATTATGGCATGTGTGTGTATGTGATTGTATGTGTGTAAATGTTTATTTTGTTGAATCCTCGGGGTTGACGAGGCTAGTATTTAGTTTTTGTAAATTAAATATGGCATTGTTTAGCCGCTCTTTATTTTATTTTACTTTCGATCTAGATTTCATGTACACTCCCTCGTGGAGTATAGGATCTATGGATGTAAATTAAAATAGGATTTAGTCTCGGCTCGGATCTCCGGATGGCTCGTACATGGCGTAGGAGGAGCGGACGAGATGGCGATGCGACGGGAGTCATATTGAAGACAAAAGCCATAATAGTTGGAAAATAATTTATTTTTCATATTTATTGTTTTTTGTTAGATATGCATGTCGTAGGCTAGGAAAATTCCTCAATTTTAAATTACTAAGTGGGAGAGGGATATTTTTATAAATTCCCGTGGCCTCCATTACAATTTGACAAGTGATGGAAACAAACTTGCGCGTCGGCTCTGAGTGCCTTCCTC
The DNA here is from genome assembly GCA_025175895.1 of Wurfbainia villosa. NCBI lineage: Eukaryota > Viridiplantae > Streptophyta > Magnoliopsida > Zingiberales > Zingiberaceae > Wurfbainia > Wurfbainia villosa. Next base: position 68,852,502 of record CM045994.1, on the reverse strand, counting down.
CCCATCGGATGGGTTTGTTTGCGGATCACAAGGTCGAATATGGTTATAAGAAATTATCAAGGAGCGTGTGTACTTGCCCATCGTAAGGCACATAACCCAAGATAATTACCTTGGTACCGAGTAATGGTGAACACTTAGATACAAATATAAGTATCCTCCCCATCGGAGTCACTGCCTTTATTTGTAGGGCCAAAGAGGAACCAACTATTAATTTTACTTGTCAAAAGTTAGGTTGACAAGATAGTAAAATTAATGGCTAAAAACCTCCTCTTACAAATGTAGAATTCGTATACGTCCACACTATCGTGGCATACGATATTCTCGGTGTTTTGAGGTGTTGGTTGATTTTAAAAATTTTATTGTTTGAGGAATCAATAATTTTTTGAGATCTAATGTTTTGATTTATGTGATTCTTAGGTTTTCTTTCAAAATGACTTTCAACCCACTTGCTGTGATACTGAAAGAGAACAAACTTACTGGACCCAACTATGTAGATTGGAAGAGGAATCTAGATATTGTCTTGACTGCTGAGGAATACAAATATGTACTCCTCGAAGAGTGCCCTCCCAAGCCTGCAGATAATTCTGGGGAAAAGGAGAGAGAGAGCTATAGGAAGTGGAACAAGGCCGATGAGATGGCACGGTGTTACATTTTGACATCTATGTCAAATGTACTCCAACATCAGCATCAAGCCATGCCCACTGCCTATGAGATGATGCTCAATCTCAAGGAGCTTTTCGGACACCAAAATCGGGTTGCGAGGCAAGAAGCCATGAGAAACTTGATGACGACCACCATGATCGAGGGAACACCCGTGAGGGATCATGTTCTCAAGATGATGGCTCATTTGAATGAGCTGGAGGTCCTAGGAGCTGAGATCGATGGGGAAACCCAGGTCGATATCATACTCTAGTCTCTGCCTAGGAGTTTTGAGTAGTTTCGCCTCAACTACAACATGAACAAGAGGTTGTATTCATTGGCGGAACTTCCGTGAACTCCAGTGGCGGAAGGGACTATTTCGTCGAGTGCTCGGCGCATCCGTGATGACCCAGAAGGTTTCTGCTTCTAAACCGAAAGGCAAGAAGAAGAAGAAACAAATCGGGGCAAAGGCGATGGGAAGTACTCAGGGAGCAGTGAAGAAGCCGAAAGGCAAGTGCTTCACTTGTAAGCAGACTGGACACTAGAAGAAGGACTGCCCCAACCGCAAGAACAAAGGTATATCTTTTGGTCTAGTCGTTGAAACATGTTTAGCGGTGTTATCTACGCACTGTGTGTAGATACGAGAACCATCGATCATGTCGCAATACATTGCGGGGTTCCAGAAACCGCATTTAGGGCCGAGTGAGGAGATTACGTTCATTTATCTTTTGAGAAAAATAAACTTTTGGTTCTTAAGAATTGCCTTTATGTACCCTTATTTAGAAAGAATTTAATTTCAATTTCTAAATTATTTATGGATGGATATTCTATTTCTTTCAATGACAGAGTTGTTATAAAAAGAAATAGGGACATTATCTGTTCGGGTACATTGATAGGAAATTTGTACACACTGGAACCAAAACCTCCCACGATACAAATTAAAGTTAATAACTCATCTTCTAATTCCAATAAGAGAAAAGAACCTTCGAAGATGAACCAAACATATCTTTGGCATCTTAGGCTTGGTCACATTAACCTAAGCAGAATTCAAAGGTTGATAGCTGATGGACCTTTGGGTTCATTAATGGTGGAGGATCTCCTAACCTGTGAATCTTGCTTGGAGGGTAAGATGACCAAGAGGTCTTTTAAGGCCAAGGGGTATAGAGCCAAAGATGTGTTAGAATTGGTTCATTCTGATTTGTGTGGTCCTATGTCTATCCAGGCTAGAGGTGGTTTTGAGTATTTCGTCTCTTTTATAGACGATTACTCAAGATATGGATACATTTACCTGATGCGCCGCAAGTCTGAATGCTTTGACAAGTTCAAAGAATTCAAGGCTGATGTGGAGAAACGTCAAGGTAAAAGTATCAAAACACTACGATCTGATCGTGGTGGTGAGTACCTCTTGGGAGAGTTTAGGAACTACTTATCAGAGGCAGAGATTCAATCCCAATTGATCGCACTGGCACACCCTGAGAATGGTGTAGCAGAGCGAAGGAATAGGACTCTTATGGAGATGGTTAGATCGATGATGAGTTATTCTGACTTGCCAGATTCGTTCTGGGGATATGCTCTAGATACGGCGGTATACATTCTGAACTTGGTTCCATCTAAATCAGTGCCTTCTACTCCCACAGAGTTGTGGACTGGGCGAAAGCCTAGTCTAAGACATATTCGGATATGGGGGAGTCCAGCACATGTGCTGAAGGCAGATGCTGGCAAGTTGGAACCTCGTACAGAAGTACGATTGTTCGTTGGCTATCCCAGAGGAACGAAGGGTGGATTGTTTTATAGTCCTAGAGATCAGAGGGTGATCGTTAGCACGAATGCCAGATTTCTAGAGGAAGACTATGTGATGAGCCACAAGCCCAAGAGTAAAATTGTTCTGGAGGAGCTAAAAGGGGAAGTCACTTCTTTAGTACCACCGGTACAAGAGGATATACCACATGTCACTGCACCGTGTGTCACAGAGGATACACAAGTGATACCTCGTCGTAGAGGGAGGGTTGTGAGACAGCCTAATAGATTCATGTTCTTGGGAGAATCTTCTGATTTGGTCCCTGGCGAACATGAACCTGATCCCTGGACATATAATGAGGCAATCCAAGATAAAGATGCAGTATCTTGGCAGAGTGCAATGAATGCTGAGATTTAATCCATGGATTCAAATCAGGTCTGGGAGCTAGTAGAACCACCCGATGGTGTAAAAACCATTGGATGCAAGTGGATCTACAAAAGAAAGAGAGGAATAGATGGGAAGGTTGAGACCTTCAAAGCGAGGCTTGTTGCGAAGGGGTATACTCAGAAAGTGGTATCGATTATGAGGAGACCTTTTCGCCGGTAGCCATGCTTAAATCTATCCGGATTCTCTTATGCATAGCAGCTCATATGGATTATGAGGTGTGGCAGATGGATGTCAAGACAGCTTTCCTTAATGGAAGTCTTGAGGAAAACATCTACATGAAGCAACCAGAGGGATTCATTGCTAAAGGCAAAGAGCATCTTGTATGTAAGCTTAATCGGTCCATTTATGGATTGAAGCAAGCTTCGAGATCTTGGAACATCCGATTTGATGAAGTGATCCAGTCTTATGGATTTATTCAAAGTCCGGATGAGTCTTGTGTATACAAGAGATGTGACGGAAACGTAGTGGTATTTCTTGTACTATACGTAGATGACATTTTGTTGATTGGCAACAATATCAAGGTGTTATCAGACGTAAGGGTATGGTTGTCCAAACAGTTTGATATGAAGGACTTAGGAGAGGTGGGACACATCCTTGGGATCAAGGTTATAAGGGATCACAGGAAAAGGATGTTGTGCTTATCCCAAGCTTCATACATAGACACGATTATAGAGCGTTTTAGCATGCAGAACTCCAAGAAGGGTTTTCTACCTTTCAGGCATGGAGTACCTCTATCTAAGGAGATGTGTCCTAGATCATCTGAGGAGATAGAGGAGATGAAGGCGGTTCCTTATGCTTCGGCAGTAGGAAGCCTCATGTATGCGATGCTCTGTACGAGACGGATATACGCTGCTTGCAGTGGGCATGGTCGTAGATATCGAGTAATCCAGACAAGGACATTGGGTGCGGTAAAGCATATATTGAAGTACGAGAAGGACTAGGGATTATATCTTTGGTCTCGGCGAGACAAATTACTCCCTGTGGGTTACACGGATTCCGACTCCTAATCTGATAGGGATAACAGTAAGTCTACCTCAGGTTTTGTGTTTACTTTGGGAGGTGGAGCCATTGTATGGAGGAGTGTTAAGCAGAAGTGCGTGGCAGACTCCACCATGGAAGCTGAGTATGTGGCAGCCTCTGAGGCGGCCAAAGAAGCTGTATGGCTCAGGAACTTCCTGATGGACTTGGATGTGATTCCCGGTTTGCCCAGAACTATCACGATTTATTGTGATAATAGTGGTGCAGTTGCAAACTCGAAGGAACCACGAGCCCATAAGGCTAGTAAACACATAGAGCGCAAGTACCACCTGATACGAGAAATCGTAAAGCGAGGAGAAGTTGCTGTGGCCAAGATTGCATCAGAGGATAACCTGGCAGATCCTTTCACTAAGGGCCTTCCGGCGAGAGCTTTTGATAGGCATGTGGAGGGAATGGGGATCAGATGTATGGCACTTTGAGGACAACATAGTCTTTTAGTATAAGTGGGAGATTATAGGGATGTATACTTAAAAGTCTATTTTTTTGTATGAACATCTTTATTTTGAAATAAGAATCACATGATCATTGTTTGTATATTTTTATGGTTATGCAATATTGTCTAATACGTTACATTGTAGATAACATGGTGTGTGGTGTCACACGGGAGATCATGTTATCGGCTCCTTGTAAAGTATAAGTAAAGGCTCACAACCGAGATGGCTTTGGACAAACCATCAGAATGGTTGTAGTGTGATTTGGTATTGGTTTGTCTTGACCATAGAATCACACTAGTGCACTTTGTGTGTATTGAGCAGGACCAACAAAGAGGTGATTCGATTTATTGCTGACTACATAATCGAATCGGACCTCAGATATTATTTAGTACATGCTCTTAATCCCGATATAATAAAGGGCACATATACTTGGTACTCATCTCTTTGATTCACCAATGGGCGAGATTTATAGATTAAATCGATAGACTCGGTAAGTTGGGAGATGATATTATTTATATGGTGTGCCGTTGATTATAGGAGGAAACCGTGTCCTATATATTAGGATGATGATGTCCCCTTGAGGAGCTCATAAGGTTCATCATGTAAACCCTGCAGGTGGACTTGGTCCGGCATGATGAAAAGGTTGAGTGGTACTACTCAAGGAGTTAGATGTTGATTAATTAATGGTTAGTAAATTAATTAATCGACGGACATTCGAGATCTTAAACACGGGGAGAAAATGTACAAATAATATATGGATCCCATATTATCATATGGGGGTTGGTGAGGTAGATCAATGATGGACCTTTAGTGGATTGGATCATCATTAGTGGATCGGACTTTATGTGGGCTTGATCCATGGGTGGCCAAGACCCAACTCCTCCTCATGGTCCCTAATGTAGCCTATTAACACCTCATGATGCTTAGATCCAAAGGATAGAAACAAATCTCGAGATCCAAAGGTAGAGATTAAATCTCTAGATCCGACGGTTGAGATTAAAACTCTAGATCCGACGGTTGAGATTAAATCCCTAGAACCAATGGATGAGATTAATTCATGGCTTATCCCTAACTCTATAAAAGGATGGCATGGAGTTGGCGTGGAGAACAATTGAAGAGAGCTAGGGTTTTTGGAGTTGGCGGCAAGGTTAGGAATTAGGGTTTGGAGCTTGGGCGGCACCTATTAAGGAAAGTCTTTCCTTAGTTGTTCTTCTTCCCCAAGCTGCCGGCGCCCATCTTCTTCCTTCCAGACCTTGGCCAGCATCCAAAACAAGCCTTCTCCTTCTCCTTGGCCGGTGGAACAAAGGTTTAGGGTCTTCCCTTGGAGCTTTTGGCCGGCCACACCCAAAACTCCTTCTCTTTCCTTCTTTTGTTGGCCGGCGGCAAGGATACTCCTTGCTTCTTGTTGGCTGGTTTTAGGGAGGTAAATATCCTTGTTTCTATTCTTTCTCTTGCTTTGGAAGAGCAAGGAAGGAAGTGTTGCGATCTAGGAGCTTCAACTTTTTGTGGATCGTCGCCCACACGACGTCCAAAAGGAGGAAGGTCATACATTAGAAGACTAGGAGGTATACCTATTCTTCTTTCTCATTTATTCATTGCTTGTATTTATTTTTGATTTATGATCATGTTATATTTCTGTAAATGGATAAATAATACTTGGATCCCGAGTATAAACACAAAAACCGGCCATCCGGACATCGTTTATTCCGCGGCTACTCTTAGAATAGAGGATGGTCGCTTGAACAACTAGTTTGTTCAAGTGACCTCTCTAAATGAATAGCACGACGATGACTTGGTTGCTTTGGGAATCCCTTTTGTCTAGGATTAAATTTTTAATCCAGGGACATCGAAGGGATCACCATGGTCAAGCAACCGAGGCGAAGGGGAAGCGAAGTTTCCCCTCACGGATCAACCCCAACAAGTCATGCCTTGACTTCCAAGTCGCACATAGTTAGGCAGTGTGTTTTCACACAGTCGTGCCTTGACTTCTAGAGGTGCACACAGTCAGGCCATGTGATTTAACACGACCGTGTCGCATCCCCTAGTCCACGTAAGAAGCCTACACCTGCACCGTTTTCCCCCTACTTTTGAGCAGGATGCAGGTACTTTTGCCTATGATTTCTTGAAGTTCCGATCATGCCTCGATGACATTTACACTGAGCAGCAGACGCAGAGGTAGCGATGGGAGGAGCAGAGCGCCTACCAGCAGGAGGAGTTCCAGGGATTCCGAGAGCATTTCCAGCGGACTGATGAGTTCTACGATGAGGCCCGCATATACTTCCAGGAGGAGGCTGTTCGTCGCCAGGATGAGGCCACCTACCACAAGATGCGGCAGCACATGCATGCCCAGCAGGTGCAGTGGGCTAGGGAGGAGGAGCACCGAGCAGCCACTGCATTCACCAACTCCAAGATCGACCACATGTACATGTGGCATCAGCGGCTCAACAATAGGTTCTCCCAGGATCCAGAGATGCCTAGGCTCCCAGACTTTCCACCTCGTCCACCATATTAGAGGTATATTTTCGTTTAAGTCTAGGGGGGAGACACCAAGTTTTATTTTGTTTTATTTCCTAGTAGTAGTTTTTTTCTGGTATTTGTAACACCCGTAAAACTCCTAGCAATTTTACAAGAATTTTTGCATGATTATAATGGGCTTTATGTGGGTTCTTTCAAAAATAAAAGAAAAGGAGCCAAAAAGGGATGCAAGGCCAAGGAATTGAACCCTAAACCTCTAGTAGATAGCTAAGCCCTAAGGATGCATCCAATAACCAGAAGCCCAGTAGGGTTGTACTATTAGAGGAATATGGGAAATTATAGTTAGGGTAAGGGAGACTAAGAAACACTTCAAGTGAATAAATAGGGGGAATGAGGAGACATGAGAAACCAAATTGTTTTTCTCTCCTTCTCACCTTCTACCTCACCGAACCCTAAGCTCCCCTTTTCATCTTTTTTTGAGAACTATCCAAGCAAGAAGAAGGCTAGGTTTGGCTTCCCTTAGGTTATCTTCCAACTAAAAGCAAAGCGAAGGATGTAAGTATCCCCCTCACCTGCATACAAGTAGTTTTCGATTGATGTTATTGTGTCAATCCCCTTTAAAACCATTTTTCCAAGACCTTTGTTTGAGTTTTCCATGAAGATCCATGCCATATCTTGTATGAACATGATAAAGATAGAATTCTAGATGGATTAGGTTAAGTGTTTGACCTTAAAAACCCCAAGGAAATTTCGGCCAAGACCAATATTTGTGCTCTCCATGAAAATCCATGCTAAAACTTGTGTTAATATGAAGATGATAGATGTCTAGATGAGTTTGGTTAAGTGGTTGATCCTCAACCTCTCCTAAAACTCTCGGCCAAGAACATCTAGACCCTTAAGGTGATATTCTATGTCATGTTTTAGATGAGCTTATGCTATGTTTTGATGCTAGATGAAGAGAACATGTTCTATGCTAGGGTTTAAATGAGTTCATGCCATGTTTGATGTTAGAAGAAGATAACATGTTCTATGCTATGTTATAGATAAGTTCATGCTATGTTTTGATGGTAGATGAAGATAACATGTTGTTGGCTAACCTAGATTTAAGTGTTGATCCTTAAAGCCCTTTTAAACCATTCGGGCAAGACCCCTATGGGTGTTTCTATGGCATGTTTAGATAAGTTCATGATAACTTTTGATGTTAGATGAAGATAACATGTTGTTGGCTAACCTAGAGTTAAGTGGTTGAGCCTTATGTCCTTTAAACCCATTCGGCCAAGACCCATTTAAGCCTAACATGCTATGATCTACAAATTACCATGTTATGTTTTAAATGTAGATATAGGTAACATGTGAAAGCTAAGCTAGATTTAAGAAATGAATCTTAGGTTGTCTTGGAACTCTCGGCCAAGGTTTATTTAAAACCCTAAGTGCCCTCCCATGCCATGCTTTATATGTTAAAGAATTAACATGTGGTTAGTTAGACCATATATAAGTTGTTTGGTGTTTAAAACTTTGATAGAACTCCATGATGTTTAGGTCATTCCATGTATATTTGTTCATGATGTTTATGCCTTATGCCATGCTTATATGTGTGTGATGTTGTGATCATGTTATGCTCATTACCTTGTGATTATATGAATGTATGATGTGTTATAAGGAAGGAACATGATGTGCATGAAAAGAAACATGATATGATATGAAGAAGAAATATGTTATGAAAGCCATATGATATATTATGAAGAAGAAATATGTAATGATATGAAGAAGAAAAATATGATATGCCATGATAAGGAACATGATATGTTTATGAAATGAAATATGATATGTTATGATAAGAAGCATGTATGTATTTTACTTTCTGCATGGCTTGTACCATGACCCTAACAAGGTCCAAAGGGATGAGCTCCTAAGATGCCCTAGGCCTACAGACTTAGTACGGGCCTAGGATGGGCTTCTATATTATGATTGCCTCTAGGTCGACGGTCATAATACGGACCTAGTACGGGATGGGCTCCCAAATGCCCTAGGATGACGGTCATAAGTACGGGCCTAGGATGGGCTTCTATGTTATGATGATGGCCCCTAGGTCGACGGACATAGTACGGGCCTAGTAACCTAGTAGGTTCGAGATTAGCTACCTCGGGTCTATTTAGGGATACACGCTATGATGATGATGATGATGTGGTACAATGTCGGGCCCAATATGTTGAGATTTATGTTCAAATGCCTATAATATATGTTTCGAAGAGCTTCCTGCATATACCTTTATCTTATGCCTGCTTATGTTCTACGATGTTATATTCATATTATGCTTGCTTATGTCTATGATGCTATGTTTATGTTATGCATGCTTATGTTCTACGATGTTATATTCATGTTATGCTTGCTTATGTCTATGATGTTATGTTTATGTTATGTCTGCTTATGTCTATGATGTTATATTCATGTTATGCTTGCATATGTCTATGATGCTATGTTTATGTTATGCCTGCTTATGTCTATGATGTTATATTCATGTTATGCTTGCATATGTCTATGATGTTATATTTATGTTTTGTCTGCTTATGTTCTACGATGTTATATTCATGTTATGCTTGCTTATGTCTATGATTCTATGTTTATGTTATGTCTGCTTATGTTCTACGATGTTATATTCATGTTATGCTTGCTTATGTCTATGATGCTATATTTATGTTATGCCTGCTTATGTCTATGATGTTATATTCATGTTATGCTTGTAGGGGATCGGTACGGCCGGCTAGAGGGGGGTGAATAGCCCTCTTACGATGGATGTCGGAATTTACTCGTTCTTCTTGCGTTGCTTGTCTACGATTGTCGTTAGCGCAGCGGAATAACAATAATAATGAAGCTAACAATACACAATCACACAACACAAGATATACGTGGTTCGGAACCGAATGGTTCCTACTCAACGGGCGAGCTCACCGAGCTCTAGTTATGCGCACGACACTAACTATAACACTCCTTCTCGACAACACGTCGGAGGTGGAGAAACCTCTCACAAGAAATTACAATGTAATATAGAAAAACAAGCAAATACATAAATACAATACAAAAGAAAACTTTCAGCCGATTGCTTTGATCGCTTTGCTTGTTGATTGCTTTGATTGGCTCTTGAAGGACTGGAATGCAGCAGCAATTCTCCTCCAATAGCTCCAGAAAGATTGTTGCAAAAACCTCCATCTCGAGCTCCTTTTATAAAAAAGGCCCGATCGTTGCCCCTTGCTTGTCTCACAACGGCCAGATCCATGTCGGACAAGTTCCAACGGATCACCTACCAGTCGACTGATGATGCCCATCACCGATCGTGACCTAGTCGACGCCTGGCCCATGCTCGCGACACTCCCATGATCATTGCCATCACCGATCCATCTGTTCGGCTCACGATGCCATATCCACCATGGCAGTCGACTGACAAGCACAAAACCCTAGCCTTACACCAGTCGAACTCTAGTCGACTTGGATCAGTCGAACCGGCACCTATGCCAGTCGACTGATGTCGGGCAAAACCTCAAACACCAAGTTATTCGAGCATCCGACCATCGGGTAAACCCTCAAATATCAAGTTTGAGCCTCCGACACTCAGTCTTAGCCACTTGGCCAAGTCCACCTTATCCCTCATGGAGTTCCCCGCCAAAGCTCTCTTCCCTCGGCCTACGTCCCTCGGATGCGCCAAGCGCACGACTTCGCAACGCCATCCTTCGCGTCTCATGCCCTAGAAGTATGCTTCCCTTTGGGCTCACTCCATTCGCTCCCCGTCCGGCGGTCCCTCGGATGCAGCAAGCGCACGGCTTCGCAATGCCATCCTTCACCGACTCAAGGACCCCGAGCCTAGTGAACTTACCAGTCCTTAAGACTTCCCATATGCACCAAGCGCACGACTTCGCAATGCATTTCTCACCAAGAACCAAGCGCACGGCTTCGCAATGCTTTGGATTTCCCATGCCAAGCACCAAGCGCACGACTTCGTAATGCTTTGGCCTTTACCATGCCAAGGCTTCCCCCTTGGACTTCCACACCAAGCTCCATGCTTGGATTTTCCATGCCAACCCCATGTTGGACTTTCCCACACCAAGCTCCATGCTTGGATTTTCCATGCCAACACCATGTTGGACTTTCCCATGACAATCCCATGTCATGTGTTTTGTCTATCATCAAAATACCATCAAGGTACTGCTGGGCCAATTGCACCAACAATCTCCCCCTTTTTGATGATTGACAGAACTACTATCTCAAGTCTACTAATTCTCCCATATTGGCAATTCTCATATCCCAATGAGAATTCCAACGAACCCTAATTGGTAACTTGGTAACTTCTCCCCCTTTTTGACATTACATCAAAAAGGTCCTCCCCAAGGGTATGAATGTCTCATATCCCAATGAGATCTTACAATCTCTCCCTTGGAGGAACACATGCCTACAATCTTTCTAGTGATCCCATATCACTCAAAGAGAGGCAACCCAATTTTCCTCCCATGAGGAAATACACATCCATCTTCCCATGATGGATACCTCCCCCTAGAGGCTTGCTCCCCCTTGACCATTGCACTAACAATGTCCTTGGAGAGTCCCTAAGCCAATAGGAACATTAACCAAATTAAAAATAAGGCAAAGTTCAACAATGAACTCTCTTCCACCTTAAAATTGATACTCACCCTCAACCCAACTCCTAATCCATAACCAATGGATTTCCACCCTCTCTAATGCTCTCCCAAGCATATCCTAGGGTTAGAAGTGGTTAGGGGACCAAAACATAGCTGAACATGGGCCTAACAAACAAGATTTACCCGAAATCAACTTGCGATCGTGAAATCGTAAATCAATGTTGCCACCCTCATCGATCGATGCCATCCATGGCGGTCATTGATAATCGATTCTATTGATTAAATCCATAAGTAAATATACATAAGTTTAAAAATTTCATATGCATATTACTTATCCTAAACACTATGGGTGAAAAATATTGAAAAATTATTTTACCCATTAAATTAGGAGATTGATACAAAGTTCAAAATTTTAGAAAAGCTTCAATAATAAGCCTTCTTTGTATCATCCTATTCAATGGTGATAGCTATCACAAGATAGGCTTCACCAAGGTTTTTCAAAATGTTTTCAAAACCTTTATTTTCATTTTCCTGAACATCTCACAAATATCTAGATGTGTAAAACACATTCAAGGCAATTAATCTAGTGAGATGTGGGTTTTTGTTCTTTTAAATTCTCATGCATATTTCTAAGGCAATATTATTTGATTCCCATCAAATCATGCCATAGTCCTTAATTTCATTTTAATTTATGCATCATGATGATTATGGCATAATTATGATATAGATAAAGACATATGCCAAAATCATGATGTCATGGCATGTGAATGAAACTTAAGCATACATGACATACAAACATAAGTCTAAACATTATCATGACATTTTTATAAATAAAAATGAGAATGATGTCATGGCAAGGCAAACAAATCATGGCAAGTAAAGTATACTAAGGTATAGAATACCTAAGTGTTAGAATCAATTTTCCATTTCTAGAGATTAATTCAATTTTGCCTTAATGCCATTCATTTCCTAGTGTGCCAAAAACCCAAAATGGCACACCAATATCTCTAGGACCTAATTGTGCCAATTTAAATCATTTTAAACTTCTCAAGCATATTGGCACATCCTAATGTGTCAACTCATCTATGGTTAGGTTAACTACCCATCCATTTAGGGTTGACACACCCTAACCCATTTAGCGTGAATCGATCACGCTTTTAGGAACCCAATATCTATTTGAGCTCCTTGGGTTAACAAGGTATTCCCTAGGGATAACTTCCCTAGATACCTTCCTAATGACCCTTTTAGGCTTTAAAGTCATAGTCTTTTGGGTCTTTCCTAAGTCAACTCTAGAGGTGACTCCTCCATTGACCTTCTTAGTGGCTACATTTGATTTCTTTGAGGTGTTAGCCACTAAACACATACCATGGCTAGACTTAGGGATGATTTCCCTATTATCCTTGGTTTTCCTAGACCTAGAAATAGTTCCATAATTAAATGGAACATTATGATAAGTCTTCTTGGGCTTAGGTTTGTGACCCAAACCTTCCTTGCCCTTAGACCGTTTGTGAACCTTAGGTCTTGACTTTTGGGTATTTGACCCTAGAATTGAGTTTTCTATGATTCTAAGGGTTTTCTCCATTCTCTCAAGTCTTGATCTCAAGACTTGGTTCTCTAGCTCTAACTTTCCCATTTTTGAACTTTCATTAGGTTTTTGGGAAAACCTCTTCTTCTTAGGCATGTGCCTAGACTTTTTGGGATTAATACCTAAATTTTCTTCTACTCTCCTAATTGACTCCCTAGGCAAGATATTTCGAGAATTATGAGTCCTAGGTTTGTCCTTAGTTATATGAACATGCTTGACACCTAAGCAATAAACCTTATTGTTTCTCTTAGCATGCTTTTCATTGATAATAGCAAGAGAACTAAAATAATTTTTAGCATGCTTTTTGACTTTAGGAATTGAAGGTGCATTAACTAAATGTACCTTAGGGTTAGCTTTAGGAGCTCCCCCTACATGAATTGCACCTTCTTGCCCTTTCTTCCGACCCCTAGGGCATTGGCTTCGATAGTGTCCCTTTTGGTTGCATTTAAAGCACACAATGTGCTCTTTATTCTTGATTTTGGGAACACCGGCATCGTTTGACTTTGGGTTGATTTTTGGTGTCGATGCCTTCTTCTTGGCAAATTTAGGGCATTTACTCTTGTGGTGCCCTTTCTCCCTACACTCAAAGCATATTATGTGATTTTTATTTAAAATAATGACACTTGAGTTACCTAGGGAGGTGGTGGAGGCCTCTTCATGATCTTCACTTCTCCCAGATGTGGATGCTTCTTGTTCTTGCTCCAGGATGGAAGATTGTCTTTCCTCCCCCTCAATGCTAGAGGTGGAGGTCTCCACCAAATCATCAACATCTTCAAATGTTGTGGGTGCTTCTTCTTCGGCATTCTCCTCTACTTGTGCCGATTGGGAATTTTCTTGGAATTTCATTATTTTCTCCCATAATTCCCTTGCATCCCTATAATCACCCAATCGAGATCAAATAGTGTTAGGTAACAAATCACTAATCAACTTGATTACCTTGAAATTTGTCTTGAAGCCTTTGATTTGGTCTTAGGTCCATTTTGACTTCTCAATTGGCCGTTTTCTATAATAATCATAAAATCAAAATCGGTTTCTAGGTATACCTCCATCCGTTTCCTCCACCAAGAAAAATCTCCATCAAATTTCGGTGGATGGATGAAGCCGACCATTTTGTAGTGCTCTCGCGGCGGTTAGTCCTTGAAGAGCGACCTCGGCTCTGATACCACTTGTAGGGGATCGGTACGGCCGGCTAGAGGGGGGTGAATAGCCCTCTTACGATGGATGTCGAAATTTACTCGTTCTTCTTGCGTTGCTTGTCTACGATTGTCATTAGCGCAGCGGAATAACAATAATAATGAAGCTAACAATACACAATCACACAACACAAGATATACGTGGTTCGGAACCGAATGGTTCCTACTCCACGGGCGAGCTCACCGAGCTCTAGTTATGCGCACGACACTAACTATAACACTCCTTCTCGACAACACGTCGGAGGTGGAGAAACCTCTCACAAGCAATTACAATGTAATATAGAAATACAAGCAAATACACAAATACAATACAAAAGAAAACTTTCACCGATTGCTTTGATCGTTTTTCTTGTTGCTTGCTTTGATTGGCTCTTGAAGGACTGGAATGCAGCAGCAATTCCCCTCTAATAGCTCCACAAAGATTGTTGCAAAAATCTCCATCTCGAGCTCCTTTTATAAACTACATCGAGCTATTTTCGCGCCTAGCAGTCGACTGCCAAAAGGCCCCAGTCGACTGCCCCTGTAGCCGTTGTCTCACAACGGCCAGATCCACGTCGGACAAATTCCAACGGATCACCTACCAGTCGACTGATGATGCCCATCGATCGGTGGTGACTAATCGTCGGCCCCGCTCGGAGCACGAACGATGCTCGCGACACTCCCATCGATCATTGCCATCCCTCGGCGATCGGCGCCTAATCCATGGCGGTCGGTGACAAGCACAAAACCCTAGCCTTACACCAGTCGAACTCTAGTCGACTTGGATCAGTCGAACCGACACCTATGCTAGTTGGTGATATCCCTCATGGAGTTCCCCACCAAAGCTCTCTTCCCTCGGCCTACGTCCCTCGGATGCGCCAAGCGCACGGCTTCGCAACGCCATCCTTCGCGTCTCATGCCCTAGAAGTATGCTTCCCTTTGGGCTCACTCCATTCGCTCCCCATCCGGTGGTCCCTCGGATGCACCAAGCGCACAGCTTCGCAATGCCATCCTTCACCGACTCAAGGACCCCGAGCCTAGTGAACTTACCAAGTCCTTAAGACTTCCTATATGCACCAAGCGCACTGCTTCGCAATGCATTTCTCACCAAGCACCAAACGCATGGCTTCGCAATGCTTTGAATTTCCCATGCCAAGCACCAAGTGCACGGCTTCGCAATTCTTTGGCCTTTACTATGCCAAGGCTTCCCCCTTGGACTTCCACACCAAGCTCCATGCTTGGATTTTCCATGCCAACCCCATGTTGGACTTTCCCACACCAAGCTCCATGCTTGGATTTTCCATGCCAACACCATGTTGGACTTTCCCATGACAATCCCATGTCATGAGTTTTGTCTATCATCAAAATACCATCAAAGTACTGCTGGGCCGATTGCACCAACAATGCTTGCTTATGTCTATGATGCTATGTTTATGTTATGTCTGCTTATGTCTATGATGTTATATTCATGTTATGCTTGCTTATGTCTATGATGTTATGTTTATGTTATGCCTGCTTATGTTCTACGATGTTATATTCATGTTATGCTTGCTTATGTCTATTATGCTATGTTTATGTTATGCCTGCTTATGTTCTACGATGTTATATTCAAGTTATGCCTGCTTATATCTTTGTATGTTTACATGTTATGCTTACGTATGGTTTTTGTGAGTAGGACGGGTTCTTACTGAGCCTATGTGCTTATAGTTTATGTTCCCTTGTAATACAGATAAGGGTAAAGGGTGGCTAAACTAAAGGGAGCAGCAGGAGGGGCAAAGTGTTTGTGCTACTGGCATGGTGGAGGAGATCTGTTATGTTCTTTATGCATGTTTTCCCTAAGATGATTTAGTTTATGAATTTGAACTAAGTACTTATGAACTGATGATGCATGCCCTATGTTTAAGAAAAAGTATCTATGAAATAATGATGCATGTTCTTTGTTAAGAAGAAGTATCTATGAAATGACGATGCATGTTTATGTTTAACAGAAAAAAAAAAGTCTAAAGTCTTCCGCTGTAAGAAGTATAGGTAGTCTTCCGCTGTAATGTAATGTATGTATGTACGATCATGTCATGCGCCACCCCTTCGGACCCTTGGAAAGGGCGAGCGTGACAGGTTGGTATCAGAGCAGATCTTCCTTTCCACTACACACACATCAAGCTCCAAATCCTACCGCTCCAAGTAAGAATTTCTATGCCTACTCTATTTTTGTTCATGTATCATAAGAAATGCTTCTAGCTTAAATATGCCTGAAAATATGTATGATACCCATATGCTAGCTTTTAGTTTAACTATGCATAGATAAATTAACGATAATCTTATACTAGCCTTATTCTAATATATGAAGATAAACATGGCTGGAAGACGTAGTAATAGGGTCGATGGGATAGTAATATATGGAAGACGTAGTAATAGAGTCGATGAGATAGTAATATATGGAAGACATAGTAATAGAGTCAATGAGATAGTAATAGATGGAAGACGTAGTAATAGAGTCGATGAGACAGTATTTCGCTCTCCATGGGGAGCTCTAGTACTGTTGGTGAAGAAGAAAGATGGGTCTATGCGAATGTGCATAGACTACCGAGCGCTAAATAATGTGATGATCAAGGATAGGTACCCTTTACCACGGATTGACGACCTCTTCGACTAGTTAAAGGGTGCCACCATCTTCTCTAAGATTGACTTGAGGTCTGGCTATCATCAAGTGAAAGTGAAACTAGATGATATACCAATGACGGCTTTCCGAACAAGATACAGACATTATGAGTTCATAGTTATGCCCTTCGGAGTGACGAACGCACCTGCTATGTTCTTGGATCTGATGAATCGGGTATTCTCGACATTTCTCGATAAATTTGTAATCATTTTCATCGACGATATACTGATATATTCTAGAACCCTAGAAGAGCACGCAGAACACCTGAATATGGTATTACAGATTCTTCGGGAAAAGCAACTGTATGCAAAGTTCTCCAAATGTGAATTCTAGCTCAATCAAGTATCATTTTTGGGTCATGTTATATCCAAGCACGGAGTGATGGTAGACCCAATAAAGATTAAAGCTGTGAGTAACTGGAACCGACCAAAGAACGCCAGCGAGATCAGAAGCTTTCTTGGGCTAGCAAGCTACTACAGGAAATTTGTAGAGAACTTCTCTAGAATTGCAACCCCTATGACAGTCCTCACCAGAAAGAACAAAAAGTATGAATGGACGGACGCCTGCGAGAAGAGTTTCACAGAATTGAAAAAGAGACTGACCAGCGCTCCAATCCTTGCTCTTCTAGACAGTTATGAAGGCTTCGACATGTATAGCGACGCTTCCAAGTTTGGACTCGGAGCTGTACTCATGCAGAACGGCAAGGTCATTGCCTACGCCTCTAGGCAACTCAAAGAACATGAAAGGAATTATCCCACTCACGATCTAGAGTTAGCGGTCGTGGTCTTTGCTCTAAAAACATGGAGGCATTATCTATATGGAGCTCAGTGTATGATTTATACAGACCACCAGAGTCTGAAATATTTCTTCACACAGAAGGACCTGAACATGAGACAACGCAAATGACTCGAGCTCATCAAGGATTATGACTGCGAGATCTTCTATGATCTAGGAAAAGCGAACAAGGTGGCTGATGCACTCAGTCGGAAGTCCTGCGCCGCCTTGATGTCTATATCAGTGTTATCTCGGCCCTTAGAAAAGGAGATTATGCATTACGGGGTTGAAATCATTATCGGACAGCTCTCAACCATGACGATAGCACCGACACTGTTCGACGATATACTGGAAAATCAAACCCGTGACCCGAGTATTCAGAGGATCAAGCAAGAGGTCCTAGAAGGAAAGGATGATGGGTTTCGTATCTCTGATAGTGGAATAATCAATCTCAAGGATCGCTTGTGTATTCCTGATGACCCAGAATTACGACAGAAGATATTTGAGGAAGCTCACGGAACTCCTTATGCGATGCATCCTGGAACCACCAAGATGTACCAAGACCTGAAAAGAAAATTCTGGTGGTTCGGAATGAAAAGAGATGTGGCTCAGTATGTCAGTACCTGCCAGACCTGCCAGAGGATTAAAGCAAAACACCAGAGGCCTGGGGGAACACTCCAGCCGATCCAGATTCCAAAATGGAAATGGGAGGATATTTCTATGGATTTCATCTCAGGATTGCCCAAGACGACAAATGGATATGATGCTATATGGGTAATTGTGGACAGATTGACGAAGTCTGCCCATTTCTTAGTCATCAAGATGACCTATTCGACTGAGCAACTGGCTCAATTATATACTAAGGAAATTATCAGATTACATGGGATTCCTAAGACCATCATTTCTGACAGAGATGGTGCTTTATTTCCCATTTCTGGGAATGTGTTCAGAAGGCCCTTGCGGCTATTGTTCAAGATCGCCTTCCATCCTCGACTCAAGTATTGGAGGATATGTTATGAGCTTGCGCCCTGGATTTCAAAGGGAGCTAGTGCTGATACTTATGCTTGGTAGAATTTGCCTACAACAATAGCTACCAAGCTACTATTGGAATGGTGCCCTACGAGGCTCTATACGGGAGGAAATATAGATCTCCTATATGCTGGTACGAGGGTGGTGAAAAGAAGGGGATGGGACTCCAGACAAACTTCATTGACGACACCACCTGAGCTATACAGAACATCCGCCAAAGAATTGAGACTGCTCAGAGCTGGCAAAAGAGCTACGCAGATATGTGGCGTAGACCATTAGAATTCGAAGTTGGGGATCTGGTATTCCTCATAGTGGCCCCTATGAAGGGAGTGATGAGATTCGAAAGGAACGGTAAGCTGAGTCCACGCTACGTGGGACCATATCCGATATTGAAGAGATTTGGCAAGGTAGCTTACGAGCTAGAGCTTCCTTAAGAGATGTCGTCTATTCACAACGCGTTCCACATTTCGATGCTCAAGAAGTGCATTTCCAGTACGGACCAAGTGATCGAGCCACAAACAATGCAAGTTCAAGAGGACCTGAGTTATGAAAGTCGGCCTATCCAGATATTATACCGAGAAGTCAAGAGGCTAAGGAATAAAGAGATGCCCTTAGTAAAGGTCCTGTGGCAAAATCAATGGTACGAATAAGCTACCTGGGAACGCGAGGAGGACATGAAACAGAAGTACCTGGAATTGTTCTAAGTTTCGAGGACGAAACTTTTAAAAGGTATGAAGGATTGTAACACCCATAAAATTCCTAGAAATTTTACAAGAATTTTTGCATGATTATAATGGGCTTTATGTGGGCTCTTTCAACAATAAAAGAAAAGGAGCCAAAAAGGGATGCAAGGCCTAGGAAATGAACCCCAAACCTCTAGTAGATAGATAAGCCCTAAGGATACATCCAATAACCAGAAGCCCAGCAGGGTTGTACTATTAGAGGAATATGGGAAATTATAGTTAGGGGTAAGAGAGACTAAGGGACACTTCGAGTGAATAAATAGGGGGAATGAGGAGACATGAGAAACCAAATTGTTTTTCTCTCCTTCTCATCTTCTTCCTCACCGAACCCTAAGCTCCCCTTTTCATCTTTTTCCGAGAACTATCCAAGAAAGAAAAACGCTAGGTTTGGCTTCCCTTAGGTTATCTTCCAACTAAAATCAAAGCGAAGGATGTAAGTATCCCCCTCACCTGCATACAAGTAGTTTTCGATTGATGTTATTGTGTCAATCCCCTTTAAAACCATTCGGCCAAGACCTTTGTGTTGGATCGATTTGAGCGCTAGAGGGGGGGGGGTGAATAGCGCTAAGAAAAAACTTTTCGTAATCATTCGAATTGGCACGAGTAAACGCAGCGGAAAGATAGCAATAAATAAATAAAAACACGAGGGGTTTTTACTTGGTTCGTAGCCTACGGCTACTACTCCAAGGCCCTAATGGTCCTTGACCACGCACGGAGGGCAAATATTAACCGAACTCCTTCTCGATAGAGATAGGAGTTAAGCGAATACAAAAACTCAATAAAGATTCAAGGTAGAGGGACACTCCCCCTCTCCTTGATATGATTTAAAGCTTGAAAATAAAGACAACTTATACAAAATTAAAGATTATACCGACGACTTCAAGGATTGGAGGTTGAAGCTTTAGTCGTCGTCTCGGCAGCGCTTCGTCGTAGGGATGTCGGAGTCGGTTGGAAGCTTTTGAATTGATCAAAAACCCTAGGTTTGGCCCTCCTTTTATAGCCTTTAAGCCCCTCAACGAATGGGTCTTCAACCAATCACAAATGGGCACAAAACTCCTTGAAAAATGGTGATAAACCTTGACTCCTCGAGGCTGATTTTTGACCACCGGTTGAACTGGCCCTGCAGTTGAATCTGGCCGGTTGAAGGCCCGATTTTGACTAAAAAGGAGTTTAGCTCAAAATACAAGTGAATTCGACGGGTTACTTGCCGTCTGATCTCAACATAGACCTTCCATGGGAAGTCTTGGGTTGATCGTCGCCAAGGACGCCCCGCATAAAGGACACGACCTCACTTACGCTTGCACACGAGCTTACCTCGATACTTACTTGTCGCTTTTGCTTCCGCCTTCCACTGATTCCTTGGCTCCTCCGGCAACTCGAGTGTCGCCCGACCACCGCGGCTTCCTCCGGGTGTCGCTAGCCTTCAGCTCCAGCATTGAGACTTTTCTGCACACTTGATTTAGCTCGTGAGATAACAATATAAGCTTAACTTTATATCATTTGCTATAATCAAAACATAGGTTCGACTTAGGTGCCCACTACACCAACAATCTCCCCCTTTTTGATTTATGGCAAACCCACATACAAAGTTAAGCAAGCATGAAGAATAATAATGTGCATGAGAGAAAAAAAATGAAGATCAAGTTGGAGTAGTAAGGATTTTCTTCAAGTACTCCCTTGAGGAAACCTCCCTTGACCGAGGGTGAGTCTTTGAAGAAAGACCTTAATCCTCCCCTTGAGGTTGCTTTAAGTAATTAACATTACTTAAAATTAGCTTTAGTAAAACGTTTTAAAATTAGCTTTAGTAAAACGTTTTAGTTAAGCCCTTTCTCCCCCTTAAGTAAAACACTAACGACATAAATAAGTTAAGAATTCTCTTAACTTGGCCTTTTGTCAAAAGTTAAATAAGTTCTCAAAACCTAAAGTTAACTTTTGGTTTAAACATGAAGTAAGAGTTAAGTTATCAAAAAATTTGAAAAAATTTGACCCCTTAACTTTGGCCTTTTTCTCCCCCTTTTGCCGTATATCGAAAAGAGTAAGGGGTGTGTGGAAATCAAAATAATTGCTAAATTTAAAGTCCAAGCATGTTCCACATTTTTTATTAAAATTGTATATTGAAAATAAGCTCATCTATGAAATGTTCGACTCATATTTGGCTTGATTGATATGAAGGATCAACTAGTCCTGGTCGGAGTCGGTTAGTATGTATGATTAAACTCCATGGTTCATAGCGATGCACTAGCTCTACATCTGGAACCAGGAGTAAGGTCCTAACATCTCACGCCCATCTACGTGGCTAAGTACACAAACACATTAGTCCTATGTGTTGTGAGATGTATTGGCTCCTTAAATCTATAGGTGCATGATATCTAAGGTATGACCTATGCTAGTTTCATGAAAAAGTAAGAAATAGTAGTAATATAATTTGCAAAACCTATTCTATTACGCACATGCCTAATTTTTGTCTCAAGAGACTAAATTCGGCTTCGGGTAGTGGTTTAGTAAATATGTCTGCTAGGTTAGACTTCGAGTCAACATATTCGAGTTGTATGGAGCCGTTGGCTACATGTTCTCGAATGAAATGGTGTTTTACCTCTATATGCTTTGTTCTTGAATGGCATATAGGGTTCTTAGTTAGATTTATCGAACTTATGTTGTCTACAAAAATTTTAGTTTTGGTGAAGTCCAACCTAAAGTCTCGGAGAGTGTGCTTCATCCAAAGAAGCTGAGTTACACACTCACCCATCGCAACGTATTCGGCTTCGGTGGTAGATAAGGCAACACAATGTTGCTTCCTACTGCACCAACTCACTAGACTTGAGTCGAGTAGTTGACAACAACCACTCGTGCTCTTTCTATCGAGTTTACTACCGGCATAATCCGAATCGGAGTAGCCGATTAGTTCGAACTCCTAGATTAGGATCTCCTATCACTTGATCGATAGGGTGGTTAGTCTGAATCCTAGATTGGGTTGGGTTTGTGTCACCTAATGCTTGATCAATGGGGTGACTTGGTTGAACACTAGTTTGACTCGGATCACTTGTCACTTGGTCGACAAGAGAAGTTGGTTGATGTGGATTAGACTCGATCTCAGGGTCAGAGTTAGGTCTAGTATGAGTAGGCTCGCTAATTGGGGTTGTCGGGGGTTTTGTAGGTTCGTGTCCTTCATCAAATACTACATTGATAGTCTCCTCGACTCTAAGGGTGTCGTGGTTATATACTCTATAAGCTCGGCTTGTAGTCGAGTATCCTAGAAATATTCCGGTCGTGGTTTTGGATGTAAATTTCCCTAGGTAATCCTTAGTGTTTAGAATATGTACCTTACACCCAAATACCCTAAAGTACTTGATGTTAGGTATTTTATCGTGATAAATCTCATACGAGGTCTTAAGGTGCCTCTTTACCATAAGGATCCTATTCTGGACATAGCAAGTCGTGCTAACGGCTTCTGCCCAAAACCTATCAGGTAGGTTATATTCGTTTAACATGGTCCTAGCGGCTTCTTGTAGAGTTCGATTTTTCCGCTCCACTAGGCCATTTTGTTGAGGGGTCCTAGGGCAAGAGAATTCATGGTGGTATCCGTTTAGGTTACAGAAGTCGGTGAACCTTTGATTTTCGAATTCACCACCATGATCGCTTCTAAGTCTTTTCACCTTAAGGTCTTTTTGATTCTCGATTAATTTGAATAGATTGATTAATTGATCTAGGGTATCATTTTTATGTTTGATGAACCTAACCCAGGTAAACCTGGAGTAGTCGTCAATTATGACTAAGCAATATTGACTTTTATTGAGTGACTTGGCTCCATGTGAATCGAATAGATCCATATGCAGGAGCTCAAGTACACTTGAGGTTCGTTCTTGGTTAGTTAACTTGTGTTGTGTCCTAGGTTGTTTTCCTTGTTGACAAGCATTACAGATTTTATTAACCAAGTTGTTGAGGTTGGGTAAACCTCTGACTAAGCCACTCTGACTCATCTTGTGGGCCGAGTCTTGGGTCTGCAGTGAAAGGTCGTCGGTGCCACAACCATGATTCCTCTTCTGTGTCATAAGACATTTGGTGAGGATTTGATTAAGTTCATTGTATAAATGTTATTTGTCCTAGTTCCTTTGAGTATTGTTTTCATTTGTTTCATTTGTTTTAATTACACATTCATTTTCTAAAAATACGACCTTATAGTTATTGTCACACAATTGGCTTACGCTAAGCAGGTTATATTCAAAATTCTCTACAAGTAATACATTTTTAATAACAAAATTCGAGTTAAGCTCGATATCACCTGATCCGATGATTTTGAGCTTGCCGTTATTCCCAAAGGCTACCGATCCTTGTCGTTTGAATCGAAGCTTTGTGAATTTGAGTTGATCCCCGGTCATGTGTCGAGCAACCATCGTCCAACATCCATTGATCCTACACACAAGGTGGTTGGATTGGATGTTAGATTTTATTTTTAAATTGGTTGTAAGTTGTTAAACCTAGGTCATCTCACCCGAGTCTATATGATCAAGCATGTTATACTTATGTGTTTTTTGTGAGATGACTCCCAATTAAATTTATTAAGTGGATTTAGGTTTAAGTGATTTTATGTTGAGATGATTTTCAATTAAATTGATTAAGTGGATTTAGGTTCAAGTAATTAGGATTTAGGTTCAAGTAATTTTATATTGAGATGATTTTCAATTAAGTTGATTAAGTGGATTTAGGTTCAAGTAATTTTATGTTGAGATGATTTTCAATTAAGTTTGATTAAGTGAATTTAGGTTCAAGTTAGATTTGGATTTAACCCAAGGCTTGTCAAGTTTACCTTTTCAAGATCATGGCTTCCAGGTCGTGGCGAGGCACAGGGGCCTTCTTTTATCGGATCATCGACCACTTCCTTAGACAAAGCCATGTTCAAGAAAATGATGACTTGACTCACCTAAGACTATTTCCTAGTCTAACTAGTTATTTTTGAAAAGAGGCTCCCCGAGGCTCAATCTTTTCGAAGGATTTTAGTTGGTTATTTGAAAAGAGGCTCCCCGAGGCTCAATCTTTTCGAAGGATTTTTTAGTTGGTTATTTGTGTATTCCAAGTGAGTTAAAAAAACAACAAAAAAAAACTAAGCATGCAATTTCTAAGTTAAAGCACAAACATGTTTTGTACTGGCTCCCCCTAGACGGTTGAATCGGTTCGGTCTATCCACATAGTGGATTTGGTCCTTGGGAACCCAGTACGAGTTAGATCCTAGAGTTGAAATCAAAGTGGTCTTAGGGACCCATGCTTGGACACATTTTTTATGTCTACTTACGATTGACATATACGACTTATTGGTCGTGTTTGAGCTAAACCCTAGTCCGGCCTTGTTGTACACGGCCCTTTGCGATCCAAGTAGGAGGTCAAGTCCTTTGGATCCCAAAGTAAACCTTTCCAACGTATTCCTAAGATCTTCGACTTGACTTTTCAAGAGTGAGTTCTCAACTTCGAGTTTTTCAACCCGAGTTGAATCCTTCTCTTGAACTCGACTAGTCGAAGAGGTTAGGGAGACCTCGTGTTTGAGGAGTTTAACTTCCTCAACCAGGGTCTCGACCTTGGACTCGGACTTAGCTAACTTCCTAGACAAAAACCTAACCGTATTATGTAAAGTATTAAATAAAGTACGACTCACCTTAAGGGTATCTTTTGAACCGGATGCGTATCCGTGGCTTGACTTGAAGGTTGCCGTGGTAGTCCGAATCATCCTCCGGTTCTGACTCAAGTTCGGGTTCGGTCTCCATGTCTGACTCAATTGATTTCGCCATGAAGACGTGGTCTTCGTCTTCTTCGGATGACGCTTCTTCCCATGTCGCATTGAGGGCCTTCTTGTGCTTAGGTCCTTGGTGGTTGAGCTTGGGGCACTCGGACTTGATATGTCCAAACCTGTTACACTCATAACACCTAATATTAGAACTTTTAGGTTTACCTTGGTTGGGTCGAGTCGTGGTTCGCTTTCGTCCCTTGGCTATTCTTAGAGCTAGGTTCATTAGTTAGGCAGTCAATTCCGGGTCAACTTCTTCTTCGGACTCGTCTTCCTCCTCGGTTGGTGGTGGCTTGCTTGCGATTTTCTTCTTCTTTGATCCTGCAAATAAAGCTATACCCCTCTCGGGTTCCGAGTTGGATTGTTCATGTAATTCGAAATCGGAAAAGAGTTCATCTAACCTAATTTTAGAAAGATCCTTGGAGACCTTGTAGGCATCGACCATGGATGCCCACAAGGTAGTCCTCGGAAAAGAGTTTAGAACATACCTTATAAGGTCGCGGTTTTCGACCTTTTGCCCGATTGCGTGTAAGTTGTTGACGATGTCCTGGACACTGGAGTGGAGTTGCGTAGAGTATTCGTGTTCCTGCATTTTTAGTGTGTACAATTTATTGAATAACAAATCACGCTTACATACCTTGGCTTGATCCGATCCTTCGTGTAACTCGATTAGTTTAGTCCAAAGATCCTTTGCGCTTATGAAGGGGCCGACGCGATTTAACTCCTCCTTGGATAGGCCGCATTGGAGGATTTGTGTTGCCTTGGCGTCGGCTTCGACTTGTCGTTTTGTTGCAATGGTCCATTGATCATAATCCAAGGAGTCACCCACTTCATTAGTCGGAAGTGTGAAACCCGTTTGGATTATGATCCACATCTCGAGTTGGGTTTTGAGAAAGCATTCCATCCGACCCTTCCAATAACGGAAGTCATCTCCGTTATAAAACGGAGGTCGGACGGTGCTAAAACCCTCGAGATGGGCCATTGAAACAAAAAGACAAAAAGAGACGAAGACCGAAAAGCTAGCAAAGACAAAAACTCAAAAACAAGTACCAAGACTCGCGTCTTGGATTAGTAGTGCGGGAGAGAATTTAACAAACAAAATAAATAGAAATAAACAGAATTAAAAGAAAATAAATCTGTAAAAAAAAACTAGATTGGTGGTTTCACCAAATCTTAGCAACCCCCGGCTCTGATACCAATTGTTGGATCGATTTGAGCGCTAGAGGGGGGGTGAATAGCGCTAAGAAAAAACTTTTCGTAATCGTTCGAATTGGCAGTAAGCAGCGGAAAGATAGCAATAAATAAATAAAAACACGAGGGTTTTACTTGGTTAGTAGCCTCGGCTACTACTCCAACGCCCTAATGGTCCTTGACCACGGAGGGCAAATATTAAGCGAACTCCTTCTCGATAGAGATAGGAGTTATCGAATACAAAACTCAATAAAGATTCAAGGTAGAGGACACTCCCCTCTCCTTGATATGATTTAAAGCTTGAAAATAAAGACAACTTATACAAAATTAAAGATTATACCGACGACTTCAAGGATTGGAGGTTGAAGCTTTAGTCGTCGTCTCGGCAGCGCTTCGTCGTAGGGATGTCGGAGAGTCAGAGCGTATCGGAAGCACTTGGAAGCTTTTGAATTGATCAAAAACCCTAGGTTTGGCCCTCCTTTTATAGCCTTTAAGCCCCTCAACGAATGGGTCTTCAACCAATCACAAATGGGTACAAAACTCCTTGAAAAATGGTGATAAAGCTTGACTCCTCGAGGCTGATTTTTGACCACCGGTTGCACTGGCCGGTTGAATCGCGCCAGTTGAACTGGCCGCCGGAAAAGGAGTTTAGCTCAAAATACAAGTGAATTCGACGGCCACTTGCCGTCCGATCTCAACATAGACCTTCCATGGGAAGTCTTGGGTTGGATCGTCGCCTAAGGACGTCCCCGTACAAAGGACACGACCTCACTTACGCTTGCACACACGAGCTTACCTCGATACTTACTTGTCGCTTTTGCTTCCGGCCTTCCACTCGATTCCTTCGGCTCCCTCCGAAGTAACTCGAGTGTCGCCCGACCACCGCGGCTTCCTCCGGGTGTCGCTAGCCTTCAGCTCCAGCATTGAGACTTTTCTGCACACTTGATTTAGCTCGTGAGATAACAATATAAGATTAACTTTGTATCGTTTGCTATAATCAAAACATAGGTTCGACTTAGGTGCCCACTGCACCAACACTTTGTTTGTGTTTTCCATGAAGATCCATGCCATATCTTGTATGAACATGATAAAGTTAGGATGTTAGATGGATTAGGTTAAGTGTTTGACCTTAAAACCCCCAAGGAAATTTCGGCCAAGACCAATATTTGTGCTCTCCATGAAAATCCATGCTAAAACTTGTGTTAATAAGAAGATGATAGATGTCTAGATGAGTTTGGTTAAGTGGTTGATCCTCAACCTCCTCTAAAACTCTCGGCCAAGTCCATCTAGACCCCTAAGGTGATTTTCTATGTCATGTTTTAGATGAGCTTATGCTATGTTTTGATGCTAGATGAAGATAACATGTTCTATGCTAGGGTTTAAATGAGTTCATGCCATGTTTGATGTTAGAAGAAGATAACATGTTCTATACTATGTTATAGATAAGTTCATGCTATGTTTTGATGGTAGATGAAGATAACATGTTGTTGGCTAACCTAGATTTAAGTGTTGATCCTTAAAGTCCTTTTAAACCATTCGGCCAAGACCCCCTATGGGTGTTTCTATGGCATGTTTAGATAAGTTCATGATAACTTTTGATGTTAGATGAAGATAACATGTTGTTGGCTAACCTAGAGTTAAGTGGTTGAGCCTTATGTTCTTTAAACCCATTCGGCCAAGACCCATTTAAGCCTAACATGCTATGATCTATAAATTACCATGTTATGTTTTGAATGTAGATATAGGTAACATGTGAAAGCTAAGATAGATTTAAGAAATGGATCTTAGGTTGTCTTGGAACTCTCGGCCAAGGATTATTTAAAACCCTAAGTGCCCTCCCATGCCATGCTTTATATGTTAAAAATTAACATGTGGTTAGTTAGACCATATATAAGTTGTTTGGTGTTTAAAACTTTGATAGAACTCCATGATGTTTAGGTCATTCCATGTATACTTGTTCATGATGTTTATGCCTTATGCCATGCTTATATGTGTGTGATGTTGTGATGATGTTATGCTCATTACCTTGTGATTATATGAACGTATGATGTTTTATAAGAAAGGAACATGATGTGCATGAAAAGATACATGATATGATATGAATAAGAAATATGTTATGAAAGCCATATGAAATGTTATGATATGAAGAATAAAAATATGATATGCCATGATAAGGAACATGATATGTTTATGAAATGAAATATGATATGTTATGATAAGAAGCAAGTATGTATTTTACTTTCTGCATGGCTTGTACCAGGACCCTAACAAGGTCCAAAGGGATGGGCTCCTAAGATGCCCTAGGCCGACGGATTTAGTACGAGCCTAGGATGGGCTTCTATGTTATGATTGCCCCTAGGTCGACGGTCATAGTACGGACCTAGTACGGGATGGGCTCCCAGTTGCCCTAGGCTGACGGTCATAAGTACGGGCCTAGGATGAGCTTATATGTTATGATGATGGCCCCTAGGTCGACGGACATAGTATGGGCCTAGTAACCTAGTAGGTTCTAGATTAGCTACCTCGGGTCTATTTAGGGATGTGCGCTATGATGATGATGATGTGGTACAATGACAGGTCCAATATGTTGAGATTTATGTTCAAATACCTATAATATATGTTTCGAAGAGCATCCTGCATATACCTTTATGTTATGTCTGCTTATGTTCTGTAGGATATTTGATGCTGCTAGAGGGGGGGGTGAATAGCGTTGAATTCGTTCGTAGTTAGAATTCGATCGTGATTGTCTCTACAATTTCGTTAGTACGCAGCGGAAATAGAAATAATACAATAACGAAATATGACAAACACAACAAGAACATGAGTATGTAACATGGTTCGGAACCGCATGGTTCCTACTCCACGGATCGAGCTCTACGAGCTCTAGTGATGCACACGCAACCACTAATAAACACTCCTTCTCGGAACAATCCAGAGGCGGAGAAACCTCGTACAAGATGATTACAACAATAATCAAATAGATACAAGCAAATACGATAATGAAATACAAATGCAAGTAAAGGAAAACACTTTACAATAGCTTTTGATTGCTTGATCTTTGATTGCCTTGAACTAGCTTTGAAGGACTGGAAAGCACCAACTTTCCCCTTCAATTTCACCTAAGAAAATCGCTACCTTTTCCTCCATCACGAGCTCCTTTTATAGTTTCAACCTGTGCTGGAAAAGGTAGATCAGTCGACTGCTCGGGACCATCAGTCGACTGATCACACTGTTGCTGTGAGACAACGGTGTAATCAACGCTGGAAAAATCCAATGGCTAGGAAATCAGTCGACTGATCATACACATCAGTCGACTGATGAAGCATCACTCGACTTCTTGTCCCAGCGGTCGAGTTAGACTCCATTCTGTGCCCTAAAATTTGAGCATCAGTCGACTGATCACACGATCAGTCGACTGCTAGTCCAATCAGTCGACTTCCCACCTATGGCAGTCGACTGCTAGGGCAATTCCCATAGTCAAACCCTAGTTGACTATGCCAGTCGACTGCCACATGGCATCAGTCGACTGACACATCTCAAACATGAGGTTTTAACCCAAGTATGGTGTCCCCATTCTTGCTAGACCACCCTTAGCCTAGACCTAAGCCTTCTTGCCACCTCCATCAGCCTCACGCCTCTCGGATCCCTCCAAGTCATCCATGACTTATTCATCCATCGCGCTAGCCTTCAGGTGCTTCCATCAACTATGTCATGCTAAGGTGTCTACACCGCCAAGGCACATTGGACTTACGCCGCCATGACTCCGCTATGACTTTACGCCGCCAATATCAAACCCCTTGGACTTCTCATGCCAAGACCCATGCTTGGACTTTCCCAAATGCCAAGTGCCCCACATGGACTTTCCATGCCAAGTACCCATGACTTGGACTTTACCTTGCCAAGACCCATGCTTGGACTTCCCAAAATGCCAAGTGTGTTGGGTTTTCGGCACCGCGACGTGTGTGTGTTCGATCATGTTTCGTAAACATGAGCACAGAGGAAGCAATTAAAAAAAATAAATCTATATTTATTACAACACACACAACACACGCATGCATATTACAACAAGTGTAGACATAACCGTAAATTAAAATTTGCAATAAAAGAAAATTATCTATGTTATACCTTTCGTATGACGTGTAGCGGGAACGGCATCAACCGGAACGATCCTCGCTAGAATCGTCTCTATCCGTATCCACGCCGAGTTCCTCGGGATGACTTCGCTAAGCCACGAGCTTCGTCTTTGTACGGGTTACTAGCCTCGTGTTGAAGATGACGTGATCGAGAGATGATCACGATCCGAATCCAAATTCGGATCCTAATACGAGTTCTAAAAACTCGCTTCTCCGGAGAGGTATTCGTCAACCAATTGACGAATCCTTCGTCCTCCACCTCAGAGGATTACCGGAGATCGAATCCCTGGTAAGTTAGCTGCTGTCGGAGCTCTAACCGTCGTCCAAATGACTCTCCGACGAGAGGAGAACAAGCTGTCCAGAAAACTGGACAGCTTTGGTGGAGGTGATAGGCGCCGGCCAACCAAGGGAGATAGAGCTAACCTTGATGCCAAACTTGAAGGAGATCACCGGAGCACTAACCAGCAGCAGCTCGACGCTGGCGAGGGGGAAGGAAGCAGACTTCTGGACGCCGGATGGAGCCTCAAGGTGGGCGGCGGCAAGGAGGAGGAGAGTTAGCTCCGAATTTCTCCAAGGAGAGGTGGGCGGCAACTTAGGGTTGTGGATTATGGCTTAAACCATCCCTTAAGCCCTCTTTTATAGAGAACTAATTCTCTTAATGGTTATTGGATCATAACCATTAGGCTCGTTAACCCGCTCCATTAAGATAAGTTAAAATAAAC
The DNA here is from genome assembly GCA_025175895.1 of Wurfbainia villosa. Classification (NCBI taxonomy): domain Eukaryota; kingdom Viridiplantae; phylum Streptophyta; class Magnoliopsida; order Zingiberales; family Zingiberaceae; genus Wurfbainia; species Wurfbainia villosa. The sequence goes on along the minus strand of CM045994.1, from coordinate 68,821,322 downwards.
CAAACCATGATGGTTTATTTTAAGTTAAAACGAACCGAACCAACTTTTGGTTCATTCGTTTAAAATAAACCAAACCCTTTGGTTTATTCTCCTCCATTGGATTAGAACCAAACCATTTTGGTTCATTCATTACGTCTTCATAAGACTCGGCCCATCCACGCTTCCATTGCGACTGAAATGATTTCATGCTCGCTTTTTGTTTGGTCCAACCAAACCTAGTTTCTCTCGGTCTGAGAATCCCATTCTCAAGCTCGTTTTAAATCCTTCGGATTACGCTCGTTGTGCGTGTGACCAAATAGGTTCTCAGTTTATGTTGGCCGTCTATAATTAACCATTAATTATAGAACGATCATGAGTGGCACCTAGTAGTACATCATGATCCCCAATTAACCGAAAAGATCAACCGTTGATCCAGAACTATTTCTGGAACCCTTCAGCAGCTCGAATGAGTCGTGCCCCATTCCCTTCACTCATCTTATACCCACTTGGTTCAGGACATGGTCTATTGTGTCAGTCCCCACTAGGCTGACTACATCACACCTAGCCCAAGTATCATTTCCTCGTCCTACGGATTCTAGTTACTCCACATGTATCGAAGATTACCTTACTCTAAACATGTAATGCTTTGGCCAAAGACTTTAGTAACAATCCGACGAGAGGCCATGGGTATACCTCTCCTCGCAAGGAGTGGTGAATCCTTTATAGGCTATTCAAACACCTTCGATCACTTCGACTTATACCCAATCATCCCGGGTCGACATCTCCTTAGAGATGCTTGCTTAAGATGTCAAAGCATAAGTCTCTATGATCAAGATGACTTGAATACCGCAAGTCAAAGGAACATCGCACTTAAGCCACAGTAAGAACTTCATTGACATATCTATATATGCAGAGAACCATATGAAGTCTGACGGCTGGTCACTCCAATGAACTAGTTACCATAACTAGCATCCACGATTAACTCCGGACATCACTATGTCTCCAGCCAGTGAGAATCAGCTGCTTGGATACACCAAGGAGTATACCTCGTGCTAGTCTCGACAGAATTGATGGTGTCCAAATCCATCAATTCATCGACTAGGGATAATTCCGATACATCACAATTACACATGTAGAGATACTCACTAGTTGTGATCCAATCACAAATTCTCTCATGCTGTGAATCGTATCGTGGACATTCAGTAAATGAGTTTAAGATCCAATCAAATACATTAAACATGTATACTCAAATAGTGAATCTTCATTTATCATATAAATGGTTCATACATAAGGCGATTGCCTTAGGACATCTCTCATATATTACTAACAGACTCCCACTTGGCCTAATGCCAATCGCTACGGTATCCGATACCATAAGCTCTAACATGACCCTCAAACTTACTTTGAGGTAATGCTTTAGTCAAAGGATCCGCTAAGTTCCTTTCGGTAGAATTTTCTCGATTTGTATTTCGTTCCCTCGATGATCTCTCTGATAAGATGATAGCGGCGAAGCACATGTTTGGATCATTGATGAGACCACATCAAGTTCAGAGATGAACTTCTTGATCCAAACCGCTTCCTTTGCTGCTTCCAAAGCTGCAATGTATTCTGCCTTAGTGGCAGAATCCGCTATAGTGTCAAGCTTGGAACCTTTCCAACTTATTGCGCCTCCATTCTAGGTGAATACATACCCAGACTGAGACATGGAATCATCCTTGTCTGTCTGGAGCTGGCATCCGTATACCCACGTATCACCATGTACCCTTCTCCATATATTAGGAACACATCCTTAGTTCTTCTCAAGTACTTAAGGATCGTCTTAACATCCGCCCAATGATCCATTCCTGGATCGGACTGGTATCTGCTCGTGACACTCAGAGCATACGATACATCGGGCCTCGTACATAACATAGCATACATGATAGATCCTATTGCGGATGCATAGGGAATCTTACTCATGCAAATCCTCTCGTCTTTTGTGCGTGGACACAAAGACTTCGAAAGGTGTACCCCATGCCTGATGGGTAGGAAACCTTTCTTGGATTCCGACATGCTAAACCTCTTTGCTTTTCGGTCTATATATGTAGCTATCGAAGACCAAGCAACGTTTGATCTATCTCTATAGATCTTAATCCGAGGATGTAGGTTGCTTCTCCCGAGTCTTTCATGGAGAATGTCTTGGATAACCAAACCTTCAATTGTAAGATTGAAACATCATTTCCTATAAGTAGTATGTCATCGACATACAATACTAGGAATCATTGCCTCCCACTAACCTTCTTGTACACACAAGGTTAAATGCGGATTTTGTGAGAAATCAAACTTTTTGATTGTCTCATCAAAACGGATATTCCAGCTCCTGGATGCTTGCTTCAATCCATAAATGGACCGTCGCAATTTGCATACCTTGGTTTTATCAACCAATGTGAAACCCTCAGGCTGTATCATATACACGTCCTCGAGCAAGTTTCCATTAAGGAAAGCTGTTTTCACATCCATCTGCCATATCTCATAATCATAATGAGCCGCTATGGCGGGAGCATCGAATGGATTTAAGCATAGCTACGGTGAATAGGTTTCGTCATAATCAACACCTTGTTTTTGGCGATATCCTTTCCACTAATCTAGCTTTATAGGTAATCACATTACCATCCATGTCGGTTTTCTTCTTGAAAACCCACTTGCACCCTATAGGCTTTATCCTTTCAGGTGGGTCAACCAAGTTCCAAACTTGGTTTTCATACATGGAATCCATTTCCGACTTCATGGCACCAAGCCACTTATCCCTTTCTGAACTTGTCAGCACTTCTTCATAACTGGTAGGCTCCTCATCATCAATGAGTAACACGTCGTTCGATTCGCTTACGAGAAATCCATATCTCTCAGGAATATTGCGTGTTCTACCAGATCAACGAAGATGTGGTGTTACAATAGGTCCATCCGATTGCTCATCACTATGAGTTGTCGGCTGTTGTGCTTCACCAGGTATCTCATCAATGTCTATTTGAGTCTCTCGAGCCTCCTCAAGCTCGACGACACTCCCACTGTTTTCTTGCAAGAGAAACTCTTTCTCTAGAAACACAGCATGCCTTGAAACAAACACCTTTTGTTCCACAGGATGATAGAATTGGTAACCCCTTGTTTCCTTAGGGTATCCAATAAATAGACATTTATCAGACTTAGCATCCAATTTGTCTGATACTGTCCGCTTCACATAAGCAGGACAACCCCATATCTTTAAGTAAGATACATGAGGTTTCTTACTATTCCATATCTCATATGGAGTAGTAGAGACTACCTTGGTAGGCATTCTGTTTAACAAGTAAACAGCTGTCTGAAGTGCATAGCCCCAAAAGGACTTGGGAAGATTCATCATTGACCTGACCATGTCCAACAAGGTCCGGTTACGCCTCTCAGATACACCATTAAGTTGTGGTGTATACGGCGGAGTCCATTGAGACAATATACCATTGTCCCTCAGATAATCTAGAAATTCTTGACTCAAGTATTCACCACCTCGATCCGATCGAAGTATTTTAATACTCTTGCCAAGTTGTTTCTCTACTTCATTTCTGAATTCTTTGAACCTTTCAAAGGTTTCAGACTTGTGTTTCATCAAGAACACATACCCAAACCGTGAGTGATCATCAGTGAAGGTAATGAAGTAGCTATAGCCTCCTAATGCTTGAGTTGACATAGGTCCACATACATCAGTATGTATTAGACCTAGTAACTCTCCCACTCGTTCACCTTTTCCAGTAAAAGGTAACTTAGTCATCTTTCCTTTTAAGCATGATTCGCATGTATCGTATGAATCCAATTCAAACGATTCCAGAATTCCACATCGGTGTAATTCGGACATGCGTTTCTTGCTTATATGGCCAAGACGACAATGCCACATATAGGAGTCTATTTTATTATCCTTTCGAGCACGCGTGTTGCTCACTTCGATAATGAAAATGTCACTGGATACGTCCAACGTATAAATGCCATTACTCAAGGTTCCAGTTCCATAAAGTACGCCATTTAAAGTTATATAACAACAATTGTTACTAAACGTCAAATGGAAACCATTTCTATTTAAACAGGAAATAGAAACAATGTTTTTTATTAGATAAGGAACACAAAAGCAATTGTCCAGTTCTAAGACAAGTCCTGCAGGGAGTTTCAACAAATACGTTCCGTTGGCGAGTGCAACAACCTTTGCTCCATTCCCAACACGTAAATTTGACTCTCCCTTGACGAGTCTTCTTCTATTCCTTAGCCCATGTATGTCATTACATATATGTGAGCCACACCCAGTATCCAATACCCAAGTGTCTGAGGAAATAGAATGACAATCAATAACGAAGATATCTGAAGAAGATGGGGCATCCGATGCCTTATTCTACTTCACGGACTCAAGATAATTTTTGCACTTTCTTCGCCAATGGCTCTCCTTGCCATAATGATGGCAAGTTTCCTTTTGTGCTAGTTCTACCTTCTTAGCCTTTTTTTCTTCTTCCCCTTCTGCTGTTCCTCTGACTCCCTCTTAGAACCTTTCTTCGAGGAATCAACTAACAACACCGTCCCCTGCTCATGCTTCTCAGAAGGCTCCACAGTCTTCAGCATGTTGAGCAGTACCACAGATGAACTTTCTTACATCTCAGAGGTGAAGAGGAGCTTGAAGACTTCAAACCTTTCGAATCTCACTTGCTCATCAACCAACTCATAAAGATGAAGGACTACAATATAAGCATCCATATGCTCATGCTGCTTTCGTAGCTTGGGTTCCATCATGGCTAGCATGATGCAACTCATTTGTTCAGAATCACTCACATGTTTCTGATAGGCCAACAATTGGTCCAGAGTTGCATCGTCACTAGGACAGGTGGGAAGAGGCGCTTCGAGGACATTTGCAAGCTTTTCAACCTTAAGAACAATTCTCAAGCTTCTAAGCTAGTCCATGAAGCTTTGCCCAGTCAGTTTGTTCGAATCCAAAATAGTGCGCAAATTCAAAGACATCATGATCAATTTATTGACCTAGAAATACAAAACGAGCATATATGAGAAAATGATTTTAAAATGCATCAATATACATTTATAAATCCCATTCATTTTTTGAATTTCAAAAACCCCAAAATTACTTCGGGAGATCGTAGGTCCATCTCCGAATGGGCTGATATCCATCATAGTTATGAACAACCTTGGAGAGAGTCCAACAAGCCATTCATAACTACGACGGTAGGTATCAACTATACCGATTGCATATCACGTATATGCAACTATCACAATGTGCTATCAACTAATTAAATGTTCACACATACATCGGGTTGTTAACACATTAACAAGTATGCATCATATGCATAGCACCCAACATCACCTCCCTTTACATCGACCTTGGAGAGAGTCCAACAAGCCGATGCTCCAGGTTAAAGCCAACCCATTAATCGGGAAATAGTTTTAATATGGTTAGAGCGCATTCAACCAATTAGCCCAGCTTAGAGAGAGTCCAACAACCAAAGCTAACGATTGACCTCTGACTCTTACCATATTAGTATTAAACTATTCCATGGTTTGAACATGTTCGGGTTCGAGCCGAGCTTAAAGAGAGTCCAACAACCCAAACAAGAAACGGAACTCTGGTTCTAACCATATTAATGGAAGGTGTAGGCTTTAATATTGTTTAAGGGTTTTATGTCTCATCCTCTTTGCATGCAAATAACTATTATCTACATGGAATGGCATACATGGCATACATCTACATGTCACGACACGCATGGCATAATGTTATGCATCTAATGCAATTACATGGCATACAATTATGTCATGTATATATTTCCCTATATGTCATAACTATTTATGGAAATAAAATATGTTTAAGATTTGATTTTCCAAATCAAATCATAATTAAATTAGGAAACAAATTTCTAAATCTAATCACATATTTTATTCATGGAATTATTTGATTAAGGAAAATCTATTTAGGAAACCAATTTCCTAAATCATTAAAACTACTTATGGAAATAAAATATTTTAAGATTTGATTTCCCAAATCAAATCATGATTAAATTAGGAAACAAATTTCCAGAATCTAATCAAATATTTTATTTATGGAAAATATCAATTTCCATAAATACTTCCAACTTTCCAAAAGTTGAAGATTTCCATAAATACTTCTAGACTTTCCAAAATTAAAAATTTCCATAAATACTTCTAAATTTGCAAAATTAGAAAATTTCCAGAAATACATTATGACTATCGCAAAACCATTTTCACGATTATGTCGAAACACAACCTGGGCTCTGATACCACTGTTGGGTTTCCGGCACCGCGGCGTGTGTGTGTTCGATCATGTTTCGTAAACATGAGCACAGCGGAAGCAATTAAAAATAATAAATATATATTTATTACAACACACACAACACACGCATGCATATTACAACAAGTGTAGACATAACCGTAAATTAAAATTTACAATAAAAGAAAATTATCTATGTTATACCTTTCGTATGACGTGTAGCGGGAACGGCATCAACCGGAACGATCCTCGCTAGAATCGTCTCTATCCATATCCACGCCGAGTTCCTCGGGATGACTTCGCTAAGCCATGAGCTTCGTCTTCGTATGGGTTACTAGCCTCGTGTTGAAGACGACGTGATCGAGAGATGATCACGATCCGAATCCAAATTCGGATCCTAATACGAGTTCTCAAAACTCGCTTCTCCGGAGAGGTATTCATCAACCAATTGACGAATCCTTCGTCCTCCACCTCAGAGGATTACCGGAGATCGAATTCCTGGTAAGTTAGCTACTGTCGGAGCTCTAACCGTCGTCCAAACGACACTCCGACGAGAGGAGAACAAGCTGTCCAGAAAACTGGACAGCTTTGGTGGAGGTGATAGGCGCCGGCCAACCAAGGGAGATAGAGCTCACCTTGATGCCAAACTTGAAGGAGATCACCGGAGCACTAACCAGCAGCAGCTCGACGCTGGCGAGGGGGAAGGAAGTAGCCTTCTGGACGCTGGTTGGAGCCTCAAGGTGGGCGGCGGCAAGGAGGAGGAGAGTTAGCTCCGAATTTCTCCAAGGAGAGGTGGGCGGCAACTTAGGGTTGTGGATTAGGGCTTAAACCATCCCTTAAGCCCTCTTTTATAGAGAACTAATTCTCTTAATGGTTATTGGATCATAACCATTAGGCCCGTTAACCCGCTCCATTAAGATAAGTTAAAATAAACCAAACCATGATGGTTTATTTTAAGTAAAAACGAACCGAACCAACTTTTGGTTCATTCGTTTAAAATAAACCAAACCCTTTGGTTTATTCTCCTCCATTGGATTAGAACCAAACCATTTTGGTTCATCCATTACGTCTTCATAAGACTCGGCCCATCCACGCTTCCATTGCGACTGAAATGATTTCATGCTCGCTTTATGTTTGGTCCAACCAAACCTAGTTTCTCTCGGTCTGAGAATCCCATTCTCAAGCTCGTTTTAAATCCTTCGGATTACGCTCATTGTGCGTGTGACCAAATAGGTTCTCAATTTATGTTGGCCGTCTATAATTAACCATTAATTATAGAACGATCATGAGTGGCACCTAGTAGTACATCATGATCCCCAATTAACCGAAAAGATCAACGGTTGATCCAGAACTATTTCTGGAACCCTTCAGCAGCTCGAATGAGTCGTGCCCCATTCCCTTCACTCATCTTATACCCACTTGGTTCAGGACATGGTCTATTGTGTCAGTCCCCACTAGGCTGACTACGTCACACCTAGCCCAAGTATCATTTCCTCATCCTACGGATTCTAGTTACTCCACATGTATCGAAGAGTACCTTACTCTAAACATGTAATGCTTTGGCCAAAGACTTTAGTAACAATCCGACGAGAGGACATGGGTATACATCTCCTCGCAAGGAGTGGTGAATCCTTTATAGGTTATTCAAACACCTTCGATCACTTCGACTTATACCCAATCATCCCGGGTCCACATCTCCTTAGAGATGCTTGCTTAAGATGTCAATGCATAAGTCTCTATGATCAAGATGACTTGAATACCGCAAGTCAAAGGAACATCGCACTTAAGCCACAGTAAGAACTTCATTGACATATCTATATATGCAGAGAACCATATGAAGTCTTACGGCTGGTCACTCCAATGAACTAGTTACCATAACTAGCATCCACGATTAACTCCGGACATCACTATGTCTCCAAACCGGAGAATCACCGCTTGGATACACCAAGGAGTATACCTCGTGCTAGTCTCGACAGAATTGATGGTGTCCAAATCCATCAATTCATCGACTAGGGATAATTCTGATACATCACAATTACACATGTAGAGATACTCACTAGTTGTGATCCAATCACAAATTCTCTCATGCCGTGAATCGCATCGTGGACATTCAGTAAATGAGTTTAAGATCCAATCAAATACATAAAACATGTATACTCAAATAGTGAATCTTCATTTATCATATAAATGGTTCATACATAAGGCGATTGCCTTAGGACATCTCTCATATATTACTAACAAAGTGTCCCACTTGGACTTTCCATGCCAAGTACCCATGACTTAGACTTTACCATGACAATTACATTGTCATTTGTTTTTGTTAACATCAAAACATCTCTCGAGCCAAGCTCGAGTCCTGGTCAATCGTGACCTAGGCCGATTGCACCAACAATCTCCCCCTTTTTGATGTTTGACAAAAACAAAATAAACCATTTGAGTTAGACTATCTAACTCAAAGACTCCATACCAATTATCCCAAATTGGTGATTGAATGTTCTCCCCCTTTTTGACATACATCAATGTTCTACGATGTTATATTCATGTTATGCTTCCTTATGTCTATGATAGTATGTTTATGTCATGCCTGCTTATGTTCTATGATGTAATATTCATGTTATGCTTGCTTATGTCTAAGATGGTATGTTTATGTTATGCCTGCTTATGTCTATGATGTTATATTCATGTTATGCTTGCTTATGTCTATGATGCTATGTTTATGTTATGCCTGCTTATGTCTATGATGTTATATTCATGTTATGCTTGCTTATGTCTATGATGTTATGTTTATGTTATGCCTGCTTATGTTCTATGATGTTATATTCATGTTATGCTTGCTTATGTCTATGAAGCTATGTTTATGTTATGCCCGCTTATGTTCTACAATGTTATATTCATGTTATGCTCGCTTATGTCTATGATGCTATGTTTATGTTATGCCTGCTTATGTCTATGATGTTATATTCATGTTATGCTTGCTTATGTCTATGATGCTATGTTTATGTTATGCCTGCTTATGTCTATGATGTTATATTAATGTTATGCTTGCTTATGTCTATGATGTTATGTTTATGTTATGCCTGCTTATGTTCTACAATGTTATATTCATGTTATGCTTGCTTATGTCTATGATGATATGTTTATGTTATGCTTGCTTATGTTCTACGTTGTTATATTCAAGTTATGCCTGCTTATGTCTTTGTATGTTTACATGTTATGCTTACGTATGGTTTTTGTGAGTAGGATAGGATCTTACTAAACTTATGTGCTTATAGTTTTTGTTCCCTTGTACTGCAGATAAGGGTGGCTAAACTTAAGGGAGCAGTAGGAGGGGCAAAGTGTGTGTGGTACTGGCATGGTGGAGGAGATCTGTTATGTTCTTTATGCATGTTTTCCCGAAGATGATTTAGTTTATGAATTTGAACTAAGTACTTATGAACTGATGATGCATTCCCTATGTTTATGAAAAAGTATCTATGAAATAATGATGCATGTTCTATGTTAAGAAGAAGTATCTATTAAATGACGATGCATGTTTATGTTTAAAAGGAAAAAAAAAGTCTAAAGTCTTCTGCTGTAAGAAGTATAGGTAGTCTTCCGCTGTAATGTAATGTATGTATGTACGATCGCGTCATGCGCCGCCCCTCCGGACCCTTGGAAAGGGCAAGCGTGATAGTATTTACATTTATTCATGCTTGAGTTGTTGAGTTTCTTTCAGTACTTAAATTTTGTTGTCTGTAAAGCTACCTCAGTAGTATTTTTGAAAGTTGCTTGAATGAGTTGTTCCCATAGGTTGCTAAACTCCATTTATCTTGTGGTATTTTATTTTATTCGCTCTATTGAATGTTCTAGACTTACACTGGTTATCTTGATCTATGCACTTACACATGTTGAACATACTGAAAGGGAAAATCTAGTACATACCTAGTTATGATTCACTTTAGTAGTCTAGTACTTTGGAATCCATAGGTGACTCTAGGTTTAGCATTTTAGTTACTGGAGATGCTCGGATTGTGTAAGCCCATTTGGAAAAATCAAAATCCCAGAGAGTAGAAAAAAATAAAAGAGAAAAAAAAAGAGAAAGAAAAGAAGAAAAAAAGAGAGAAAAGATTAAGAGGGATAAAAAACAGTTGACGTGGGTGGAAATGGCTAGGTGCCCCATTGAGACCGAGTTAGGTTACTGGGGAAACACCTACCAATTTCTCTCAATACCGAGCACGCCTTTGAGAGTTTATGCTAGATCTAGAGAACGACCCTCGCTTTGGGCAGGCAAGTGCCTAAGAGCTAGAAACCTTATGCTAGATCATGGTATTCACCATTGAACGGGCATCCCCTAAGAATGGTTCGCTTAGCACGAGCATGAGGAGCTAACTTAGTGAACTTCTAGAATATATTTGTTTTGCTTTGATTGCAAATACCACCTGATAAATTTAGTTAACATGCTAATTATGGAACAATATCTTTTAAAAATTTCATGGCACTGAGGTTTGCTTGAGGACAAGCAAAGATTTATGTCTGGGGAAGTGATGTGAGCAAAATATATAGGGTTTTATGAGTAGTTTTCGCTCACATCTCATTACATTTTGTGTTAGTTTCATGCATATATGTTACTCTATTTTTGCACGCATTTCCTATTTTCTAGTCCGAAGGTCTTCTCATTGTACTTTTGTGTGTAGGTTAGCTTTTCGGGTGAAAAAGATGTATTTTCGAGCAAAAGAAGGACATTTCGCAGCTAGACGCAGAGTGGGACACGACGAGGGCATGTGAATTCACACGGTCATGACCAATGGGCAAGATCAGCACCCCAGGATTGGACACGGCCTGATCGTGTGGAAACACACGGCCGTGTGGCTGATGGGTTTCCGGCACCGCGACGAGTGTGTGTTCGAACATGTTTCGTAAACAAGTGCGAAGCGGAATAAATAAAAAGCAATAAATCTAATTATTACATCACACACACCACACGCGTGCATAGTACAACATATGTAGACATAACCATAGTTTCAAATTTTACAATAAAAGGAAATTATTCTACGTAAACCTGACGTATCACGTGTAGCGGGAAAGACATCAACCAAAGTGACTCTCGCTAGAATCGTCTCTATCCGTATCCACGCCGAGTATCGTCGGGATGACTTCACAAAATCACAAGCTTCGTCTTTGTATGAGTCACTAGCCTCGAGTCGAAGACGATGTGATCAAGAGAAGATCACAATCTAAATCAAAATTCGGATCCAAAATCAAGTCCCCAAAACTCGCTTCTCCGAAGAGGTATTCGTCAACCGTTTGACAAATCTTCGTCCTCCACCTATGAGGATTACCGGAGATCGAATCATTGGAAAGGTAGCCACTGTCGGAGCTCTAAACGTCGTCCAAACGATGCTCCGACAAGAATGAAACAAGCTATTCAGAAAACTAGACAGCTTTGGTGGAGAACTTACGCCGGCTAAATAAGGAAAGCTAGATGCTCACCTTGTTGTCGAAGCCAAGGAAGATCACCGGAGCTCCTTCGGCAGTAGCAAGACACCGGTTAGTGGGGAGGACGACAACTGCTAGATGCCGACAGGAGAGGCTTGGACGGTGGTGGGCGGCGACAAGGGGTTGGGTGCCAGCTAGACAAGGAGAAGAGAGAGAGGGGGCAGCAAGATTAGGGTTGGGCTTTCACAAAACCCTTAAGCCCTATTTTATAGAGAACAAATTCTCCTAATGGTTATTGGTTCATAACCAAAAACCTGTTAACCCGCTCCATTAATTTATGTTAAAATAAACTAAACTGATTTGGTCTATTTTAAGTTAAAACGAACTGAACCAACTTTGGTTCATTCATTTAAAACAAACCAAACCCCTTTGGTTTATTCTTCACCATTGGATTAGAACCAAACCAATTTGATTCATCTATCATGTCTTCGTAAGACACAACCCATCCATGCTTCCATTGCGACTGAAATGATTTCATGCTCGCTCCATGTTTGGTCCAACCAAACTTAGTTTCTCTCAGTCTGAGAATCACATTCTCAAGATCGTTTTAAATCCTTCGGATTATGCTCATTGTGCGTGTGACCAAATAGGTTCTCGGTTTATGTTGGCCGTCTATAATTAACCATTAATTATAGAATGATCATGTGTGGCACCTAGTAGTACATTATGATCCCCAATTATCCAAAAAGATCAACGGTTGATCCAGAACTATTTCTGAAACCCTTCAGCAGATATAATGATTCGTGCCCCATTCCCTTCACTCATCTTATACCCACTTAGTTCAACACATGGTCTATTGTGTCAGTCCCTACTAGGTTGACTACGTCACACCAAGCCCAAGTATCATTTCCTCGTCCTACGAATTCTAGTTAATGCACATGTATCCAAGAGTACCTTGTTGGTGCAGTGGGCACCTAAGTCGAACCTAAGTTTTGATTATAGCAAACGATACAAAGTTAAGCTTATATTGTTATCTCACGAGCTAAATCAAGTGTGCAGAAAAGTCTCAATGCTGGAGCTGAAGGCTAGCGACACCCGGAGGAAGCCGCGGTGGTCGGGCGACACTCGAGTTACTTCGGAGGGAGCCGAAGGAATCGAGTGGAAGGCCGGAAGCAAAAGCGACACGTAAGTATCGAGGTAAGCTCGTGTGTGCGAGCGTAAGTGAGGTCGTATCTTCTTCGAAAAGATTGAGCCTCGGGGAGCCTCTTTTCAAAAACATAACCAACTAAAATTCTTCGAAAAGATTGAGCCTCGGGGAGCCTCTTTTCAAAAACATAACCAACTAAAATTCTTCGAAAAGATTGAGCCTCGGGGAGCCTCTTTTCAAAAATAACTAGTTAGACTAGGAAATAATCTTAGGTGAGTCAAGTCATCATTTTCTTGAACATGGCTTTGTCTAAGGAAGTGGTCGATGATCTAATAAAAGAAGGCCCCTGTGCCTCGCCACGACCTGGAAGCCATGATCTTGAAAAGGTAAACTTGACAAGCCTAGGGTCAAATCCAAACCTAACATAAAATTACTTGAACCTAAATACACTTAATCAACTTAATTGGAAATCATCTCACAAAAAACACATAAGAATAACATGCTTGATCATATAGACACAGGTGAGATGACCTAGGTTTAACAACTTACAAACAATTTTTTTAAAAAAAATCTAATATCCAATCCAACCACCTTGTGTGTAGGATCAATGGATGTTGGACAGCGGTTGCTCCCGACACATGATCGGGGATCAACTCAAATTCACAAAGCTTCGATTCAAACGACAAGGATCGGTAGCTTTTGGGAATAACGACAAGCTCAAAATCATCGGATCAGGTGATATCGAGCTTAACTCAAATTTTATTATTAAAAATGTATTACTTGTAGAGAATTTCGAATATAACCTGCTTAGCGTAAGCCAATTATGTGACAATAACTATAAGGTCGTATTTTTAGAAAATGAATGTGTAATTAAAACAAATAAAACAGCTAAAACAATACTCAAAGGAACAAGGACAAATAACATTTATACAATTAACTTAATCAATTCCTCAGCCAAATGTCTTATGACACTGGAAGAGGAATCATGGTTGTGGCACCGACGACTTGGTCACTCGCACCCAAGACTCGTCCACAAGATGAGTCAGAGTGGCTTAGTCAGAGGCTTACCCAACCTCAACAACTTGGTTAATAAAATTTGTAATGCTTGTCAACAAGGAAAACAACCTAGGACATAACACAAGTTAACTAACCAAGAACGAACCTCAAGTGTACTTGAGCTCCTGCATATGGATCTATTCGATTCACATGGAGCCAAGTCACTCAATAGAAGTCAATATTGCTTAGTCATAATTGATGACTACTCCAGGATTACCTGGGTTAGGTTCATCAAACATAAAAATGATACCCTAGATTAATTAATCAATCTATTCAAATTAATCGATAATCAAAAAGACCTTAAGGTTAAAAGACTTAGAAGCGATCATGGTGGTGAATTCGAAAATCAAAGGTTCACCGACATCTGTAACCTAAACGGATACCACCATGAATTCTCTTGCCCTAGGACCCCTCAACAAAATGGCCTAGTGGAGCGGAAAAACCAAACTCTACAAGAAGCCGCTAGGACCATGTTGAACGAATATGACCTACCCGATAGGTTTTGGGCAGAAGCCGTGAGTACGGCATGCTATGTCCAAAATAGGATCCTTATGGTAAAAAGGCACCTTAAGACCTCGTACGAGATTTATCACGATAAAATACCTAACATCAAGTACTTTAGGGTATTTGGGTGTAAGGTACATATCCTAAACACTAAAGATTACCTAGGGAAATTTACATCCAAAACCACGACCGGAATCTTTCTAGGATACTCGACTACAAGTCGAGCTTATAGAGTATATAACCACGACACCCTTAGAGTCGAGGAGACTATCAATGTAGTATTTGATGAAGGACATGAACCTACAAAACCCCCGGCAACCCCAATTAGCGAGCCGATTCATACTAGACCTAACTCTGATCTGGAGATCAGGTCTAGTGTTAATCCTAACCTAAGTAAACCAAGTCACTCTATTGATCAAGTGATAGATGACTCCAACCAAACTAATGTTCAACCAAGTCACCCCATTGATCAAGCATTAGGTGACACAAACCCAACCCAATCTAGGATTCAGACTAACCACCCTATCGATCAAGTGATAGGAGATCCTAATCTAGGAGTTCGAACTAGAGCATCCTATAGGAACCTTAGTCAAATTTCCTTAATTTCAAAGATAGAACCCAAATCAATTGAACAAGCTCTTCTTGATCCCGATTGGATTATTGCAATGCAAGAAGAGCTAGCTCAATTTACTAGGAATAAAGTGTGGGAATTAGTACCACCACCTAAAGACAAAACGATAATTGGAACAAGGTGGGTGTTTCGAAATAAGCTTGATGATAAAGGTGAAGTAGTTAGAAACAAGGCTAGGATAGTTGCCAAAGGGTTTAGTCAAGTCGAAGGATTAGATTACGACGAAACCTATGCCCCAGTAGCTAGACTCAAATCCATTCGAATGTTGCTAACTTATGCCGCACATCGAGGATTTAAGCTGTTTCAAATGGATGTTAAGTCGACATTCCTAAATGGATACATTAAAGAAGAAGTTTATGTTAGCCAACCCCCCGGATTCGAAAATCTAGATAAACCCGACCATGTTCTAAAACTTAAGAAAGCTCTCTATGGACTTAAACAAGCTCCTCGAGCTTGGTACGAGAGACTTTCAATCCATCTTAAGTCAAAAGGGTTTAACCAAGGCTTAGTTGACCCAACTCTCTTCGTAAAAACCTTAGGCAAAGAAATATTCATAGCTCAAATTTACGTAGACGATATAATTTTTGGAACCTCTAACTCAGCCTTACTAAACGAGTTCGTTTCACTCATGGAAAGTGAGTTTGAAATGAACTTGGTAGGCAAGTTAAGTTTCTTTTTAGGTCTATAAATTAAACAAACTAAGGATGGTATATACCTATATCAACAAAAATACACTAAGGAGTTAATTAAAAGATTTGGAATGCAAGACGCTAAGATAATAAACACCCCAATGGCGATTAATGTTAACATAGGAGAAGACCTAGAAAGTAAGTCCATTGACTTAAAGTACTATAGGAGCGCGATAGGAAGTCTCCTATACTTAACTGCGAGTCGACCCGACATCCTATTCGCAGTAAGTATGTGCACCAGGTTTCAAACCTGTGCTAAGGAGTCTCACCTAACCCTAGTTAAGCGTATCCTTAGATATCTTAAGGGTACACTTAACGTTGGTATTTGGTACCCTAGATCTACGGAGTTCGAACTAATCGGCTACTCCGATTCGGATTATGTCGGTAGTAAACTCGATAGAAAGAGCACGAGTGGTTGTTGTCAACTACTCGGCTCAAGTCTAGTGAGTTGGTGCAGTAGGAAGCAACATTGTGTTGCCTTATATACCACCGAAGCCGAATACGTTGCGATGGGTGAGTGTGTAACTCAACTTCTTTGGATGAAGCACACTCTCCGAGACTTTAGGTTGGACTTCACCAAAACTAAAATTTTTGTAGACAACATAAGTTCGATAAATCTAACTAAGAACCCTATATGCCATTCAAGGATAAAGCATATAGAGGTAAAACACCATTTCATTCGAGAACATGTAGCCAACGACTCCATACAACTCGAATATGTTGACTCGAAGTCTAACCTAGCAGACATATTTACTAAACCACTACCCGAAGCCGAATTTAGTCTCTTGAGACGAAGATTAGGCATGTGCGTAATAGAATAGGAACTTACAAATTATATTTTCTTACTACTATTTCTTACTTTTTTTTTTCATGGAACTAGCAAAGGACATACCTTAGATATCATGCACCTATAGATTTAAGGAGCCAATACATCTCACAACACATAGGACTAATGTGTTTGTGTACTTAGCCACGTAGATGGGCGTGAGATGTTAGGACCTTACTCTTGGTTCCAGATGTAGAGCTAGTGCATCGCTATGAACCACGGAGTATAATCATACATACTAACCGACTCTGACCAGGACTGGTTGATCCTTCATATTAATCAAGCCAAATATGAGTTGAACATTTTATAGATGAACTTATTTTCAGTATATTATTTTTAAAAATAAAAATGTAGAACATGCTTGGACATTAAATTTAACATTTATTTTGTTTTCCACACACCCCTTACTCTTTTCGATATACGGCAAAAGGGGGAGAAAAAGGAGAAAAAGGACAAAAGTTAAGGGGTCAAAATTTTTTTTTGATAACTTAACTCTTACTTCATAATTAAACCAAAAGTTAACTTTAAGTTTTGAAAACTTATTTAACTTTTAAAGGCCAAGGTTAAGAAATCATTTGGTTTCTTAACTTAAAACTTATTTTAAACACTATGGCAAATATTAAGTAATTTCGGTTACTTAATTCTTTTTCTTAGTAGCAAATATCAAGGGGGAGAGTTAAAACCCTTTCTCAAGTACTCACCCTCGGTCAAGGGGGAGGATTCCTCAAGGGGGAGCACTTGAAAAAGAATTTTTATATACTCCTACTCATTCATGCATAATCTCATACTTATTTTTGTCTTAACTTTGTATGTGGGTTTGCCATAAATCAAAAAGGGGGAGATTATTGGTGCAGTGGGCACCTAAGTCGAACCTAAGTTTTGATTATAGAAAATGATACAAAGTTAAGCTTATATTGTTATCTCACGAGCTAAATCAAGTGTGCAGAAAAGTCTCAATGCTGGAGCTGAAGGCTAGTAACACCCGGAGGAAGCGGCGATGGTCGGGCGACACTCGAGTTACTTCGGAGGGAGCCGAAGGAATCGAGTGAAAGGCCGAAAGAAAAAGAGACACGTAAGTATCGAGGTAAGATCATGTGTCCGAGCGTAAGTGAGGTCGTATCCTCTTTACGGGGATGATCTTAGGCGACGATCCGACCCAAGACTTCCCATGGAAGGTCTATGTTGAGATCGGACGGCAAGTGGCCATCGAATCCACTTATATTTTGAGCTAACTCTTTATTGTAGTCAAAAATCCTGGCCATCAGTTCAATCGGCCAGTTCAACCGGTGGTCAAAAATCAGCCTCGAGGAGTCAAGCTTTATCACTATTTTTCAAGGAGTTTTGTGCCCAATTCCTATTGGTTGAAGACCCATTCGATGAGGGGATCAAAGGCTATAAAAGGAGGGCCAAACCTAGGGTTTTTCATCAATTAAAAAGCTTCCAAGTGCTTCTGATACGCTCCGACTCTCCGACATCCCTACGACGAAGCGCTGCCGAGACGACGACTAGAGCTTCAACCTCCAACCTTTAAAGTCGTCGGTAACGAAAGTTCTAAATTGTATTTCAGTTTATTTCTTTTAGTAAAGCTTTAAATCATATCAAGGAGAGGGGGAGTGTCTCTCTACCTTGAGTCTTTATCGAGTTTTGTATTCTTTTAACTCCTATCTCCAACGAGGAGGAGTTTGGTTAGTATTTTGCCCTCCGTGCGTGGTCAAGGACCACTAGGGCCTTAGAGTAGTAGCCGTAGGCTACGAACCAAGTAAAAACCCTCGTGTTTTTATTTATTTATTGTTATCTTTCCGCTGCGTTTTACTCGTACCTTAACGAACGATTACGAAAAAGTTTTTATCGCTATTCACCCCCCCCTCTAGCGAACCGCATCGATCCAACAATCCTTACTCTAAAAATGTAATGCTTTGGCCAAAGACTTTAGTAACAATCCAACGTAAGGCCATGGGTATACATCTCCTCGCAAGGAGTGGTGAATCTTTTATAGGCTATTCAAACACCTTCGATCACTTCGACTTATACCCAATCATACCGGATCTACATCTCCTTAGAGATGCTTGCTTAAGATATCAAAGCATAAGTCTTCATGACCAAGATGACTTGAAAACCGCATGTCAAAGGAACATCGCACTTAAGCTGCAGTAAAAACTTCATTGACAAATCCATATATGCAGAGAACCATATGAAGTTTTACAGGTGGTCACTCCAATGAACTAGTTACCATAACTAGCATCCACGATTAACTCTGGACATCACAATATCTCCAGCCAATGAGAATCAACTGCTTGGATACACCAAGGAGTATACCTCGTGCTAGTCTCGACAGAATTGATGGTGTCCAAATCCATCAATTCATCGACTAGGGATAATTCTGATACATCACAATTACACATGTAGAGATACTCACTAGTTGTGATCGAATCACAAATTCTCTCATACTGTGAATCGTATCGTGGACATTCAGTAAATGAGTTTAAGATCTAATCAAATATATAAAAACATGTATACTCTAATAGTGAATCTTCATTTATCATATAAATGGTTCAAACATAAGGCGATTGCCTTAGGACATCTCTCATATATTACTAACAACCTCCCACTTGGCCTAATGTCAATCGCTACAGTATCCAATACCATAAACTCTAACATGACCCTCAAACTTACTTTGAGGTAATGCCTTAGTTAAAGGATCCGCTAAGTTCCTTTCAGTGGGAATCTTCTCGATTTGTATATCCTTCCTACTAATGATCTCTCTAATCAAATGATAGCGACAAAGCACATGTTTGGATCATTGATGAGACCACATCAAGTTCAGAGATGAACGTCTTGATTCAAACTGCTTCCTTTGCTGCTTCCAAAGCTGCAATGTATTCTGCCTTAGTGGCAGAATCCGCTATAGTTTCAAGCTTGGAACCTTTCCAACTTATTGGACCTCCATTCTAGGTGAATACATACCCAGACTGAGACTTTGAATCATCCTTGTCTATCTGGAAGTTGGCATCCGTATACCTGCGTATCACCATGTACCCTTCTCCATATATTACGAACGCATCCTTAGTTCTTCTTATGTACTTAAGGATCGTCTTAACTATTGCCCAATGATCCATTCCTGGATCAGACTGGTATCTGCTCGTGACCCTCAGAGCATACGATACATCAGGCCTCATACATAACATAACATACATGAAAGATCCTATTGCGGATGCAAAGGGAATCTTACTCATGCAAATCCTCTCGTCTTCTGTGCGCGGACACATAGACTTTAAAAGGTGTATCCCATGCCTGATGGGTAGGAATCCTTTCTTAGATTCTGACATGCTAAACCCCTTTAGCACTCGGTCTATATTTGTAGACTACGAAATACCAAGCAATCGTTTCGATCTATCTCTATAGATCTTAATCTCGAGCATTTAGGTTGCTTCTCCCAGGTCTTTCATGGAGAATGTCTTGGACAACCAAATCTTAAGAGAAACATCGTTTCTTATAAGTAATATGTCATTGACATACAATACTAGGAACACGACTGTAATCCCACTAACCTTCTTGTACACACAAGGTTCGTCAGGATTTTGTGAGAAATCAAACTTTTTGATTGTCTCATCAAAACGGATATTCCAGCTCCTGGATGCTTGCTTCAGTCTATATATGGATTGTTGCAATTTGCATACCTTGGTTTTATCAACCGATGTGAAACCCTCAGGTTGCATCATATACACATCCTCCAGTAGGTTTCCATTAAGGAAAGCTATTTTCACATCCATCTGTCATATCTCATAATCATAATGAGCCACTATGGCCAGGAGCATCCGAATAGATTTAAGCATAGCAACAGACGAATAGGTTTCGTCATAATCAACACATTCCTTTTGACGATATCATTTCGCCACAAATCTAGCCTTATAGGTAATCACATTACCATCCATGTCGGTTTTCTTCTTGAAAACCCACTTGCACCCTATAAGCTTTATGCCTTCAGGTCGGTCAACCAAGTTCCAAACTTGGTTTTCATACATGGAATCCATTTCTGACTTCATGGCTTCAAGCCACTTATCCCTTTTTGAAATTTTCAAAACTTCTTCATAACTGGTAGGCTCCTCATCATCAATGAGTAACATGTTGTTCGATTCACTTATGAGAAATCCATATCTCTCAAGAATGTTGCGTGTCCTACCAGATCTACGAATATGTCGTGTCATAATAGGTTCAGCCGATGTCTCAACACTATGAGTCATCGGTCGAGGTGCTTGACTAGGTATCTCTTCAATGTCTACTGGAGTCTTTTGAACCTCCTCAAGTTCAATGACACTCCCATTGTTTTCTTGCAAGAGAAACTCTTTCTCTATAAACACAACATTCCTTGAAATAAATACCTTTTGTTCCAAGGGATGATAGAATTGGTAACCCCTTGTTTTCGTAGGGTATCAAATAAATAGATAATTATCAGACTTAACATCCAATTTGTCTAACACAGTCCGCTTCACATAAGCAGGACAACCCCATATCTTCAAGTAAGATAAATGAGGTGTCTTACTAGCCCATATCTCATATGGAGTAGTAGAGACTACCTTGGTTGGGACTCTATTTAACAAGTAAATAATTGTCTGAAGTGCATAGCCCCAAAAGGACTTGGGAAGATTCGCGTGATTCATCATTGACCTGACCATGTCCAACAAGGTCCGGTTTTGTTAGTGAAAGCCCTAGAGCCAATCATGTGATGATTGTTGTATGGACTTTAGTGTATCATATTCCTATTTATAAAGGCATGGTTATTATATTTACTTGTATTGGTGCCAAATAACTAAGTATAATAACGTCCTTGAGTAGAAGGTTCTTATCTATATCAATCGATTGCTTGAATCGATAATGAGATGATATAGAGAAAACTACTCTTAATCATTCCTAGTCAAGTATTAATATTCAGGGACAATGTTAATGCGAAGTGACTAGCATATAGGTCAACTCGATGACTTGATCTCACAAGTCATGGATATGTGATATCAAGTTGACACATGGGTATGCATTGGAGAATGTATACTGAATGACCCGCCATGAGAAAGTATCATGGATCGTTATATGAGTGTCATATAATTTCTCATGTGACTATTTGTATGACTATTAGTCCTTGGACCTGAAGTCACCATGGTTCCCCACATAAGGAGTTGCATACTTTGGCTTCGTCAAACGTCACCCGTTAATGGGTGGACTATAAAGGCGATTATTGGGTATGTAACAAATTATGCGGAGGGATGTGAGTGATGTAGATGAGATCTATCCCTCCTATATGACGGGAGTGACATCGTTATTCTTGATAGAGTGAGACCACGAAGTGCATGGTCATGCCCAAATGAGTCAATATGAGATATTGAGCTCATTTGATTAGAGTGAGTCTACTTGGAGTTCAAGATATAGATTGTATCGAGGATGACACGGTCTATGCCTCAATTGGTCAATCTAGATGTCAAGGATAGAGGGTCATTATCACATATTGTGAGAGTCACAATTAGTAGTCACAAAGTTGATGTTGGATCTCAACATTCTTGTAACTTGGGTAGCAATGATGTGTTGCTAGATACCGCTCATGTCTTATGTTCCTAAATGGGTTTAGGAGCATTGCCAATGTTACAAGAACCTATAGGGTCACACACAAAGGGCAATTAGATAGATATTAGGTTCATATGATAGACCATGAGGATTAGGTTCATGGGATGAACCAAATTGTATTAAGAGTAATCCAAATTAGACTAATTGAGTTAGACTCAATTTGATTCAAGTGTTGAATGAGTCTAATTTAGATTTAATTCATTGAGTCAATTTAAATTAATGAATAGAGATTCATTAAATCAAATTGACTTGAATCAAGTGGTTAGATTTGATCAACCATGGGAGATAAGAGGTCAAGTTTGACTTGACTTGAGAGGGAAGATGAATGATCAATTTTGACTTGACCAATTGCCATGTCATGGTGACTTGGCATGGGGGACGGCCAATGATGATGTTCCACATAATCATGGACTTATCATGGGGTTCCACCTCATGAGGGAGACCAAGAGTCATTGGCTCTTGGAGTTACATGCATGCATGTAACCCCTAAATAAGTGGTCGACCACTTTAGGAGATGTTATAGTGTGAAGTTATTCTGGTGGTAACATCATCTTCTTCACTTGCTCTCCCAATCCTCCATTGCCGAGACTATCAAGGAGTGCTAGTACACTCAAGATTGTCTTTTCTCCACCTATTGCTTGTGTGGATACCAATAGAGGAGTGTACACTTGACACTCTCGAGTTTCGACAAGCCATTTGGACGAGCGAGATAAGCGAAGGGTGTCGCATCAAGGGTAATGCTCTTCTCATGTAGATATAAGGTAAATCTAAGGTTTTAAACACATACAAGTAATTTTGTTATACTTCGCACGGATCCGTGGCCGGGCTTTCGAAGTTTTCGCAATGCAAAAAGCAGTTTTTGAGGCTTGGAAAGTCCAACAGGTTTCACCTCTCAGATATACCATTAAGTTGTGGTGTATACGGCGGAGTCCATTGAGACAATATACCATTGTCCCTCAGATAATCTAAAAACTATTGACTCAAGTATTCACCACCTCGATCCGATCGAAGTATTTTAATACTCTTGCCAAGTTGTTTCTCTACTTCATTTCTGAATTCTTTCAAAGGCTTCAGACTTGGGTTTCATCAAGAACACATACCCAAACCATGAGTGATCATCGGTGAAGGTAATGAAGTAGCTATAATCTCCTAAGGCTTGAGTTGACATAGGTCCACATACATCAGTATGTATTAGACCAAGCAACTCACCCACCGGTTCACCTTTTCCAGTAAAAGGTAACTTGGTCATCTTGCCTTTTAAGCATGATTCACATGTATCATATGAATCTAATTCAAACGATTCCAGAATTCCACATTGGTGTAATTCGGACATGCATTTCTTGCTTGCATGGCCAAGACGACAATGCCACATATAGGAGTCTAATTGATTATCCTTTCGAGCACACTTGTTGCTCACTTCGATATTGAAAATGTCACTGGATACATCCAACGTATAAATACCTTTGCTCAAAGTTTCAGTCCCATAAAGTACGCCATTCAAAGTTATATAACAATAATTGTTACTAAACGTCAAATGGTAACCATTTCTATTTAAACAAGAAATAAAAATGATGTTCTTGATCAATGAAGGAATATAAAAGCAATTGTCCAGTTCTATGACAAGTCCTGTAGGGAGTTTCAACAAATATGTTCTGATGGCAAGTGCAGCAACCTTTGCTCCATTCCCAACACGTAAATTTGACTCTCCCTTAATGAGTCTTCTTCTATTCCATAGCCCATGTATGTCATTACATATATGTGAGCTACACCCAATATCCAATACCCAAGTGTCTGAGGAAATAGAATGACAATCAATAATGAAGATATCTGAAGAAGATAGGACATCTGATGTCTTATTCTTCTTTATGGACTCAAGATAAATCTTGCAGTTTCTTCGCTAATGACCCTCCTTGCCATAATGATGGAAAGTGACCTTTTGAGCTGGTTCTTCCTTTTTAGCCTTTTTCTTCTTCCCCTTCAGTTGTTCCTTTGACTTTCTCTTAGAACCTTTCTTCGAGGAATCAACTAACAGCAATGTCCCCTGCTCATACTTCATAGAAGGCTCCACAGTCTTCAGCATGTTGAGTAGTACCACAGATGAACCTTCTTGCATCTCAGAGGTGAAGAGGAGCTTGGAGACTTTGAACCATTCGAATCTCATTTGCTCATCAAATAACTCATAAAGATGAAAGACTATGGTATGAGCATCCAAATGCTCATGCTGCTTCTGCAGCTCGGGTACCATCCCAGCTAGCATGATGCAACTCACTAGTTTAGAATCACTCACATGTTTCTGATAGGCCAACAATTGGTCCAAAGTTACGTCGTCACTAGGACGGGCGAGAAGAGGCTCTTCGAGAACATACGCAAGCTTTTCCTTTTTGAGAACAATTCTCAAGTTTCTAAGCAAGTCCGTGAAGTTCGAGCAGTCAATTTATTTGAATCCAAAATAGAGTGCAAATATAAATACATCATGATCAATCAATTAACATAGAAATACAAATCGAGCATATATGAGAAAGATGATTTAAAATCCATCAACATACATTTATAAATCCCATTCATTTTTCGAATTTCAAAAACCCCAAAATCACTTTGGGAGATCGTAGGTCCATATCTGAATGGGTTGATATCCAACATAGATATGAAAAACCTTGGAGAGAGTCCAACAAACCATTCATACCTACGATGGTAGGTATCAAATATACAAATTGCATATCACATATATGCAACTATCATGATGTGTTATCATGAGGTGTATCATATGCATAGCACCCAACTTCACCTCCCTTCACATCGACCTTGGAGAGAGTCCAACAAGCCAATGCCCATGTTAAAGCCAACCCATTAATCGCGAAATAATTTTAATATGGTTAGAGCACATTCAACCAATTAGCCCGGCTTGGAGAGAGTCCAACAACCAAAGCTAACGATTGACCTCTGACTTTTACCATATTAGTATTAAACTATTTCATGGTTTGAACATGTTCAGGTTCGATTCGGGCTTGGAGAGAGTCCAACAACCCAAACAGGAAATAAAACTCTGGTTCTATCCATATTAATGGAAGGTGTAGGCTTTAATATTGTGTTAGGGTTTTTATGTCTCATCCTCTTTGCATGTAAATAACTATTATCTACATGGCATGACATACATGGCATACATCTACATGTCACGACACGCATGACATAATGATATGCATTTAATTCAATTACATGGCATACAATTATGAGATGTACTTAATTTCCTTATATGTCATAACTATTTATGAAAATAAAATATGTTTAAGATTTGATTCCCAAAATCAAATCATGATTAAATAAGGAAACAAATTTCCAAATCTAATCACATATATTATTTATGGAAGGTCTCAATTAAAGAAAGTCAAATTTAATTTAGGAAATAAATTTCCTAAATTGTCAAAACTATTTATGGAAATCAAATATATTTTAGATTTGATTTCCCAAATCAAATCATAATTAAATTAGGAAACAAATTTCCAAATCTAATCAAATATTTTATTTATGGAAAGTGTTAATTTCCATAAATACTTCTAACTTTCCAAAAGTAGAAGATTTCCATAAATACTTCTAGACTTTCCAAAATTAGAAAATTTCCATAAATACTTCTAAACATCCAAAAGTAGAAAATTTCTATAAATACAATTATGACTATCACAAAAAAATTTTATGATTATGTCGAAACACAACCTGGGCTCTGATACCACAGTTGGGTTTCTGACACCGCGGCGAGTGTGTGTTCAAACATGTTTCGTAAACATGTGCACAGCGGAATAAATAAAAATAAATAAATCTAATTATTACATCATACACACCACACGCATGCATAGTATAACATGTGTAGAACTTATTGTAGTTTCAAATTTTGCAATAAAAGGAAATTATTCTACGTATAACGTGCAACCGGAAAGACATCAATCGGAGCGACTCTCGCTAGAATCGCCTCTATCCGTATCCACATCGAGTGTCGTCGGGATGACTTCACAAAGCCATGAGCTTCATCTTCGTATGAGTCACTAGCCTCATGTCTAAGATGATGTGATCGAGAGAAGATCACAATCCAAATAAAAATTCGGATCCAAAATGAAGTCCCCAAAACTCGCTTTTTCGGAGAGGTATTCGTCAACCGTTTGACAAATCCTTCGTCCTCCACCTATGAGGATTACCGGAGATCGAATCTCTAGAAAGGTAGCCACTGTCGGAGCTCCAAACGTCGTCCAAATGATGCTCCGACAAGAAGGAAACAAGCTATGTAGAAAACTGGACAGCTTTGGTGGATAACTTGCGTCGACCAAATAAGGAAAGCTAGATGCTCACCTTGTCGCCGGAGCAAAGGAAGATCACCGAAGATTGTCCAGCAGCAGCTAGACACCAGCAAGTGGGGAGGACGACAGCTGCTGGACGTCGACAGGAGAGGCTTAGGCAGTGGTGGGCGGCGGCAAGGGGTTGGGCGTCGGCTAGACAAGGAGAAGAGAGAGAGGGGGCGACAAGATTAGGGTTGGGTTTTCACAAAACCCTTAAGCTCTATTTTATAGAGAACAAATTCTCCTAATGGTTATTGGATCATAACCAAAAACCTGTTAACCCGCTCCATTAATTTAAGATAAAATAAACCAAACCGATTTGGTCTATTTTAAGTTAAAATTAACCGAACCAACTTTGGTTCATTCGTTTAAAACAAACCAACCCCCTTTGGTTTATTCTTCACCATTGGATTAGAACCAAACCAATTTTATTCATTCATCATGTCTTTATAAGACATGGCCCATCCATGCTTCCATTGCGACTGAAATGATTTCATGCTCGCTCCATGTTTGGTCCAACCAAACCTAGTTTCTCTCGGTCTGAGAATCTCATTCTCAACCTCATTTTAAATCGTTCGGATTATGCTCGTTGTGTGTGCGACCAAATAAGTTCTCGATTTATGTTGGTCGTCAATAATTAACCATTAATTATAGAACGATCATGAGTGGCACCTACTAGTACATCATGATCCCCAATTAATCGAAAAGATCAACGGTTGATCCAAAACTATTTTTGAAACCCTTCAGCAATTATAATGATTCGTGCCCCATTCCCTTTACTCATCTTATACCCACTTGGTTCAGGACATGGTCTATTGTGTCAGTCCCCACTAGGTTGACTACATCACACCTAGCCCATATATCATTTCCTCGTCCTATGGATTCTAGTTACTCCACTTGTATCAAAGAGTACCTTACTCTAAATATGTAATGCTTTGGACAAAGACTTTAGTAACAATCCGACGAGAGGCCATGGGTATACATCTCCTCGCAAGGAGTGGTAAATCCTTTATAGGCTATTCAAACACCTTCTATCACTTTGACTTATACCCAATCATCCCGGGTCCACATCTCCAAAGAGATACTTGCTTAAGATGTCAAAGCATAAGTCTTCATGACCAAGATGACTTGAATACCGCAAGTTAAAGGAACATCATACTTAAGCTGCAGTAAGAACTTCATTGACATATCCATATATGCAGAGAACCATATTAAGTTTTACAGCTGGTCACTCCAATGAACTAGTTACCATAACTAGAATCCACGGTTAACTCTGGACATCACAATGTCTCTAGCCAGTGAGAATCAGCTACTTGGATACACCAAGGAGTATACCTCGTGCTAGTCTCGATAGAATTGATGGTGTCCAATTCCATCAATTCATCGACTAGGGATAATTTCGATACATCACAATTACACATGTAGAGATACTCACTAGTTGTGATCCAATCACAAATTCTCTCATGTTGTGAATCATATCGTGGGCATTCAATAAATGAGTTTAAAATCTAATCAAATACAAAAAAAAACATGTATACTCAAATAGTGAATCTTCATTTATCATATAAATGTTTCAAACATAAGGCGATTGCCTTAGGACATCTCTCATATATTACTAACAGTGGTGGCACGACAGATTTGTGTGACTAGGACTTTTTCCGCATTTTGCAATGGTCCGAGGCGATGTCTGTATAAGGATGGCTCCACCCAAACCCTAGGGGGGAGGCATGACAGCTAGGACGGCATGACGAAGCCCTAAAAAGCTTCGGTAACTCGCAATGGGGAGGAGGAACGCCGTTGGAGTTTCACACCTTGCAATACAACGCCGGAGAGAAGATCACGGAAGCATTGTAAATCTTTATTTATGCATTTTATTCCTTATGTATTCAAACTTAGACATGCTTTGTGATTCTTCCTTCGTATACATGGAGTAGTACTTTTGATTCTAGGATTAGGGAGTAGCTTGTGTACATAAACAATGTTGGTTCATATTAAATTCTGTCCATGAGTTTGATTTGACAATTGGTAGTTGCTCTTTACTATATCTATGCGTGTTTGGCTTTCTTTCCGCTGTACTTAGGCGATACGAGGGGTGACAGCCCTCGCAATCTAAAATTTAGAAGATTTGATATAAGGAACCTAGGGGTAAACTTGATCTCCTGTAACTACGGGGAGAAGGGTTCAGTGGAATCGGAAATGATCAACCGTAGGGATTGATTTGGCATCCTCATACCGTCTATCCCGTCCTTTTAGGTGGAGATAGCTCCCGGTAGATGCGGCGGCTCTGCGGGAGAGTGTTTGATGTCCCTTCCACAAAACCATAGGTAAACTTTTAGACAACGTCGATTTACAACATTGTTCTATGATACGCAAGCGAAACCAAAGTCCTAGAATCACCTTTGAAGACCTCGACACACTCCTTTCCTCCTCCGTGTGACACCATATAGAGTAAAGTCCACCGACAGCCCTTACCAACTGAAACCTCTTAGAGATCACATCCGAACAATTACAACTACTGAGTATATTGGTATTCAAATTCAAGTCCCTGTGGGATCGATAATCTTTATTACTTGACGACATCCGTGCACTTGCGAGCATTGAGCGCGAGCATGCACTTTGAGTCCTCGACGGTATCCATCGCAAAAATTAAGGTCGCGTCCGTGCGCATCAGTTACCTACAATGTAAAGTATTAGACAATATGCATAACTATAAATATGCTAATAATGACCATGTGATTCTGATTTCAAAAATAAAGATGTTCATACAAAGGCTAGGCTTTCAGTATACATCCCAACAGGGATATGCAACCTACATCCTCGGGATTAATATATATAGAGATAGATTGAAAAATTGCTTGGTCTTTCACAGTCTACATATATAGACAGAGTGCTAAAGCGATTTAACATTTCTGAATCCAAGAAAGGTTATATACCCATGCGACATGAGATTCACCTTTCAAAGTCTATGTGTCCCTGCACAGAAGACGAGAGGATTTGCATGAATAAGATTTCTTATGCTTCTGCAATATAATCTATTATGTATGCTATGTTATGTACAAGGTCTGACGTATCATATGCTCTGAGTGTCATAAGCAGATACTAGTCTAATCTAGGAATGGATCATTGGGTGACTGTCAAGGCAATCCTTAGGTACTTGAGAAGAACTAAGGATATGTTCTTGGTATATGGAGAAGGTGATATGGTTACACGCGGGTATACGGATGCCAACTTCTAGACCCACAAGGATGACTCCAAGTCACAGTCTGGGTACATATTCACACTGAATTGTGGTGCAGTGAGTTGGAAAGTTCCAAACAAGACACAATTACTGATTCTACCACGGAAAGAATACATTGCAGCTCCTGAAGCAGCAAAGGAGGTAGTTTTAATCAAGAAGTTCATCTCCGAACTTGAGGTGGTTCCGTCCATTGTTTAAATATTACTAGTTTACTGTGACAACACTGGAGCTATCACACAGGAAAAGAAACCAAGGTCTCACCAATGATCCAAACACGTGCTTCGGTGATATCTGATCAGAGAAATCATCAGTAGGAAAGAAATGCAAATCGAGAAGATTCACACAGAAAGGAACCTAGCATATCCTTTCACAAAGGCTCTATCACAAAGTAAATTTGAGAGTCAAGTCAAGGACTATGGTATTGGATACCATGGCGATTAGCTTTAGGCCATGTGGGAGTCTGTTATGTTTGAGAGGTGTCCTAAGGCAATCACCTTATGGTTGTACTATTTATTTGATAAATAAATATTCATTATTTGAGTGTATGTGTTTGATTATATCTTAAACACATTTACTAAATGTCCGCGATACAATTCATAGCATGAGAGAATTTGTGATTTGGATCACAACTAGTGAGTATCTCTACATGTGTAATTATGAATATATTGAAATAATCCCTAGTCGATGAAATGATGAGTTCGAACATCATCGATTCTGGGAGACTAACACGGGTTATACTCCTTGGTTTATCCAAGCAGCTGCTCCTCATTGGCAGAGACATTGAGATGTTGAGAGTTAAACGTGGATGCTAGTTTTGTTAACAAGTTCATTGGAGTGACCTGCTGTAAGACTTCACATGGTTCTCTGCATATAAGATATGTAAGTGAATCTCTTACTTTATCTCGAGTGCAAGTTTTCATCGACTTGAGATATTCAAGTCATCTTGGTCATGGAGACTTATACTTTGACATCTTAGTCGATAACATCTCTACGGAGGTGTGGGTCGGGATGATTGGGTATAAGTTGAACTGCTCAAAGGTGATTGAATAGCCAACAAAGGATTGACCACTCCTTGCGAAGAGATGTATATCCTATGGCCACTCTTCATGATTGTTACTCAAAGTCTTTGGCTAAAGCATTCCATGTCAAGAGTATGGTACTCTTAGATACATGTCGAAGTAATTAGAATCCACTGGATGAGGAAGTAAGACTTGGGAAAGGGGTGACATAGTTAGTCTAGTGGGGACTGACACATAGACCATGTCCTAAACCAAGTGGGTATAAGATGAGTGAAAAGGAATGAGGCACGATTCACTGTAGATGCTGAAGGGTTCGAAAATGGTTCCGAGATCAACCGTTGATTTTTCGATTAATTAGGGATCATGATGTACTACTAGATACACTCATGATCATTCCATAATGGTTTATTATGGATAGCCAACAAAAATCGAGAACCTATAAGGTCACACGCACTACGAATCCTTCAAAGAAACTTAAAACGAATTTGAGAAATTGATTCTCAAGATCGAGAGAGATCAAGTTTGGTCAGACCAAACACATGACAAATATGGAAATATTTGTCAAGTCATAAACGCGAAAGGAGCACGTCTTAAGAAGACGGGTTGAGCCTTAAAAGGTTTAATTATAAACCAAACCCATTTGGTTTAAAAGGGACCTCTTTTGGTTAAGGGCCCAATTAGGGTTTAATGGATGAGATTAAGCCTTAATGGTTATGGCATTAGGGATTTGATCCACTAACCTATAATCCATTAGGATTAGTGCTTTATATAAAGGGTTGTAAAGGATAAACCTAATGAATTGAAGTCCTTAAGGCCCTCTTCCTCAACATAGCCGAACACTCTACCCTCCTCCTTCTTCTTTGCCGCTGGCCCTAGCAAGGCTCCCTCTTGTTTAGGTCTGGCCAACTCCTCCCCAAGGAAGTGGTGAACCCTGGCCAAGTCTTCCTTAAGCTGGATTGACCATTCGGCCAAGGCTTGGAACTAAAGTTTCTTCCTTTATACCCTTGGTCGAACCTAGGAGAATTAGGGTTTGGTGTTCTGCCGACCATCAAGGAAACAAGGGTTGTTTCCTCCTCTTTAGAGGTCGGCCACTCTAGGTTTTAGGGGTGTTATTGTCGCTTATTGAAGCTTCAAAAATAGAATCTAATTCCAACACAAATCGACAACCTTACAAAGGTTGTTCGAGGACTCGTTTGTGTCACAAAATGAGTCAGTGATTGCTCTCTGATCACCGGACTTTCTTGCTTCATCTAGTGGCGAAGAGAAGGTCAAATTTGTGGCTTTGAGAAGTCATCTCTCTATTGATTCGGTGTGGATACGAGTAGAGACGAAGCTCCGCGAGCGTCGTATGGTTGATGCCCTTCCGGCTCACCATCATCCAAAAGATATACCTAGAGTATAATTTTTTTTATTCTTATTGTATGTAAAATTTTATTTGGCAGATATGTTCGCATATGTTGTAATCCAGCATGCGTGTGTGTGAGTGTTGTAATAATTTAGGAAATTATTATGTTTTTCTTCCGCTGTGTTCGTTTGTTAAATGACAAAAGCACATCTATGTGTCGGTCGTAACCCAACATTGTCAAACATTAAAAAGGGGGAGATTGTTGGTGCAATCGGCCCCAAGTCAATATTGACCAGACTCGAGTATAATTTTGTTGTTTGACAATATGTTTGACAATGTATGTAATAATACTTTTGACATACGTATTAAGGGAGATTGTTGGAGCAATCAACCTCAGATCAAGGTTGACCAAGCTCGAGTGTAACCCGAGTAGAAGTATAAAATTAGATTTTTGGCAATGGAGAAGTCCAAATATGGATACTTGGCAAAGAAATATCCAAGGGTGGAGTCTTGGCAATGGAGAAGTCCAAGTTTGGATACTTGGAAATGGAAAGTCCAAGGGTGGAGTCTTGGCAAGGGAAAGTTTAAGTATGGATACTTGGAAAAGAAAAAGTCCAAGGGTATAGTATTAGTCATGTAAGTCCAAGTATATAGTCTTGACGGTAAAAGTCCAAGTATGGAGACTTTGCAATGGAAGTCTTGGAGATGCGGCCTCTTGGCAAAGGAGACCCGTAGCATGATAAAGCCGATGGAAGCACTTGAAGTCTAGCACCAAGTGTGAGGAGTCATGGACTCGAACCAAGGGTGTGAGGCTGATGGAAGTGGCTTAAAGGCTTAGGTCTAGGCTAAGGGTGTCTGATGGCATGATGAAGCCGATGGATGGACTAGAAGGCAAGCACAAATGGAGTTGTGGAACACTCTAATGGACCCTAAGGGCGTGAGGCTGATTGAGGTGACTTGTAGGCTTAGGTCTAGGGCAAGGATGAATATCAAGTATGAGAGGATCATACTTGGATTAAACCATAGTTTTGAGGTGTATCGGTTGATTGATGGCATTGGCCAGTCGATTGGTCGAGTGCACGTAACTTGGGAGATCAGTTTGACTCGGGCAGTCGACTAGAGTTATGGCCAATCGACTGGACAAGTAGTCGACTAAGGATCGACTGCTAATTGTGCCTCTGGCAGTCGACTAGTATAATTGAGTAGTCAATTGGTCACTAGCAGTCGACTGCTAGGGTTGAGCAGTCGATTGACCTTAAGTGGATAGAGCATAGAAGCTTTTACAGTCGATTGATGGCTATGGCATCGACTGATGGGCATGAGCAGTCGATTGATTTTTGTAACACCCCAAAATTTTTGCATAGAATTTAATTTCATGTCTAGTAGATTATATATGGAATCCTGGAAAATGATGATAAAAGAATAAAAGTGGAGAGGTGATGTTTGAACCTTAAACCTCTTAGTGAGAGTTAACTCTTACCATGCATGTGATGACCAAGTGCTTAGCAGTAGCTTACTGTTGGAGAAAGAGGAGAAATTTTAGATGAGTGTGAGGAGGGTAAATGAAGAGGCATGAAAAGAGAAGAGACACTTCTCTTCCGCCCTTTATAAATAAGAGTGAAGGTTTCATTTGACAACTTCTTCTTCCTTCTTCCTCCTTCCACCGAAACCCTAGGGTTCCTTCTTTGAGTTTCGGCCAAAGCAAACTAGGGTTCCACCGTAGTGAGTTAAGCAAAGAGAAGGGTTCATCTAAGGGGCTAATCTTCATCTAAGGGTCAAGAGCACCAAGAAGGGTTCTAGGGCAAGATTATTTATTTAGTCTCCTCTCCAATCAAGGACTCTCTTATTAAGGGGTAACCAATTATAAGTGGTAAGATTCCCTCACCTGCAATATATTTGCTCTTGTAGGACATGATATATGAAAGAAATGTGATGCTTTATACCATACAAGTTTCGGCCAACTAGGGTTTTAGGGCTAGGGTTGCATGAAAACACTCCTTATGAAATTATGATATGTTGTATGTCTTCATGTATAAATTTTATGTGACAAAAAAAGAATTTTTGTTCCCCTAATGTTTCAGCCAACTAGGGTTTTAGGGCTAGGGTTGCATGAAAACACTCCTTATGAAATTATGATATGTTGTATGTCTTCATGTATAAATTTTATGTGACAAAAATGAATTTTTGTGCCCCTAATGTTTCGGCCAACTAGGGTTTTAGGGCTAGGGTTGCATGAAAACACTCCTTATGAAATTATGATATGTTGTATGTCTTCATGTATAAATTTTATGTGACAAAAAATAAATTTTCTTGTGCCCTAATATTTCGGCCAACTAGGGTGTTAGGGCTAGGGTGGGGTCTAAGTACCCAACGTCATGTGCAAATACTCCCCCTAAGTTTATGATATGTTATGTGACACTTATGTATGCTTCATGTGCAAAAAAAAATGTATGAACCCCTCCCTAGTGATTTCGGCCACTTAGGGTACCTAAGCTAGGGCTAAGATTAAGTGCTTAAATTGGTGTACAAGAATTCCCTTAGAATTCATGATATGTTGCATGATTGTATATATGCCTATGTTATGAACATGGTTATGATTTAATATGCCTTGAAATATGTCTATTGTTAGTTATAGCCCTAGAACCAATCATGTGATGGTTGAATAGGGAACATTATGTATCATATTCTATAAAGGCAAAGGATTGGTTATTATATTTATGTCTTGCTTGTGCCATCTAAATTAAATATAATAATGCCCTAGAAAAGTAGGTTCTTATCTACAGCACATCAATTGGCAGAATTGATTATGAGAGGCTGTAGAGAACACTTTCCTAAATGTTCCTAGTCAAGTATTAATATGCAAGGGCAATATTAATACATAAAGACTAGCATGTAGGTCAATTGATGACTTGATCTCACAAGTCATGGATATATGATATCAAGTTGACACATGGGTATATATTAGAGAATATATACTGAACTGACCCGCCATGAGAAAGTTTCATGGATCGTCATATGAGTGTCATAAACTTTCTCATGTGACCATTGGTATGAATAGTCCT
The DNA here is from genome assembly GCA_025175895.1 of Wurfbainia villosa. NCBI lineage: Eukaryota > Viridiplantae > Streptophyta > Magnoliopsida > Zingiberales > Zingiberaceae > Wurfbainia > Wurfbainia villosa. The sequence continues at coordinate 68,786,199 of CM045994.1, read as the reverse complement.
CAAACCTGAAGTCACTACGGTTCCCTACATAAGGAGTTATGTACTTTGGTATCGTCAAATGTCACCCGTAACAGGGTGGACCATAAAGGCGATTACTGGGTATATAACAAATTATCCGGAGGGATGTGAGTGATGTAGATGGGATCTATCCCTCCCATATGATGGGAGTGATATCTGTGGGCCCCTTGATTGAGTAGAACTACTAAAATGCATGGCCATGCTCGAATGAGTCAATATGATATATTGAGCTCATTTGTTTGAGTTAGTTTACTCAGGGATCAAGAAACACATAGATTGATCGAGGATGACACGGTCTATGCCTCATTGGTCAATCCGATATCAAGGATAGAAGGACACGGTCATACATTATAGTAGTCACGGAAAGGTTAGTCGGATCTTGACTTATTTCATAACTTGGGTAGCAATGATGTATTGCTAGATGCCGCTCATTGCTTGTGTATCTAAAAGAGTTTAAATCCACTGCCAACGTTATGAGAGCCTATAGGGTCACACACAAAGAGCATGATGATTAGAAGAATTAGTGCATTCTAGTTTGACTAGAATAATTTGGGAATGAGCTTAAGTACAAAATGGTTTTTGGACTTTAAGCTTAATGAGAATTTTATCTTATTGATTTAATGAGATTAATTAAATATGCTAAGCTTATTAATTTAATAAGATTAAATAAATATGTTATCATGATAGCCTAAGCTTAATTGATTTAATAAGATTAATTCAATATGTTACCTTATTGATTTAATGAGATTAATTCAATATGATAGCATAAGCTTATTGAATTAATAAGATTAATTCAACATGCATGAATGCCACATAAGCATGCCACATAAGCATGCCACCTAATCTTGATGAGGTGGAAGGAGACAAAGGGTTTTGACCTTTGGAATTTCTCCACATGTGGCCGGCCAAACTCCTTGTTTGATTATTTTTCAATGCAATTGATTGCATTGAATGTGATAGGAGGTGAAAGGTTTTTTCAAACCTATAAAACACTCCATGGGGTGGCCGGCCAAACTTGGTGAAGCTTGAGGCTTGGAGAGAGCTTGGTGGTGAGAGGCTTTGGTTGTGTGGCTTTTGTGAGTGTAGGCTAGCAAGAAGAGTGGTCTTCTTCTTCCTTTCTCTTTTTCCCTACCTTCCTCTCCTTTAGGGACTTCTCTAGCAAGAAGTAAAGGAGAGCTCTTCTAGTTTCTTTTGTGAGACAAGAGCTTGCTCGTGTGGATACATATAGAGGCACAGACATTTGAACGTGCTAAAAGATCCAACAAACCCAAGGAGAAGCGGGATTAAAAAGGGCACGCAACAAAGGTAATATTCTCCTATAAGATAGGTTTTGAAAAATTTATTTTTTGTACGAGGTTTTCTTTTGCAAGGATCACTTGGAAGGGATCCTATTTTTCCGTTGCGCATATGCTATTTTGCATAATAAATCCCTATAGTGGTATCAGAGCCACTTGCGAAAGATCATATAAAAATAGGTTTTCTCTATTTTATATATGATATAGAAGTAGGATAAATTTTATTATGAGTTGATAATTGCATTAGCAATTTTTCAAACATAATAAAATATCCGATGTCTTTTAAAAGTTAAAATTGACATGGTGCATGGTTATGGCCTAGTCCCAAAAAGTTTGTGAATGTGTGTGTTGTAATTATTAATACGACCTGCGTGTCGTGCCTTTCTCCTAAAATTCTTGTTGTAAAATTAGTTTTAGACTCGAATGTAACTCGAGTATTTCTCCTTTTGTAATATACAAAATAAAGATGGAGGGTCCATTGGAAGATGACGTTACAAGGAGGGAGTCAACAACACAAGACAATCAAAAGGAAGCACTTGGGAGAAGATGCTATCCCTAGGTTGACCAATCAATCTTTTCATTGGCTTGAGAAGATTGTAGAATAAGGGCCATAACCATGACACGCTTAGTTTAATATGTATGTGATGCATGTTAATTTAGCTTATATGTGATGTATGCTAATATGTATGTGATGCATGTTTATTTCTTAATAAGTCAAAAACGATATGCCTACCAAAGTTTGGTACTCACTACTTCCTCGATCATTTGTTGTTGGGTTTGCCAAAGCAAAGCAATGCATTTTATCTTGGAAGAGTGAGAGTGGACAATCGTGATGTCCCGCTATCAAACTTGGTTAAGACTTAATTAAGTTTTTCTTATTTAATTAAGAAAGTAGAGGCATATATTAGCTTTGAACATATGTTTTAAAAATTAGTTTTGTGTGATTTCCGAACATCATCTTTGTCTTAGAAAGTGGTCGTTGCTTCGATATCAAAGAAGGCCTCTGTGCCTCACCACGGCCTAGAAGCTGGTTTAGGAACAAGCACTAAACTAATCTAGACTTAACCAAAGCTATTAAAGAGTTACATCAGATGTAATTGGCAAAAGATTGCCTACCTAATCATACTACGTCTTGGGCGATTAGCCAAAGCTAACTCAAGACGAAGTCTGATGTGGATCTTTATCCCATATAAATTTATAGCTAAATAGAAGCTAATGATATAAGCAAAATGTGTTTATCTACATTAATTATTAGCTCATATCAAAGCTATGAGAATTTAGTGGGAGCCTCATTTAATTAAAAGCCTAATTAAATGACTTAGGTATGATACTTAATTTTGCATTTTAATGTTGTAGATCACCATGTCATCTAACATGACACACCCCCTCAACTTGCGATCTGTCCTTGAGAAAGACAAGCTCAATGGAGCTAACTTTCTAGACTGGTATAGGAACTTGAGGATTATCCTCAAGCAAGAACGTAAACTGTATGTCCTAGAGCAGTCTATCCCTGAAACACCCGCCCCTGCGGCCACTCGTGCTGAAAAGGATGCTTATAAGAAGCATCAAGATGACGCATTAGATGTGTCATGTCTTATGCTTGCCACCATGAACTCTGAGCTTCAGAAGCAACATGAGAACATGGATGCCTATGGTATGGTTGAGCATTTGAAACAACTATATCAAGGACAAGCTAGGCACGAGCATTTTGAAGTGTCTAAGGCTCTTTTTGCATGCAAGATGCAAGAAGGAACACCTGTAGGAACTCACGTACTTAAAATGATAGGGTACGTTGAGAACATTGAAAGACTAGGTTTTCCACTGAGCCAAGAATTGGCAACAGATGTTATCCTGTAATCATTGCCAGAAGCATATAATCAATTAGTCATGAATTATAACATGAATGAAATTGATAAGCCTTTGCCTGAGATTCTGAGCATGTTAAGAATTGCTGAACCGAATCTCAAGAAGAAAGTTAGTAACGTACTAATGGTCAAGAAGGGCAAAGGTAAGCGCAAAGGCAAGGGTAAGACCCAAGCTAAAGGCAAGGCCAATTCATCCACTTCAAAGGGTAAAGGTAAAGTACCTAAGGAAGGGGACTGTTTCCATTGCGGTGAGACTGGACACTGGAAGCGGAACTGCAAAGTCTACCTTGAGGAAGTAAAGAAGAAAAGAAGTGGGACTTCTGCCTCAGGTATACACGTTATAGAAGTTAATCTATCTATTTCTTCTACATGGGTATTAGATACCGGATGTGCATCTCACATTTGTACTAATGTGCAGAGACTGAGAAATAGTAGTCTAATGGCAAAAGGCAAAGTGGACCTACGAGTAGGCAATGGCGCAAAAGTTACTGCTGTAGCTGTAGGAACATATTCTTTGTCTTTGCCCACTGGGCTTATCTTAGAACTAGAGGAGTGCTTTTATGTACCTGCATTAATGAAGAACATAATTTCTGTATCTTGTTTAGACAAGAAAAACTTTTCTTTTATAATAAAGGACAAATGTTGTTCCATTTATTTGAATGAAATGTTCTATTGTAATGCACCACTTATGAATGGTCTCTATGTTCTAGATTTAGAAAACCCAATTTATAACGTAAATACCAAACGGTTCAAATCGAATAATTTTAACCAAACATATCTCTGGCACTGTCGCCTAGGTCACATAAATGAAAAACACATATCCCAACTCCATAAAGATGGATTATTGGACTCATTTGATTTTGAATCATATGAGGTATGCGAATCTTGTCTTTTAGGAAAGATGACTAAAACTCCATTTAGTGGACATGGAGAGAGAGCGACGAACTTGTTAGGACTCATACATACTGATGTATGTGGCCCTTTCAATGTCGAAGCCAGAGGAGGCTATAAGTACTTTATTACTTTCACTGACGATATGAGTAGATTTGGCTACTTATATTTGATGAGACATAAGTCAGAATCCTTTGAAAAGTTCAAAGAATTCAAGAATGAAGTACAAAACCAACTTGGTAAGCATATAAAGCTACTTCGATCAGATCGAGGTGGTGAATACCTTAGTCAAGAGTTTCGTGATCACCTGGTTGAGTGTGGGATAATATCCCAACTCACTCCTCCTGGAACACCACAATGGAATGGTGTATCTGAGAGGAGAAATCGTACTCTATTAGATATGGTACGATCAATGATGAGCCAGACTGATCTACCTACTTCCTTTTGGGGTTTAGCTCTAGAGACAGCCGCTTTCACACTTAATCGCGTCCCATCAAAAGACATAGAAAAGACACCATATACGTTATGGACTAGGAAGAGTTCCAAAATGTCTGTTATAAAGATTTGGGGTTGTGAAGCTTATGTTAGACGTCAAGTCTCAGATAAACTAGGACCCAAATCAGATATGTGTTATTTTGTAGGATATCCCAAGGAAACTAAGGGATATTACTTTTACAATCCCACACTTGGCAAGGTGTTTGTTGCTAGAAATGCTGTCTTTCTAGAAAGAGAATTTATTTCTAGAAAAACTAGTGGGAGTAAAATTCATCTTGAAGAAATTCAAGATGAAGATAACACTAAGGCTTCGATGGAAAATGAACAGGCACCACAAAGTGTTGTGGATGAGGAAAATGTTGCCCAAAGAGTTGTGGAGCAAACACCTGTTCAAGTAGACCAACCACTTCGTAGATCTGATAGGATCCGTCGTCAACCCGAGAGATATTCTTTTCTCTTGACTGACAACGGTGATGTATTGCTTGTCGATCTTGACGAGCCTACATCCTATCAAGAAGCTACGATGAGCCCAGATTCTGAGAAATGTCTAGAGGCCATGAGATCCGAAATGGAATCCATGTACACTAACCAAGTATGAACTTTGGTTGATCCACCTGAAGGGGTAAAACCCATTGGGTGTAAGTGGGTCTTTAAAGTAAAGACTGACATGGATGGTAATAAGAATACCTATAAAGGTAGATTGGTGGCTAAAGGATTCAAACAAATTCATGGTATTGACTATGATGAAACCTTTTCACCAGTTGCGATGCTTAAATCCATTCGAAACATACATGCTATGGCAGCCTACCACGATTATGAGATCTGGCAGATGGATGTCAAAACCACTTTTCTGAATGGAAAGCTACTCGAGGATGTGTACATGACACAACCTGAGGGTTTTGAAGATCCAAAGCATCCTGGAAAGGTATGCAAACTGCAAAGGTCCATTTGTGGACTAAAGCAAGCCTCTCAAAGCTGGAATCTTCGATTCGATGATGCAATCAAGGAGTTTGGTTTCATCAAGAATGAAGACGAACCTTACAAGAGAAATAGTGGGAGCACAGTTGTATTTCTTATCTTGTATGTAGATGACATACTTCTCATCGGAAATGATATTCCCTCACTCCAGTCTGTGAAGATGTGGTTAGGGAATTTTTTCTCGATGAAAGACTTAGGTGAAGCTGCCTATATTCTAGGCATCAAGATCTATAGAGATAGACCTAAAAGATTACTTGGCCTAAGTCAGAGTACATACATTGATAAAGTGCTAGATCGTTTTGCTATGCAAAATTCCAAGAAAGGATTTCTGCCTTTATCACAAGGTGTGAGTCTTTCGGAGACTCAATGTCCCTCTTCTAAGGAAGAGAGAGATCGCATGGATAAGATCCCTTATGCATCTGCTATAGGGTCTATCATGTACGCCATGCTTTGTACTCGTCCTGATGTCTCGTATGCTTTGAGCATGACGAGTAGATACCAGTCGGATCCAGGTGAAAGTCACTGGATAGCAGTTAAAAATATTCTTAAATACTTACGAAGAACGAAAGAATATTTCCTGATATATGGAGGCAATGAGGAGATAACTGTAAAGGGTTACAGTGATGCAAGCTTCCAAACAGACAAGGATGACTATAGATCGCAATCGGGGTACGTGTTTTGCCTGAATGGTGGAGCTGTGAGCTGGAAGAGTTCGAAGCAGGACACAGTTGCTGATTCTACAATAGAAGCCGAGTATATTGCTGCGTCTGATGCAGCAAAGGAGGCTTTTTGGCTCCGCAAGTTTATCAGTGAACTTGGGCTAGTTCCTAGCATTGCAGATCCAATAGACCTCTATTGTGACAACAATGGGGCTATTGCACAGGCTAAGGAACCTCGATCACATCCGCGGACCAAACACATACTGCAGCGCTTCCATCTCATTCAAGAGATCATCGATAGAGGAGCTGTGAGGATATGCAGAGTACCGACAGACGCTAACATCGCAGATCCATTGACCAAGGCTTTGGCACAGAGGAAGCATGATGGTCACACTAGGTCACTAGGTATCAGATATTATAGTGATTGGTACAAGTGCTAGTGGGAGATTGTTAGTTATAGCCCTAGAACCAATCATGTGATGGTTGAATAGGGAACATTTTGTATCATATTCTATAAAGGCAAAGGATTGGTTATTATATTTACGTCTTGATTTTGCCAGCTAAATTAAATATAATAATGCCCTAGAAAAGTAGGTTTTTATCTACAGCACATCAATTGGCAGAATTGATTATGAGAGGCTGTAGAGAACACTTTCCTAAATGTTCCTAGTCAAGTATTAATATGCAAGGGCAATATTAATACATAAAGACTAGCATGTAGGTCAATTGATGACTTGATCTCACAAGTCATGGATATATAATATCAAGTTGACACATGGGTATATATTAGAGAATTTATACTGAACTGACCTGCCATGAGAAAGTTTCATGGATCGTCATATGAGTGTCATAAACTTTCTCATGTGACTATTGGTATGAATAGTCCTCAAACCTGAAGTCACTACGGTTCCCTACATAAGGAGTTATGTACTTTGGTATCGTCAAACGTCACCCGTAATAGGGTGGACCATAAAGGCGATTACTGGGTATATAATAAATTATGCAAAGGGATTTGAGTGATGTAGATGGGATTTATCCCTCCCATATGACGGGAGTGATATCTGTGGGCCCCTTGATTGAGTAGAACTACTGAAACGCATGGCCATTCTCGAATGAGTCAATATGAGATATTGAGCTCATTTGTTTGAGTTAGTTTACTCAGGGATCAAGAAACACATAGATTGATCGAGGATGACACGGTCTATGCCTCATTGGTCAATGTGATATCAAGGATAGAAGGACACGGTCATACATTATAGTAGTCACGTAAAGGTTAGTCGAATCTTGACTTATTTCTTAACATGGGTAGCAATGATGTATTGCTAGATGCCGCTCATTGCTTGTGTATCTAAAAGAGTTTAGATCCACTGCCAACGTTATGAGAGCTAATAGGGTCACACACAAAGAGCATGATGATTAGAAGAATTAGTGCATTCTAGTTTGACTAGAATAATTTGGGAATGAGCTTAAGTACAAAATAGTTTTTGGACTTTAAGCTTAATGAGAATTTTAGCTTATTGATTTAATGAGATTAATTCAATATGCTAAGCTTATTAATTTAATAATATTAAATAAATATGTTATCATGATATCCTAAGCTTAATTGATTTAATAAGATTAATTCAATATGTTACCTTATTGATTTAATGAGATTAATTCAATATGATAGCATAAGCTTATTGAATTAATAAGATTAATTCAACATGCATGAATGCCACATAAGCATGCCACCTAAGCATGCCACATAAGCTTGATGAGGTGGAAGGAGACAAAGGGTTTTGACCTTTGGAATTTCTCCACATGTGGCCGGCCAAACAAGGAGTGTAACTCCTTATTTGATTATTTTTCAATGCAATTGATTGCATTGAATGTGATAGGAGGTGAAAGGTTTTTTCAATCCTATAAAACACTCCATGGGGTGGCCAGCCAAACTTGGTGAAGCTTGAGGCTTGGAGAGAGCTTGGTGGGGAGAGGCTTTGGTTGTGTGGCTTTTGTGAGTGTAGGCTAGCAAGAAGAGTGGTCTTCTTCTTCCTTTCTCTTTTTCCCTACCTTCCTCTCCTTTAGGGACTTCTCTAGCAAGAAGTAAAGGAGAGCTCTTCTAGTTTCTTTTGTGAGACAAGAGCTTGCTCGTGTGGAAGCATATAGAGGCACGAACATTTGAACGTGCTAAAAGATCCAACAAACCCAAGGAGAAGCGGGATTAAAAAGGGCACGCAACAAAGGTAATATTCTCCTATAAGATAGGTTTTGAGAAATTTATTTTTTGTACGAGGTTTTCTTTCGCAAGGATCACTTGGAAGGGATCCTATTTTTCCGTTGCGCATATGCTATTTTGCATAATAAATCTCTACACCTATGTGATGAACATGTTTATGATTTAATATGCCATGAAATATGCCTATGTGATGAACATGTTTATGATTTAATATGCCATGAAACATGCCTATGTGATGAACATGTTTAGGATTTAATATGCCATGAAACATGCCTATGTGATGAACATGTTTATGATTTAATATGCCATGAAATATGCCTATGTGATGAGCATGTTTATGCTTGATATGCCATGAAATATGCTTATGTGATGAACATGTTTATGCTCTAAGACCCCTTTAGAGTATTCTTATGTTATGAATGCATATATGCTATGAAATGTCTAAGAAGATGCTTCCCCTTTTTATGTTGGGATTAAGAGCTCTCTTTATGATTCCAGGAACTAACCCGATCTCCAAACGCGAAGTTCTCCAAATGTGAGTTCTGGCTCGATCAAGTGTCATTCTTGGGTCATGTCATCTCTAAATAAGAAATCATCTTAGACCCAATAAAGATTGAAGCTGTGAGGAACTAGAATAGGCCAAGGAATGCGAGTGAAATCTGAAGTTTTCTCGGGCTAGCAGGCTATTACAGAAAGTTTGTAGAGGACTTCTCTAGAATTGCAGCCCCTATGACAACCCTCACCAGAAAGGACAAGCAATACAAATGGACTGAGGACTGTGAGAGGAGTTTTACGGAACTGAAGAGGAGACTGACCAGCGCTCCCATTCTGACTCTCCCTGAAGATAATGAAAGCTTCGATATGTATAGTGACGCTTCTAAATTGGGGCTTGGAGTTGTACTTATGCAAATTGGCAAGGTTATCGCTTACGCCTCTAGACAGCTCAAGGAGCACGAAAGAAATTATCCTACCCATGACTTAGAACTAGTAGCCGTGGTATTCACTCTGAAAATATGGAGACACTACTTATATGGAGCTCGGTGCAAGATTTATACAGACCACCAGAGTCTGAGATATTTCTTCACTCAGAAAGACCTAAATATGAGACAACGCAGATGGCTCGAGCTAGTCAAAGATTATGATTGTGAGATATTCTATCATCCAGGAAAGGCCAACAAAGTGGCAGATGCACTTAGCAGAAAGTCCTGTGCCGCTTTGATGTCCTTATCAATGCTATCTCAGCCTCTGAAAAGGGAAATAATGAATTACCGAATAGAGATTATTTCTGGACAACTTTCCACCATGACGATAGCACCGACATTGTTCGACGATATATTAGGAAAGCAAGATGGTGATTCAGACATCCAGAAGATCAAACAAGAAGTCCTGGAAGGAAGGGATAATGGATTCCGCATTTCCAACAGTGGATTATTATACCTCCGGGACCGACTATGTATTCCGGATGATCCGGAATTATGGAAGAAGATACTCGAGGAATCCCATGGAACACCTTATACCATTCATCCTGGATCTACAAAAATTTATCAGGACTTAAGAGATAAATTTTGGTGGTCCGGCATGAAAAGTGATGTGGCTCAGTACGTCAGCACCTGTCTGACCTGCTAGAGGGTTAAGGCAGAACACCAGAAACCTAGAGTATTACTACAGCCGATACAGATTCCAGAGTGGAAATGGGAAGAAATTTCTATGGATTTCATCTCGGGATTACCCAGGACAACAAATGGTTATGATGCTATATGGGTAATCATAGACCGTTTGACAAAGTCTGCCCATTTCTTGTCAATTAAGATGACCTATCCGGTTGAGCAGCTAGCTCAATTATAAGCCAAGGAAATTATCAGATTACATGGAGTGCCTAAGGCTATTATTTCTGATCGTGAAGGTCATTTTACCTCCCATTTCTGGGAATGTGTTCAGAAGGCTCTTGGCACTAAGTTGAGATTCATCACTGCGTTTCATCCTCAGACTGACGGTCAGACAGAAAGAGTGAACCAGGTGATGGAAGATATGTTGCGGGCTTGTGCTCTAGACTTTAAGGGGAGTTGGTATCGATATTTGTGCTTGGCAGAATTTGCTTACAACAATAGTTACCAGGCTACTATTGGAATGGCACCATATGAAGCTCTATACGGGAGAAGATGCAGGTCTCCTATCTGTTGGTACGAGGGTGGTGAAAGGAGGGAAATGGGTCTTCAGGCCGATATTATTGACGATACCACCCGAGCTATACAGACTATCCGTTAGAGGATAGAGACTGCTCAGAGCCGACAAAAGAGTTATGCGGATAAGAGACGCCGACCATTGGAATTCGAAGTTGGGGATTTTGTGTTCCTCAAGGTCGCCCCTATGAAAGGAGTAATGAGATTTGGAAGAAAGGGAAAGCTGAGTCCGCGTTATGTAGGACCGTATCATATCCTGAAAAGAATCGGCAAGGTGGCCTATGAGCTGGAGCTAACTCAGGAGATGTCGGCTATCCACAATGTCTTCCATGTATCAATACTCAAGAGATGCGTTCCCAATGCAGACCAGGTGATCAAACTAATGGCAGTACAAATTCAAGGGGACCTAAGTTAATAAAGCCGACCTGTTCAGATAACCGATCAAGAGGTCAAGAAGCTAAAGAGCAAAGAGGTACCATTAGTGAAGGTCCTATGGCGAAGTCAAGGGTTCGAAGAGTTCACGTGGGAACGAGAAGACGAGATGCGACAAAAGTATCTGGAACTGTTTTAAGTTCGGGATGAACTTTTCATAAGGTACGGGGGATTGTAACACCCCAAAATTTTTCTCCAAAATTTTTGTATAGAATTTAATTTCATGTCTAGTAGATTATATATGGAATCCTGGAAAATGATGATAAAAGAATAAAAGTGGAGAGGTGAGGTTTGAACCTTAAACCTCTTGGTGAGAGTTAACTCTTACCATGCATGTGATGACCAAGTGCTCAGCAGTAGCTTACTGTTGGAGAAAGAGGAGAAATTTTACATAAGTGTGAGGAGGGTAAATGAAGAGGCATGAAAAGAGAAGAGACACTTCTCTTCCTCCCTTTATAAATAAGAGTGAAGGTTTCATTTGACAACTTCTTCTTCCTTCTTCCTCCTTCCACCGAAACCCTAGGGTTCCTTCTTTGAGTTTCAGCCAAAGCAAACTAGGGTTCCACCCTAGTGAGTTAAGCAAAGAGAAGGGTTCATCTAAGGGGCTAATCTTCATCTAAGGGTCAAGACCACCAAGAAGGGTTCTAGGGCATGATTATTTTTTTAGTCTCCTCTCCAATCAAGGTCTCTCTTATTAAGGGATAACTAATTAAAAGTGGTAAGATTCCCTCACCTGCAGTATATTTGCTCTTGTAGGACATGATATATGAAAGAAATGTGATGCTTTATACCATACAAGTTTCGGCCAACTAGGGTTTTAGGGCTAGGGTTGCATGAAAACACTCCTTATGAAATTATGATATGTTGTATGTTTTCATGTATAAATTTTATGTGACAAAAAAAAAAATTTTGTGCCCCTAATGTTTCGGCCAACTAGGGTTTTAGTGCTAGGGTTGCATGAAAACACTCCTTATGAAATTATGATATGTTGTATGTCTTCATGTATAAATTTTATGTGACAAAAATGAATTTTTGTGCCCCTAATGTTTCGGGCAACTAGGGTTTTAGGGCTAGGGTTGCATGAAAACACTCCTTATGAAATTATGATATGTTGTATGTCTTCATGTATAAATTTTATGTGACAAAAAATAAATTTTCTTGTGCCCTAATGCTTCGGCCAACTAGGGTGTTAGGGCTAGGGTCGGGTCTAAGTACCCAACTTCATGTGCAAATACTCCCCATAAGTTTATGATATGTTATGTGACACTTATGTAAGCTTCATGTGCAAAAAAAAAATGTATGAACCCCTCCCTAGTGATTTCGGCCACTAAGGGTACCTAAGCTATGGTTAAGATTATGTGCATAAATTGGTGTACAAGAATTCCCTTAGAATTCATCATATGTTGCATGATTGTATGTATGCCTATGTGATGAACATGGTTATGATTTAATATGCCATGAAATATGCCTATGTGATGAACATGTTTATGATTTAATATGCCATGAAATATGCCTATGTGATGAACATGTTTATGATTTAATATGCCATGAAACATGCCTATGTGATGAACATGTTTAGGATTTAATATGCCATGAAACATGACTATGTGATGAACATGTTTATGATTTAATATGCCATGAAATATACCTATGTGATGAGCATGTCTATGCTTGATATGCCATGAAATATGCTTATGTGATGAACATGTTTATGCTTTAAGACCCCTTTAGGGTATTCTTATGTTATGAATGCATATATGCTATGAAATGTCTAAGAAGATTCTTCCCCTTTTTATGTTGGGATTAAGAGCTCTCTTTATGATAAGATAAGACGGAGATGCTTCCCTTTTTCTATTGGGGATTAAGAGCATTCTTTATGATATGATAAGAAATAAAAGAAAGAAAATTAAGTATTTTACTTTGTAAGAGGTTAAGTACCCGACCCGTTAGGTGGTCGTTAATCAAATCCAAGGGACATAAGAAGACGTAAGAGGTCTTGCCCTGGTAAGACGTAAAAGGTCTTGCTCTAGTAGGTCTGATGGCTAGCTACCCCAGCCTATTAGGGAACGCGCTTTATGTGGTACTTAGCCTAGGGCCCCCCCTTCATGTTATGATTATGTTGAAGTATCTATATGTATATGTTTCGAAAAGAAAGGACTTGTATGAAATTGTGAATGCTTATGTTTAAGTTTAATAATGCTTATGATTATGTCCTTTATGCATGTTTAGGATTGATGATGTCATGAATGCTTATGGATAAGTTTAAGAATACTTATGATTATGTCCTTTATGCATGTTTAGGATTGATGATGTCATGAATGCTTATGGTTAAGTTTAAGAATGCTTATGATTATGTCCTTTATGCATGTTTAGGATTGATGATGTCATGAATGCTTATGTTTAATTTATGTCGTGCTTAGGTTTAATTATGTTTAGCATGCTTATGTAAATTTTATGCCATGCTTATGTTTCATTACATTAGTATGCTGAGGTTTAGTGTTGTTATGCAATACTTATGTTATTTATGCTAGTATGCTCATGTTTTCTAATTATTTGATGTAATTTGTTGCTTTTGTGAGTAGGCAAGAATCTTACTAAGCTATATGCTTATAGTTTATGTTGTCCATATACTGCAGATAAAGGAAACATGAACTAGAGGAAGTAGCAGGAGGGGCAAAGTGTGTGTGATAGTGGCATGGTGGAAAAAGACCCTATTACTCTCTGCTTTTATTTATATGCTCAATGAACAACTTAAGACATTTGCTTCCGCTTTTATGACTTGTGATTTATTAGTACCATGTTTGATGTTGTTTAGTTTATGTTACTGTTCACCTTACTTATGAAAGTTTGATATGTTAGAACTCATGAATGGATCGTGTTAATAATAGTTACATTCTCTAATCTTTATGTTATGCATGTTATAAAAGAAGTTATGATATGTTAACATGCTAATTATGATTATGATATGTGATGCACGTTATAAAGAAGATATGATATGTTAACATGCTAATTAGGTCTATGATATGTGATGCATGTTATAAAAGAAGATTTATGACATGATAACATGTTTGATTATGTAGATTGTGAAATGATCCATATATGTTATGTTATAAAAAAAAAAAAAGTTGCGCCGCCCTGAGAGCAGATAAGGGCGGGCGTTACAGATTAGTTGTAATCCGACATGGATTAATCCGCTGTGAGACAACGACATTATGGGAAGTCAACTGGACGACGAAAAATATGTCTGACAAGTGACTTAAAAAGAGAACGATGAGGAGAATGAAGGAAAATGGTAATTGGAGCTCTTGGAGGGGAATTGATGTTGCATTTCAGACTTCCTAAGCCTTTCTAAACCAATCAACAAGCAATTAAATATTCAATAAATCTTGTGTAATGTATTTTTTGTTGCATTTTATTTTTATTCTTTACATTTGTTGTTTGGTTGTATTTCTTGTTGTAAACTCCAGTGGTTTCTTCACCTACAGATTGTTTTCGAGAAGGAGAAGAGTTAGTGGGTGTGGATCACTAAGCTCACCTATGGAGTAGGAACCATAAGTTCTGAACCACATAAAATCCGGCGTTGTGCGTGTGTGATTGTCTTGTTTATTTTGTCTATGCTTTATTGTGTTTCCGCCACATATTACTAACAATTGTAGGCAAGTACGACAAAGAATAAATCGAAGAATCAAAAGTCGCTATTCACCCCCCCCCCTCTAGCGCACCAAATGGTCCCAACAAGTGGTATCAAAGTGAGGTTGCTCTTCAAGGACTAATTGCCACAAGGGCAAGCACTAGAGGAGTAGAAGAGAAGATGGATTTTAGTGATGGATTAAGATATATCACCGTAGTTCTACCTTCCTTCGACTCCGAAGATTTTGTATATTGGAAAGGTAGGATGAAATATTTTATAATGTGTGAAATAGAAAATTGGATTGTTTTGATGAGAGTATTCGAAGCTCCGAATGACAAGAAGGGGAAAATTCTCAAGAAGAAGAAATGGACCGAAGAACATGTCCAAAAATTCAAAAAAATGATAAGGTAACAAAAATGCTAGTTAATTTGGTACCTAATGATATCTTTTCCAGGATAGGTGATTTTGAGGGCGCAAAGGATCTATGGAGTAAACTAGCCATGATTCATGAAGAGTCCTCACTGACCCAAGAAGATAAGGAGGAGTCCAAGGAATCAAGCCCATCTCCTCCAGAGCTTGTGGATTCGGAGTTTGATAGATGTTCAACATCTGAGTCAGACAAAATTGAAGAAATGGAAGAAGTCTCCACCTTTAGGATTGAGGGGGAGGGTAGGTCGTCAATGCCGGAGCAAGAGGAGACCTCTACATCCAGAAGAGATGAAGAACAAACTCACGGGTCCTCTACTCCTATAGGCAACTCAAGCATAATTCATAAGGATAAAAGTCATATAATTTGCTTTGAGTGCAGTGAAATAGGGCATTATAAGAGCAAATA
This sequence comes from Wurfbainia villosa, assembly GCA_025175895.1. Lineage (NCBI taxonomy): Eukaryota > Viridiplantae > Streptophyta > Magnoliopsida > Zingiberales > Zingiberaceae > Wurfbainia > Wurfbainia villosa. The sequence continues at coordinate 68,770,705 of CM045994.1, read as the reverse complement.
CCCAAATAGAGTCAAGAAGAAACTCCCGTGGCACCAATGGCCAAGGAGAAAGTCAAAGAAGTTTGCAAGAGCAAGGAGCACATAGTGTGCTTTCGGTGCCACCAAAAGGGTCATTAACAAAGCCAATGTCAGAGGGGGAGTCACCCTAGGAAGGACAAGATGGAAAGCTCAAATGTATGGGGAACTAAGGCAACCCCTAAGGTATATTGTAATAATACTCTTCCCTTATGTAATGATAGAAAGCATGCTAGAAATATATCATCTCATAATTTACTTGCAATTGTTCATGATAAAAAGAATGCTAAAAATAAATTTTGTTGTTTAGGTGCTAAATCTAATGAAATTATGCCTAAGGACAACTCCAGAGTTATCACTTCAAGAACAACCATACCTAAGGATAACAAAAATTTAGGCATTTACTCTAAGAAGGTTAGGCAGAGTCCTAGGAAGAAAAGGAATTCCCAAAAAGAGAATGAAAATTTAAAAATTAGGAAATTGAAAGAGGAAAAATCAAGTTTTGAGGTCAAACTTGAAAATTTGAAAAAAAAAAAAACCCTTAATAGGATAGAAAAGCCGAGTACAGGGTCTAGTAGTCAAAATTTTGATGTTAGGAGGCAAGAACCGTCTAAGAATAAGACAAGTTTGGGTTACAAACCTAAGTCCAAGAATACCATAACTACCTACCATAATGTTCCATTTCACTAGGGAACAAATCCTAAGTCTAGGAATGTCAAGGTCACAAGGTAAGTCATCCCTAGAGTTGATAGTAAGAGTCAAGTGACTAAAGTTTCAAAAAAACCTAGGAAAGTCACCAAAAAGTTTGCAAGGGAAGATATCCCTAGGGTTAACCTTAAGGAGACCACAATGGCCAAGGCTTCTAAGCCTAAAAGGGTCATTAGAAAGGTACTAAGAGAGGTTATTCCTAGTGAGAACCTTGTGAATCCAAGGATTTCCAATAGGTAATGGGTTCCTAGGAGTGTGATCCTTCACACTAGATGGGTTTAGGGTGTGTCAAGCTTGAATGGATGGGTAGTTAACCTAACCATGGTAGAATTGACACTTTAGGGCATTTTCAAGGTGATGTGATACCTTGGAAATGAGATAAGAAATATGATCCTAAAAGATATAAGGATGTGTCAATAGAATTAAAGAAGTTTTAAAAATTTATTATAATTGACACAATTAGGTTAGAGTCAAAAGTGTATCATTTTAGATTTTTGACACACTTGAGGGAGTTAGGTTTTCATTATGGAAAAATTAATATAATCATAGAAAATAACAATTTGGTTTAAAACTTAGATATTTTTATACTTTGGTAGTATATACTTGTCATGCTTTGTTTGTCATAATTTATGTCATGACATCATGCTTCATAAGATTATTTAAATGTCATGATAGTAATTAGATTGACAATGTCATAACTAATACTTAGGTTTATCTATATCATGTCAAGACATCATGAATCATGGGAAAATGCTTTTAATTTATGAAAATCATTTATGTCATGATCATATTCTTGCATTAAAATTGAAATTAAGGAAATTGGCAATTATTTGATGTATATATAAGGAAATCAAATTGGATTTGCCTAGATAGATATGCATGATCCTTTAATTTATAGAAGAACAAATCAATATCTCACAAGACTATATGGAGACATGTGTGTGTATTAATATATCTTAGACACAAGTAAAATGTTACGAAAATGAATTAAGTTCAATGTGCTTAGATGGTACATCCAAATAAACTTGAACTCTTTCAATCATATGATAAATCATGAGGAAAACTAATATATAAGTCACGTGCATTAGGCCCATAGGCCATGATTGAAATTAAGGTTTTGAAAACTATTTTAAAATCATTTTAAAAAAACCTTAGTGAAACCTATCTTTTAAAAGAAATCACCATTGCGAATATTGGAAAAAAAGTTAGACAAAAACATTAAAGTTTTCGATGATTTTTAACTTTGTATCATTATTGAAAAATAATGAGTATTTTGATATAATATTATTTTTTACCCATTGTATTTAGCATAAGTAATGTGTGTGTGAAATTTCATGATTTTTAAAAAATTATGGAATTACTTATGTATTTTAAAATCTCGTTTAAAAAATCTAATTTTTGCAAATTACAAAAACCAGTTGACTGCCACATGTAGCAGTCGACTGATCACTTACAAAGTCGAATGCTGATAGTAATTTTGGCTGAACAAGATTTATTAAACTAATTATCAGCACCCCTAATGATCCTAATCACTCCTAACCTTATGATATGTTTAGAGAAACAATGGTAAGGTGAGATGTTGATTGAAAATGAATAGGAGAGTTAATTAGGGTGATGAATCAAATTTTAATGGAGGTTAATGTTCAAGTTTGAACTTTTACCCTTATTTTTGATGGTTTGTGTTGATGCAATCGGCCCAGGTCATGATTGACCAGACTCAAGTTTGACTCGAGCGGTATTTTGGTGTTCGACAAAACGTATGACAATGTGATTGTCATAGAAAGTCCAAGTCTTGTGTACTTGGCATTGGAAGTCCAAGTCTTGAGTACATGGAATGGAAAGTCCAAGCATGGGTCTTGGCAATGGAGAAGTCCAAGTGGGACACTTGGGAATGGTAAAGTCCAAGTCTTGGGAACTTGACAATAGAAAGTCCAACATGGAGTTGGCATGGAAAGCCCAAGGGTGTAGTCTTGGCCATGTAAGTACAAGGGTGTAGTCTTGGCGGTGAAAGTCCAAGTCATGGGTACTTGGAATTTGGGAAGTCCAAGGGTGTGATATTGGCAGCATAAAGTCCAAGCGGTAGTCTTGGCGGCATAAGTCTAATGTTTGGCAGTGTAAAGTCCAAGCGTGTGTCATGCTAGCGTAAGTCCAAATGTACCATGGCGGTATAGACCATCTTAACGTGACAAAAGCCGATGGAAGCACCTAAAAGCTAGAGTATGGATGAACAAGTCATGGAAGACTTAGAGGGATCCGATAAGTATGAGGCTGATGGAGGTGGCTAGAAGGCTTAGGTCTAGGCAAAAAGTGGTCTAGCAAGTATGAGGGTGTCATGCTTGGGGAAAACCTCATGGTTGACATTTAGAAGTTGACTGGTCATGTGTTTTGACACTTCGCAGCCGAGTCGAGTATGGGCAGTCGATGTAGGGATGTATACTGAAAAGTCTATCTTTTCTATGAACATCTTTATTTTTTAAATAAGAATCACATGATCATTGTTTGCATATTTTTATGCATATTGTCTAATACATTACATTGTAGATAACATGGTGTGTGGTGTCACACGGGAGATCATATTATCGGCTCCTTGTAAAGTATAAGTAAAGGCTCACAACCGAGATGACTTTGGACAGACCATCGGAATGGTTGTAGTGTGATTTGGTGTTGGTTTGTCTTGACCATAGAATCACACTAGTGCACTTTGTGTGTATTGAGCAGGACCGACTCAGAGGTGATTCGATTTATTGCTGACTACATAATCGAATCGAACCTTAGATATTATTTAGTACATGCACTTAATCCCGATATAATAACGGGCACATATATTTAGTACTCATCTCTTTGATTTACCAATGGGCGAGATTTATATATTAAATCGATAGGCTCGGTAAGTTGGGAGATGATATTATTTATATGGTGTGTCGTTGATTATAGGAGGAAACTATGTCCTATATATTAGGATGATGATGTCCCCTTGAGGATCTCATAAGGTTCATCATGTAAACCCTGCAGGTGGACTTGGTCCGGCATGATGAAAAGGTTGAGTGGTACTACTCAAGGAGTTAGATGTTGATTAATTAATGGTCAGTAAATGAATTAATCGACGGACATTCGAGATCTTAAACACGGAGAGAAAATGTACAAAAAATATATGGAGCCCATATTATAATATGGGGGTTGGTGAGGTAGATCAATGATGAACCTTTAGTGGATTGGATCATCATTAGTGGATCGAACTTTATGTGGGCTTGATCCATGGGTGGCCAAGACCCAACTCTTCCTCATGGTCCCTAATGTAGCCTATTAACACCTCATGATGCTTAGATCCAATGGATAGAAACAAAACTCTAAGATCCATAGGTAGAGATTAAATCTCTAAGATTCGACGGTTGAGATTAAATCTCTAGATCCGACGATTGAGATTAAATCCCTAGAACCAATGGAGGAGATTAATGCATGACTTATCCCTAACTCTATAAAAGGATGTCAAGGGAGTTGGCGTGATATAATGGATGAGATCTAGGGTTTTTGGGCGGCAAGGAAGAGGAATCCTAGTTGAGATAGGATTAGGATTAGGGTTTGGAGGCAAGGGTGGCACCAAATAAGGAAGGTATTCTTCTCTTCTTCCTCCTCTTTTGGCCAACGTCCAGCACCTCTCCAACCTCTTTTCCAGCCTTGGCTGGCACCCAAAAGCTCCCTTCTCCTTCTCCTTAGGTGGTGGAAACAAGATATAGGGCTTCCCTTGGTGTCTTGGTTGTTTTCCACCATCTTCTCCTTCACCTAGTTGGCCGGCGGCAAGGATAGTTTTAGTTCCTTGTTGGTTGTTTCTAGAGAGGGGAAAAACCTTGTTTCTATTCTTCCTCTTGCTTTGGAAGAGCAAGGAAGGATGATTTGCGATCTAGGAGCTTCGACTTTTGGTAGATCGTCGCCCACACGACGTCCAAAAGGAGGAAGGTCATACATTAGAAGATCGAGAGGTATACCAATTCTACTTTCTTCTTTTGTTTATTGCTTGTATTTTTTTTCAATTATAAGCATGTTATAAATCTGTAAATGGATAAATAATACTTTGATCCTTATTATAAACACGAAAACCGGCGATCCGGACATCGTCAATTCCGCGGCTACTCGTAGAATAGAGGATGGTCGCTTGAACAACTAGTTTGTTCAAGTGACCTCTCTAAACGAATAGCATGACGATGGATTGGTTGCTTTGGCAATGCCTTTTGTCTAGGATTAAATTTTTTAATCCGGGGACATAGAATGGATCGCCATGAAGGAAGCTACCCAGGTGAAGTGGGAAGCGAAGTTTCCCCTCACGGACTTGATAAGCTAAAACCATTAAATTGGTATCAGAGCTTTCGATTCCAAAACCCTTGAATTGGTATCAGAGCCAAGGTTTTTGGTTTTGTGTGCTTAGGATTCGGTTAATTTTTATGCACTTTTTCATATATTATATGTGCCGGATAATAGTAGGATATGCGTAGTTTAACTCTTTGGTTGCTGGCATAAGATCCGACTATTATGGTCATATGTGTGTATGTGGTTGTATGTGTGTAAATATTTATTTTTGTTGAATCTTGGGGTTGACGAGGCTAGTATTTAGTTTTTGGTAAATTAAATATGGCATTGTTTAGCCGCTCTTTATTTTATTTTACTTTCGATCTAGATTTCATGTACACTCCCTCGTGGAGTATAGGATCGATGGATGTAATTAAAAATAGGTTTTAGTCTCGGCTCTGATCTCCGGATGACTCGTACATGGCATAGGAGGAGCGGACGAGATGGCGATGCGACGGGAGTCTTATTGAAGACAAAAGACATAATAGTTTGAAAATAATTTATTTTTCATATTTATTGCTTTTTTGTTTTATATGCATGTCGTAGGCTAGGAAAATTCCTCAATTTCAAATTACTAAGTGGGAGAGGGAATTTTTTAAAATTCCCACGGCCTCCATTACGATTTGATAAGTGATGCAAACAAACTTGTGCATCGGCTCTGAGTGCCTTCGTCCCCATCGGATGGGTTCGTTTGCGGATCACAAGGTCGAATATGGTTATAGGAAATTGTTAAGGAGCGTGTGTACTTGCCCATCGTAAGGCACATAACCTGAGATAATTACCTTGGTACCGAGTAATGGTGAACACTTAGATACAAATATAAGTATCCTCCCCATCGGAGTCACTGCTTTTATTTGTAGGGCCGAAGAGAAACCAACTATTAATTTTAGTTGTCAAAAAGTTAGGTTGACAAGATAGTAAAATTAATGGGTAAAACCTCCTCTTACAAATGTAGAATTCGTATACGTCCACATGATCGTGGCATGCGATATTCTCGGTGTTTTGAGGTATTGGTTGATTTTAAAATTTTATTGTTTGAGGAATCAATAATTTTTTAAAATCTACAGTAATGATCTATGTGATTCTTAGGATTTTCAAGAATGACTTTCAGTCCACTTACTATGATACTAAAGGAAATAAACTTACTGTACCCAAATTATGATGATTGAAAAAGAATCTAGATATTGTCTTATCTGCTAAGGAGTACAAGTATGCACTCTTCGAAGAGTGTCCTCAAGCCATGGTTGCTCAAAAAGGTTTCTACTTCTAAACCGAAAGGCAAGAAGAAGGTGAAACAAGGAGGAGCAAAGGTGGTGGGAGGATCTCAGGGAGGAGTGAAGAAGCCGAAAGGCAAGTACTTCACTTACAAGCAGGATGGACATTGGAAGAAGGATTGTCCCAATCCAAAGCAGAACAAAGATATATCCTTTGGACTAGTCGTTGAAACATGATTAGCGGTGTTATCTACCGACACCTAGTGTGTAGATACGGAAGCCACTAATCATGTCTGCAATACTTTGCAGGGGTTCCAAGAAACCCGACGACTAGCTAAAGGGGAGATTACTATTTACTTGGGCAATGCCATGAAGGTGGCGGCTATTGCAGTGGGAGAAGTTTTATTTATCTCTTGAGAAAAATAAAACTTAGGTTCTGGAAAATTCCCTTTAGGTACCTTTATTTAGAAAGAACTTAGTTTCAGTTTCTAAATTTTTTATGGATGGATATTCTATTTCTTTTAATTACAGAGCTGTTATAAAAAGCAATAGGGAGAATATCTGTTCAGGTACATTGATAGGAAATTTGTATACATCTGAACCAAAACCTCCCACGATGCAAATTGAAGTTAATAACTCATCTTCTAATTCCAATAAGAGAAAAGAACCTTCGAAGATGAACCAAACATATCTTTAGCATCTTAGGCTTAGTCATATTAATCTAAGAAGAATTCAAAGTTCGATAGCTGATGGACCTCTGGGTCCATTAGTGGTAGATGATTTCCCAACCTGTGAATCTTGCTTCGAAGGTAAAATGACCAAGATGTCTTTTAAGGCCAAGGGGTATAGAGCCAAAGATGTGTTGGAGATGGTTCATTCTGATTTGTGTGTTCCTATGATTATCCAGGCAAGAGGTGGTCTTGAATATTTCGTCTCTTTCATAGACGATTATTCAAGATATGGATGACACTACGATTTGATCGTGGTGGTGAGTACCTCTTAGGAGAGTTTAGGAACTACTTATCAGAGGTTGGGATTCAATCCCAATTGACTGCACCTGGCACACCCCAGCAAAACGGTGTAGCAGAGCGAAGGAATAGGACTCTTATGGAGATGGTTAGATCGATGATGAGTTATTCTGACTTGCCAGATTCATTCTGGGGATATGCTCTAGATACGACGGTGTACATTCTGAACTTGGTTCCATCTAAATCAGTGCCTTCTACTCCCACAGAATTGTGGACTGGGCGAAAGCCTGGTCTAAGACATATTCGGATATGGGGGAGTCCAGCACATGTGCTGAAGGCAGATGCTTGTAAGTTGGAACCTCGTACAGAAGTACGCATGTTCGTTGGCTATCTGAGGGGAACGAAGGGTGGATTGTTTTATAATCCTAGAGATCAGAGGGTGATCGTTAGCACGAATGCCAGATTTCTAGAGGAAGACTATGTGATGAGTCACACGCCCAAGAGTAAAATTGTTCTGGAGGAGTTAAAAGGGGAAGTCACTTCTTTAGTACCACTGGTACAAGAGTATATACCACATGTCACTGCACCGCGTGTCATAGAGAATAAACAGGTGATACCTCATTGTAGTGGGAGGGTTGTGAGACAGCCTGATAGATTCATGTTCTTGGGAGAATCTTCTGATTTGGTCCCTGGAGAACAAAAACTTGATCCCTGGACATATGACGAGGCAATCCAAGATAAAGATGCAGTATCTTGGCAAAGTGCAATGAATGCTGAGATTGAATCTATGGATTCAAATCAGGTCTGGGAGCTAGTAGAACCACCCGATAGTATAAAAACCATTGGATGCAAGTGGATCTACAAGAGAAAGAGAGGAATAGATGGGATGGTTGAGACCTTCAAAGTGAGGCTTGTTGCGAAGGGGTATACTCAGAAAGAGGGTATCGATTATGAGGAGACCTTTTTGCCAGTAGCCATGCTTCAGTCTATCCGCATTCTCTTATGCATAGCAGTTCATATGGATAATGAGGTGTGGCAGATTGATGTCAAGACAGCTTTTCTTAATGGAAGTCTTGAGGAAAACATCTACATGAAGCAACCAGAGGGATTCATTGCTAAGGGCAAAGAGCATCTTGTATGTAAGCTTAATCGGTCCATTTATGGATTGAAACAAGCTTCGAGGTCTTGGAACATCCGCTTTGATGAGGTGATCCAGTCTTATGGATTTATTAAAAGTACGGATGAGTCTTGTGTATACAAGAGATGTGACGGAAACGTAGTGATATTTCTTGTACTATACGTATATGACATTTTGTTGATTGGCAAAAATTTCAAGGTGTTATTGGACGTAAGGGTATGGTTATCCAAACAGTTTGACATGAAGGACTTGGGGGAGGTGGGACACATCCTTGGGATCAAGGTTATAAGGGATCGTAGGAAAAGGATGTTGTGCTTATCCCAAGCTTCATACATAGACACGATTATGGAGCGTTTTAGCATGCAGAACTCTAAGAAGAGTTTTCTACCTTTCAGGCATGGAGTTCCTTTATCTAAGGAGATGTGTCCTAGATCATCTGAGGAGATAGAGGAGATGAAGGCAGTTCCTTATGCTTCGGCGGTAGGAAGCCTCATGTATGAGATGCTATGTACGAGACAAGACATCTGCTTTGCCGTCGGCATGGCCAACAGATATCAGAGTAATCCAGGACAGGGACATTGGACTGCGATAAAGCATATATTGAAGTGCATGAGAAGGACTAGGGATTATATGCTAGTTTACCGGGCAGACAAATTACTCCTTGTGGGTTACACGGATTCCGACTTCTAATCAGATAGGGATAACAGTAAGTCTACCTCAGGTTTTGTGTTTACTTTGGGAGGTGGAGCCATTGTATGGAGGAGTGTCATGCAGAAATGCATGGCAGACTCTAACATGGAAGCTGAGTATGTGGCAGCCACTGAGACGACCAAAGAAGCTGTATGGCTCAGGAACTTTCTGATGGACTTAGATGTGATTCCTGGTTTGCCCAGAACTATCACAATTTATTGTGATAATAGTGGTGCAGTTGCAAACTCGAAGGAACCACGAGCCCATAAGGCTAGTAAACACATAGAGCGCAAGTACCACCTGATACGAGAAATCATAAAGGAGGTAGAAGTTGTTGTCGCCTAGATTGCATCAGAGGATGACCTGGAAGACCCTTACACTAAGGCCCTGCTAGCGAGAGCTTTGATAGGCATGTGGAGGGAAGGGGAATCAGGTGTATTTCATGAGGATAGCATAATCTTTTAGTATAAGTGGGAGATTGTAGGGATGTATACTGAAAAGTCTATCTTTTCTATGAACATCTTTATTTTTTAAATAAGAATCACATGATCCTTGTTTGCATATTTTTATGCATATTGTCTAATACGTTACATTGTAGATAACATGGTGTGTGGTGTCACACGGGAGATCATGTTATCGACTCCTTGTAAAGTATAATTAAAGGCTCACAACCGAGATGGCTTTGGATAAACGATCGGAATGGTTGTAGTGTGATTTGGTGTTGGTTTGTCTTGACCATAGAATCACACTAGTGCACTTTGTGTATATTGAGCAGGATCGACTTAGAGGTGATTCGATTTATTGCTGACTACATAATTGAATCGGACCTTAGATATTATTTAGTACATACTCTTAATCTCGATATAATAACGGACACATATACTTAGTACTCATCTCTTTGATTTTCCAATGGGCGAGATATATAGATTAAATCGATAGTCTCGGTAAGTTGGGAGATGATATTATTTATATGGTTTGCTGTTGATTATAGGAGGAAACCGTGTCCTATATATTAGGATGATGATGTCCCCTTAAGGAGCTCATAAGGTTCATCATGTAAACCCTGCAGGTGGACTTGGTCCGGCATGATGAAAAGGTTGAGTGGTACTACTCAAGGAGTTAGATGTTGATTAATTAATGGTCAGTAAATTAATTAATCGACGGACATTCGAGATCTTAAACACGGAGAGAAAATGTACAAAAAATATATGGAGCTCATATTATCATATGTGGGTTGGTGAGGTAGATCAATGATGAACCTTTAGTGGATTGGATCATCATTAGTGGATCGGACTTTATGTGGGCTTGATCCATGGGTGGCCAAGACCCAATTCCTTCTCATGGTCCCTAATGTAGCCTATTAACACCTCATGATGCTTAGATCCAATGGATAGAAACAAAACTCTAAGATCCATAGGTAGAGATTAAATCTCTAAGATCCGACGGTTGAGATTAAATCTCTAGATCCGACGATTGAGATTAAATCCCTAGAACCAATGGAGGAGATTAATCCATGACTTATCCCTAACTCTATAAAAGGATGTCAAGGGAGTTGGCGTGATATAATGGATGAGAGCTAGGGTTTTTGGGTGGCAAGGAAGAGGAATCCTAGTTGAGATAGGATTAGGATTAGGGTTTGGAGGCAAGGGCGGCACCAAATAAGGAAGGTATTCTTCTCTTCTTCTTCCTCTTTTGGCCAACGTCCAGCACCTCTCCAACCCCTTTTCCAGCCTTGGCCGGTTCCCAAAAGCTCCCTTCTCCTTCTCCTTAGGTGGTGGAAACAAGATATAGGGCTTCCCTTGGTGTCTTGGTTGTTTTCCACCATCTTCTCCTTCACCTAGTTGGCCGGCGACAAGGATAGTTTTAGTTCCTTGTTGGTTGTTTCTAGAGAGGAGAAAAACCTTGTTTCTATTCTTCCTCTTACTTTGGAAGAGCAAGGAAGGAAGATTTGTGATCTAGGAGCTTCGACTTTTGGTAGATCGTCGCCCACACGACGTCCAAAAGAAGGAAGGTCATACATTAGAAGATCGAGAGGTATACCTATTCTACTTTCTTCTTTTGTTTATTACTTGTATTTGCTTTTCAATTATAAGCATGTTATAAATCTGTAAATGGATAAATAATACTTGGATCCCGAGTATAAACATGAAAACCGGCAATCCGGACATCGTCTATTCCGTAGCTACTCGTAGAATAGAGGATGGTCGCTTGAACAACTAGTTTGTTCGAGTGACCTCTCTAAACGAATAGCACGATGATGGCTTGGTTGCTTTGGCAATCCCTTTTGTCTAGGATTAAATTTTTTAATCTGGGGACATAGAAGGGATCGCCATGAAGGAAGCTACCCAGGTGAAGTGGGAAGCGAAGTTTCCCCTCACGGACTTGATAAGCTAAAACGATTAAATTGGTATGAGAGCTTCCGGGAAAAACCCTTCAGTCTACTGGGATTATGACCAATCAACTGGTTGGGAGTCGACTGTCATTTGACTGTAGCCATATGACTTTGTCATTCGACTATCAGTTTTGGGCAGTCAACTATCCTTGACCAGTCGACTGCCATGAAGAGCAGTCAACTGCTAGTTTTGGCCACGAGCAGAGAAAGCTCGGTAGTCGACTAAGCAGTCAACTATAGGCTTGGTTGTCGATTACTTGTAATTAAAGTTAACTGCTAGTGTATTCGTTGGCTGGAATGCCAATGTGGATCAAGACTGTTGTGAGACAATGTCACTGTAGGCAGTCGACTAGGGTCTTTTGGCAGTCGACTATCAGGCGCGGAATCAACCCGATGTGGAGATAAAAGGAGTAGCTCCTAGGGGATTTTGGCTATGGTTTCTTGAAGGGTTCTTGAGGCGATTTGAAGGAAAAGTACTGGTGCATTTCAAGACCCTCCAAGCTCATCCAAGCAACCAACAAGCAAAGCATTCAAGCTCAAATTTGTAAAGTTTTCTTTACACTATTTTGTATATTTCACTTGCATTTGCTTGTATTTCATTCTTATTGTTGTAAGAACTGTTGTAAGAGGTTTTTGTTGGGATGTATACTGAAAGCCTAGCTTTTTGTATGAACATTTCTCCTATTTAAAAATAAGAATCACATGATCATTGTTTGCACTTTATATTTATTATATGTGTGCATATTGTCTAATATTTTACAATGTAGATAACATGGTGCTTGGTGTGGCACAGAAGATCATGTTATCAGTCCCTTGTAGAATATAAGTAGAGGCTCACAACCAAGATAGTTTTGGACAAACCATTGGCATGGTTGTAGTGTAACTTGGTATTGTTTTGTCTTGAACATAGAGTTACACTAGTACACTTAGGTGTATTAAGCAGGACCGACATAGAGGTGATTCAATTTATTGCTGACTACATAATTGAATCGAACCTTGGATATTATGTTGTACATGCTCTTAATCCCGATATAATAACGGGCACATATACTTAGTATTTATTTCTTTGATTTACCAAAGGGTGAGATTTCTATGGATTAAATAAATATGCCTGGTAAGTTGGGAAATGATATTATTTACATGGTGTGCCATTGATTATAGGAGGAAATTGTGTCCTATATATTAGGTTGATGATGTCCCCTTGAGGGGCTCATAAGGTTCATCATGTAAACCCTGCAGGTTGACTTAGTCAACATGATGATATGGTTGAGTGGTACTACTCGAGGAGTTAGATGTTAATTGATTGATGGTCAGTAAATCAATCAATTAACGGACATTCGATATCTTAAACATGGGGAGATGGAGTTGACCCTTGTCTCCTAAAACCTAGGTTTTGACTCTTAGACCTAGTTTTTTGTGAAGGGAGAAACTTTGCTTCCCACTTAAACTTGGTCGCTTGTGCATGGCGATCCCATCTTCGTCCCCGGATTAAAAAAAATTAATCCAAGACGATGACGGATTACCCAAGCAACCGATCAATCATCGTGCTATTCGATTAGAGTGGTCTCTTGAACAAACTAATTGTTCAAGTAACCTAACTCTTTTCATCGACTAGTCGCGGAATAGATAATGTACGGATCGCCCGTTTTTGCATTTATCTTCGGGGTCCAAGTAAATTATCCACATGCAATTACATACATAATACAAAGAACAAAAGGAAACCAAAACAAGAATTATACCTCTTGTTTACCTCTTGGTCTTCTATTGTATGTCCTATCCTCCTCTTGGACATTGTGTGGGCAACGATCCTCCAAGAGTTGAAACCTTCTAGATCTCATTCTTCCCTTCCTTGCTCGCTCCTAACAAAGGGAAGAATACACACACCCTTCTTCTCCTATCTAGCACCAACCACCAAGCCTCCTATCTTGGATGTTGTCGCCGGCCAAGGAGAGGAAGATGGAGAAGATTCCGACCCTTCCAATAGAGAAGGAACCACCGGCCAAGGAAAGAAGAGAGAAAGCCGCTGACCAAGGGAGAGGGTGAAGGGGCACCAACCAAAGAGAAGGGAAGGGAAGGAAGATCCAAAACCCTAGCCACCCAATTCTTGCTTGCCGCCCCGACCTTCTCCACGCCAACAACAACCCTAGCTTCTTGTTTTGCCGCCCAAGCCAAGGAAGAAAAAACCCTAATCTCCCAAAAGACGATTCAAGCCCAAGCCCTAGCCCTCCTTTTATAGAGCTAGACTGAAGCCTCCCTTCAATTTCCACCGTCGGATCTAGGGATTCAATTCCCACCATCGGATTTAGGCTTTCTTGAGATTTTTAATAGGCAATAATAGGGACCATGAGGAGGAGTTGGATCTTGGCCACCCAATTGATCTAGCCCACGTAAAGTCCGATCCATTAATGATAATCCATTCCACTAGAGGATTATCATTGATCTACCTCACTAACCCCCATAAATTAATATGGTCTTCATATATTAATTGTACAAATATCTCCCCTTGTTTAAGATCTCGAATGTCCGTCAATTAATTAATTTACTAACAATTAATTAATCAATATCTAACTCCATGAGTAGTACCACTCAACCTCATCATCATGCGGGACCAAGTCCTCCTGTATGGTTTACATGATGATCCTTTTGAGCTCCTCAAGAGGACATTATCATCCTATTATATAGGACACGGTTTCCTCCTATAATCAACGACACACCATGTAAATAATATCATTTCCCAACTTACCAAACCTATCGATTTAATCTAGAAATCTCGCCCATTGGTAAAACAAAGAAATAAATACTAAGTACATGTGCCCATTATTATTTGGGATTAAGAGCATGTACACCATAATATCCGAGGTCCGATTCAATTATGTAGTCAGCAATAAATTGAATCACCTCTAAGTCGGTCATGCTCAATACACACAAAGTGTACTAGTATAATTCTATGGTAAAGACAAACCAATACCAAATCACACTACAACCATACCAATGATTTGTCCAAAACCATCTCGGTTGTGAGCCTCTACTTATACTCTACAAGGAACTGATAACATGATCTCCTGTGTGACACTACACACAATGTTATCTACAATGTAATGTATCAGACAATATGCATAACCATAAATATGCAAACAATGATCATGTGATTCTTATTTCAAAAATAAAGATGTTCATACAAAAGATAGACTTTTCAGTATACATCCCAACAATCTCCTACTTATACTAAAAGACTATGTTGTCCTCATACTATGATACATCTGATTCCCATTCCCTACACATGCCTATCAAAAGCTCTCGTTGGAAGGGCCTTAGTGAAAGGATATGCCAGGTTATCCTCTGATGCAATCTTGGCTACAACAACTTCTCCATGCTTTATGATTTCTCATATCAGGTGGTACTTGCACTCTGTGTTTACTTGCCTTATGGGCTCATGGTTCCTTCGAGTTTGCAACTGCACCACTGTTATCAAAATAAATTGTGATAGTTCTGGGCAAACCAGGAATCACATCCAAGTCCATCAAGAAGTTCCTGAGCCATACAACTTCTTTGGTTGCCTCAGAGGCTGCCACATACTCAGCTTCAATGGTAGAGTCCGCCACGCACTTCTGCTTGACACTCCTCCAAACAATTGCCCCACCCCCAAAAGTAAACACAAAACCTGAGGTACACTTACTATTATCCTTATCTTATTGGAAGTCGGAATCTATGTAACCCACAGGAAGTAATTGATCTACATGGTATACCAGCATATAATCCCTAGTTCTTCTCAGGCACTTCAATATATGCTTTACCTTATGTTGGGTTTCCGGCACCGCGGCGTGTGTGTGTTCGATCATGTTTCGTAAACATGAGCACAGCGGAAGCAATTAAAAAATAATAAATCTATATTTATTACAACACACACAACACACGCATGCTTTTACAACAAGTGTAGACATAACCGTAAATTAAAATTTGCAATATAAGGAAATTAAACTACGTTATACCTTCCGTATGACGTGTAGCGGGAACGGCATCAACCGGAACGATTCTCGTAAGAATCGTCTCTATCCGTATCCACGCCGAGCTCCTCGGGATGACTTCGCCAAGCCACGAGCTTCGTCTTCGTACGGGTTACTAGCCTCGTGTTGAAGACGACGTGATCGAGAGATGATCACGGTCCGAATCCAAATTCGGACCTAAAACAAGTCCTCAAGACTTGCTTCTCCGGAGAGGTATTCGTCAACCGATTGACGAATCCTTCGTCCTCCACCTCAGAGGATTACCGGAGATCAAATCCCCGGTATGATATCCGCTGTCGGAGCACTAACCGTCGTCCAAACGACGCTCCGACGAGAGGAGAAGAAGAAGCTGTCCAGAAAACTGGACAGCTTTGGTGGAGGAAATAGGCGCCGCCAAAGAAGAGATGGAGGCTCACCTTTACACCGAACCCAAGGAGATCACCGGAGGGTCGCCGGAGGTTCACCGGCCGAAACTTGGACGCCGACAAGGAGATGGCAGCAGCTCAATCAAGTTGGGCGGCAGCCCTTGTTGTTGACGCCAACAACAAGGAGGATGGGTTGGGCGGCCACTATTTGGATTAGGTTTAGGGTTAGGGTTTAATCCCTATTTTATAGAGAACTAATTCTCTTAATGGTTAATGGATCATATCCATAAAGCCCGTTAACCCGCTCCATTAAGATAAGTTAAAATAAACCAAACCATGATGGTTTATTTTAAGTTAAAACGAACCGAACCAACTTTTGGTTCATTCGTTTAAAATAAACCAAACCCTTTGGTTTATTCTTATCCATTGGATTAGAACCAAACCATTTTGGTCCATCCATTATGTCTTCATAAGACACTGCCCATCCACGCTTCCATTGCATCAAACAATTTCAAGCTCGCTTATGTTTGGTCCAACCAAACATAGTTTCTCTCGTCCGAGAATCCCATTCTCAAGCTCGCTTTAAATCCTTTGGATTACACTCCGCGTGTGACCAAATAGGTTCTCGGTTTATGTTGGCCGCCTATAATTAACCATTAATTATAGAACGATCATGAGTGGCACCTAGTAGTACATCATGATCCCCAATTAACCAAAAGATCAACGTTGATCTGAACTATTTCAAACCCTTCAAGAGCTTGAATGATTCGTGCCCCATTCCTTCACTCATCTTATACCCACTTGGTTCAGTGACATGGTCTATTGTGTCCCCCCACTAGGTCGACTCACGCCACACCTAGCCCAAGTATCATTTCCTCGTCCTACGGATTCTAGTTACTCCACATGTATCGAAGAGTACCTTACTCTAAACATGTAATGCTTTGGCCAAAGACTTTAGTAACAATCCGACGAGAGGCCATAGGTATACATCTCCTCGCAAGGAGTGGTGAATCCTTTATAGGCTATTCAAACACCTTCGATCACTTCGACTTATACCCAATCATCCCGGGTCCACATCTCCTTAGAGATGTTTGCTTAAGATGTCAAAGCATAAGTCTCTATGATCAAGATGACTTGAATACCGCAAGTCAAAGGAACATCGCACTTAAGCCACAGTAAGAACTTCATTGACATATCTATATATGCAGAAAACCATATGAAGTCTTACGGTTGGTCACTCCAATGAACTAGTTACCATAACTAGCATCCACGATTAACTCCGGACATCACTATGTCTCCAGCCAGTGAGAATCAGCTGCTTGGATACACCAAGGAGTATACCTCGTGCTAGTCTCTACAGAATTGATGGTGTCCAAATCCATCAATTCATCAACTAGGGATAATTCCGATACATCACAATTACACATGTAGAGATACTCACTAGTTGTGATCCAATCACAAATTCTCTCATGCTGTGAATCGTATCGTGGACATTCAGTAAATGAGTTTAAGATCCAATAAAATACATAAAATATGTATACTCAAATAGTGAATCTTCATTTATCATATAAATGGTTCATACATAAGGCGATTGCCTTAGGACATCTCTCATATATTACTAACAGACTCCCACTTGGCCTAATGCCAATCGCTACGGTATCCAATACCATAGTCTCTAACATGACCCTCAAACTTGCTTTGAGGTAATGCTTTAGTCAAGGGATCCGCTAAGTTCCTTTCAGTGGGAATTTTCTCGATTTGTATTTCGTTCCTACTGATGATCTCTCTGATAAGATGATAGCGGCGAAGCACATGTTTGGATCATTGATGAGACCACATCAAGTTCATAGATGAACTACTTGATCCAAACCGCTTCCTTTGTCGCTTCCTAAAGTCGCAACGATTCTCGCCTTAGTGGCGTAATCCGCTATAGTGTCAAGCTTGGAACCTTTCCAACTTATTGCGCCCATTCTAGGTGAATACATACCTGCATCTAAGACATGGAATCATCCTTGTCGCTCGATCCGCATCCGTGATACCCACGTATCACCATGTACCCTTCTCCATATATTAGAACACATCCTTAGTTCTTCTTAAGTACTTAAGGATCGCCTTAATACCGCCCAATGATCCATTCCTGGATCGGAATGGTATCTGCTTATGACACTCAGAGCATACGATACATCGGGCCTCGTACATAACATAGCATACATGATAGATCCTATTGCGGATGCATAGGGAATCTTACTCATGCAAATCCTCTCGCCTTCGCGCGGACACATAGACTTTGAAAGGTGTACCCCATGCCCGACGGGGAGATAACCTTTCTTGGATTCCGACATGCTAAACCTCTTTAGCACTCGGCCTATATATGTAGACCGTCAAAGACCAAGCAACCGCTTCGATCTATCTCTATAGATCTTAATCCCAAGGATGTAGGTTGCTTCTCCTGTGTCTTTCATGGAGAATGTCTTGGATAACCAAACCTTCAATCGATCGTAAGATTGACACATCGCTTCCTATAAGTAATATGTCATCGACATACAATACTAGGAACACGATCGCACTCCCACTAACCTTCTTGTACACACAAGGTTCTCTGGATTTTGTGAGAAATCAAACTTTTGATCGTCTCATCAAAACGGATATTCCACTCTGGATGCTTGCTTCAATCCATAAATGGATCGCCGCAATTTGCATACCTTGGTTTTATCAACCGATGTGAAACCTCAGTCGTATCATATACACGCCCCTCGAAAGGTGTTTCCATTAAGGAAAGCCGCTTTACATCCATCCGCCATATCTCATAATCATAATGAGCCGCTATGGCCAGAGCATCCGAATGGATTTAAGATAGCTACAAAGTAATAGGTTTCGCCATAATCAACACCTTGTTTTGACGATATCCTTTCGCCACCAATCTAGCCTTATAGGTAATCACATTACCATCCATGTCGATTTTCTTCTTGAAAACCCACTTGCACCCATAGGCTTTATCCTTCAGTGGGTCAACCAAGTTCCAAACTTGGTTTTCATACATGGAATCCATTTCCGACTTCATGGCACCAAGCCACTTATCCCTTTCTGCTTATCGGCCACTTCTTCATAAGCTGGTAGGCTCCTCATCATCAATGAGTAACACGTCGTTCGATTCACTTACGAAATCCATATCTCTCGGGAATATTGCGTGTTCTACGGATCTGAAGATGTGGTGTTACAATAAGTCGATCGATTGCTCATCACTATGAGTTGTCATTTGTTGTGCTTCACGGTATCTCATCAATGTCTATTTGAGTCTCTCGAGCCTCCTCAGCTCAGCGACACTCCCACTTGTTTTCTTGCAGAGAAACTCTTTCTCTAGAAACACGGCATGCCTTGAAACAAACACCTTTTGTTCCACGGGATGATAGAATTAGTAACCCCTTGTTTCCTTAGGGTATCAATAAATAGACATTTATCGGACTTAGCATCAATTTATGCGTCTGATCCTTCACATAAGCGAGGACAACCCCATATCTTCAAGTAAGATACATGAGGTTTCTTACCATTCCATATCTCATATGGAGTAGTTGAGACTACCTTGGTAGGCATTACATTTAACAAAGTAAGAAGCGGTATGCGAAGTGCATAACCCCAAAGGACTTGGGAAGAGTTGCATGATTCATCATTGACTGACCATGTCCAACAAGGTCGATTCGCCTCTCGGATACACCATTATCTTTGTGGTGTATAGGCGGAGTCCATTGAGACAATATGCCATTGTCTCTTAGATAATCAAGAAACTCTTGACTTAAGTATTCACCACCTCGATCCGATCAGTATTTTAATACTCTTGTCATGTTGTTTCTCTACTTCATTCTGAATTCTTTGAACCTTTCAAGGCTTGGACTTGTGTTTCATCAAGAACACATACCCAAACCGTGAGTGATCATCGGTGAAGGTAATGAAGTAGCTATAGCCTCCTAAGCTTGAGTTGACATAGGTCCACATACATCGGTATGTATTAGACCTAGTAACTCTCCCACTCGTTCACCTTTTCGGTAAAGGTAACTTAGTCATCTTGCCTTTTAAGCATGATTCATGTATCGTATGAATCCAATTCAAGCGATTCGAGAATTCCACATCGGTGTAATTCGGACATGCGTTTCTTGCTTATATGGCCAAGGCGACAATGCCACATATAAGTCTATTTGATTATCCTTTCGAGCACGTGTTGCTCGCGATATTGAAAATGTCCTTTGGATCGTCCAACGTATAAACACCATTGCTTAAAGTTCCAGTCCCATAAAGAACCCCATTCCAAGTTATGTAACAACAATTGTTACTAAACGTCAAATGGAAACCATTTCTATTTAAACAAGAAATAGAAATGATGTTCTTTATCAACGAAGGAATATAAAAGCACTTGTCGATTCTAAGACAAGTCTGAGGAGTTTCAACAAATACGTTCGATGGCGAGTGCGGCAACCTTTGCTCCATTCCCAACACGTAAATTTGACTCTCCTTGACGAGTCTTCTTCTATTCCTTAGCCCATGTATGTCATTACATATATGTGAGCCACACCCAGTATCCAATACCCAAGTGTCTAAGGAAATAGAATGACAATCAATAAAGAAGATTTCTGAAGAAGATGGGGCATCCGATGCCTTATCCTTCTTCACGGACTCAAGATAAATCTTGCACTTTCTTCACAAATGGCTCTCCTTGCCATAATGATGGCAAGTTTCCTTTTGTGCTAGTTCTACCTTCTTAGCCCTTCTCTTCTTTCCCTTACATTTGTTCCTTTGACTTCCTCTTAGAACCTTTCTTGAGGAATCAACTAACAAAACGTCCTACTCGCTCATGCTTCTCGAGAAGACTCCACAGTCTTGACATATTGGCGATACCACGCAGATGAACCTCCTAGCATCTCAGAGGTGAAGAGGAGCTTTGAGACTTCGAACCTTTCGAATCTCACTTGCTCATCAACCAACTCATAAAGATGAAGGACTACGATATGAGCATCCATATGCTCATGCTGCTTTCGTAGCTTGGGTTCCATCGTGGCTAGCATGATGCAACTCATTTGTTCAGAATCACTCACATGTTTCTGATAGGCCAACAATTGGTCCAGAGTTGCATCGTCACTAGGACGGGCGGGAAGAGGCGCTTCGAGGACATTTGCAAGCTTTTCACGTTGAGAAATATTCTCAAGTTTCTAAGCCAGTCCAAGAAGTTCGGACTTGTCATTTTATTTGAATCCAATATGGAACGCAAATTCAAACACATCATGATCAATATATTAACTTAGAAATACAACACGAGCATATATGAGAAAGATGATTTTAAAATGCATCAATATACATTTATAAATCCCATTCATTTTTCGAATTTCAAAAACCCCAAAATCACTTCGGGAGATTGTAGGTCCATCTCCGAATGGGCTGATATCCATCATAGTTATGAACAACCTTGGAGAGTCCAACAAGCCATTCATAGCTTCGATGGTAGGTATCATCTATCTATACCGATTGCATATCACGTATATGCAACTATCACAATGTGCTATCAACTCAGTGAATGTTCCCACAGACATCGGGATGTTAACACATTAACAAGTATGCATCATATGCATAGCACCCAACTTCACCTCCCGGTACATCGACCTTGGAGAGAGTCCAACAAGCCGATGCTCCAGTTAAAGCCAACCCATTAATCAAGAAATAGTTTTAATATGGTTAGGCGCATTCAACCAATTAGCCCAGCTTGGAAGAGTCCAACAACCAAAGCTAACGATTGACCTCGACTCTTACCATATTAGTATTAAACTATTCCATGGTTTGAACATGTTGAGGTTCGGAGGGCTTGGAGAGTCCAACAACCCAAACAAGAAAGCGGAACTCTGGTTCTAACCATATTAATGGAAGGTGTAGGCTTTAATATTGTTTAAAGGTTTTATGTCTCATCCTCTTTGCATGCAAATAACTATTATCTACATGGCATGGCATACATGGCATACATCTACATGTCACGACACGCATGGCATAATGTTATGCATCTAATGCAATTACATGTCATACAATTATGTCATGTATATATTTCCTTATATGTCATAACTATTTATGGAAATAAAATATGTTTAAGATTTGATTCTCCAAATCAAATCATAATTAAATTAGGAAACAAATTTCCAAATCTAATCACATATTTTATTCATGGAATTATTTGATTAAGGAAAATCTATTTAGGAAACCAATTTCCTAAATCTTAAAACTACTTATGGAAATAAAATATTTTAAAGATTTGATTTCCCAAATCAAATCATGATTAAATTAGGAAACAAATTTCCAGAATCTAATCAAATATTTTATTTATGGAAAATATCAATTTCCATAAATACTTCCAACTTTCCAAAAGTGGAAGATTTCCATACATACTTCTAGACTTTCCAAAATTGAAAAATTTCCATAAATACTTCTAAATTTCCAAAATTTAGAAAATTTCCAGAAATACATTATGACTATCGCAAAACCATTTTACGATTATGTCGAAACACAACTGGGCTCTGATACCCTTTGTTGGGTTTTAGGCCGCATGGCGTGTGTGTGTTCGATCATGTTTGTAAACATGAGCACAAGTGAAGCAAAAAATAATAAATCTATATTTATTACAACACACACAACACACGCATGCTATTACAACAAGTGTAGACATAACCGTAAATTAAAATTTGCAATAAAAGAAAATTATCTACGTTATACCTTTCGTATGACGTGTAGCGGGAACGACATCAACCGGAACGATCCTCGTAAGAATCGTCTCTATCCGTATCCACGCCGAGCTTCTCGGGATGACTTCGCTGAGTCACGAGCTTCGTCTTCGTACGGGTTACTAGCCTCGTGTTGAAGACGACGTGATCGAGAGATGATCACGATCCGAATCCAAATTCGGATCCTAAAACAAGTTTTCAAAACTCGCTTCTCCGGAGAGGTATTCGTCAACCAATTGGCAGAATCGCCGTCCTCCACCTCAGAGGATTACCGAGATCAAATCCCGTATGATATCCGCTGTCGGAGCACTAACCGTCGTCCAAGCGGACGCTCCGACGAGAAGAAGCTGTCCGAAAACTGGACAGCTTTGGGTGGAGGAAATAGGGCGCCGGCAAAGAAGAGATGGAGGCTCACCTTACACCGAACCTAAGGGAGATCACGGAGGGTCGCCGGAGGTTCACCGGCCGAAACTTGACGCCGACAAGGAGATGGCAGCACTCAAGTTGGCGGCAGCTTGTTGTTGACGCCAACAACAAGGAGGATGGGTTGGGCGCCACTATTTGGATTAGGTTTAGGGTTAGGGTTTAATCCCTATTTTATAGAGAACTAATTCTCTTAATGGTTAATGGATCATATCCATAAAGCCCGTTAACCGCTCCATTAAGATAAGTTAAAATAAACCAAACCATGATGGTTTATTTTAAGTTAAAGCGAACGAACCAACTTTTGGTTCATTCGTTTAAAATAAACCAAACCCTTTGGTTTATTCTTATCCATTGGATTAGAACCAAACCATTTTGGTCCATCCATTATGTCTTCATAAGACACGCCCATCCACGCTTCCATTGCGTGAAACAATTTCATGCTCGCTTTATGTTTGGTCGACCAAACATAGTTTCTCTCGATGCGAGAATCCCATTCTCAAGCTCGTTTTAAATCCTTTGGATTACACTCGTTGTCGTGTGACCAAATAGGTTCTCGGTTTATGTTGGCCGTCTATAATTAACCATTAATTATAGAGCGATCATGAGTGGCACCTAGTAGTACATCATGATCCCCAATTAGCGAAAAGATCAGCGATTGATCGAACTATTTACGAAACCCTTGATGGCTTCGAATGAATCGTGCCCCATTCCCTTCACTCATCTTATACCCACTTGGTTGAGACGACATGGTCTATTGTGCCGATCCCCACTAGGTGACTCGTCACACCTAGCCCAAGTATCATTTCCTCGTCCTACTGATTCTAGTTACTCCACATGTATCGAAGAGTACCTTACTCTAAACATGTAATCTTTGGCCAAAGACTTTAGTAACAATCCGACGAGAGGCCATGGGTATACATCTCCTCAAGGAGTGGTGAATCCTTTATAGGCTATTCAAACACCTTGATCACTTGACTTATACCCAATCATCCGGGTCCACATCTCCTTAGAGATGTTTGCTTAAGATGTCAAAGCATAAGTCTCCATGATCAAGATGACTTGAATCGCCAAGTCAAAGGAACATCGCACTTAAGCCACGCGATAAGAACTTCATTGACATATCTATATATGCGAACCATATGAAGTCTTACGGTCACTCAATGAACTAGTTACCATAACTAGCATCCACGATTAACTCGGACATCACTATGTCTCGGCCCGGTGAGAATCGGTGCTTGGATACACCAAGAGTATACCTCGTGCTAGTCTCGGCGAATTGATGGTGTCAAATCCATCAATTCATCGACTAGGATAATTAGATACATCACAATTACACATGTAGAGATACTCACTAGTTGTGATCCAATCACAAATTCTCTCATGCTGTGAATCGTATCGTGGACATTCAGTAAATGAGTTTAAGATCCAATCAAATACATAAAATATGTATACTCAAATAGTGAATCTTCATTTATCATATAAATGGTTCATACATAAGGCGATTGCCTTAGGACATCTCTCATATATTACTAACACCTTAGTCCAATGTTCTTGTCCTGGATTTCTCTGATATCTGTTAACCATGCCCATGGCAAAGCAGATATTCAACCTCGTACATAACATAGCATACATGAGGCTTCCTACTGCCGAAGCATAAGGAAACACCTTCATCTCCTCTATCTCCTTTGTTGTTCTAGGACACATCTCTTTAGATAAAGGTACTCCTTGCCTAAAAGGTAGAAAACCTCTCTTGGAGTTCTGCATGCTAAAACGAGCCAAAATAGTGTCTATGTATGAAGCTTGAGACAAGAAGAACTTCCTTTTCCAGCGATCTCTTATAACCTTGATCTAAAGGATGTGTCCCACTTCTCCCAAGTCCTTTATATCAAACTGTTTGGACAACCATACTCTTACGTCCGATAACACCTTGACATTGTTGCCAATTAACAAAATGTCATCTACATATAGTACATGAAATACCACTACATTTCCGTCACATTTCTTATATACACAAGACTCATCCGGACTTTGAATAAATCCATAAGACTGGATTACCTCATCAAAGTGGATGTTCCAAGATCTCGATGCTTGCTTCAATCCATAAATGGACCGATCAAGCTTGCACACAAGATGCTCTTTGCCCTTTGCAATGAATCCCTCTGGTTGCTTCATATAGATGTTTTCCTCAAGACTTCCATTAAGGAAAGCTGTCTTGACATCCATCTACCACACCTCATAATCCATATGAGCAGCAATACATAAGAGAATCCGGATAGACTTAAGCATGACCACCGGTGAAAAGGTCACCTCATAATCGATACCCTCTTTCTAAGTATACCCTTTCGCAACAAGCCTTGCTTTGAAGGTCTCAACCTTCCCATCTATTCCTCTCTTTCTTTTGTAGATCCACTTGCATCTAATGGTTTTTACACCATTGGGTGGTTCTACTAGCTCCCAGACCTGATTTGAATCCATAGATTCTATCTCAAAATTCATTGCACTTTGCCAAGAGACCACATATTTATCTTGGATTGCCTCGTCATATGTCTAGGGATCAGGTTCATGTTTGTCAGGGACCAAATTAGAATATTCTCCCAAGAATATAAATCTATCAATCTATCTAACAACCCTCCCACTACGACGAGGTGTCACCTGTGTTTTCTCTGTGACACGCGATGCAGTCACTTGTGGTATATCTTCTTGTAAGTGGTACTGAAGTAGTGACTTCTCCTCTGAATTCCTCCAGAACAATCTTACTCATGGGCTTGTGGTTCATCACATAACCTTCCATTAAAAATCTAGTGTTCTTGCAAACAATCACCCTCTGATCTATAGGACTATAGAACAAACCACCTTTCGTTCCTCTAAGATAGTTTACGAACATGTGCACTTTTGTACGAGGTTCCAACTTACCAGCATCCGCCTTCAACATATGTGTTGGACTTCCCCAAATCCGAATATGTCTCAAACTCGGCTTGCGCTCAGTCCACAATTCTGTGGGAGTAGAAGGCACTGATTTAGATGGTACCAAGTTCAGAATATACACTGTCGTATCCTGAGCATCCCCTCACATATTCGGTCCATCTTGATAATTAGTTAATTGCAGCGGAAATGTAAAAATAAAAAAAACAATCGACACAAGGGTTTTACTTGGTTCGTAGCTGAAGGCTACTACTCCAAGGCCCTAGTGGTCCTTGACCACGTACGAAGGGCAAAAGCACTAAAGGAACTCCTCCTCGTTAGAGGTAGGAGTTAATCGATACAAGAAGGAACCACAAAAACTTGAGGTAGAGGGACACTCCCCCTCTCCTCGTATACGATAAAAGCTCCGGAAATGTAAATGACAAGAAAAACTAATACCGACGTACAAGAATAATAAGAGTTAAACCTAGACGTCGGAATGGAAGGACTTCGTTGTCGTTGAGTTGCAGCATAACGGAGACTTTTTGGAGGCTTAGAATTGTTGTTAAAACCCTAGGTTTGGCCCTCCTTTTATAGCCTTTGAGCCCCTTTTCGAGTGGGTCTTCAACCAATCACAAATGGACACCAAACCGCTTTGAGGTGGAGTGATAAGCCTTGACTCCTCGAATCTGATCATTGACCATCAGTCGACTGATGGCCATCATCAGTCGACTGATGGCAACATCAGTCGATTGATGACCTTCGACAGTCGACTGATACACGAAAGTCGAGTCCTCCAAGCTGGCAGTCGACTGATGCTTGCTGCAAGTCAAAGTTAGCTCAACAAAAACATACTTCCGACGGTCTTCGACCGTCCGATCTCGACCTAGACCACCTATGAGATGTCTTGGGTCGGATCTACGCTTAAGATCATCCCCGTAAAGAGGATACGACCTCACTTACGCTCACACACACGAGCTTACCTCGATACTTACGTGTTGCTTTTGCTTCCGGCCTTCCACTCGATTCCATCGGCTCCCTCCGAAATCACTCGAGTGTCGCCTGACCACCGCGGCTTCCTCCGGGTGTCGCTAGCCTTCATCTCCAGCTATAGCAATCTTCTGCACACTTGATTCATCTCGTGAGATAACGACATGAGCTTAACTTTGTATCGTTTGCTATAATCAAAACTCAGGTTCGACTTAGGTGCCTGCTGCACCAACAATCTCCCCCTTTTTGATTTATGGCAAACCCACATACAAAGTTAAGTAAATAGAAAGCATAAAGAATAATGTGCATTAGAAACAAACGAAGATTAAGTTGGAGTAGTAAGGATTTTCTTCAAGTACTCCCCATTTTCTTCAAGTACTCCCCCTTGAGGAAACCTCTCCCTTGACCGAGGGTGAGTACTTGAAAAAGACTTTTAGTTCTCCAAACACAAAAGGTAATGAGTTAAGTAAATGACATTACTTAACTCCAAACACAATGTTGGGTTTCCGGCACCGCGGCGTGTGTGTGTTCGATCATGTTTCGTAAACATGAGCACAGCAGAAGCAATTAAAATTAATAAATCTATATTTATTACAACACACACAACACACGCATGCTATTACAACAAGTGTAGACATAACCGTAAATTAAAATTTGCAATAAAAGGAAATTAAACTACGTTATACCTTTCGTATGACGTGTAGCGGGAACGACATCAACCGGAACGATCCTCGTAAGAATCGTCTCTATCCGTATCCACGCCGAGCTCCTCGGGATGACTTCGCTAAGTCACGAGCTTCGTCTTCGTATGGGTTACTAGCCTCGTGTTGAAGATGACGTGATCGAGAGATGATCACGATCCGAATCCAAATTCGGATCCTAAAACGAGTTC
Source organism: Wurfbainia villosa (assembly GCA_025175895.1). Classification (NCBI taxonomy): domain Eukaryota; kingdom Viridiplantae; phylum Streptophyta; class Magnoliopsida; order Zingiberales; family Zingiberaceae; genus Wurfbainia; species Wurfbainia villosa. The sequence goes on along the minus strand of CM045994.1, from coordinate 68,742,912 downwards.
TCAAAACTCGCTTCTCCGGAGAGGTATTCGTCAACCGTTTGACGAATCCTTCGTCCCCCACCTCAGAGGATTATCGGAGATCAAATCCCCAGTAAGTTAGCCGCTGTCGGAGCACTAACCGTCGTCCAAACGATGCTCCGACGAGAGGAGGAGAAGCTGTCCAGAAAACTGGACAGCTTGGTGGAGGATATAGGCGCCGGCCAACCAAGGAAAGAAAAGCCTCACCTCGATGTCAAACCTATAGGGGATCACCGGAGGGTCGCCGGAGTGTTCACCGGCTGAAGCTTGGTCGCCGGCAATGACTTGGACGGCGGCACTTAGGGTTGGGCGCCGAATTCACCAACAAGGGTGGGCGGCAACTCTATGTTGGGCGGCAACCACTTCATTAGAGTTTGGTTTAGGGTTTAAGCCCTATTTGTAGAGAACTAATTCTCTTAATGGTTAATGGATCATATCCATAAAGCCCGTTAACCCGCTCCATTAGGATAAGTCAAAATAAACCAAACCATGATGGTTTATTTTAAGTTAAAACGAACCGAACCAACTTTTGGTTCATTCGTTTAAAATAAACCAAACCCTTTGGTTTATTCTCATCCATTGGATTAGAACCAAACCATTTTGGTTCATCCATTATGTCTTCATAAGACACGACCCATCCACGCTTCCATTGCGACTGAAACAATTTCATGCTCGCTTTATGTTTGGTCCAACTAAACATAGTTTCTCTCGGTCTGAGAATCCCATTCTCAAGCTCGTTTTAAATCCTTTGGATTACACTCGTTGTGCGTGTGACCAAATAGGTTCTCGGTTTATGTTGGCCGTCTATAATTAACCATTAATTATAGAACGATCATGAGTGGCACCTAGTAGTACATCATGATCCCCAATTAACCGAAAAGATCAACGGTTGATCGTAACTATTTCGAAACCCTTCAAGAGCTCGAATGAATCGTGCCCCATTCCCTTCACTCATCTTATACCCACTTGGTTCAGGACATGGTCTATTGTGTCAGTCCCCACTAGGCTGACTACGTCACACCTAGCCCAAGTATCATTTCCTCGTCCTACGGATTCTAGTTACTCCACATGTATCGAAGAGTACCTTACTCTAAACATGTAATACTTTGGCCAAAGACTTTAGTAACAATCCGACGAGAGGCCATGGGTATACATCTCCTCGCAAGGAGTGGTGAATCCTTTATAGGCTATTCAAACACCTTCGATCACTTCGACTTATACCCAATCATCCCGGGTCCACATCTCCTTAGAGATGTTTGCTTAAGATGTCAAAGCATAAGTCTCCATGATCAAGATGACTTGAATACCGCAAGTCAAAGGAACATCGCACTTAAACCACAGTAAGAACTTCATTGACATATCTATATATGCAGAGAACCATATGAAGTCTTACGGCTGGTCACTCCAATGAACTAGTTACCATAACTAGCATCCACGATTAACTCCGGACATCACAAGGTCTCCAAAGGAGAATCAAGCGCTTGGATATACCAAGGAGTATACTGTGCTAGTCTCGACAGTAATTGATGGTGTCCAAATCCATCAATTCATCGACTAGGGATAATTCCGATACATCACAATTACACATGTAGAGATACTCACTAGTTGTGATCCAATCACAAATTCTCTCATGCCGTGAATCGTATCGTGGACATTCAGTAAATGAGTTTAAGATCCAATCAAATACATAAAACATGTATACTCAAATAGTGAATCTTCATTTATCATATAAATGGTTCATACATAAGGCGATTGCCTTAGGACATCTCTCATATATTACTAACAGACTCCCACTTGGCCTAATGCCAATCGCTACGGTATCCAATACCATAAGCTCGAACATGACCCTCAAACTTATTTTGAGGTAATGCCTTAGTCAAGGGATCCGCTAAGTTCCTTTCAGTGGGAATTTTCTCGATTTGTATTTCGTTCCTACTTATGATCTCTATGATAAGATGATAGCGGCGAAGCACATGTTTGGATCATTGATGAGACCACATCAAGTTCATAGATGAACTACTTGATCCAAACCGCTTCCTTTGCTGCTTCTAAAGCTGCAACGTATTCTGCCTTAGTGGCAGAATCCGCTATAGTGTCAAGCTTGGAACCTTTCCAACTTATTGCGCCTCCATTCTAGGTGAATACATACCCAGACTAAGACATGGAATCATCCTGTTGCATGCGGATCTGGCATCCGTATACCCACGTATCACCATGTACCCTTCTCCATATATTAGGAACGTATCCTTAGTTCTTCTTAAGTACTTAAGGATCGTCTTAACAGTCACCCAATGATCCATTCCTGGATCAGACTGGTATCTGCTCGTGACACTCAGAGCATACGATACATCGGGCCTCGTACATAACATAGCATACATGATAGATCCTATTGCGGATGCATAGGGAATCTTACTCATGCAAATCCTCTCGTCTTCTGTGCGCGGACACATAGACTTCGAAAGGTGTTCCCCATGCCTGATGGGCAGATAACCTTTCTTGGATTTCGACATGCTAAACCTCTTTAGCACTCGGTCTATATATGTAGACTGCGAAAGACCAAGCAACCGTTTCGATCTATCTCTATAGATCTTAATCCCGAGGATGTAGGTTGCTTCTCCCAGGTCTTTCATGGAGAATGTCTTGGATAACCAAACCTTCACTGACTGTAAGATTGAAACATCGTTTCCTATAAGTAGTATGTCATTGACATACAACACTAGGAACACGACTGCACTCCCACTAACCTTCTTGTACACACAAGGTTCGTCTGGATTTTGTGAGAAATCAAACTTTTTGATTGTCTCATCAAAACAGATATTCCAGCTCCTGGATGCTTGCTTCAATCCATAAATGGATCGTCGCAATTTGCATACCTTGGTTTTATCAACCGATGTGAAACCCTCAGGCTGTATCATATACACGTCCTCGGCGGTTTCCATTAAGGAAAGCTTTCACATCCATCCGCCATATCTCATAATCATAATGAGCCGCTATGGCCAGAGCATCCGAATGGATTTAAGCATAGCTACAAAGCGAATAAGTTTCGTCATAATCAACACCTTGTTTTTGGCGATATCCTTTCGCCACCAATCTAGCCTTATAGGTAATCACATTACCATCCATGTCGGTTTTCTTCTTGAAAAACTTGCACCCTATAGGCTTTATGCCTTGGTGGGTCAACCAAGTTCCAAACTTGGTTTTCGTGACATGGAATCCATTTCCGACTTCATGGCACCAAGCCACTTATCCCTTTCGAACTTGTCAGCACTTCTTCATAACTGGTAGGCTCCTCATCATCAATGAGTAACACGTCGTTCGATTCACTTACGAGAAATCCATATCTCTCAGGAATATTGCGTGTTCTACTAGATCTACGAAGATGTGGTGTTACAATAGGTCCAGCCGATTGCTCATCACTATGAGTTGTCGGCTGTTGTGCTTCACCAGGTATCTCATCAATGTCTATTTGAGTCTCTCGAGCCTCCTCAAGCTCGACGACACTCCCACTGTTTTCTTGCAAGAGAAACTCTTTCTCTAGAAACACAGCATGCCTTGAAACAAACACCTTTTGTTCCACAGGATGATAGACTTGGTAACCCCGTGTTTCCTTAGGGTATCCAATAAATAGACATTTATCAGACTTAGCATCCAGTTTGTCTGATACAGTCCGCTTCACATAAGCAGGACAACCCCATATCTTCAAGTAAGATACATGAGGTTTCTTACCATTCCATATCTCATATGGAGTGGTTGAGACTACCTTGGTAGGCATTCTGTTTAACAAGTAAACAGCTGTCTGAAGTGCATAACCCCAAAAGGACTTGGGAAGAGTTGCATGATTCATCATTGACCTGACCATGTCCAACAAGGTCCGGTTACGCCTCTCAGATACACCATTATTCTGTGGTGTATAGGGCGGAGTCCATTGAGACAATATGCCATTGTCTCTTAGATAATCAAGAAACTCTTGACTTAAGTATTCACCACCTCGATCCGATCGAAGTATTTTAATACTTTTGTCATGTTGTTTCTCTACTTCATTTCTGAATTCTTTGAACCTTTCAAAGGCTTCAGACTTGTGTTTCATCAAGAACACATACCCAAACCGTGAGTGATCATCGGTGAAGGTAATGAAGTAGCTATAGCCTCCTAAAGCTTGAGTTGACATAGGTCCACATACATCAGTATGTACTAGACCTAGTAACTCTCCCACTGCTCACCTTTTCCAGTAAAAGGTAACTTAGTCATCTTGCCTTTTAAGCATGATTCGCATGTATCGTATGAATCCAATTCAAACGATTCCAGAATTCCACATCGGTGTAATTCGGACATGCGTTTCTTGCTTATATGGCCAAGACGACAATGCCATATGTAGGAGTCTATTTGATTATCCTTTCGAGCACTGTTGTTGCTCGCTTCGATATTGCAAATGTCACTGGATATGTCCAACGTATAAACACCATTGCTTAAAGTTCCAGTCCCATAAAGAACCCCATTCAAAGTTATGTAACAACAATTGTTACTAAACGTCAAATGGAAACCATTTCTATTTAAACAAGAAATAGAAATGATGTTCTTTATCAACAAAGGAATATAAAAGCAATTGTCCAGTTCTAAGACAAGTCCTGCAGGGAGTTTCAACAAATACGTTCCGATGGCGAGTGCAGCAACCTTTGCTTCATTCCCAACACGTAAATTTGACTCTCCCTTGACGAGTCTTCTTCTATTCCTTATCCCATGTATGTCATTACATATATATGAGCCACACCCAGTATCCAATACCCAAGTGTCTAAGGAAATAGATTGACAATCAATAAAGAAGATTTCTGAAGAAGATGGGGCATCTGATGCCTTATCCTTCTTCACAGACTCAAGATAAATCTTGCACTTTCTTCGCAAATGGCTCTCCTTGCCATAATGATGGCAAGTTTCCTTTTGTGCTAGTTCTACCTTCTTAGCCCTTCTCTTCTTTCCCTTCTGCTGTTCCTTTGACTTCCTCTTAGAACCTTTCTTCGAGGAATCAACTAACAGCACCGTCCCCTGGTCATGCTTCTCAGAAGACTCCACAGTCTTCAGCATATTGAGCAGTACCACAGATGAACCTCCTAGCATCTCAGAGGTGAAGAGGAGCTTTGAGACTTCGAACCTTTCGAATCTCACTTGCTCATCAACCAACTCACAAAGATGAAGGACTACGATATGAGCATCCATATGCTCATGTTGTTTTCGTAGCTTGGGTTCCATCATGGCTAGCATGATGCAACTCATTTGTTCAGAATCACTCACATGTTTCTGATAGGCCAACAATTGGTCCAAAGTTGCATCGTCACTAGGACGGGCGGGAAGAGGCGCTTCGAGGACATACACAAGCTTTTCACCTTGAGAACAATTCTCAAGTTTCTAAGCCAGTCCAAGAAGTTCGGCCCAGTCAATTTATTTGAATCCAAAATGGAATGCAAATTCAAACACATCATGATCAATATATTAACTTAGAAATACAAAACGAGCATATATGAGAAAGATGATTTTAAAAATGCATCAATATACATTTATAAATCCCATTCATTTTTTTTTCGAATTTCAAAAACCCCAAAATCACTTCGGGAGATTGTAGGTCCATCTCCGAATGGGCTGATATCCATCATAGTTATGAACAACCTTGGAGAGAGTCCAATAAGCCATTCATAACTACGACGGTAGGTATCATCTATACCGATTGCATATCCCGTATATGCAACTATCACAATGTGCTATCAACTAATTGAATGTTCACACATACATAGGGTTGTTAACACATTAACAAGTATGCATCATATGCATAGCACCCAACATCACCTCCCTTTACATCGACCTTGGAGAGAGTCCAACAAACCGATGCTCCAGGTTAAAGCCAACCCATTAATCAGGACATAGTTTTAATATGGTTAGAGCGCATTCAACCAATTAGCCCAGCTTGGAGAGAGTCCAACAACCAAAGCTAACGATTGACCTCTGACTCTTACCATATTAGTATTAAACTATTCCATGGTTTGAACATATTCAGTTCGAGCCGGGCTTGAGAGAGTCCAACAACCCAAACAAGAAATGTAACTCCGTTCTAACCATATTAATGGAAGGTGTAGGCTTTAATATTGATTAAGGGTTTTTATGTCTCATCCTCTTTGCATGCAAATAACTATTATCTACATGGCATGGCATACATGGCATACATCTATATGTCACGACACGCATGGCATAATGTTATGCATCTAATGCAATTACATGGCATACAATTATGTCATGTATATAATTTCCTTATATGTCATAACTATTTATGGAAATAAAATATGTTTAAGATTTGATTCTCCAAATCAAATCATAATTAAAATAGGAAACAAATTTCCAAATTTAATCACATATTTTATTCATGGAATTATTTGATTAAGGAAAATCTATTTAGGAAACCAATTTCCTAAATCATTAAAACTACTTATGGAAATAAAATATTTTAAGATTTGATTTCCCAAATCAAATCATGATTAAATTAGGAAACAAATTTCCAGAATCTAATCAAATATTTTATTTATGGAAAATATCAATTTCCATAAATACTTCCAACTTTCCAAAAGTGGAACATTTCCATAAATACTTCTAGACTTTCCAAAATTGAAAAATTTCCATAAATACTTCTAAATTTCCAAAATTAGAAAATTTCCAGAAATACATTATGACTATCGCAAAACCATTTTATGATTATGTCGAAACACAACCTGGGCTCTGATACCACTGTTGGGTTTCCGGCACCGCGGCGTGTATGTGTTCGATCATGTTTCGTAAACATGAGCACAGCGGAAGCAATTAAAATTAATAAATCTATATTTATTACAACACACACAATACACGCATGCTATTACAACAAGTGTAGACATAACCGTAAATTAAAATTTGCAATAAAAGGAAATTAAACTACGTTATACCTTTCGTATGACGTGTAGTGGGAACGGCATCAACCGGAACGATCCTCGTAAGAATCGTCTCTATCCGTATCCACGCCGAGCTCCTCGGGATGACTTCGCTAAGTCACGAGCTTCGTCTTCATACGGGTTACTAGCCTCGTGTTGAAGACGACGTGATCGAGAGATGATCACGATCCGAATCCAAATTCGGATCCTAAAACGAGTTCTCAAAACTCGCTTCTCCGGAGAGGTATTCGTCAACCGTTTGACGAATCCTTCGTCCCCCACCTCAGAGGATTACCGGAGATCAAATCCCCGGTAAGTTAGCCGCTGTCGGAGCACTAACCGTCGTCCAAACGACGCTCCGACGAGAGGAGGAGAAGCTGTCCAGAAAACTGGACAGCTTGGTGGAGGATATAGGCGCCGGCCAACCAAGGAAAGAAAAGCCTCACCTCGATGCCAAACCTATAGGGGATCACCGGAGGGTCGCCGGAGTGTTCACCGGTTGAAGCTTGGTCACCGGCAATGACTTGGACGGCGGCACAAAGGATGGGCGGCGGCACTTAGGGTTGGGCGCCGAATTCACCAACAAGGGTGGGCGGCAACTCTATGTTGGGCGGCAACCACTTCATTAGAGTTTGGTTTAGGGTTTAAGCCCTATTTGTAGAGAACTAATTCTCTTAATGGTTAATGGATCATATCCATAAAGCCCGTTAACCCGCTCCATTAGGATAAGTCAAAATAAACCAAACCATGATGGTTTATTTTAAGTTAAAACGAACCGAACCAACTTTTGGTTCATTCGTTTAAAATAAACCAAACCCTTTGGTTTATTCTCATCCATTGGATTAGAACCAAACCATTTTGGTTCATCCATTATGTCTTCATAAGACACGGCCCATCCACGCTTCCATTGCGGTGAAACAATTTCATGCTCGCTTTATGTTTGGTCCAACCAAACATAGTTTCTCGGCGAGAATCCCATTCTCAAGCTCGTTTTAAATCCTTTGGATTACACTCATTGTGCGTGTGACCAAATAGGTTCTCGGTTTATGTTGGCCGTCTATAATTAACCATTAATTATAGAACGATCATGAGTGGCACCTAGTAGTACATCATGATCCCCAATTAACCGAAAAGATCAACGGTTGATCTAGAACTATTTCTGAAACCCTTCAGTAGCTCGAATGAATCGTGCCCCATTCCCTTCACACAAAAGACAACGAGTTAAGTAAATGGCATTACTTAACTTAGGCCTTTAAAGTTTTCAATTCCGAAGAGTTGAAACCTAAACCTTACTCCCCCTTAACTTAGGCCAGAATCAAAGTTAAAATTTGAAATTGAACCCTAACATTGGCCCTTAACTTTGGCTCTTTCTCCCCCTTTTGACATAAGTCAGGAAAAAGTGGGGGGGGGGGGGTTTAAGAAAACCCTAAGTCCAATCATGATGATTTTAAAAATAGTATGTGAAAATAATTCATCTAAATGTTCAACTCTAGTTTGACTTGATTGAAATGATATTATCAACAAGTCCTGATTAGAGTTGGTTAATATTAGTTGCATATTTATACTCCGAGGTTCATATTGACGCACTTGATCTACATCTTGGAACCTGGAGTAGGGTCCTAACATCTCACGCCCATCTACGTGGCTAAGTACACAAACACATTAGTCCTATGTGTTGTGAGATGTACTGGCTCCTTAAATCTATAGGTGCATGTTATCTAAGGTATGTCCTATGCTAGTTCCATCAAAATGAAAAATAAGAAATAGTAGTAAGAAAATATAGTTTGCAAGTTCTTATTCTATTACGCACATGCCCATTTTTCGTCTTAATAGACTAAATTCAGCTTCGGGTAGGGGTTTAGTAAATAGGTCTGCTAGGTTAGATTTCGATTCGACGTACTCGAGTTGTATGGCTCCGTTGGCCACATGTTCTCGAATGAAATGGTGTTTGACTTCTATATGTTTGGTCCTAGAGTGACATATTGGATTCTTGGTAAGATTAATTGAACTAATGTTATCTACGTGAAGTTTAGTATTCGTAAAGTCTAACTTAAAGTCGCGGAGAGTGTGCTTCATCCAAAGAAGTTGAGTGACACACTCACCCATCGCGATGTATTCGGCTTCGGTGGTAGATAAGGCAACACAATGTTGCTTCCTACTGCACCAACTCACTAGACTCGAGCCGAGTAGTTGACAACAACCACTCGTGCTCTTTCTGTCGAGTTTACTACCGGCATAATCCGAATCGGAGTAGCCGATTAGTTCGAACTCAGTAGATCTAGGATACCAAATACCGACATTAAGTGTACCCTTTAGATATCTAAGGATACGCTTAACTAGGGTTAGGTGAGACTCCTTAGCACAGGTTTGAAACCTGGCGCACATACTTACTGCGAATAGGATGTCGGGTCGACTCGCAGTTAAGTATAGAAGACTTCCTATTGCGCTCCTATAGTACTTTAAGTCAATGGACTTACTTTCTAGGTCTTCTCCTATGTTAACATTTATCGCCATTGGGGTGTTTATTACCTTAGCATCTTGCATTCCAAATCTTTTAATTAACTCCTTAGTGTATTTTTGTTGATATATATATATACCATCCTTAGTTTGTTTAATTTGTAGACCTAAAAAGAAACTTAACTCGCCTACCAAGTTCATTTCGAACTCACTTTCCATGAGCGAAACGAACTCATTTAGTAAGGCTGAGTTAGAGGTTCCAAAAATTATATTGTCTACGTAAATTTGAGCTATGAATATTTCTTTACCTAAGGTTTTTACAAAGAGAGTTGGGTCAACTAAGCCTTGGTTAAACCCTTTTGACTTAAGATGGATTGAAAGTCTCTCGTACCAAGCTCAAGGAGCTTGTTTAAGTCCATAGAGAGCTTTCTTAAGTTTTAGAACATGGTCGGGTTTATCTAGATTTTCGAATCCGGGGGGTTGGCTAACATAAACTTCTTCTTTAATGTATCCATTTAGGAATGCCGACTTAACATACATTTGAAACATCTTAAATCCTCGATGTGCGGCATAAGCTAGCAACATTCGAATGGATTCGAGTCTAGCTACTGGGGCATAGGTTTCGTCGTAATCTAAGCCTTCGACTTGGCTAAATCCTTTGGTGACTAACCGAGCCTTGTTTCTAACCACTTCACCTTTATCATCAAGCTTATTTCGAAACACCCACCTTGTTCCAATTATCATTTTGTCTTTAGGTGGTGGTACTAATTCCCACACTTCGTTCCTAGTAAATTGAGCTAGCTCTTCTTGCATTGCAATAATCCAATCGGGATCAAGAAGAGCTTGTTCAATTGATTTGAGTTCTATCTTTGAAATTAAGGAAATTTGACTAAGGTTCCTATAGGATGCTCTAGTTCGAACTCCTAGATTAGGATCTCCTATCACTTGATCGATAGGGTGGTTAGAGTCCTAGATTGGGTTGGGTTTGTGTCACCTAATGCTTGATCAATGGGGTGACTTGGTTGAACACTAGTTTGGTTGGAGTCATCTATCACTTGATCAATAGAGTGACTAGGTTGACTTAGGTTAGGATTAACACTAGACCTGATCTCCGGATTAGAGTAAGGTCTAGTATGAATCGGCTCGCTAATTGGGGTTGCCGGGGGTTTTGTAGGTTCATGTCCTTCATCGAATATTACATTGATAGTCTCCTCGACTCTAAGGGTGTCGTGGTTATATACTCTATAAGCTCTACTTGTAGTCGAGTATCCTAGAAAGATTCCGGTCGTGGTTTTGGATGTAAATTTTCCTAGGTAATCCTTAGTGTTTAGGATATGTACCTTACACCCAAATACCCTAAAGTACTTGATGTTAGGTATTTTATCGTGATAAATCTCGTACGAGGTCTTAAGGTGCCTCTTTACCATAAGGATCCTATTTTGGACATAGCAAGCCGTGCTAACGGCTTCTGCCCAAAACCTATCGGGTAGGTCGTATTCGTTCAACATGGTCCTAGCGGCTTCTTGTAGAGTTCGGTTTTTCCGCTCCACTAGGCCATTTTGCTGAGGGGTCCTAGGGCAAGAGAAATCATGGTGGTATCCGTTTAGGTTACAGAAGTCGGTGAACCTTTGATTTTCGAATTCACCACCATGATCGCTTCTAAGTCTTTTAACCTTAAGGTCTTTTTGATTCTCGATTAATTTGAATAGATTGATTAATTGATCTAGGGTATCACTTTTATGCTTGATGAACCTAACCCAGGTAAACCTGGAGTAGTCGTCAATTATGACTAAGCAATATTGACTTCTATTGAGTGACTTGGCTCCATGTGAATCGAATAGATCCATATGCAGGAGCTCAAGTACATTTGAGGTTCGTTCTTGGTTAGTTAACTTGTGTTGTGTCCTAGGTTGTTTTCCTTGTTGACAAGCATTACAGATTTTATTAACCAAGTTGTTGAGGTTGGGTAAGCCTCTGACTAATCCACTCTGACTCATCTTGTGGACGAGTCTTGGGTGCGAGTGACCGAGTCGTCGGTGCCACAACCATAATTCATCTTGCCGTGTCATAAGACACTTAGTTGAGGAGTTGGTTAAGTTGATCGTATAAATGTTGTTATTTCTAGTTCCTTTAAGAATTGTTTTAGAGGTTTCGTTGGTATTAATTACGCATTCATTTTCTAGAAATATAACCTTATAGTTATTATCACACAATTGGCTTACACTTAGTAAGTTATATTCAAAATTCTCTACAAGTAATACATTTTTAATAACAAAATTGCAGTTAAGCTCGATATCACCGATCCGATGATTTTGAGCTTGCCGTTACTCCCAAAGGCTACCGATCCTTGTCGTTTGAATCGAAGCTTTGCGAATTTGAGTTGATCCCCGGTCATGTGTCGGGAGCAACCGCTGTCCAACATCCATTGATCCTACACACAAGGTGGTTGGATTGGATGTTAGATTTTTTGTTAAGAAAATTGGTTGTAAGTTGTTAACCCTAGGTCATCTCACCGGAGTCTATATGATCAAGCATGTTATACTTATGTGTTTTTTGAGATGACTTCCAATTAAGTTGATTAAGTGGATTTAGGTACAAGTAATTTTATGTTAGATTTGGATTTAACCCTAGGCTTGTCAATTTTACCTTTTCAAGATCATGGCTTCCAGGTCGTGGCGAGGCACAGGGGCCTTCTTTTATCGGATCATCGACCACTTCCTTAGACAAAGCCATTTTCAAGAAAATGATGACTTGACTTACCTAAAATTATTTCCTCGTCTAACTAGTTATTTTTGAAAAGAGGCTCCCCGAGGCTCAATCTTTTCGAAGAATTTTAGTTGGTTATGTTTTTGAAAAGAGGCTCCTCGAGGCTCAATCTTTTCGAAAAATTTTAGTTGGTTATGTTTTTGTTCTAAGTGAGTTCACAAGTTTTAAAGTACAAACTTTCTAAGTTAAAGCATGCAATTTCTAAGTTAAAGCATAAACATTCTAAGTTAAAACATGCAATTTCTAAGTTAAAGCACAAACATGTTTTGTACTGGCTCCCCCTAGACCGTTGAATCGGTTCGGTCTATCCACATAGTGGATTTGGTCCTTGAGAACCCAGTACGGGTTGGATCCTAGAGTTGAAATCAAAAAGTTCTTAGGGACCCATGCTTGGACATGTTTCTTATGTCGACTTACAATCGACATATATGACCTATTAGTCGTGTTTGAGTTAAACCCGAGTCCAGCCTTGTTGTACACGGCCCTTTGAGATCCAAGTAGGAGGTCAAGTCCTTTGGATCCCGAAGTGAACCTTTCCAACGTGTTCCTAAGATCTTCGACTTGACTTTTCAAGAGAGAGTTCTCAACTTCGAGCTTTTCAACTCGAGTTGAGTCCTTCTCTTGAACTCGACTAGTCGAAGAGGTTAGGGAGACCTCGTGTTTGAGGAGTTTAACCTCCTCAACAAGGGTCTCGACCTTGGACTCGGACTTAGCTAACTTCCTAGACAAAAACCTAACCATATTATGTAAAGTATTAAATAAAGTTCGACTCACCTTAAGGCTATCTTTTGAACCGGATGCCTATCCGTGGCTTGACTTGAAGGTAGCTTCGTAGTCCGAGTCATCCTCAGGTTCTGACTCAAGTTCGGTCTCCGTGTCTGACTCAATTGATTTCTCCATGAAGACGTGATCTTCGTCTTCTTCGGATGACGCTTCATCCCATGTCGCGTTGAGGGCCTTCTTATGCTTAGGTGCTTGGTGGTTGAGCTTGGGGCACTCGGACTTGATATGTCCAAACCTGTTGCACTCATAACACCTAGTGTTAGAACTTTTAGGTTTACCTTGGTTGGGTCGAGTCGTAGTTCGCTTTCGTCCCTTGGCTATCCTTCGAGCTAGGTTCATTAGTTCGGCAGTCAACTCTGTTAGTGAAAGCCCTAGAGCCAATCATGTGATGATTGTTGTATGGACTTTATTGTATCATATTCCTATTTATAAAGGCATGGTTATTATATTTACTTGTATTGGTGCCAAATAACTAAATATAATAATGTCCTTGAGTAGTAGGTTCTTATCTATATCAATCGATTGGTTGAATCGATAATGAGATGATATAGAGAACACTACTCTTAATCATTCCTAGTCGAGTATTAACATTTAGGGACAATGTTAATGCGTAGAGACTAGCATGTAGGTCAACAAGATGACTTGATCTCACAAGTCATGGATATGAGATATCAAGTTGACACATGGGTATGCATTGGAGAATGTATACTGAATGACCCGCCATGAGAAAGTATCATGGATCGTTATATGAGTGTCATATACTTTCTCATGTGGCTATTAGTATGACTATTAGTCCTTAGACCTGAAGTCACCATGGTTCCCTACATAATGAGTTGCATACTTTGGCTTCGTCAAACGTCACCCGTAAATGGGTGGACTATAAAGGCGATTACTGGGTATGTAACAAATTATGCGGAGGGATGTGAGTGATGTAGATGGGATCTATCCCTCCTATATGACGGGAGTGACATCGATATTCTTGATAGAGTGAGACCACGAAGTGCATGGCCATGCCCAAATGAGTCAATATGAGATATTGAGCTCATTTGATTAGAGTGAGTCTACTTGGAGATCAAGATTTAGATTGTACCGAGGATGACACGGTCTATGCCTCGATTGGTCAATCTAGATATCAAGGATAGAGGGACATTGTCACATATTGTGAGAGTCACAATTAGTAGTCACAAAGGTGATGTTGGAGCTCAACATTCTTGTAACTTGGGTAGCAATGATGTGTTGCTAGATACCGCTCATTGCTTATGTTCCTAAATCGGTTTAGGGACATTGCCAACGCGTTACAAGAACCTATAGGTCACACACATAAGAGCAATTAGATGGAGATTAGGTTCATATGATGAACCATGAGGATTAGGTTCATGGGATGAACCAAATTGGATTAAGAGTAATCCAAATTAGACTAATTGAGTTAGACTCAAGTTGATTCAAGTGTTGAATGAGTCTAATTGAGATTTGATTCATCAAATCAATTTAAATTAATAGAGATTCATTATATTAAATTGACTTGAGTCAAGTGGTTAGATTTGATCAACCATGGGAGATTAGAGGTCAAGTTTGACTTGACTTGAGAGGGAAGATGAAAGGTCAAGTTTGACTTGACCAAATGCCATGTCATGATGATGACTAGGCATGGCCGGCCAATGATGGTGCTCCACATCATCATTGACTTGGTCAATTGGTGCCACATCATGAGGGAGACCAAGGGTCATGGGAGTTACATGCATGCATGTAACCCCCCCCTCCATAATGTGGCCGGCCAACACCATTAGGGGTTATGTGGATGAATTCATTTTGATGAGTTACTCACAATTACTTCATCTTCAACCTTGGAACCTTTTCTCTTAAGCTCTCCCTCTCCAAACCTCATCTTGCCGAAATTCCTAAGGGAGTGCTAGCACACTCTAAGGCATTTCTCTCCACCTATTGCTTGTGTGGATACCATAGAGGAGTGTGCACTTGACACTCTCGAGTTCCGGCGAACTTTTGGACGAGCGGGATAAGCGAAGGGCGTCGCTACGAGGGTAACGTTCTAACCTCTTAGATCTAAGGTAGATCTAGGATTTCTGTAAGCACATACATGTAATTATAATTTTATACTTCGCACGGATCCGTGGCCGGGGCTTCCGAGGTTTCCGCAACACAAAAAGCGGTTTTTGCGGCTCGGAAAAACCCAACAGTGGTATCAGAGCCACGTGCGAAGCATGTATGTGTTTCGTTTTTGTAGTTTTTATATTAGATATAAAAATTACAGATTTATATGTTTCTGTAAATTTTCTTATTTTATAGAATTTTTGGGTATTTTTCTCGTAGAGTCGAAGCAACGAGTGTTGGGACACTCGTAGGCTTCAACCGTCAAGAAAAACTCTCCGAATCGGCGAGTTCTCGCTTTAGGTTTTTGGGACAGCGACTTAAGTCGCTGTAAGATCATTGTAGGGACACTCGCGAAGTTTATTTTGCGAGTAGGGGCGCTGCCCTTATCCCCGAAAGGGGCCATGTCCCGCGATCGCGCCCGTAAACCGCTTAGCGGGACCGTTTCGGAGGGGTGAGTCATAAATTCAAAATAAATTAGGAAAAATTATAGAAATTTTCTGTAAAAATACATAATTTAGAATTATGTATAATTCTGTGATTGTCATGGCCCAATAACCCAATTGGATTGGATTATGTGTGTTGTAATTCATAATAATACTGCGTGCCGTTTGTGGTGTTGTGCGTGTTGTAAAGTGTTTGCGACACTGCCCTATTCTTTAATATTCTAGTTGTAAATAGTTTTAGACTCGAATGTAACTCGAGTTTCGTATTTGTAATGTACAAAATGGAGCGGTGGAAAGTCCACTTGAAGACGAGCTTACGAGAAGGGTGACGACGACACATGGCAGTCAAAGGAAGCACTTGGAGAAGCCGCTAGCCTTAGGTTGACCGTCCGATCTTCTCATTGGCTTGAGAAGATCATAGTAGGGCCATGACTATATCACATTTAATGATATATATATATGTTGATATATATATATATGTATATTTAATTGATTTTTCTCGTATGTATGTGATGCATGCTAGTAGAAAAATGTTTGTATGTATATGATGCATGCTAGGTTAATTTTCTTGTATGTATATGATGCATGCTAGAATAATTAATGTATGTATATGATGCATGCTAATATAGGATAATAAAGGCCTAAATGCGTATAAGATACACATTACGATTAGATTAGATCATAATCGAATCAACTCGAAAATGCCTACCGAGCCTTGATACCCATCACTACCTCGATCATTTGTTGTTGTTGAATCTGCCAAAGCAGAGCAATGCATATTATCTTGGTAGGGTGCGGAGGGACAATCTTGGTCCCGCTTATCATGACTCGGGTTAGAGTAAGCTCAATTAGATTGAGCAAAACTAGTTAACTCAATTGGATCGAGTAGAACTATAGGCATATTCCAATCGTTGGAAAGATAGGTTAAGATCGCATTTACACTAAATCTTGGGCGATTTAGCCAAAGCTAACTCAAGGTCTTTTGTAAATGTGGGTCTTAATCCTATAAACAAGAGTTGCATAGAAATGTAATCGGTAATGTGTTACCCACCGATCGTACTAAGTCTTGGGCGATTTAGCCAAAGCTAACTCAAGGCTTAGTATGATGTGGATCTTGTCGCGCAAGAATTATAGCTAGTTTGTATGAATCTACTAAAAGTGGTTTGACCACATCCATAACTCGATTCTACAAAATTCCTATAATTTAGTGGGAGCATCATTTGATTAAAGACCTAATTAAATGATAAAAGGAATATGATATTAATTCTCTGCATTGTATGTTGTAGATAACTATGTCGACAACCACGAACACTCTCTCTCTGCGATCCGTCCTTGAGAAGGACAAGCTCAATGGAGAAAATTTCCTGGACTGGTACAGGAACTTGAGAATTGTTCTCACCCAAGAAAGGAAGCTGTACGTCTTGGAGCAGCCCATTCCGGAGGCACCTCCTTCCAATGCCTCGCGAGCTGACAAAGATGCTTACAAGAAGCATCAAGATGATGCATTAGATGTGTCATGTCTAATGCTCGCGACCATGAACTCTGAGCTTCAGAAGCAACACGAGTTCATGAATGCTTATGATATGGTTGGACTCTTCGTCAACTATATCAAGGACAAGCTAGGCATGAGAGATATGAAGTCTCTAAGGCATTATTTGGGTCCAAAATGCAAGAAGGGACTCCCGTAGGTACATATGTACTCAAGATGATTGGGTACGTAGAAAACCTACAAAAATTTGGGATTCCCACTTGGCCAGAGGCGGGACCTAATCTTGCAATCTTTGCCACAAGCCTTCAATCAATTTGTCATGAATTATAACATGAATGAAATTGATAAGCCATTACTGAAATGCTCGGCATGTTGAGAAGCTATGAGCTTAACCTTAAGAAGTAAATCGACACCATTTTGATGGTGCGAGAAGAAGAAAGGCAAGGGCAAGCCTAAAGGTAAGGGAAAGTCCCAAGCCAAGGGCAAAGGCAAGAACTTAAACCCAAAGGAGGGGTAGCCAAGGAAGGGGCTTGCTTCCTTTGCAAGGAAGCAGGACCTTTGGGCGTAGCTAAGGAATACGAAGATCTTAAGAAGAAGAGAAGTGAGACTTCTACTTGGTATAAATGTTATAGAAGTCAATCTATCTATTTCTTCATCATGGGTATTAGATCTGGGATGTGCATCTCACATTTGTACCAATGTGCGGTGAGAAATAGCGAGGGCATTGACAAAGGCGAGGTGGACCTCTGAGTAGGCAATGGAGCAAGGGTTCTTCTTTATTCTTTGTAGGAATTAATGATCTATCTCAGCCCTCTGGGCTTGTACTAGAATAAGATGAATGTTGTTATGTGCACCTTTAACTAAGAACATCATTTGATTTCTTGTTTGGACAAGAAAGGTTTTTCATTTATAATAAAGAACAAATGTTGTTGGTTTATTTAAATGATATGTTCTATTGTAGTGCACCTCTAATGAACGGACTCTACTTTCTAGACTTAGAGAGCCCTATCTATAACATAAGTACCAAGAGGTTCAAGTCAAATGAGTTGAACCAAACCTATCTCTGGCATTGTCGCTTAGGTCACATAAATGAGAGTCGCTTATCTCAGCTCCATAAGGATGGGCTGCTAGACTCATTTGATTTTGAATCATATGAGACATGCGAGTCTTGCCTTTTAGGCAAGATGACCAAGACTCCCTTTAGTGGACATAGCGAAGAGAACAGCAGATTTATTAGGACTTATACATAGTGATGTATGTGGTCCTTTCAATGTTGCTGCTAGAGGTGGTTACAGGTACTTCATTACATTTACTGATGACTTCAGTAGATATGGTTATGTGTATCTTATGACACATAAATCTGAATCCTTTGAAAAGTTCAAAGAATTCAAGAATGAAGTACAAAACCAGCTTGGCAAGAGTATTAAGATACTTCGATCAGATCGAGGTGGTGAATACCTTAGCCATGAGTTTCGTGACTATCTAGCTGAGTGTGGGATTCTATCCCAACTCACTCCTCCTGGAACACCATAGTGGAATGGTGTATCCAAAAGGAGGAATCGTACCCTATTGGATATGGTACGATCTATGATGAGTCACACAGATCTTCCTATATCCTTTTGGGGATATGCTCGACACAACAGCCCTTTACCCTTAACCGTTACCATCCAAGGTCAGTAAAGACACCATATACGATATGGACAGGAAAAATCCTAAGATGTCTTTTATGAGGATTTGGGGTTGTGAGGCTTACGCTCGATGTCAAGTCTCGCATAAATCCGGGACCCAAACCGATAGGTGCTATTTTGTTGATATCCCAAGGATACAAAGGGATATTATTTCTACATTCTACCAAGACAAAGTGTTTGTAGGAAAGACTGAGTTTTTCTAGAAAGGGATTTTGTTTCTAGAAAACTAGTGGGAGTACCTTCGATCTTGAAGAAATTCAAGATAAGGACCATAGCACTGAGGCCTTGATGGAGGTTGAACAGGAACCACAAAGTGTTGTGGGTGATGAGGTTGTTGCACAAAGAGTTGTGGAACAACCACTGCTCAAGTAGACCTACCTCTTCGCAGTCCGATAGGGTACGCTGTCACCGAGAGATACTAATTTCTCTTTCTCGACCATGATGACGTTATGCTCATTGAGAATGAGCCTACCTCCTATCAGGAAGCTGTGATGAGCCCAGATTCTGAGAAATGGCTAGACGCCATGAGATCCGAGATGGAATCCATGTACACTAACCAAGTATGGACTTTGGTTGATCCACCTGAAGGGGTCAAACCCATTGGGTGTAAGTGGGTCTTTAGGAGAAAGACTGACATGGATGGACTTACGCATACCTATAAGGTGGCTAAAGGTTTCAAGCAAATTCATGGTATTGACTATGATGAAACCTTTTCTCCAAAGGGCGATGTTTAAGTCCATTCGATCTTGCTTGCTATTGCAAAGATACCACGATTATGAGATCTGGCAGATGGATGTCAAAACCGCATTTTTGAATGGAAACTTACTCGAGGATGTGTACATGACACAACCTGAGGGTTTTGTAGATCCACAGCATACTGTGAAGGTATGCAAGCTGCAAAGGTCCATTTATGGGCTAAAGCAAGCTTCTCGGAGCTGGAATCTTCGATTCGATGATGCGATCAAACAGTTTGGTTTCATCAAGAATGAAGATGAACCCTGTGTCTACAAGAGGGTTAATGGGAACACAGTTGTGTTCCTTGTACTGTATGTGGATGACATACTACTTATTGGGAATGACATCCCTTCGCTACAGTCTGTGAAGACTTGGCTAGGGACGTGCTTCTCAATGAAGGACTTAGGTGAAGCAGCCTGTATTCTAGGCATCAAGATCTATAGAGATAGATCTAAGAGATTGCTTGGCCTAAGTCAGAGTACATACATTGACACGGTATTACTTCGGTTTGCCATGCAGAATTCCAAGAAAGGACTTCTGCCGATGTCACATGGTGTGAGTCTTTCGAAGACTCAAAGTCCCTCTTCTAGAGAAGAGAGAGACCGCATGGATAAGATCCCTTACGCATCTGCTATAGGATCTATCATGTACGCCATGCTGTGTACTCGTCCTGATGTCTCGTATGCTTTGAGCATGACGAGTAGATACCAGTCAGATCCAGGTGAGCGTCACTGGATAGCAGTCAAGAATATTCTTAAGTACTTGAGATGGACTAAAGAATATTTCTTGATATTTGGAGGCGATGAGGAGCTAGCTGTAAAGGGTTACAGCGATGCCAGCTTCTAAACTGACCAGGATGATTACAGATCACAGTCAGGGTTCGTGTTTTGTTTTAATAGTGGCGCTGTGAGCTGGAATAGTTCCAAGCAGGACACAGTTGCTGATTCTACAACAGAGGTCGAATATATCGGTGCTTCCATCTCATTCGAGAGATTATCGATAGAGGAGATGTGAAGATTTGCAGAGTACCCACAGAGGCTAACATCGCAGATCCCTTGACCAAGGCTTTGGCACAGAAAAAGCATGATGGTCACACTAGGTCATTGGGTATTAGATACTACGGTGATTGGCACTAGTGCTAGTGGGAGATTGTTAGTGAAAGCCCTAGAGCCAATCATGTGATGATTGTTGTATGGACTTTATTGTATCATATTCCTATTTATAAAGGCATGGTTATTATATTTACTTGTATTGGTGCCAAATAACTAAATATAATAATGTCCTTGAGTAGTAGGTTCTTATCTATATCAATCGATTGGTTGAATCGATAATGAGATGATATAGAGAACACTACTCTTAATCATTCCTAGTCGAGTATTAACATTTAGGGACAATGTTAATGCGTAGAGACTAGCATGTAGGTCAACAAGATGACTTGATCTCACAAGTCATGGATATGAGATATCAAGTTGACACATGGGTATGCATTGGAGAATGTATACTGAATGACCCGCCATGAGAAAGTATCATGGATCGTTATATGAGTGTCATATACTTTCTCATGTGGCTATTAGTATGACTATTAGTCCTTAGACCTGAAGTCACCATGGTTCCCTACATAATGAGTTGCATACTTTGGCTTCGTCAAACGTCACCCGTAAATGGGTGGACTATAAAGGCGATTACTGGGTATGTAACAAATTATGCGGAAGGATGTGAGTGATGTAGATGGGATCTATCCCTCCTATATGACGGGAGTGACATCGATATTCTTGATAGAGTGAGACCACGAAGTGCATGGCCATGCCCAAATGAGTCAATATGAGATACTGAGCTCATTTGATTAGAGTGAGTCTACTTGGAGATCAAGATTTAGATTGTACCGAGGATGACATGGTCTATGCCTCGATTGGTCAATCTAGATGTCAAGGATAGAGGGACATTGTCACATATTGTGAGAGTCACAATTAGTAGTCACAAAGGTGATGTTGGAGCTCAACATTCTTGTAACTTGGGTAGCAATGATGTGTTGCTAGATACCGCTCATTGCTTATGTTCCTAAATCGGTTTAGGGACATTGCCAACGTTACAAGAACCTATAGGGTCACACACATAAGAGAAATTAGATGGAGATTAGGTTCATATGATGAACCATGAGGATTAGGTTCATGGGATGAACCAAATTGGATTAAGAGTAATCCAAATTAGACTAATTGAGTTAGACTCAAGTTGAATCAAGTGTTGAATGAGTCTAATTGAGATTTGATTCATCAAATCAATTTAAATTAATAGAGATTCATTATATTAAATATACTTGAGTCAAGTGGTTAGATTTGATCAACCATGGGAGATTAGAGGTCAAGTTTGACTTGACTTGAGAGGAAAGATGAAAGGTCAAGTTTGACTTGACCAAATGCCATGTCATGATGATGACTAGGCATGACCGGCCAATGATGGTGCTCCACATCATCATTGACTTGGTCAATTGGTGCCACATCATGAGGGAGACCAAGGGTCATGGGAGTTACATGCATGCATGTAACCCCCCCTCCATAATGTGCCCGGCCAACACCATTAGGGGTTATGTGGATGAATTCATTTTGATGAGTTACTCACAATTACTTCATCTTCAACCTTGGAACCTTTTCTCTTAAGCTCTCCCTCTCCAAACCTCATCTTGCCGAAATTCCTAAGGGAGTGCTAGCACACTCTAAGGCATTTCTCTCTACCTATTGCTTGTGTGGATACCATAGAGGAGTGTGCACTTGACACTCTCGAGTTCCGGCGAACTTTTGGACGAGCGGGATAAGCGAAGGGCGTCGTTATGAGGGTAACGTTCTAACCTCTTAGATCTAAGGTAGATCTAGGATTTCTGTAAGCACATACATGTAATTATAATTTTATACTTCGCACGGATCCGTGGCCGGGGCTTTCGAGGTTTCCGCAACGCAAAAAGCAGTTTTTGCGGCTCGGAAAAACCCAACAAACTCCGGATCAACTTCTTCTTCGGACTCATCTTCCTCCTCGGGTGGTGGTGGCTTGCTTGCGATTTTCTTCTTCTTTGAACCTGCAAACAAGGCTATACCCCTCTCGGGTTCCGAGTTGGATTGTTCATGTAATTCAAAATCCGAAAAGAGTTCGTCTAACCTAATTTTAGAAAGGTCCTTGGAGACCTTATAGGCATCAACCATGGATGCCCATAAGGTAGTCCTTAGAAAAGAGTTTAGGACATACCTAATAAGGTCGCGGTTTTCGACCTTTTGCCCGATTGCGTGTAGGTTGTTGACTATGTCTTGGACACGGGCGTGGAGTTGCGTCGCGGACTCGTGTTCCTGCATTTTTAGTGTGTACAATTTATTGAATAACAAATCACATTTGCAAACCTTAGCTTGATCCGATCCTTCGTGTAACTCGATTAGTTTTGTCCAAAGATCCTTTGCGCTTATGAAGGGGCCGACGCGATTTAGCTCCTCCTTGGACAAGCCGCATTGGAGGATTTGTGTTGCCTTGGCATCGGCTTCGACTTGTCGTTTTGTTGCAACGGTCCATTGATCATAATCCAAGGAGTCACCCACTTCATTAGTCGGAAGTGTGAAACCCGTTTGGATTATGATCAACATCTCAATTTGGGTTTTGAGAAAGCATTCCATCTGACCTTTCCAGTAACGGAAATCATCTCCGTTGTAAAACGGAGGTCGGACGGTGCTAAAACCCTCGAGATGGGCCATTAGAACAAAAAACAAGGAGACTAAAAAGACGACCTAGCAACGAAAAAAAAACACACGAAAGTACCAAGACTTGCGTCTTGGATTAGTAGTGTGGGAAATAAAAAGAAACAAACGAAAAATAGAAAGTTAAGCAACGAAATAAGAAACTAAATAAAAAGTAAGTACTCACAACCTTCGATGTCCCCGAAAGGCTACTAAACGTCGATTTTTGAGGACGAAAACAACTTGTTACGGAGATAAACCCCCGGTAAGAAGTGTAGATCTCTGCGAGGGCTTCGATTTGGTAGGTAGACCGTGTCGTGGGTCAACTTGTACAAAAAGTTATCCCCGTTTGACCGTCGGCTACTCCAAAAGCGAATGCTTGCAAAACAAAATCAAACGAAGAGTACCAAGACTTCGTCTTGGATTAGTAGTGCGGGAGAAAAATTTAAACGAACGAAAAACAAATCTGTAAAAAAAAATGTTAGATTGGTGGTTTCACCAAATCTAAGCGCCCCCGGCTCTGATACCAATTGTTGGATCGATGTGGTTCGCTAGAGGGGGGGGGTGAATAGCGAAAAACCTTTTCTTTTTCTTTCGTCAAAACTCGAGAGATAATTAGTTAATTGCAGCGGAAATGTAAAAATAAAAAAAACAATCGACACAAGGGTTTTACTTGGTTCGTAGCCGAAGGCTACTACTCCAAGGCCCTAGTGGTCCTTGACCACATACGGAGGGCAAAAGCACTAAAGGAACTCCTCCTCGTTAGAGGTAGGAGTTAATCGATACAAGAAGGAACCACAAAAACTTGAGGTAGAGGGACACTCCCCCTCTCCTCGTATACGATAAAATCTCCGGAAATGTAAATGACAAGAAAAACTAATACCGACGTACAAGAATAATAAGAGTTAAACCTAGACGTCGGAATGGAAGGACTTCGTTGTCGGAGAGTTGCAGCGTAATGTGAGACTTTGGAGGCTTAGAATTGTTGTTAAAACCCTAGGTTTGGCCCTCCTTTTATAGCCTTTGAGCCCCTTTTCGAGTGGGTCTTCAACCAATCACAAATGGACACCAAACCGCTTTGAGGTGGAGTGATAAGCCTTGACTCCTCGAATCTGATCATTGACCATCAGTCGACTGATGGCCATCATCAGTCGACTGATGGCAGCATCAATCGATTGATGACCTTCGGCGATCGGCCCGATACACGGATCGAGTCCTCAGTAGCGGTCGTGATGCTTTCTTCAAGTCAAAGTTAGCTTAACAAAAACATACTTCCGACGGTCTTCGACCGTCCGATCTCGACCTAGACCACCTATGAGATGTCTTGGGTCGGATCTACACTTAAGATCATCCCCGTAAAGAGGATACGACCTCACTTACGCTCACACACACAAGCTTACCTCGATACTTACGTGTTGCTTTTGCTTCCGGCCTTCCACTCGATTCCATCGGCTCCCTCCGAAATCACTCGAGTGTCGCCCGACCACCGCGGCTTCCTCCGGGTGTCGCTAGCCTTCATCTCCAGCTATAGCAATCTTCTGCACACTTGATTCAGCTCGTGAGATAACGACATGAGCTTAACTTTGTATCGTTTGCTATAATCAAAACTCAGGTTCGACTTAGGTGCCTGCTGCACCAACAATTGTGTTAATACGGGAGGAACCTGTGCCAAAGAAATGTGTCATGCTGGTAAGAATGGTGAACATGTTGGTTATAAGTAATAAAGGTTGAGTAAAGGTTACTGAGGTGAGTGGTTCAGGGGTGGAGGAGGATGTAGTATTTGACATTTTTCTTTTCTTCTATTTAAGGGCTAAGGTCCTACCAATGGTTGTTCCCATCATGTCTTCTGCATGGATAAAGAGTGATTAGGAATTATAAGTGTAGTAAGAATGCGAAATTTGATAGTGATAGTTCAATTTTTGGCATAGGGTGACAATGCAAAGGAAGGGGTGGTGAAGGTTTCTAAATTAGGGGGTTTTGATACATAGTGCTGGAAGAATTGAATAAGAAAACATGATATGTTGCTAGTTTACAGGTTAAGGAGTAATATGGAAGTATTTTCTATAAAGACAGTTACTGTATAAAAATAAAGGGAAAAACGAGGCTTACCGATGAGATGAGCATCCGGTGAAGGAATGGGAGATACCCCATAATAAGATAAGATGGGCTCTTTTATGAGTTCTGCGATGCTGAAATATTTATTCTTCAACTTGGCTTTGATAGAGGGAAGTCGATAGTAGCTTTGACGATTTTCAGGTCGGGGAGATATGGAAGGGCAGTTTTCAAGTGTGAAGAAAAGGCAAGAGGAGGATCTGGACAATAAAAAAATAGAGCTCTTTCCAACCCTTATTGGATGAGGGTATGTCAGTTAGGAACAGGTAGCCTTGACGGGTCATGAAATAGAAAATGTCATGGTTGGCCATTTTCAATTGATAGAGGCAGTGGAATATGTGGGGTACCTGAAGGATGTTGAGGTGATGGAAGACGATGATGGTTCCAACTAGGATGCGAAGGGAGTTGGGTGTTAGCTGGTTGACCGGAATGCCGTAAAAAAAGAGAATGTGGTAGAGAGATTTTGGGAGGGGGAGATGGAGACCTCCTTCCAATTGCCCTGTGAATAGGGTACTAGTTCTAGCCGGAGGTAGATGGGGGCACTATGATTGATTGGGGATGATGATAGTGGAATCTTCGGGGTGGTATTTGGGGTCGCGGCGGAAAAAAGAATGGTTGAAGGAGAGTTGGTTGGCTATGGTTTCGTACCAAGGAGAAGTGGAGGAGGAGCCCATGGAGGAGGGAGAGTTGTCGGAGAATGGAGGGTTACGGGGAAGAAGGTTAGGGTTTTTGAAGAGGAATCGCAGAGGAACGGTGTGGAGTTAGCGAGGGCAGGGATGGTATGTACTAGTTAGAAGTGGGTTGTAGTAAAGTATTTTTTTAATATTTTTGGAGGAGGTTTTCCTCGTTTTTGGTGCTCATTATTGTATTTAGAGGATGATGGAAATGATTTTGGATGGTTATTAATTTTTCTAGAAATTTTCACGTTATTTGATGATTTTTGATAGAAGGGCATGATGTGTTTAAAATCTAGGATTGTGGCATGTGTTATACAAAAACCCATTAATATTTTTGTATATATTCATATTCTTTTTGGCAGTTGTTAATGATGTTGATGTGAACAGTTATTATGCTTGGTGGGAATTCCTTTTTTCTTGCTTCAATGGTATTATTTCTAAGGTATGATAAATTTGGAGTTATTTAGTTTAAGTGTGGGAAACTAATTCAGGCTCTGTGCCTACTATAATAGCCTAAGGGATAAATAATTTTATGCCCCTACGGGGAACTATAATGCTTCTATATGGAATATGTAAAGGGTTCTTATGGTTTTACTATAAAGCCTAAGGGCTAGATAGTTTTATGCCCCTATGGGGAACTATAACGCCTCTATATGACATATGTAAATGGTTCTTATGGTTTTACTATAAAAGCTTAAAGGCAAAATAGCTATTTTCCCCCACGGGGAATTATAACGGCAAATATAATGGGCAGGTAACATGCTAACTTGGCTCAATGCCTCTTATAGTATTTTAAGGCATCAACGCCTCTTACAATATTCTAAGGCACAAACGTCTCTTATAGTATTATAAGGAATAAACGCCTCATACAGTATTTTAAGGCATAAACGCCTCTTACAGTATTCTAAAGCATAAATGCCTCTTACACTTTTCTAAGACATAAACGCCTTATACAATATCTTAGGTATGAAATATCACAAATGATTAGTCATGGTGTAGTCCTTCGTGTGGTATGCAGGGATTTAGGTGTGGTGTATTGGTATTGTAAAGTATGGTTGTGGATGTTAATATGATAATGTTTGCACATTTATGGGAACTTGAAAAACTTCATTCGACTTCGCTCTTCAGTTTTACTAAAGAGGGGGGAACTTATGATGGGTATGGGGTCTTTTCGATTAAGATGGAGAAATTTTTTGTTGTAGACACTTGTAAAACATCATTCGACTTCGCTCTTTAGTGTTATTAAAGAGGGGGAACTTATGATGGCATCGGGGTGTACAGGGAAGTATAAGTAATTCCAGAGCAATATAAGCAAGTCCAGCACAGTTCCAGGGTAGTATAAGAAAGTCCAGTGCAGTTCTAGGGCAGGTAAGCAAGTCCAATGCAGTTCCAGGACAGTATAAGCAATTCCAGTGCTGTTCCATGGCAGAATAAGCGATTCCAGTATTGTTAAAGGGCAATATGTGGAGTTCCAGACCAATATATGTATTTCCAGGGAAGTTTGGAAAGGTTCAAAGTACTATGTGTATTACCAAGGCAGTATGAACCGTTCTATGTATTCTCAGAACAGTGTGAACAAAGGCAGGGCAGTATGTGTATTTCTAGAGCAGTGTGAACAGGGCCAGGGCAGTATTGTAGCTTTAGGGCAATGATTAATTCCATATCAGTAGATGTAGTTGCAAGGCACTATGTGTATTCTCAAAACCGTGGGAACAGAGCCAGGATAGTATGTGTATTTCTAGGGCAGTGTGAATAGGGCCACGGCAGCATGGTAGCTCCAGGGCTGTGATTAATTCCAGTTCAGTTGATGTAGTTCCAGGGAACTATGTGTATTCTTAGAAGAGTGGGAACAGAGCTAGGGCAGTATGTATATTTCCAGGGCAGTGTGAACAGTATTTTCCAGAGCAGTTGGTGTAGGTCTAAGAGGTCTGAATGTGTCCAGGGCGGTTAGTACATCTGCCAAACGGGAAGAGGGGCGTGCCAAAGGAGGAGGTAACGATGAAAGGTTGAAGGTGGTTAGTTTAATATAATCATTTGTATCTTTGTATTTTATTTATGATTGACATGTGGCAAAAGATATTTTTGAACTAGGAGCAGGAAAAACGGTTAGGAGGATAGCTTAACAAAGGGCATTATCATAAATACACTACCAGGAAAAGGCGGGTTACTTCATCTATAAAAGGGGCAAAAGACGACGGGATCGCAGATGGTTGTTTTCTTCTCCATTTGGTATCTCTGAGATCTCTCTTCTTTTCCAATTCATTACTTTCTTCTCATACCCATATTAACTTGATCGTCGGAGTGGCCGCGCCGGGAAGCCGACCAACCCTTATTGGCTTCCTTTGGTGTATCAGATTTACCTCAATTTCTAGGATCACGAGTGACCTTCCCAACTAATCTTCTTCCCTTCAAGCCTTTGCCTCGGTGTTAGATCCAGCTATTCAGAGGAAGAGGATGGGGAATCTTAGTGATCCAAAGAAGCAAGCACCATCAGGAAGGTAGAGGAGCATTTAGGCATTAACCCTAAAAAGGGTAGGCATATGCCTAAAAGGAAGAACAATTCCCAAAGATTAAATGAAAATTCAAAAATTAGGCAATTATAGTTAGAAAATCAAGTTTTGAGGTCAAGACTTGAGATATTAGAGAAGACCCTTAGAAAATTGCAAAATTTAATTCAAGGGTCAAATGGACATAAATTAGGTTCTAGAAAACAATAAACATCTAGGGGCAAGAAAGGTTTGGGTCACAAACCTAAGCCCAAGGAGACCTACCATAGTGTTCCATTTGATTATGGAACCATATCTAGGTCAAGGAAAATCAAGGTTACTAGGAAAGCTATACCTAAGGCTAACCATGGTAAATGTCTAGTGGCCAAGGTTTCCATGAAACCTAGGAAGACCACTAAGAAGGTTACTAGGGAGGCAATCCTTAAGGTTAACCATGACAAGAAAAAAATGACCAAGGCTCCTAAGCCTAGGAGGGTCACTAGGAAGGTATCAAGGTAGGTCATCCCTAGTGAATACCTAATTAAGCCAAGGAGCTCCAATAGGTATTGGATTCCTAGGAGCGTGATCAATTCACGCTAGATGGGTTAGGGTGTGTCAAACCTAAGTGGATAGGTAGTTAACCTAACCATGGTAGAGTTGACACCTTAGGTCATTTCCAAGTTTATGGGATACTTTAAAAATAAGGTTCAATTTTATATCGTAAAAGATTTTAGGATGTGCCAATATATTTTGAGAACTATGAAAAATTGATTAAAATTGGCACAATTAGGATTAGAGGACATGGTGTGCCATTTTGGGTTTTTGACACACTTGGGAGATGAGTAGTATTATGGAAAAATAGGCCTAATCCTAACAAATGACAATTAATATTAAAATGTAGGCATTCTTATGCCTTACACTACTTGCCATGCTTTTCTTGCCATATACCAAGTCATGATATCATATTTCATTTTAATCATATTATATGTCATGATAATGCTTCGGTCTATTTTTAATGTCATGTATATTTAGGTTCATTTATATGTCATGACATCATGATTATTGGAACATGCTTATTTATGTTATCATTATATGCCATGATCATATTTCATGCATTTAAGTTAATTAAAATTGATTTAAGGACTATGGCATGATTTGAAGTCCCATGTATAAGAGAATCAAATAGAGTTGCCTAGAAAAATGCATGAGACCTTAGTCTAGGAATAACCAAAATCCACATCTCAATAATATTGATTTATGTACGTTTTTATACACCTTAGATACATGTGAGATATTAGAAAAATGAGTTAAGTTCAAGGTGCATAGATGTTGCATCTAGATGAACTCAAACTCACTTCAATCATAGGTATAAATCATGAGGAAAGCTAATATACAAGTCATGTATATTTAGCCCATAGACCATGATTGAAATTAAGGCTTTATAATCATTTCAAAATCACTTTGAAAAATCTTGGTGTAGTCTATCTTTTGATAGAAGTTACTATTGATGAAGTTGATACAAAGTAGGCTCAAAACATTGAAGTTATATTTGTTTTTGAACTTTGTATAAATCTCACTATTTTATGTGTATTTTATTTTTCAAATATTTTTCACATATAATGATTAACATAAGTATTATACATATGAAGTTTCATGATTTTTCGTATTATGTATAATTACTTATAAATTTTTGAAATTCATTTCTAATTTCTAATTTTTGATTTCTGCATAGTGTAGAAATCAGTCGACTGCCACATTGGGCAGTCGACTGTCGCTAAGGGCAGTTGACTGGTTGTTGACTGAGTCAACTACCAAGGCTAATTTCGGGTAAACAAGGATGTTTAGCCCATGTTTCAGCCATGTTAGGCTACTCTAACTGCTCCTAACCCTTGGATATGCTTTAAAAAGCATTGGAAGGGTGAAAATCCATTGGATATAGATTACGAGAGTTGTTTAGGGCGTGTATCAATTTTAAAGTGTGTGAAAGTTCAAGTTGAAACTTTTGCTTTTAATTTTGATAGTTTAGTGTTTCTATAGGCTTAGGGACTCTTCAAAGACATTGTTGGTGCAATGGTCAAGCGAGAGCAAGCCTTTTGGGGGAGGTTATCCATTATGGGATGATGGATGTGTTCTTCCTCATAAGGGAGAGAATTTGGAGAATTGGGAGAAAATTTGAAGAAGTAAGGATTGCCTCTCTTTAGTGATATGGGACTTATCACAAGGAAGAGTGAAGGCATCCTAAATGTTTTTGGACCAAGGGGAGATTGTAAGATCTCATTGGGATATGAGACATTGACACCCTTGGGGAGAGAGCCTTTTCGATGTATGTCAAAAAAGGGGAGAATTGATGGGTTAAGTTAGGTGGCCTACCTCAAAGGCTTTTTCAAACATCAAAAAGGGGGAGATTGTTGGTGCAATCGGCCCAGGTCACGATTGACCAGACTCGAGTTTGACTTGAGCGGTATTTTGATATTTGACAAAACGTATGACAATGTGATTGTCATAGAAAGTCCAAGTCTTGTGTACTTGGCATTGGAAGTCCAAGTCTTGAGTACTTGGCATGGAAAGTCCAAACATGGGTCTTGGCAATGGAGAAGTCCAAGTGGGACACTTGGCAATGGTAAAGTCCAAGTAATGCGAACTTGGCAATGGAAAGTCCAAGCATGGGTCTTGGCATTTGGAAAGTCCAACATGGAGTTGGCATGGAAAGTCAAAGGGTGTAGTCTGGCCACATAAGTCCAAGGTATAGTCTTGGTGGTGAAAGTCCAAGTCATGGGTACATGGCATTTGGAAAGTCCAAGGGTGTGATATTAGCGGCGTAAAGTCCAAGCGGTAGTCTTGGCGGCATAAGTCCAATGTTTGGCAATGTAAAGTCCAAGCATGTGTCTTGGCAGTGTAAGCCCAAATATACCTTGGCGGTATAGACCAACTTAACATGATAATAGTCAATGGAAGCATCTGAAGGCTAGCGTATGGATGAACAAGTCATGGATGACTTGGAGGGATCCAATAGACATAAGGCTGATGGAGGTTGTTTGAAGGCTTAGGTCTAGGCTAAGGGTGGTCTAGCAAGTTTTAGGGCATCATACTTAGGGCAAACCTCATGGTTGAAGTTTAGCAGTCGACTAGTCAAGTGTTTTGACACTTGGCAGTCAAGTCGACTGTGGGCAGTCGACTGGGATTATACCCAATCGACTAGTCGGGAGTCAACTGTCGTTCGATTGCGGCCACGTGGCTTTGAGAGTCGACTGTCAGCATTGGGCAGTCAACTGGCCTTGAGCAGTCGACTGCAATAAAGGGCAGTCGACTGTTGGTTTTGGTCATGAGCAGAGAAAGCTCAGTAGACTACTGAGCAGTCAGCTACGTGCTTGGTAGTCGACTACTAGTAATGGCAGTCGACTGTTAGTGTATCCGTTGGCTGGAATGTCAATGTGGATCAAGTCCGTTGTGAGACAACAACACTGTAGGCAGTCGACTGGGGCCTTTTGGCAGTCGACTGCCAGGTGTGGAATCAACCCGATGTAGGGATAAAAGGAGCAACTTGTGGAGGATTTCGACTATGGTTTCTTGAGGGGTTCTTGAGGCGATTTGAAGGTGATGTATTGGTGCATTTCAGGGTCCTTCAAGCTCATCCAAGAAACCAAAAAGCAAAGTATTTAAGCTCACATTTGTAAAGTTTTCATTACATTGTTTTGTGTATTTCACTTGCATTTTCTTGTATTTCATTATTATTGTTGTAAGAACTGTTGTAAGTGATTTTCTCCACCTCCGGAGTGTTTTTCGAGAAGGAGAGGATGATTAATGGTGTTTTACATCACTAGAGCTTATTTGAGCTCACCTCGTGGAGTAGGAACCCTAGGTTCCAAACAACGTATATTGTTGTCTTGTGCATGTGAGTGTTTGTCTTGGTTTGTGTCTATTTCTATTTCTATTCCATTGTGTGTACTAACCTTGTTGTAGGCAAATGCAAACGAATTCCATCATCAAGCATGATAACGTTATTCACCCTACAGTTTAGATTTCCTATAGGTTATAAACTCTCCAAGGACATTGTTGGTGCAATTGTCAAGGAAGAATAATCCTTTATGGGGAGTTTTTCCATCAAGGGATGATGGATGAGTGTTAAAAAAGGGAGAGTGAAGAATTGTCTTTCATTGGAATGAAGGCATGTATGATGAGTGTTGGGAATGGATCATCGCTAGATGGGGGGTGAATAGTGTGTCATTGACGAAGATGGAAATTGATCGCGTACTTGCTATAAACATTAGTGTATGCAGTTGATATAATAATGATAAAAACAAATATACAAAACAAGCATAAACACATGCGATATAACGTGGTTCGAAACCTTAGGGTTCCTACTCCATGGATTGGGCTCGAATGAGCCCTAGTGATGCAAATGACACCATTAATCACAAACCCTCCTTCTCGACAACAAGTCAGAGGCAGAGAAACCTTGTACAAGGATTACAAAAGTAATACACGAGATATACAAGCAAATATAAATAAAATACACAAAACAACGTAAAGAAAATTTTACAACTATTGCTTTGGATGCTTTCTTGTTGATTGGTTTAACCGAGCTTGAAGACTCTAATTTGCACCAATAAATCACCCAAGAAATCATTACTAAATCTTCCTCCATGAGTTGCTTTTATAACCTGCATTTGGGCTTGATTTGTGCCTAGAAGTCGACTGCCATAAGGCCCCAGTCGACTTCCAACAGTGTCATTGTCTCACCATAGACTTAATCCACGTCGGCATTCAAGCCAACAGATACACTGGCAGTCGACTGCCATTACCCATTAGTCGACTGCCAGGGTCATAGTCGACTGACAAGTTGACTACTGAGTGTTCTTCTTTCGTAACCTCGACCAGCAGTCAACTACCATCCATGGTAGTCGACTGCTCAAGCCATCAGTCGACTGACCAATGCTGGCAGTCGACTGTCTAGGCTCTTTGTCATAGTCGACTGATCATAATCCCAGTCGACTGCCAAGAGTTAACTCGGTTGCCAAGTGTCAAAATACTTTATCAATCGACTGATCCAAAGCCAGTCCACTGATAACCTCAACCATGAGGTTTTCCCCAAGTATGATGCCCTCATACTTTCTAGAATACCCTTAGCCTTGACCTAAGCCTTCTAGCCACCTCCATCAGCCTCATGCCTATCGGATCCCTCCAAGTCATCCATGACTTGTTCATCGATACACTAGCCTTCAAGTGCTTCCATCGGCTATTGTCATGTTAAACTAGTCTATACCGCCTAGGCACATTTGGGCTTACGCTGCCAAGACTACCGCTTGGACTTTACGCCGCCAAACCATTGGACTTATGCTACCAAGACTCTCACTTAGACTTTACTCCGCCAAACCATTGGACTTATGCTGCCAAGACTCCCTCTTAGACTTTACGCCACCAATATCAACCCTTGGACTTTCCTTGCAAACCCATGTTGGACTTTTAAATTGTCAAGACCCATGCTTCGACTTTCCCTTGCCAAGTACCCATGACTTGGATTTTCCACGCCAAGTACCCATGGCTTGGACTTTCCCATGATAATCACATTGTCATACATTTTGTCGAAGATTAAAATATCGCTCGAGTCAAACTCGAGTCTGGTCAATCGTGACCTGGGTCGATTGCTCCAACAATCTCTCCATTTTTAATGTTTGACAAAAACCACAAACACCTTTGAGTTAGGTCACCTAACTCAAATCTTCTTACCAATTCTCCCAAATTGGTAATTCCCAAATTCTCCCATCAATTCTCCTCCTTTTTAACATAAATCAAGAAGGTTCTCCCTAAGGGTGTGAATGTCTCATATCCCAATGAGATCTTATAATCTCTCCCTTGGTCCAAAAACATCTAGGATGTCTTCACTCTTCCTAGTGATAAGTCACATATCACTAAAGAAAGGCAATCCTCAAACTCTCCCAATTTTCCCAATTGGGTACCTCACATTCTCATTTTTTCCAAAATTCTCTCCCTCATGAGGAATAGCACATCCATCATCCCATGATGGATAGCCTCCCCTTAAAGGCTTGCTCCCCCTTGACCATTGCACCAACTGTTGGGATGTATACTGAAATCCTAGCCTTTGTATGAACATCTTCATTTTGAAATAAGAAACACATGATCATTGTTTGCATTTTATATTTATGCATATTGTCTAATACTTTACATTGTAGATAACATGGTGTGTGGTGTCGCACAGAAGATCATGTTATCAGTTTCTTATAGAGTATAAGTAGAGGCTCACAACCAAGATGGTTTTGGACAAACTATTGACATGGTTGTAGTGTAATTTGGTATTGATTTATCTTGACCATCGAAATACACTAGTACACTTTGTGTGTATTGAGCAGGACTGATTTAGAGGTAATTCAATTTATACTGACTATATAATTGAATCGGACCTCAGATATTATGGTGTACATGCTCTTAATCCCGATATAATAATGGGCACATGTACTTAGTATGTATTTCTTTGATTTACCAAAGGAAGAGATTTATGTGTTAAATCGATAGGCCTGGTAAGTTGGGAAATGATTTTATTTACATGGTGTGCCATAGATTATAGGAGGAAACCGTGTCCTATTTACTAGGATAATGATGTCCTCTTTAGGAGCTCATAAACTTCATCATGTAAATCCTGCAGGTGGACTTGGTCCAACATGATGATAAGGATGAGTGGTACTACTCATAGAGTTAGATATTAATTAATTAAATTATCAGTAATTTAATTAATTAATGGGCATTCGATATCTTAAACACGGGGTGTTATTTAGTATAAATAATATGTGGAGCCCATATTTAATTATGGGGGTTGGTGAGGTAGATCCATGATAATCCTCTAGTGGAGTGGATCATCATTAATGGATCGGGTTTTGTGTTATTCGGATCCATTGGGTGGCTAAGATCCAACTCCTCCTCATGGTCTCTATTGTAGCCTATTATAAATACCTCATGAAGCCTAGATCTATAAATAAAGGGGAGAGGCTTGGGTGGCAAGAACATTTGAGATTGTGCTATGGTTTTAGAGTTGGCATGGGAGGCTTAGCCGGCAAGAAGTGTTGGCTAGGGTTTAGCTTTTCCTTGTGGGCGGTGGCAACCTAGGGCTTTTTTTCTCCTTCCCATCTCCTTGGGCGCCGCCACCTCCCCATCTCCAATGGCCGGCGGCAACAAGAGCACATCTCTTGGCTGGCGCCTCCTTCCATCACCTAGGGTCGACGTACCTCTTCCTCTCCCTCTCCTTGGCCGGCGGCCACAACCAAGAAAGGAGGCTTGGTGGTCGGCGCTAGATAGGAGAAGAAGAGAGGATTGTCTTCCTTTTGTTCAAAGCGAGCAAGGAAAGGAAGATACGAGATCTAGGAGGCTTCAATTCTTGGAAGATCGTCGCCTACACGATGTCTAAGAAGAGGATAGGAATACAATAGAAGATCAAGAGGTAAAACAAGAGGTATAATCTTGTTTAATTTTGATTTTAGTTCTTTTGTATTTTGTATTGTATTGATTAACATGGACCCCCATGATAAACACAAAAACTGGCGATCCATTCATCATCTATTCCACGACTAATCGAGGAAAAGAGTTAGGTAGCTTGAACAACAAGTTTGTTCAAGCGAACACTTAAATTGAATAGCATGATGATGGATCGGTTGCTTGGGTAATCCATCTTTGTCTGGATTATTTTTTTTAATTCGGGGACGTGTGATAGGATCGCCATGCACAAGCGACCGAAGTAGAGGAAGCAAATTCCCTTCAACTTGTATCAAAGCCAAGGTTTCCGGTTTTGTGTGTTTTGGATTAAGTTACTTTCATGCATTTATCATATATTTTATGTCGGATAATAGTAGGATGTGCATAGGCTAACTTTTTGCTTGCAGGCATAAGATCCAACTATTATGGCTATATGGATGTATGTGATTGTATGT
This sequence comes from Wurfbainia villosa, assembly GCA_025175895.1. Lineage (NCBI taxonomy): Eukaryota > Viridiplantae > Streptophyta > Magnoliopsida > Zingiberales > Zingiberaceae > Wurfbainia > Wurfbainia villosa. The sequence goes on along the minus strand of CM045994.1, from coordinate 68,706,561 downwards.
GTGTGATTGTAATTATTTATTTGAATCCTTGTGGTTGACGAGGCTAATTAGTATTTAATTTTTGTAATTAAATATGACATTGTTTAGTCGCTCATTTTAATTTACTTTCAATCTAGATATGTTGTACACTCCTTAGTGGAGTATAAGATCGATGGATGTAAATTAAAATAATTTATCTCAGCTCGAATCCCCTTATGGCTAGAGCATGGTAAAGGGAGGAGCAGACGTGGTGGTGACACGATGGGAAGGATATTTGAAAACAAAAGCCATAATAGTTAGAAAATATTTTTTTCATATTTATTGCTTATTTTTTGATATGCATGTTGTGTGTTTGAGAAAATTCCTCGATTCTAAATAACTATGTGGGAGAGGGAAAAATTTTTAATTCCCGCGGTCTCCATTACAATTTGACATGTGATGCGAACAAACTTGCACGTTGGCTCTGAGTGCCTTCCTCCATATCGGATGAGTTTGTTTTGCGGATCACTAGGTCAAATATGGTTATAGGAAGTTATTTAGGAGCGTGTGTACTTCCCCATCGGAAGACACATAATCCGAGATAATTTCTTTAGTATCGGGTAATGGTAAACACTTAGATGTAAATAACAGTATACTCCACATTGGAGTCACTGCTTTTATTTGTAGAGCCGAAGAGGAACCAACTATTAATTTTATTTATCAAAAAGTAAGGTTGACAGGATAATAAAATTAATGGGTAAAATCTCCTCTTACAAATGTAGAATTCGTATACGTCCACACTATCGTGGCATACGATATTCTCGGTGTTTTGGGGTGTTGGTTGATTTTAAAATTTTATTGTTTGAGGAATCAATAATTTTTTGAAATCTAAATGTTTTTTATCTATGTGATTCTTAGGGTACTTCAAAATGACTTTCAACCCATATGCTGTGATTCTAAAGGAAAATAAACTTACTGGACCTAACTATGTTGATTGGAAAAGAAATCTGGACATTGTCTTAACTGTTGAGGAGTACAAATATGTACTTTTCGAAGAGTGTCCTTCTAAGCCTACGGATGATTCTGGAGAAAAGGAGAAAGAGAGTTATAAGAAGTGGATCAAGGTTGATGAGATGACACGGTGTTACATTTTGGCTTCTATGTCAAATGCATTACAACATCAGCATCAGGCCATGACCACTGCCTATGACATGATGCTCAATCTCAATGAACTTTTCGAACACTAGAATCGGGCTTCAAGGCAAGAAGCCATGAGAAACTTGATGACAACCACCATGGTTGAGGGAACACCTATGAGGAATCATGTTCTCAAGATGATGGCTCATTTGAATAAGCTGGAAGTCCTTGGAGCGGAGATCGATGGGGAAATCTAGGTCGGTATCATTCTCCAATCTCTACCTAAGAGTTTTGAGTAGTTTCACCTCAACTACAACATGAATAAAAGGTTGTATTCATTGGCGAAACTTCTGATAGAACTCTAGGCGACAGAGGGGCTTTTTTGTCAGAGTTCTCAGGCTTTGGTTGCTAAGAAGGTTTCTACTTCTAAGCTGAAAGGCAAGAAGAGGAAGAAACAAGGTGTAGGAAAGGTGGCGGGAGGATCTCAGGGAGGAGTGAAGAAGCCGAAAGGCAAGTGCTTCACTTGCAAGCAGACTGGACATTGGAAGGCGGACTACCCCAACAATAAACAGAACAAAGGTATATCTTTTAGTCTAGTCATTGAAACATGTTTAGTGGTGTTATCTACTGGTACATGGTGTGTAGATACTGGACCCACTGATTATGTCTGCAATTCTTAGCAGAGGTTCCAGGAAACCAGATGACTAGTTGAGGGGGAGATTACCGTCTACATGGGCAATGCTACGAAGGTGGCGGCTATTGACGTGGGAGATGTTTATTTATCTTTTGATAGGAATAAAACATTGGTTATGAGAAATTTCCTTCATTTAGAAAGAATTTGATTTCAGTTTCTAAATTATTTTTGGATGGATATTCTATTTCTTTTAATGACAGAGTTGTTATCAAAAGGAATAAGAAGATTATTTGTTCTGGTGGATTGGTAGGAAATTTATACACTATTGAACCAAAAACTCCCACGATGCAAATAGAAATTAATAATTAATCTTCTAAATCTAATAAGAGAAAAGAACCTTCGAAAATGAACCAAACATATCTTTGGCCTCTAAGGTTAGGTCATATTAACCTAAGTAGAATTCAAAGGTTGATAGCTGATGGACCTTTGGGTTCATTAGTGGTGGAAGATTTCCCAACCTACGAATCTTTCTTGAAAGGTAAAATGACCAAGAGGCCTTTTATGGCTAAAGGGTATAGAGCCAAAGATGTGTTGGAATTGGTTCATTCTGATTTGTGTGGTCCTATGTCTATCCAGGCTAGAGGTGGTTTTGAATATTTCGTCTCTTTTATAGATGATTATTCAAGATATGGATACATTTACTTGATGCGTCGCAAGTCTGAATGCTTTGACAGGTTTAAAGAATTCAAGGTTGATGTGGAGAAATGTCAAGGTAAAAGTATCAAGACACTACGATCTCACCGTGGTGGTGAGTACCTCTTGGGAGAGTTTAGGAGTTACTTATCAGAGGCTGGGATTCAATCTCAATTGTCTGCACCTGGTACACCCCAGTAGAATGGTGTGGCGGAGCGAAGGAATAGGACTCTTATGGAGATGGTTAGATCGATGATGAGTTATTTTGAGTTACCAAATTCATTATGGGGGTATGCTCTGAATACAACAGTGTATATTCTGAACTTGGTACCATCTAAACTAGTACCTTCTACTCCCATAAAATTGTGGACTGGGCGAAAGCCGAGTCTGAGAAATATTCGAATTTCGGGTAGTCCAGCACATGTGCTAAAGGGAGATGCTAAAAAGTTGGAATCTTGTACATAAGTGCTCCTATTCGTTGGCTATCCTAGAGGAATGAAAGATTGTTTATTCTATAGTCTTAGAGATCAGAGGGTGATCATTAATACGAATGCCCAATTTTTAGAGGAAGTCTATGTGATAAACCACAAGCCCATAAGCAAGATTGATCTAGAGGAGTTAAGAGGGGAAGCCCCTACTTCAGTACCAACGGTACAAGAGGACATATCACAAGTGACTACACTGAGTGTCACAGAGGATATATAGGTGATACATTATCGTAGTGGGAGGGTTGTTAGACAACCTGATAGATTTATGTTCTTGGGAGAATCTTCTGATGGTTAGGATGTTTACTGAAAGCCTAGTTTTTGTATGGACATCTTCATTTTGAAATAAGAATAAAATGATCATCTTTTGCATATTCATAGTTATGCATATTGTCTAATACTTTACATTGTACATAACATGGTGTGTGATTTCTATTGGTGTAGTAGGCACCTAAGTCGAAGCTGAGTTTTGATTATAGCAAACGATACAAAGTTAAGCTCATGTCATTATCTCACGAGCTGAATCGAGTGTGCAGAAGATTGCTATAGCTAGAGCTGAAGGCTAGCAACACCCGGAGGAAGCCGCGGTGGAAAGGCGACACTCGAGTGACTTCGGAGGGAGCCGAAGGAATCGAGTGGAAGGCTGGAAGCAAAAGCGACATGGTAATTATCGAGGTAAGCTCGTGTGTGGGAGCATAAGTGAGGTCGTATCCTCCTTACGAGGATGGTCTTAAGCGTAGATTTGACCAAAGACATCCCATCGATGGTCTAGGTTGAGATCGGACGGTCGAAGGTCGTCGAAATAATATTTTCTTTGAGCTAACTTTGACTTCCAGCAAGCATCACGATCGCCACTTGGAGGTCTCGGACGTCGCAATCCGTCGTCGGAGGTCCGACTGATCGATGCCATCACGATGGTCAATGATCATTATCACCCCATTTCAAGGAGATTGGTGCTCAATTGTGATTGGCTAGGGTTCCTCTCGAAAAGGGGCTCAAAGGCTATAAAAGGAGGGACAATCCTAGGGTTTCATCATCAATTCTAATCTTCCAAAAGCCTCCACAAAGCTACCGACAACGAAGTGCTTCTTCTCCGACGTCTAGGTTTCATTTCCTTTATTTTTGTACGTCGGTTTTAGTTTTAGATTCGTTGTTCATTAACATTTGTCGAAGCTCTTTTTTCTATCGTAACTAGGAGAGGGGGAGTGTCCCTCTACCTCAAGTTTTTGTTCCTGTATCGATTAACTCCTACCTCCAACGAGGAGGAGTTCGTTTAGTGTTTTGCCCTCCGTGCATGGTCAAGGACCACTAGGGCCTTGGAGTAGTAGCCGAAGGCTACTAACCAAGTAAAATATTTGTCTTCTCTTTTTTATTGCTTATCTTTTCCGCTGTAAATTAATTATCTACTCGGTTTTTAAACGAACGAACAAAAGAAAGTTTTAACGCTATTCACCCCCCCCCTAGCATTTCAAATCGATCCAACAGTTTCACACAGAGGATCATGTTATCAGTTCTTTGTAGAGTATAAGTAGAGGCTCACAACCAAGATGGTTTTGGAAAAACCATTGGCATGGTTGCAATGTAATTTGGTATTGGTTTATCTTGATCACAGAATTACACTAGTACACTTTGTGTGTATTGAGCATGACCGACTTAGAGGTAATTCAATTTATTGCTGACTACATAATTGAATCGAACCTCGGATATTATGATGTACATGCTCTTAATCTCGATATAATAATGGGCACACATACTTAATATTTATTTCTTTGATTTACCATTGGGAGAGATTTATGGTTTAAATCAATAGCCCCGGTAAGTTGGGAAATGATATTATTTACATGGTGTGATGTTGATTATAGGACGAAACCGTGTCCTATGTATTAGGATGATGACGTCACCTTGAGGAGCTCATAAGGATTATAATGTAAATCCTGCAGGTGGACTTGGTTCAGCATGATGATAAGGTTGAGTGGTATTACTCATGGAGTTAGATTTTAATTAATTAATTGTCAGTAAATTAATTAATTAACGGACATTCGATATCTTAAACACGGAGAGATATTTGTACAATTAATATATGGAGCCCATATTTAATTATGGGGGTTGGATAGGTAGATCAATGATAATCCTCTAGTTGAATGGATTATCATTAATGGATCAGATTTTATGTGGGTTGGATCCATTAGGTGGCCAAGATCCAACTCCTCCTCATGGTCCCTATTGTAGCCTATTAAAACCCTCATAAAGCCTAGATCCAATGGACATGATTAAAAGGAGGCTTGGGCTAGATCTATAAATAAAATTTCAAGGCTTGGACGGTAAGCAGATCTTTGGATGCTAGGGTTTACTTCCAAGGCTTGGGCGGCAAGAATAGAAGAAGCTTTAGGGTTTGGAGTTGGCTTGGGCAGCGACAAGAAGTGGAAGAGTTTAGGGTTTTAGTTTTCCTCTCTTCCTAAGGTTTAGCCAGCACCTCTTCTTCATCCCTTTAGGGCTAGTGCTCCTTCCGTGAAGCATTGGTCGACGGTTCTTCTTCCTCTACTTCTCCTTAGCCAGCGGAAACAAGAGTTCATCTCTTGGCCAGCGCTCACCTCTCCTTCTTCCTCTCCTTGGCCGGCGGCAACGACCAAGCTGGGTGGCTTGGTGGTCGGCACTATATAAGAGAAGAAGAGTTTGGTTATCATCCCTTGTTCGGAGCGAGCAAGGAAGGGAAGATACGAGATCTAGGAGGCTTCGATTCTTGGAGGATCGTCGCCCACACGACGTCCAAGAAGAGGATAGGTCATACAATAGGAGATCAAGAGGTAAACAAGAGGTTTAATCTTGTTTGATTTGATTTTAGTTCTCTTGTATAATGTATGTGGTTTATTTACTTGAACCCCGATGATAAAAATAAAAACCGGCGATCCGTACATCATCTATTCCGTGGCTAATCAAGGAAAAGAGTTAGGTTGCATGAACAACAAGTTTGTTCAAGCGACTACTCATATCGAATAGCACGATGATGGATCAGTTGATTGGGTAATCCATCTTCGTCTAGATTATTTTTTTTTAATCCGGGGATGTATGAAAGGATCGCCATGCACAAGCGACCGAAGCGAAGCGAGAAGAGAAGCTTCAACCTTCAAGTGGAATTAGAGCCAGGTTTCCGATTTTGTGTTTGTAGGATTCGGTTACTTTTATGCACATATCATATATTTTATGTACCGGATAATATTAGGATGTCCGTAGGCTAACTTTTTGTTGATGGCATAAGATCCAACTATTATGGACATATGTGTGTGTATGTGATTGTATGTGTGTAATTGTAATATTATTTGAATCCTCGGGGTTGACGAGGCTAGTATATAATTTTTGTAATTAAGTATGACATTGTTTAGCCACTCTTTTATTTTAGTTTACATTCGATCTAGATTTCATGTACACTCCTTTGTGGAGTACAGTATCGATGGATGTAAATTAAAATAATTTTTCTCGGCTCGGATCTTCGGATGGCTTGAACATGGCGTAGGGAGAAGCAGACGAGGTGGCAACACGACTGAAGGCATATTGGAGAACAAAAGTCATAATAGTTGGAAAATTTGTATTTCATATTTATTGCTTTTGATTTATATGCTTGTTGTGCTTGCTTAGTTAAAATTCCTAAATTTTAAATTACTAAGTGGAAGAAGGATATTTTTTTAAAAAATTCCTGCGACCTCGATTACAATTTGACATGTGATGCAAACAAACTTGCGTGTTGGCTCTGAGTGCCTTCCTCTATATCGGATGAGTTTGTTTTGTGGATCACTAGGTCAAATATGATTATAGAAAATTATTTAGGATCGTGTGTACTTCCACATTGGAAGGCACATAATCTGAGGTAATTGCTTGAGTATCGGGTAATGGTGAACACTTTGATGCAAATAAAAGTATCCTCCCCATCGGAGTCACTACTTTTATTTGTAGGGCCAAAGAGGAACCAACTATTAATTTATTTGTCAAAAGGTAAGGTTGACTGGATAATAAAATTAATGGGTAAAATCTCTTCTTACAAATGTAGAATTCATATACATCCACACTATCGTGGCATACGATATTCTTGGTGTTTTGAGGTGTTGGTTGATTTTAAAATTTTATTGTTTGAGGAATCAATAATTTTTTGAAATCTAAATGTTTTTGATCTATGTGATTCTTAGGGTTCTTCAAAATGACTTTCAACCCACTTGTTGTGATTCTAAAGAAAAACAAACTTACTGGACCTAACTATGTTGATTGGAAAAGAAATATGGACATTGTCTTAACTGCTGAAGAGTACAAATATATAGTCTTCAAAGAGTGTCCTCCTAAGCCTATGTATGATTCTGAAGAAAAAGAGAAAGAGAGTTATAAGAAGTGGATCAAGGCTGATGAGATGGCGCGGTGTTACATTTTAGCTTCTATGTCAAATGTATTACAACATCAGCATTAGGCCATGACCACTGCCTATGACATGATGCTCAATCTCAAGGAACTTTTCGGACACTAGAATCGGGCTGTTTGGCAAGAAGCCATGAGAAATTTGATGACGACCACCATGGTTGAGGGAAAACCCATGAGGGATCATGTTCTCAAGATGATGGCTCATTTGAATGAGCTGGAAGTCCTTGGAGCGGAGATCGATGGGGAAATCCAAGTCGATATCATTCTCCAATCTCTACCTAGGGGTTATGAGCAGTTTCGCCTCAACTACAACATGAATAAGAGGTTATTTTCGTTGGTGGAACTTCTGACAGAACTCCAAGCGACAGAGGGGCTTTTTCGTCAGAGTTCTCAGGCTTTGGTTGCTCAGAAGGTTTCTACTTCTAAGTCGAAAGGCAAGAAGAAGAAGAAACAAGGTGTACTAATGGTGGCGGGAGGATCTCAGGGAGTAGTGAAGAAGCCGAAAATCAAGTGCTTCACTTGCAAGCAGACTGGACATTGGAAGGTGGACTGCCCCAACCACAAACAGAACAAAGGTATATCTTTTAGTCTAGTCGTTGAAACATGTTTAGCGGTGTTTAGGGAGATTATCTGTTCAGGTGCATTGGTTGGAAATTTATACACTGTTGAACCATAAACTCCCATGATGCAAATAGAAATAAGTAATTCATCTTCTAAATCTAATAAGAGAAAAGATCCTTCGAAAATGAACTAAACATATCTTTGGCATCTAAGGTTAGATCATATTAACTTGAGTAGAATTCAATGGTTGATAGCTGATGGACCTTTGGGTTCATTAGTGGTGGAAGATTTACCAACCTACGTATCATGCTTGGAAGGTAAAATGACCAAGAGGCCTTTTAAGGACAAGGGGTAAAGAGCCAAAGATGTGTTGGAATTGGTTCATTCTGATTTGTGTGGTCTTATGTCTATCCAAGATAGAGGTGGTTTTGAATATTTCATCTCTTTTATAGACGATTATTTAAGATATGGATACATTTACTTAATGCGCCGCAAGACTGAATGCTTTGACAGGTTCAAAGAATTCAAGGCTGATGTGGAGAAACATCAAGGTAAAAGTATCAAGACACTACGATCTCATCGTGGTGATGAGTACCTCTTAGGAGAGTTTAGGAGTTTCTTATCAGAGGCTAGGATTCAATCCCAACTGTCTGCACCTTGTGCACCCCAGTAGAATGGTGTGGTGGAGCGAAGGAATAGGACTCTTATGGATATGGTTAGATTGATGATGAGTTATTCTTAGTTACCAAATTTGTTCTGGGGGTATGCTCTGGATACGACAGTGTATATTCTGAACTTTGTACCATCTAAATTAGTACCTTCTACCCCCACAGAATTGTGGACTGGTCGAAAGCCTAGTCTGAGACATATTCGGATTTGGGATAGTCCAGCACATGTGCTGAAGGGAGATGCTAGTAAGTTAGAATCTCGGATAGAAGTGCGCCTGTTCGTTGGCTATCCTAGAGGAACGAAAGGTAGTTTATTCTATAGTCCTAGAGATCAGAGGGTGATCGTTAGTACGAATGCTCGATTTTTATAGGAAGACTATGTGAAGAACCACAAGCCCATGAGCAAGATTGTTCTAGAGGAGTTAAGAGGGGAAGTCCCTACTTCAGTACCAACGGTACAAGAGGACATACCACAATTAACTGCACTGTGTGTCACAGAGGATATGTTAGTGCAATCAATCCTTGATATGGTTTTGATATGTGTGGCAAAGGGTTTAAGTTAGATGTGTGAATTTGATATGTGCGTTGGAGTCTTGCAAGACTTAGTAATTCGCACATGGAGCCTTGGTGAGTTTCACATCTCATGACTCGGTCCTTGAGTTGGTGAAGGATGGCTTTACGGAAGCCGTGCGCTTGGAGTATCTGAGGGACCGTTGGACGAGGAGCTTGGAGTGAAGCCGGAGGAAGTAGACTTCAGGGCAAGACGCGAAGGATAGCACTGCAGAGTCGTGCGCTTGGCGCATCCGAGGGACGTGGCCGGACGAAGATAACTTCAAAGGCGAGGGACTCCGAGGGATGAGAGTGAGCGAATGTAACCCGGGAAGGGGTAGTGCTCTTAGGTGAAACTTGGGCATTTGGCTAAGTGTCAGATGGGATTTCCCGACATTAGTCGACTACCATATTATGGTAATCGATCACTTAAGTCGATCGCGACGACTAGTGTTCGAGTCCGATCAGTGCCAATAATGACCGCCATGGATGACGATCGAGACACGATCCGATCGATGAAGGCATCACCGACCGTCGCAAGCGGTTTCGGCATGGCGAGTCGAGCTCGCGAGCACTCGACTGATAGGTCTATCAATCGACTGATGGTAAGATTAGTCGACTGATGATGGTGCCGTTAGATGGAATCCAATGTGGAAAGCAGCCGTTATTAGGCAACGGCTACGGGACCAGTCGACTGATAGGGACATCAGTCGACTGCTCCTGTGTCAACGTGAAGAAACCCTCTTCCTCTATAAATAAGAGGGGTGTGGGGCTTTGGGTACCTAATGTTCATCCTCTAAAGTCTCCCAAAGTTCCCTAAAGCTTTTCCATCCTATTACTTGGTTTTATTTACATCATATTTGTAAGAGGAGTGAATTCTTGTAAAGAGGTTACCTCCACCTAGCTTGGTGCAAAGGAGAGAATAGTGGAAGCTTGCGGAGTGATTCACCGTGGACGAATCGGACCGTGGATTAGCAGCATAGCCATGAACCACGTTACATCCTTTGTTAGCGTTTGTATTCTTGTTATTGCTTTTTTCTTTAATTGTTTGTATTTGCATATTCCGCTTGCACTTATAGTTTTGTAGATGAGCAACGAACGAACGAATTCCACCGTCTATGACAAAGGCTATTCAACCCCCTCTAGCCGGCCAACCACATACACATCGATCGACCCTACAAGTGGTATCAAAACCAAGTCACTTGTCGAGGACTAACCACCGCAACAAGCACTTCATCAAAAGATGGTCGGCTTGAACATTCATCCGCCGAAGTTCGAAGGGGAATTCGCTTGGTGGAAGATGCGATTGGAGGTATTCTTTGAAAACAATTTCGATATTATGCTTATAATGGAAAACGGTTTTGAGATGCCTAGGGATGAAGAGGGGAGAATACTAGACAAATCAAGGTGGGCTAAAAAGCAAAGAGAAGAGCACCTTGCAAATTCTAAGGGTAAGCACCATCTCCTCAACATACTCCCCCAACAAGAAGTAAACTGGATTGGGGAATGGCCTAGTGCTAAGGAGATGTGGTAGAAGCTAGTAGAGCTTCATGAAGGTACCTCGGAGGCCAAACATGCAAGGAGAGACCTCCTCCGCTCCCAACTAACGAATATCAAACTTGAAAAGGGTGAAAAGGTAACTTCACTACACTCTAGATTTAAAGAGATAATAACTGGTTTATCTAGTGTAGGGGAGAAGCTTTCAAATAGGGACATGATCATGAAGGCAATAGATGCCTTCCCTCAGTCCTCAAGATGGAGCTCAATGGTGGACTCCTTCTACATGTCCAAGAATTTAGAAGTGAGCACCTTGGAGGAGTTCTTCTCAACAATGGAGCTCCATGAAACAAGGCTTGAGGGAGTAATTGAAGAATCAAGTATCAAGCCATCAAGAGGAGTAGCCCTAGTGGCAAATAAGGGGAAGAAAAAGATGGAGATTCCTTCCTCCTCCATGAAGCATCCTCCTCCTCCTCCATGGATAGCACAGAAGATGCATATATGGTAAGGAGGGTAAGACGTGCATTAAAAGGTTTTAAATTTATTAAATCTAATGATAGGAGAAGAAGACCAAGGGGGAAGGTGATTTTCTATAATTGCCAAGGAGAGGGACATATAAGGGATAATTGTCCCCTCTTGAACAAGAGCAAAGAGGAGAAGAGAAAGAAGGAAGAAAAGAAGAAGAAAAAGGGGAGAAAGAAGAAGGAAGAAGAGAAGAAAGCCAAAGAAAAGGGAAAGCCGAAGGTACTAAAAGCAAGGACTTGGGATGACCCTTCTTCCTCATCATCATCATCATCCGAGGAAGAAAATGCCTTTGTCACAAATTTGGCATTAATGACATTTGACGACTTAGATTCCTCTTCCTCCGAAAATGAAGAAGCAAGTTCAAGTGAGGAGAGCTCGAGTGAAGGGGGAGCCTCTTCTACATCCTCATCATCGGAAGAGGATTTGGTAAGTGAGGTAACCAATCTATCCTCCAAGAAAGTTATGTCAATTATTTCTAGCCTCACTAAGGACTTGTTTACAACAAAGAAAAAGAATAAAATGCATGCTAGATCAAATTAAGGACTTAGAAGAAAAACTAGAAAAAGCATGCTTAAATGTTAATGAAAATATTCCCTCTAGTTTTGATGATGCATGCTCACATGATCTTTATATGCCATTTGATGTAAATGATGCATGCATAGAAAAAAATAGGGCTCTAAGGGAAAAGGTAGACCACTTGACCAAGGCCCTAGAAAAATTCACTATTGGCTCCAACACCCTTAACATGATTATAGGGAGCCAAAGAGGAAGTTTTAATAAGAAAGGCCTAGGATATAAGGAAAAGAAAAATGAAAAGGCTATAAATGCTTAATTGCTAGGGGTCAAGACAAAAAGAGGACAATTGCTAGAAAATGGATCCCTAAGGAGTATTAAGTGAACCCCATAGGAAAGAACTTATTTTGGGTTCCTAAATCCATCCTAAAGGGTTAAGAAAACCCTAGGATAGTCAACCATATGCAATTTACTTATATCATATTTTTGGTTGACTTAGGATGGTGGGACTTCATTTTTAGCATAGTGTTGGGTGATGATAATGTGCCCATAAATTGATAATAATGCTTAAATCATGATAATTAATGTAATTGTTATACTTGTTTGCAATCATGATTCATGATCTTTATATTTGGCACAAAATCATGAGTATTAGGGTTCAAATCATGCTCTAGGTGATACTTGACTTTTTATCATGATTACACACCTAATGCATGATTATAAATTGATAAATACATTTATTTCATGATCATAATGTGAAATCATCCATATATGTCTTTATGATCATGTGGTATGTTAGGATGATACTTAACCTTGTATAGAATTGCATGAAAATAATGGTTAAGTATATACAAATACCTTTAGGATACATCTCACACTCACCATAGGCTACCTTGATTGAAAACTTAGCATGAGTGAGATGTTATGATCATACAAATGTCCACTAATGCCTGTGGCATTTAGATGGTCATTTAAAGTATCAAAATAGCAATAATAGACCAATCATGGGGAAGACTTATGTTTAATTCATAGACATATTGTCCAAAGATCATGATTGGATATTTCATATGTTTTCAAAACAATTTCTTATTTTAAAATCTGTGTGTTCATGTTTTGAAACAATTTAAAGCAAAACTAGGTGTTAAAAGTGATACAAACTTGCTCAAAAACCTAGTTGATTTTGAAACTTTTGGATTTTTGGTAAAAACTTGAAAATATAATGATTTTTCATGGAGAACTATTTTTCACTGATAAATGACCTTAAAATAAATGTGTTCCCCAAATTTTAAGATTTTTCGAATTTTGTAGAATTTTAAAAACCTTAAATGCATGTGCGGTCGATTAGTCGAGTAGGCAATCATTGATCGATCACTGATAACATGCCCAGTAACTTCTTTTATCCAATTTTAAGGCATGTTTTGGCTTTTGTTTCCCTCTAAACTTGATGTCATGCTTAGATAAACTTTGTTTTACATTTTTGATGGTGTCAAAGGGGGAGAAATATATTTGTTTAAGTAGGGGGGAATTATATTTAGGGGAAGTTTCATGTATTAAGGGGGAGAGTTTCTAATCATGTTATTTACATGATTTCTTACCTTAGTATTTTTGATAAATGTTTTATCTAACTTAGACGGATTGCCACACATCAAAAAGGGGGAGATTGTTAGTGCAATCAATCCTTGATATGGTTTTGATGTGTGTGGCAAAGGGTTTAAGTTAGGATGTGTGGATTTGTTATGTGCGTTGGAGTCTTGCAGTACTTATTAATTCACAAATGGAGCCTTGGCGAGTTTCACATCTCATGACTTGGTCATTGAGTCGGTGACGGATGGCTTCGCGGAAGCCGTGCGCTTGGAGCATTCGAGGGACCGCCAGACGAGGAGCTTGGAGTGAAGCTGAAGGAAGTAGACTTCAGGGCGATACACGAAGGATAGCGCTACAGAGCCGTGCGCATGGCGCATCCGAGGGACGTGGTCGGATGAAGATAACTTGAAAGGCGAGGGTCTCCGAGGGATGAGAGTGAGCAAATGTAACCCTGGAAGGGGTAGTGCTCTTAGGTGAAACTTGGCCATTTGGCTAAGTGTCGGATGGGATTTCCCGACATCGGTCGACTACCATTTATGGTTGTCGACTACTCTAAGTCGATTGTGACTCGACTAGTGTTCGAGTTCTGCCAGGTGTTATGAATGATCGCCATTGATTGGCGTCGACTTGAGATCACCAATGACGGATGAAGGCATCAGGTCGACTAGTCAGTCGAGCTCATGACGGTCATTGATAGTAGGTCGGTGTTAGTGAATAGTTGGTTAGAATCAACATTCTTGAATTATTGGGAATAAAGCTATACGGTCAGTGGTAAGGACATCGATCATGCTATCTACTATCAATAGGAAGAAATCCTCTTCCTCTATAAAGAGGAGAGGTGTGGGGCTTTGGGTACCTAGTGTTCATGCTCTAAAGTCTCCCAAAGTGCCCTAAAGCTTTTCCATCCTCTTACTTGGTTTTATTTACATCATATTTGTAAGAGGAGTGAATTCTTGTACATGCTCTTAATCCATATATAATAACAGGCACATGTACTTAATATTTATTTCTTTGATTTACCATTGGGAGAGATTTATGGGTTAAATCAATAGGCCCGGTAAGTTGGGAAATTATATTAATTAAATGGTATATCGTTGATTATAGGAGGAAATCGTGTCCTATGTATTAGGATGATGATGTCCCCTTGAGAAGCTCATAAGGATCATCTTGTAAATTTTGCAGGTGGACTTAGTCCAACATGATGATAAGGTTGAGTGGTACTACTCATGGAGTTATATTTTAATTAATTAATTGTCAGTAAATTAATTAATTAATGGACATTCGATATCTTAAATACGGGGAGATATTTGCATAATTAATATATGGAGCCGATATTTAATTATGGGGGTTGGTGAGGTAGATCAATGATAATCCTCTAATGGAATGGATTTTCATTAATGGATCGGATTTTATGTGGGCCAGATCCATTAGGTGGCAAAGATCCAACTCCTCATCATGGTCCCTATTGTAGCCTATTAAAACCCTCACAAAGCCTTGATCCAATGGACACGATTAAAAGGAGGTTTGGGCTAGATCTATAAATAAGGTTTTAAGGCTTGGACGGTAAGCAGATCTTTGGATGCTAGGGTTTGCTTCCAAGGCTTGGGCGGCATGAATAGAAGAAGCTTTAGGGTTTGGAGTTGGCTTGGGCGGCGGCAAGAAGTGGAGAAGGTTTAGGGTTTTAGTTTTCCTCTCTTCCTAAAGTTTATCCGCCGCCTCTTCTTCATCCCTTTAGGGTCGGTGCTCCTTCCTTGAAGCATTGTCCGGCGGTTCTTCTTCCTTTACTTCTCCTTGGCCGGCGCCAACAAGAGTTCATATCTTGGCCAGCGCCCACCTCTCCTTCTTCCTCTCCTTGGCCGACGGCAACAACCAAGCTGGGTAGCTTAGTGGTCGACACTAGATAGGAGAAGAAGAGTTTGGTTATCTTCCATTGTTCGGAGCGAGCAAGGAAGGGAAGATATGAGATCTAGGAGGCTTCAATTCTTGGAGGATCATCGCCCACACGACGTCCAAGAAGAGGATAGGTCATACAATAGAAGATCAAGAGGTAAACAAGAGGTTTAATCTTGTTTGTTTTGATTTTAGTTCTCTTGTATAATGTATGTGGTTTATTTACTTGGACCCCGATGATAAACATAAAAATTGGCGATCAATACATCATCTATTCCGTGGCTAATCAAGGAAAAGAGTTAGGTTGCATGAACAACAAGTTTGTTCAAGCGATCACTCAAATCGAATAGCACGATGATGTTAGTGAAAGCCCTAGAACCAATCATGTGATGATTGTTTATGGACTTTATTGTATCATATTCCTTTTTATAAAGGCATGGTTATTATATTTACTTGTATTGGTGCCAAATAAATAAGTATAATAACGTCCTTAGTAGAAGATTCTTATCTATATCAATCGATTGGTTGAATCGATAATGAGATGATATAAAGAACACTACTCTTAATCATTCCTAGTCAAGTATTAACATTCAGGGAAAATATTAATGTGTAGAGACTAGCATGTAAGTCAACACGATGACTTGATCTAACAAGTCATGGATATGAGATATCATGTTGACACATGGGTATGCATTGGAGGAGAATGTATACTGAATGACCTGCCTTGAGAAAGTATCATGGATTGTTATGTGAGTGTCATATACTTTCTTATGTGACTATTAGTATGACTATTAGTTCTTGGACCTGAAGTCACCATGGTTCCCAACATAAAGAGTTGTATACTTTGGCTTCGTCAAACGTCACCCGTAAATGGGTGGACTATAAAGGCGATTAATAGATATGTAACAAATTATGCGGAGGGATGTGAGTGATGTAGATGAGATCTATCCCTCCTATATGACGGGAGTGACATCGTTATTCTTAATAGAGTGAGACCACGAAGTGCATGGCCATGTCCAAATGGGTCAATATGAGATATTGAGCTCATTTGATTAGAGTGAGTCTACTTGGAGTTCAAGATATAGATTGTATCGAGGATGACAAAGTCTATGCCTCAATTGGACAATCTAGATGTCAAGGATAGACAAACATTGTCACATATTGTGAGAGTCACAATTAGTAGTCACAAAGGTGATGTTGGATCTCATCATTCTTGTAACTTGGGTAGCAATGATGTGTTGCTAGATACCGCTCTTTGTTTATATTTCTAAATCGGTTTAGGAGCATTGCCAACATTACGAGAACCTATAGGATCACACACAAAGGGCAATTAGATGGAGATTAGGTTCATATGATGAACCATGAGGATTAGGTTATAGGATGAACCAAATTGGATTAAGAGTAATCCAAATTTGACTAATTGAGTTAGACTCAATTTCATTCAAGTGTTGAATGAGTCTAATTTAGATTTGATTCATTGAGTCAATTTAAATTAATGAATAGAGATTCATTAAATAAAATTGACTTGAATCAAGTGGCTAGATTTGATCAACCATGGGAGATAAGAGGTCAAGTTTGACTTGACTTGAGAGGGAAGATGAATGATCAATTTTGACTTGACCAATTGTCATGTCATGGTAACTTGGCATGGGGGCCAGCCAATGATGATGCTCCACATCATCATGGACTTATCATGTGGTGCCACCTCATGAGGGAGACCAAGAGCCATTGGCTCTTGGAGTAACATGCATGCATGTAACCCCCAACTTGAAGTGGTCGTCCACTATTATTCATGGTGTGAATTGATTTGGTTAACTCCATCATCTTCTTCCTTTATCCTCTCATGCTCTCTCCCATTCCTCATCTTGCCGAAAATTTCCAAGGAATGCTAGCACACTCTAGGTTGTTTTTCTGCACCATTTGTCCATGTGGATACCAATAGAGGAGTGTACACTTGACACTCTTGAGTTTCGGCAAGCTATTTGGACGAGCGGGATAAGAGAAGGGCGTCACATCGAGGGTAACACTCTCATCATATAGATCTAAGGTAGATCTAGGTTTACTTAAACACATACATGTAGTTTTAATTTTATATCTTCGCACGGATCCGTGGCCAGGATTTTGAGGATTCCACATCGTAAAAAGCAGTTTTTGTTGCTCGAAAAGTCCAACAGTGGTATCAGAGCCACGTGTGAAGCATGTTTGTGTTTTAAATTTATAGTTTTTGTATTAGAAATAAAAATTACAGATTTTTAAGTTTCTGTAAATTTCCTATTTTTATAGATTTTTTGGGTATTTTTCTCAAAGAGTCGAAGCAACAAGTGTTGGGACACTTGTAGGCTTCAACCACGGAGAAAAACTCTCTAAAATGGCGAGTTCTCGCTTTAGGTTTTTGGGACAGTGACTTAAGTCGTTGTAAGATCAAGTAGGGATACTCACAAAGTTTATTTTTGTGAGTAGGGGCGCTGCCCTTATCCCCGAAAGGGGACTTGTCCCGAGATCACGCCCGAAAATCGCTTAGCGGGACCGTTACGGAGATGTGACTCATAAAATTGAAAAAATTTAGGAAAAATTATAGAAATTTTCTGTAAAATACATAATTTAGAATTATGTATAATTATGTGATGGGAATGGCCCAAGAACCCCAATATGATTAGATGATAATGTGTTGTAATTCATAATATGGCATGCATGCCATTTTTATGGTTGTGCATGTTGTATAGGGTATGCGACCTGCGCGTCATGCCTCTTCTTTTAAAATTCTAGTTGTAAATAGTTTTAGACTCGAATGTAACTCAAGTTTCATGTTTGTAATGTACAAAAATGGAGCGGTGGAAGGTCCACTTGTAGACGGATTTACGAGGAGGGAGCCGACAACACTTGGCGGTCAAAGGAGGCGATTGGAGAAGCCGCTAACCCTAGGTTGACTGTCCGATCTTCTCATTGGCTTAAGAAGATCGTAGTAGGGCCATGACCTAATCACAATTAATTTATATATATATATATATATATATATATATATATATATATATATATATATATATATATATATGCTTGTATGTATATATATATATACTAGTAAATTTTGTTTGTATGTATATGATGCATGCTAGGATATTTTACTTGTATGTATATGATGCATGCTAGTATAATGCTTGTATGTATGTGATGCATGCTAGTATAGGATAATAAAGGCCTTGATGCGTATATGATACACATTCACAATTAGATTATATCATAATCGAATCAACTCGAAAATGCCTAAGAAGTCTTGATACCCATCACTACCTCAATCATTTGTAGTTGTTGAATCTGCCAAAGCAGTGCAACGCATATTATCTTGGTAAGGTGCGGAGGGACAATCTTGGTCCCACCTATCACGGCTTGGGTTAGAGTAAGCTCAATTAGATTGAGTAAAACTAGTTAACTCAATTGGATCGAGTAGAACTATAGGCATATTCCAACCGTTGGAAACATAGGATAAGATCGCATTTACACGAAATCTTGGGCGATTTAGCCAAAGCTAACTCATGGTCTTTTGTAAATGTAGGTCTTGATCCTATAAACAAGAGTTGCATAGAGATGTAATCGGTAATGTGTTACCTATCGATCATACTATGTCTTGGGCGATTTAGCCAAAACTAACTCAAGGCTTAGTATGATGTGGATCTTGTCCCGCAGGAATTATAGCATGTTTGTATGAATCTAGTAATGTGGTTTGACCACATCAATAACTCGATTCTACAAAAGTCCTATAATTTAGTGGGAGCATCATTTGATTAAAGGCATAATTAAATGATAAAAGGAATATGATATTAATTTTTTGCATTGTGTATGTAGTAGATTACTATGTCGACAAACACGAACACTCTCTCCCTGCATTCTGTCCTTGAGAAGGACAAGCTCAATGGAGCAAATTTCCTGGACTGGTACAGGAACTTGAGAATCGTTCTCACCCAAGAAAGGAAATTGTACGTCCTGGAGCAACCCATTTCGGAGGCACCTCCTACCACTACCTCGCAAACTGACAAAGATGCTTACAAGAAGGATCAAGATGATGCATTAGATGTGTCATGTCTCATGCTCGCGACCATGAACTTTGAGCTTCAGAAGCAACATGAGTTCATGAATGCTTATGATATGGTTGAACATCTTCGTCAACTATATCAAGGACAAGCAAGGCACGAGAGATATGAAGTCTCTAAGGCATTGTTTCAGTCCAAGATGTAAGATGAGACTCCCGTAGGTCCATATGTACTCAAGATGATTGGGGACGTAGAAAACCTACAGAGATTGGGATTCCCACTTGGCTAAGAGCTGCCCATTGACTTGATATTGCAGTCTTTGCCACAAAGATACAATCAATTTGTCATGAATTACAACATGAATGAAATTGATAAGCCACTACCTGAGATGCTCAGCATGTTGAGAACTGCTGAGCTCAACCTTAAGAAGGGAAAATATGACTCCATTTTGATGGTGCAAAAGAAGAAAGGCAAGGGCAAGCCTAAAGGTAAGGGAAAGTCCCAAGCCAAGGGCAAAGGCAAAGAACTGAAACCCAAAGGAGGAATGGCCAAAGAAGGGGCTTGCTTCCACTGTAAGGAAGTTGGACACTGGAATCGTAACTGCAAAGCTTACCTAGAAGATCTTAAGAAGAAGAGAAGTGAGACTTCTACTTCAGGTATAAATGTTATAGAAGTCAATCTATCTATTTTTTTCATCATGGGTACTAGATACCGGATGTGCATCTCACATTTGTACCAATGTGCAACCGTTGAGAAATAGTAGGGCATTGACAAAGGGAAAGGTGGACCTATGAGTAGGCAATGGAGCAAGGGTTGCTGCTGTTGCTGTAGAAACTTATGATCTATCTATGCCCACTGGGCTTGTACTAGAACTAGATGAATGTTGTTATGTGCCTGCTTTAACTAAGAACATAATTTTGATTTCTTGTTTGGACAAGAAAGGGTTTACATTTATAATAAAGAATAAATGTTACTCAGTTTATTTAAATGATATGTTCTATTTTAGTACACCTCTAATGAACGGACTCTACTTTCTAGACTTAGAAAGCCCCATCTATAACAGAAGTACCAAAAGGTTCAAGTCAAATGAGTTGAACCAAACTTATCTCTGGCATTGTCATTTAGGTCACATAAATGAGAGTTGCTTATCTCAGCTCCATAAGGATGGGCTGCTAGACTCATTTGATTTTGAATCATATGAGACATGCGAGTCTTGCCTTTTACAAAAGATGACCAAGACTCCCTTTAGTGGTCACAGCGAGAGAGCAACATACTTGTTAGGACTTATACATAGTGATCTATATGGTCCTTTCAATGTTGCTGCTAGAGGTGGTTAGAGGTACTTCATTACATTACTGATGACTTCAGTAGATATGGTTATGTGTATCTCATGACACATAAATCAGAATCCTTTGAAAAGTTCAAAGAATTCAAGAATGAAGTACAAAACCAGCTTGGTAAGAGTATTAAGATACTTCGATCAGATCGAGATGGTGAATACCTTAGCCATGAGTTTCATGACTATCTAGCTGAGTGTGGGATCCTATCCCCACTCACTCCTCCTGGAACACCACAGTGGAATGGTGTATCCGAAAGGAGGAATTGTACCTTATTAGATATGATACGATCTATGATGAGTCACACAATTTTTCCTATATCCTTTTGGGGATATGCTCTAGACACAGCAACCTTCACGCTTAACTGTGTACCATCCAAGGCTGTGATAAAGACACCATATACGATGTGGACAGGGAGAAATCCCAAGATGTCTTTCATGAGGATTTGGGGTTGTGAGGCTTACGTTTGATGTCAAGTCTCAGACAAACTGGGACCCAAATCCGATAAGTGCTATTTTATTGGATATCCCACGGAGACAAAGGGATATTACTTCTACATTCCCAGTCAGCACAAAGTGTTTGTGGCAAAGACTAGGGTATTTCTAGAAAGGGATTTTGTTTCTAGAAAAACTAGTGGGAGTACGTTCAATCTTGAAGAAATTCAAGAGAAGGACCATAGCACTGAGGCCTTGATGGAGGTTGAACAGGAACCACAAAGTGTTGTGGGTGATGAGATTGTTGCACAAAGAGTTGTGGAACAACCACCTGTTCAGGTAGACCTACCTCTTTGCAGGTCTGAAAGGGTACGTTGTCAGCCTGAGAGATACTCATTTCTCTTGTCTGATCATGATGACGTTATGCTCATTGAGAATGAGCCTACCTCCTATCAGGAAGCTGTGATGAGCCCAGACTCTGAGAAATGGCTAGAGGCCATGAGATCAGAGATAGAATCCATGTACACCAACCATGGACTTTGGTTGATCCACTTGAAGGTGTCAAACCCATTTGGTGTAAGTGGGTCTTTAAAAGAAAGACTGACATGGATGGACTTATGCATACCTATAAGGGCTGATTGGTGGCTAAAATTTTCAAGCAAATTCATGGTATTGACTATGATGAAACCTTTTCTCCAGTGGCGATGTTTAAGTTCATTCGGATCATGCTTGTTATTGCAGCATACCACGATTATGAGATCTGGCAAATGGATGTCAAAACTGCATTTCTGAATGGAAACTTAGTCGAGGATGTGTACATGACACAACCTGAGGGTTTTGTAGATCCACAACATACTGGGAAAGTATGCAAGTTGCAAAGATCCATTTATGGGCTAAAGCAAGCTTCTCTGAGCTAGAATCTTCGATTCGATGATGAGATCAAACAGTTTGGTTTCATCAAGAATGAAGATGAACCCTGTGTCTACAAGAGAGTTAATGGGAACATAGTTGTCTTCCTTGTATTGTATGTGGATGACATACTACTCATTGGGAATGACATCCCTTCGCTACAGTATGTGAAGAATTGGCTGGGGACGTGCTTCTCAATGAAGGACATAGGTGAAGCAACCTATATTCTAGGCATCAAGATCTATAGAGATAAATCTAAGAGATTGCTTGGCCTAAGTCAGAGTAAATACATTGACATGGTATTACTATGGTTTGCCATGCACAATTCAAAGAAGGGACTTCTGTCGATGTCACATGGTGTGAGTCTTTCGAAGACTCAAAGTCCCTCTTCCAGAGAGGAGAGAGACCGCATGGATAAGATCCCTTACGCATCTGCTATAGGATCTTTCATGTACGCCATGCTGTGTACTCGTCATAATGTCTCGTATGCTTTGAGTATGACGAGTAGATACCAGTCAGATCCAGGTGAGCGTCACTGGATAGAAGTCAAGAATATTCTTAAGTACTTGAGAAGGACTAAAGAATATTTCTTGATATTTGGAGGCGATGAGGAGCTAGCTGTAAAGGGTTACAGCGATGTCAGCTTCCAAACTGACCAGGATGATTATAGATCATAGTCAGGGTTCGTGTTTTGCTTGAATGGTGGTGCTATGAGCTGGAAGAGTTCGAAGCAGGACACAGTTGTTGATTCTACAATAGAAGCCGAGTATATCGCTACTTCTGAGGCAACAAAGGAGGCAGTTTGGATCCGCAAGTTCATTATTGAGCTTGGGGTGGTTCCTAGCATAGCAGATCCCATAGAGCTCTATTGTGACAGCAATGGAGCGATTGCACAAGCTAAGGAACCTCGCTCACACCAGCGGACCAAACAAATACTACGGCGCTTCCATCTGATTCTAGAGATTATCGATAGAGGAGATGTGGAGATTTGTAGAGTACCCATAGAGGCTAATATCACAAATCCCTTGACCAAGGCCTTGGCACAGAAAAAGCATGATGGTCACACTAGGTCATTAGGTATTAGATACTACAGTGATTGACACTAGTGCTAGTGGGAGATTGTTAGTGAAAGTCCTAGAGCCAATGATCTGATGATTATTGTATGGACTTTATTGTATCATATTCCTATTTATAAAGGCATGGTTATTATATTTACTTGTATTGGTGCCAAATAACTACGTATAATAACGTCCTTGAGTAGAAGGTTCTTATCTATATCAATCGATTTGTTGAATCGATAATGAGATGATATAGAGAACACTACTCTTAATCATTCCTAGTCAAGTATTAACATTCAGTGGCAATATTAATGTGTAGAGACTAGCATATAGGTCAACACGATAACTTGATCTCACAAGTCATGGATATGAGATATCAAGTTGACACATGGGTAAGCATTGGAGAATGTATACTGAATGACCCGCCATGAGAAAGTATCATGGATCGTTATATGAGTGTCATATACTTTTTCATGTGTCTAAGAGTTCATGGACCTGAAGTCACCATGGTTCCCTACATAAAGAGTTGCATACTTTGGCTTCGTCAAACGTCACCCGTAAATGGGTGGACTATAAAGGCGATTATTGGGTATGTAACAAATTATGTGGAGGGATGTGAGTGATGTAGATGGGATCTATCCCTCCTATATGACGGGAGTGACATCGTTATTTTTGATAGAGTGAGACCACGAAGTGCATGACAAAGTCTAAATGAGTCAATATGAGATATTGAGCTCATTTGATTAGAGTGAGTCTACTTGGATATCAAGATATAGATTATATCGAGGATGACATGGTCTATGCCTCAATTGGACAATCTAGATGTCAAGGATAGAGGGACATTGTCACATATTGTGAGAGTCACAAAGGTGATGTTGGATCTCAACATTCTTGTAACTTGGGTAGCAATGATGTGTTGCTAGATACCGCTCATTGCTTATGTTCCTAAATCGGTTTATGAGCATTGTCAATGTTACGAGAACCTATAGGGTCACACACAAAGGGAAATTAGATGGAGATTAGGTTCATATGATGAACCATGAGGATTAGGTTATAGGATGAACCAAATTGGATTAAGAGTAATCCAAATTAGACTAATTGAGTTAGACTCAATTTGATTCAAGTGTTGAATGAGTCTAATTTAGATTTGATTCATTGAGTCAATTTAAATTAATGAATAGAGATTCATTAAATAAAATTGACTTGAATCAAGTGGCTAGATTTGATCAACCATGGGAGATAAGAGATCAAGTTTGACTTGACTTGAGAGGGAAGATGAATGGTCAATTTTAACTTGACCAATTGTCATGTCATGGTGACTTGGCATGGGGGCCGAACAATGATGATGATCATGGACTTATCATGTGGTGCCACCTCATGAGGGAGACCAAGAGCTATTGGCTCTTGGAGTTACATGCATGCATGTAACCCCCCCAACTTGAAGTGGTCGTCCACTATTATTCATGGTGTGAATTGATTTGGTTAACTCCATCATCTTCTTCCTTTCTCCTCTCAAGCTCTCTCCCATTCCTCATCTTGCCGAAAATTTCCAAGGAGTGCTAGCACACTCTAGGTTGTTTTTCTCCACCATTTGTCCGTGTGGATACCATTAGAGGAGTGTACACTTGACACTCTTGAGTTCCGGCAAGCTATTTGGATAAGCTGGATAAGAGAAGGGCGTCGCATCGAGGGTAACACTCTCATCATATAGATCTAAGGTAGATCTAGGTTTACTTAAACACATACATGTAGTTTTATTTTTATATCTTCGCACGGATCCGTGGCTAGGCTTCCGAGGATTCCACAATGCAAAAAGCAGTTTTTGTGGCTCGGAAAGTCCAACAGATAATGGATCGGTTGTTTGGGTAATCCATCTTCGTTTGAATTAATTTTTTTTTATTTCGGGGACGTATTATAGGATCTCCATGCACAAGCGACCGAGGCGAAGCGAGAAGCGAAGTTTAACCTTCAAGTAGTATCAGAGCGAGGTTTCAGATTTTGTGTGTTTAGGATTCAGTTACTTTTATGCACTTATCATATATTTTGTGTACCGGATAATAATAGCATGTGCGTAGGCTAACTTTTTTTATTGCGGGCATAAGATTCAACTATTATGACCATTTGTTTGTGTATGTGATTGTATGTGTGTAATCGTAATATTATTTGAATCCTCGGTGTTGACGGGACTAGTATTTAATTTTTGTAATTAAGTACGACATTGTTTAGCCACTCTTTTATTTTAGTTTACTTTCGATCTAGATTTCATGTACACTCCTTTGTGGATTATAGGATCGATTCATGTAAATTTAAATAATTTTTCTTGTCTCGGATCTTCGGATGACTTGTACATGACGTAGGGAGGAGCGGATGAGGTGGCAACACGACTGGAGGCATATTGGTGAACAAAAGCCATAATAGTTGGAAAATTTGTTTTTCATATTTATTGCTTTTGATTTATATGCTTGTTGTGCTTGCTTAGTTAAAATTCCTCAATTTTAAATCACTAAGTGGGAGAGGGATATTTTTTAAAAAAATTCCCGCGACCTCCATTACAATTTGACATGTGATGTGAACAAACTTCCGCGTTGGCTCTGAGTGCCTTCCTCCATATCGGATGAGTTTGTTTTTCGGTTCACTAGGTCAAATATGGTTATAAGAAGTTATTTAGGAGAGTGTGTACTTCCCCATCGGAACACACATGACTCGAGATAATTGCCTTAGTATCGGGTTATGGCAAACACTTAGATGTAAATAAAAGTATCCTCCCCATTTTATTTGTAGAGCCGAAGAGGAACCAACTATTAATTTTATTTATCAAAAAGTAAGGTTGATAGGATAATAAAATTAATGGGTAAAATCTCCTCTTACAAATGTAGAATTCGTATACGTCCACACTATCGTGGCATATGATATTCTTGGTGTTTTGAGGTGTTGGTTGATTTTAAAATTTTATTTTTTGAGGAATCAATAATTTTTTGAAATCTAAATGTTTTTTATCTATGTGATTCTTAGGGTTCTTCAAAATGACTTTCAACCCACTTGCTGTTATTCTAAAGGAAAATAATCTTACTCGACCTAACTATGTTGATTGGAAAAGAAATCTGGACATTGTCTTAACTGTTGAGGAGTACAAATATGTACTCTTCGAAGAGTGTCCTCCTAAGCCTATGGAAGATTCTGGGGAAAAGGAGAAAGAGAGTTATAAGAAGTGGATCAAGGCTGATGAGATGGCGTGGTGTTACATTTTGACTTCTATGTCAAATTTATTGCAACATCAGCATCAGGGCATGACCACTGTCTATAACATGATGCTCAATCTCAAGGAACTTTTCAGACACCATAATCGGGCTACTAGGCAAGAAGCCATGAGAAACTTGACGACGACCACCATGGTTGAGGGAACATCCATGAGGGATCATGTTCTCAATATGATGGCTCATTTGAATGAGCTGGAAGTCTTTGGAGCGGAGATCGATGGGGAAATCCAGGTCGATATCATTCTCCAATCTCTACCTAGGAGTTTTGAGCAGTTTTGCCTCAACTACAACCTGAATAAGAGGTTGTATTCGTTGGCGAAACTTTTAACAGAACTCTAGACGACAAAGGGGCTTCTTCGTTAGAGTTCTTAGGTTTTGGTTGCCCAGAAGGTTTCTACTTCTAAGCCGAAAGGAAAGAAGAAGAACAAAAAAGGTGCAATGAAGGTGGTGGGAGGATCTCAGGGGGGAGTGAAGAAGCCGAAAGGCTAGTCCTTCACCTGCAAGAAGACTAGACATTGGAAAGCGAACTATCTCAACCGCAAATAGAACAAAGGTATATCTTTTTGTCTAGTCGTTGAAACATATTTAGCGGTGTTATCTACCGGCACCTAGTGTGTAGATACGAGATCCACTAATCATGTCTGCAACTCTTTGCAGGGGTTCCATGAATCAGACGACTAGCTAAGGGGGAGATTACCATCTACATGGGCAATGCTACGAAGGTGGCAGCTATTGCAGTGAGAGATGTTTCTTTATCTTTTGGTAGGAATAAAACTTTGGTTCTGAGAAATTACCTTTATGTACCTTCATTTATAAAAGAATTTAATTTCACTTTCTAAATTATTTTTTGATGGATATTTTATTTCTTTTAATGTTAGAGTTGTTATAAAAAGGAATAGGAAGATTATCTGTTCTGGTATATTGGTAGGAAATTTGTATACTCTTGAACCAAAAGCTCTCATGTTGCGAATAGAAATAAATAATTCATCTTCTAAATCTAATAAGAGAAAAGAACTTTTGAAAATGAACCAAACGTATTTTTGGCATCTAAGGTTAGGTCATATTAACCTGAGTAGAATTCAAATGTTGATATTTGATGGACCTTTGAGTTCATTGGTGGTGGAGGATTTCCCCACCTGCAAATCTTGCTTGGAAGGTAAAATGACCAAGAGGCCTTTTAAGGCCAAGGGGTATAGAGCCAAAGATGTGTTGGAATTGGTTCATTCTGATGTGTGGTCCTATGTCTATCCAGGCTAGAGGTGGTTTTGAATATTTCATCTCTTTTATAGATGATTATACAAGATATGGATACATTTACTTGATGCGTTGCAAGTCTGAATGCTTTGAGAGGTTCAAAGAATTCGAGGCTAATATGGAGAAACCTCAAGGTAAAAGTATCAAAACACTACGATCTGATCATGGTGGTGAGTACCTCTTGGGAGAGTTTAGGAGTTACTTATCAGAGGTTGGGATTCACTCCCAAATGTCTGCACCTGGTACACCCCAGCAGAATGGTGTGGCGGATCGATGGAATAGAACTCTTATGTAAATGGTTAGATTGATGATGAGTTATTCTAATTTACCAGATTTGTTCTGGGGGTATGCTCTAGATATGACAGTATATATTCTAAACTTGGTACCATCTAAATTAGTACCTTCAACTCTCACAGAATTGTGGACTGGGCAAAAGCCTAGTCTGAGACACATTCAGATTTGGGGGAGTCCAACACACGTGTTGAAGGTAGAGGTTGGTAAGTTGGAACCTCGTACAAAAGTGCGGTTGTTCATAGGCTATCCCAAAAGAACAAAAGGTTGTTTTTTCTATAGTCCTAGAGATCAGAGGGTGATCGTTAGCATGAATGCACAATTTTTAGAGGAAGACTATGTGATGAACCATAAGCCTATGAGCAAGATTGTTCTGGAGGAGTTAAGAGGGGAAGTCCCTACTTCAGTACTAATGGTACAAGAGGATATACCACAAGTGACTGCACCGCGTGTTACAGAGGATACACAGGTCATACCACATCATAGTGGGAGGGTTGTTAGACAACCTGAGAGATTTATATTCTTGGGAGAATCTTCTGATTTGGTCACTGGTGAACATGAATCTGATCTCTAGACATATGACGAGGCAATCCAAAATAAAGATGCAGTATCTTGGCAAAGGCCGATGAATTCTGAGTAGAATCTATGGATTCAAATCACGTCTAGGAGCTAGTAGAACCACCCATTGTTGTAAAAGCCATTGGATGCAAGTGGATCTATAAAAGAAAAAGAGGAACAGACGGGAAGGCTCAGACCTTTAAAGCAAGGCTTATTGCGAAAGCGTATACTCAGAAAGAGGGCATTGATTATGAGGAGACCTTTTCGCCGGTAGCCATGCTTAAGTCTATTCAGATTCTCTTATCTCTTGCTGCTCATTTGGATTATGAGGTTTGGTAGATGGATGTCAAGACAGCTTTCCTTAATGGAAGTCTTGAAGAAAACATTTATATGGAGCAACCAGAGGGATTCATTGCAAAAGGCAAAGAGAATTTTGTGTGCAAGCTTAATCGCTCCATTTATGGATTAAAGCAAGCTTCGAGATCTTGGAACATCCGCTTTGATGAGATAATCCAATCATATTGATTTATTCAAAGTTTGGATAAGTCTTGTGTATACAAGAGATGTGACGGAAACGTAGTGGTATTTCTTGTACTATACATAGATGACATTTTGCTTATTGGCCACAATGTCAAAGTGTTGTCAGACGTAAGAGTATGGTTGTCCAAACAGTTTGATATGAAAGACTTTGGAGAAGTGGGACACATCCTTGGGATCAAGGTTATAAGGGATCGCAAGAAAAGAATATTGTGCTTATCTCAAGCTTCAAACGTAGACACTATTTTGGCTCGTTTTAGCATGCAGAACTCCAAGAAAGGATTTCTACCATTTAGGCATGGAGTACCTTTATCTAAAGAGATGTGTCCTAGAACATCAACGGAGATAGAGGAGATGAAGGCAGTTCCTTATGCTTCGGTGGTAGGAAGCCTCATGTATGCTATTGATGCATGCGAATACGACCTCAAATCTCGCGACGGAGATCGTCGAGGACTCGAAGCGCGCGCTCATGCTCAATGCCCACAAGTGCACAAATGTCATCAAATAATACAAGATTATCGATCCCACAGGGACTGAGATTCGAGTACTGATTTGTTTAATGGGTGAAATTTTTTAGAAGTAAAATCTAAAGGTTTTGATTGCGAGGGTTGTCAGTGGACTAAACTCTAGTACAGTGTCACACGAATGAAGAAAGGAGCATGCCATGATCTTTAAAAGGGATTCTAGGACTTTGGTTTCGCTTGTGTGTCACAAAACATGCTATCAACTGGGCGTTGTCTAAATGTATACTTATGGTTTTGTGGAAGGGACATCATACACCCTCCCGATTAGCCATCTCATCTATCGGGAGCTATCTCTGCCTTACAAGGATGCCAAATCAATCTCTATGACGAATCATTTCCAGTTCCATCGCATCCTTCGTCTCACGGTTACAGGAGATCAGGTTTACCCCTAGGTTCCTAGAATAAATCCCCTAAATCTTAGATTCGACGGTTGTCACCCCTCGTATCGCCTAAGCACAGCAGGTAGAATTCAATTTACAATTGCAAATTCAAACTCAAAAATAGAATTCAATTTGAAGCAACATATCATGCGTACACAAGCTACTCCCTAATCCTAGAATCAAAGGAACTACTCCATATATAGAAAAGGAGAATCACAAGGCATGTTCATGTTCGAATATATCAGAAATAAAATGCAAGAACAAGAGGTTACAATGCCGATGTGGCCTTCACTCCGGCATTGAAGTGTAGAACATGGATCTCCGAGGGCGTTCTTCCTCCCCATTGCGTGTTCCCGAAGATTTTTAGGGCTTCGGTGTGTTGTCCCATCCATCGTGCCTCCCCCGTAGGGTTTGGGCGGAGCTCTCCTTATATAGACATCACATTGGATCGGTGCAAAATTCGAAAAAAACCTAATCGCATCAATATGCTAGGCCACCACACGTCCATGTGTTTCCACACGCCCAAGATGTATGCGGCCCTAGGGTGGCTGATTTCGCCCATTGGACACGGTCGTGTGTAGCCACACGCCTTGATCGTGTCCCATTCTGTGTCTATCTGCAAAATACCCTTCTTTTGCTCCGAAAGTGCCCCTTTTCCTCTGGAATGCTATCTTGCATGCTAAAGTACAAAGAGTATATCTCCGAACTAGAAAATTGGAAATGCATGCAAAATAAAGTAACATACCCATGAAACTAACATGAAATGTAATGAGATATGAGCGAAAACTACTCCTAAAACCCTATATGTTTTGCTCACATCAGCTATGTTATGTACGAGGCCAGATAACTATTTTGCCATGGGAATGGTTAGCAAATATCAGAGTAATCCAGGATAGGGACATTGGATTACGGTAAAGCATATATTGAAGTACCTGAGAAGGACAAGGGATTATATGCTGGTATACCAAGAAGATCAATTACTCCCTGTGGGTTACATAGATTGTGACTTCCAATTAGATAGGAATAACAGTAAGTCTACCTCAGGTTTTGTATTTACTTTGGGAGAAGGAGCCATTATATGGAGGAGTGTCAAGCAGAAAATCATGGGGGACTCCACCTTGGAAACTGAGTATGTGGTAGCCTCTATGGCAGCCAAAGAAGTTGTATGTCTCAGGAACTTCTTGATGGACTTGGATGTGATTCCTGGTTTCCCCAGAACTATCACAATTTATTGTGATAACAGTGGTGCAGTTGCAAACTCGAAGGAACCATGAGCCCATAAGACAAGTAAACACATAGAGCGCAAGTACCACCTGATACGAGAGATCGTAAAGCGAGGAGAAGTTGCTATCGCCAAGATTGTATCAGAGGATAATCTGGTAGATCCTTTGACTAAGGCCCTTCCAGCGAGAGTTTTTGATAGGCATGTGGAGGCAATGGAAATTAGATGTATGACAGTTTGATGACAACATAGTATTTTAGTATTAGTGGGAGATTGTTGGGATGTATACTGAAAGCCTAGTCTTTGTATATACATCTTCATTTTGAAATAAGAATCACATGATCATTGTTTGCATATTTATAGTTATGCATATTGTCTAATATTTTACATTGTAAATAACATGGTGTGTGGTGTCACACAGAGGATCATGTTATCAGTTCCTTGTAGAGTATAAGTAGAGGCTCATAACCAAGATGGTTTTGGAAAACCCATTGGAATGGTTGTAGTGTAATTTGGTATTGGTTTATCTTGACCATAGAATTACACTATTACACTTTGTGTGTATTGAGCAGGACCGATTTAGAGGTGATTGAATTTATTGCCGACTACATAATTGAATCAGACCTCGGATATTATGGTGTACATGCTCTTAATCTTGATATAATAATGGGCACATATACTTAATATTTATTTCTTTGATTTACCATTCGGCGATATTTATGGGTAAAATCAATAGGCCCGGTAAGTTGGGAAATAATATTATTTACATGGTGTGTCATTGATTATAGGAGGAAACTGTGTGCTATGTATTAGGATGATGATGTCCTCATGAGGAGCTCATATGAATCATCATGTAAATCCTGCAGGTGGACTTGGTCCAACATGATGATAAGGTTGAATGGTACTACTCATGGAGTTAGATGTTAATAATTAATTGTCAGTAAATTAATTAATTAACGAACATTCGATATCTTTAACACATGGAGATATTTGTACAATTAATATATGGAGTCCATATTTAATTATGGTGGTTGATGAGGTAGATCAATGATAATCCTCTAGTAGAATGGATTATCATTAATGGATCGGATTTTATGTGGGCTAGATCCATTAGGTGGCCAAGATCCAACTCCTCCTCATGGTCCCTATTGTAGCCTCTTAAAACCCTCACGAAGCGTAGATCCAATGAACACAATTAAAAGGAGGCTTGGGCTAGATCTATAAATAAGGTTCCAAGGCTTGGACGGTAAGCAGCTCTTTGGATGTGAGGGTTTGCTTCCAAGGCTTGGACGACAAGAATAGAAGAAGCTTTAGGGTTTGGAGTTGGCTTGGGCGGCGACAAGAAGTGTAGGAGGTTTAGGGTTTTAGTTTTCCCCTCATCCTAAGGTTTAGCCGGTGCCTCTTCTTCATCTCTTTAGGGATGGTGCTCCTTCCTTGAAGCATTGGTCGGCGGTTCTTCTTCCACTACTTCTGCTTGGCCGGCAACAACAAGATTTCATCTCTTGGCCGGCGCCCACCTCTCCTTCTTCCTCTCCTTTGTTGGTGCAATCGGCCCAGGTCACGATTGACCAGGACTCGAGCTTGGCTCGAGAGATGTTTTGATGTTAGACAAAAACATATGACAATGTAATTGTCATGGTAAAGTCCAAGTCATGGGTACTTGGCATGGAAAGTCCAAGTGGGACACTTGACATTTGGGAAAGTCCAAGCATTGGTCTTGGCATGGAATGTCCAACATGGGTTGGCAAGGGAAAGTCCAATCTTGAGTCTTGGCATTTGAGAAGTCCAAGGGGTTTGATATTGGCGGCGTAAAGTCCAAGAGGGAGTCTTGGCAGCATAAATCCAATGGTTGGCGGCATAAAGTCGAAGAGGAGTCTTGGCGGCGTAACTCCAATGTGCCTTGGTGGTTTAGACACCTATGACATAGACGATGGAAGCACCTGAAGGCTAGAGCGATGGATGAACAAGTCATGAATGACTTGGAGGGATTCGAGAGGCGCAAGGCTGATGGAGGTGTCTAGAAGGCTTAGGTATAGGCTAAGGGTGGTCTAGCAAGTATGGGGGCACCATACTTGGGCTAAAACCTCATGTTTGAGGTGTGCCAGTCGACTGGTGCCATGTGGCAGTCGACTGGCGTAGTCAACTAGGGTTTAACTGTGGGAATTGCCTTAGCAGTCGACTGCCATAGATGAAAAGTCGACTTATCATGTGATCAGTCGACTGATGCTCAGATTTTGGGGCATAGAATGGAGTCTCACTCGACCGTTGGGATGAGCAGTCGAGTGATGGCTTATCAGTCGACTAATGCTCATGATCAGTCGACTGATGTCCTAGCCGTTGGATTTTTCCAGCATGGATTGCACCGTTGTCTCACAGCAACTGTGTGATCAGTCAACTGATGGTCCCGAGCAGTCGACTGATCAACATTTTCCAGCATAGGTTAAAGCTATAAAAGGAGCTCGTGATGGAGAAAAATGTATCTGGTTTTTGGAGAGCTTTAGGGCCAATTTGTTGCTGCAAATCAGGTCTCCAAGTGCTAATCAAACAACCAAGCATTCAAGCAATCAAAAGCAAGTGTTGTAAAGTTTTTCTTTACTTGTCTTTCACATTAATTATTGTAATTTGTGTTGGATCGAGAAGCGTCGCTAGAGGGGGGGGGGTGAATAGCGATCGTAAATCTTTTCTTTTTCGTTCGTTCGATACGCAAAGTAAGCACAGCGGAAAATAAATGAACACGTTTATTTTACTTGGTTCACAACCCAGCGGTTGCTACTCCAAGGCCATATCGGTCCTAGACTGCGTACGGAGGGCAAAGCACTATAACGTCTCCTCCTCGTTGGAGGTAGGAGACAACGATCACAAAACCGAATATACGAGGATGAGGCAACAAGCCTACCTCACCTCGTTATGAAGAAAAACAAAGAATACAATATCAAAAATATTACTTGATTCTGCTGCCGACGAAGAAGATCGAAACTTGATGTCGCGTCGGCGTTATGACGATGTTGGAGCGTTGGCGTTGTAGGAGAACTTGATGAATAAACTTGATGTGATTTGGAGATGGAATCCTCCCCTCCTTTTATAGACTTTGGCCCATGAATTTGTCTCCTCTTATTTCGGAACGGATCATGAAGTTGTCCAAATTTTATCGCGAAGTGGCCGCGTCAAACATTATCCGTTTTGACCTAGCGCAAAAGTTGAATCATTGCCATCAGTCGACTGATGCCTCCCATCGATCGGTCGATGGGCATCGATCCATCGCTCCATTTTCCGGTGATCATGCCGCAGCCACTTCCCTGCAATAAGAGGTTAGCTCGGAAAATGATAAATATGACGATTTCTAACCGTCCGATCTCGACCTAGACCTTCCACAGGAAGTCTTAGTCGGATCGCCGCCTACGGTCATCCCCGTAAAGAGGACACGACCTTACAATTTCTCACTCACATGAGCTTACCTCGATAGTAGCTCTCGCTTCCGACCTTCCACTCGATTCCTTCGGCTCCCTCCGAAGCCACTCGAGTGTCGCCCGACCACCGGGCTTCCTCCGGGTGTTGCTAGCCTTCAGCTCCAGCTTTAACACTTTTTTGCACACTTGATTTAGCTCGTGAGATAACAATGTAGACTTAACTTTGTGGCTTTGCCATAATCAAAACACAGGTTCGATTATCTAGTGCCCCTGCACCAACAATTTGTTGTTGCTATTTTCTTAATGTTGTAAGTTCGCTTGTAATGGGTTTCTCCACCTTCGACTTGTGTCGAGAAGGAGTGTTTATCATAGTCGTGTGTGATTGGCTTCGCTAGGGTTCGTACGAACCCAATCCGTGGAGTAGGAACCGTTCGGTTCTTAACCATGTTAAATATTTGTGTTTGCGTGTTGTATATTTCATTATCATTATTATTATTGTTATTCCGCTGTGCTAACGAAGTTTGTAGTCGAACACGCGAAAGAATTCCATCAACGTATAGCACGACGCTATTCACCCCCCTCTAGCAGCCTCAAATCTCCTACAATTGGTATCAGAGCCCGGGGCTCTTCTACGGATTAACCGCCGAGGGCTAAAGAAGCTAGAGGGAAGATGGAATTCCAAGACAAGCTTGGATGGGACATCAACACTCCACTGTCACATGATCGAGAAGATTTTCTGACGTGGAGAGCAAGAATGGAGACATTCTTGATGATGGATATAGAGGATTGGTTCATCGTCGTAGAAGGTTTTGAACCTCCTTGGGATAAAGAAGGGACAAGTCCTCAAGTTGAAGAAATGGACCCAAGAGCAACGACGAAAATTCAAAACCGAAGCCAAGGTAACTAAACTTTTAGAAGATTTGATACCTAATGATGTTTTGTCTAGGCTAGGTGAATATCTTGATGCCAAGGAGCTATGGGACAAATTGGCCAAGTTCAATGAGAAGCCCCACTTGGCACAAGTAGAAGAAGATAAGGAAGAGGATGAAGAGAGTTCATCATCCTCATGAGCAAGTGAGGAATCGAAAGTTGAAGAGGAGTCAACTTCCGGATCGGTGGAAGAGGAGGTGGAAGAAGTAGAAGACACCTCCACCTCTAGGATTGAAGGGGAGGAAAGAATTTCTACTCCGAAGCAACAAGAGAAAGCTTCGACATCGAGTCAAGATGAAGAAGCTCCAATTCTGGCACCTACCACCACCATAGGTAACTCAAGCATGTCAATTGTAAATAAAAATCATATAATATGCTTTGAGTGTATGGAATCCAGACACTACAAGAGTAAGTGTCCGAAAAGAGTTAAGAAAGCTTCTCTGGCACCAAAAGTCAATGAAAAAGTCAAGGATGCCGGCATCCCCACCAAGAAGAGCAAGGAGCACGTGGTGTGCTTCAATTGTCGACAATCGGGACACTATAGGAGCCAATGTCCTAGAAGAAAAGAGGGAGCTTCACAAATAGGGGGAGTCTCTAAGACTAACCCTAAGGTATATTTTCTTAATGCTCATTCTTTAAATTCTAAGAAAAAGGATGCTAGAAATAATTTAAATAATTTTGCTATTACTCATGAATCAAAGCATGCTAGAAATAATAATTATGGTTGTCTAGAAGCTAAACATGTTTGTTTTAGGTCTAAGGCGAAATCTAGAAATTATAACTCTAGGTCTATTTCAATGAAGAAGAAATTTGGGACTAATGTCCCTAGAAATGTTCTTCCTAAGAAAAAAATTAAGAAAATCGAAAACCATTTATGCATCAATCACAATAAGGGTAGACATATGCCTAAAGTGAATGGTAATGCGCAAAAACCTAATCAAAAATTATTTGGGCAATTAGAGTTAGAAAATCAAGCCTTGAGGTCAAGGCTTGAGAAATTGGAAAAGACTCTTGCAAATATGCAAAATCAATTTAAAGGGTCAAAGTGTCAAACTCTAGGATCTAGAAGTCAACAAAAAGGGTGTAAGAGGCAAGAATCATCTAGGAGACAAGGTTTGGGTCACAAACCTATGTCTAAGAAAGTAATGCCTACTTATCACAATGTTCCATTTGATTATGGAACTAAACCTAAATCTAAGAACACCAAAATCTCTAGGGAAATTATCCCTAAGGCCAACCATAGTATGTGTCTAGTGGCTAGGGTTTCTAAGAAACCTAAGGAAGTCACTAAGAAGGTTACTAGGGAGGCAATCCTTAAGGCTAACCATGGCAAGACCATAATGAACAAGGTTAGCAAGCCTAGAAGGGTCATTAGAAAGATGTCTAGGGAAGTCATCCCTAAGGAATATCTAACTAATCCAATGAGTTCAAATAGATTTTGGGTTCCAAAGAGCGTGATTGATTCACATTGAATGGGTTAGGATGTGCCAACTTTGATTCGATGGGTAGTTAACTCAACCATAGCAAAGTTGATATGTTAGGTTATTTTCAAGGTTATGGATACCTTGGAAATAGGTTTGATATTCTATCCTAAAAGATTTTAGGACGTGCCAATATATTTTTGAAATCATGAAAAATCAATAAAATTGGCACAATCTAGATTTAGAGATCATAGTGTGTCATTTTGATCTTTGGCACACTTTAGGAATTAATGTATCAAGACAAGTGTTTTTAAGGTGTAGAAGTTACATCAAGAGTGATACTCAAGTGCCACACACCTTGATGTCTTGCACTTACCATGCTTCATGTGTTTCACCATGTGTTTGCATGGAAGGAATGTCTAGGGTGGATTGCATCTCACAAAATAAGTCTTTTACCTTGATTGTGTATTTCAACACTTAGAAAGGGTGAGATGTTAGGATTTTGAAACCATTGGATGTTAATGTTTGCTAAAATGAAATAAAATATCAAAATACATTAACAAATACATGAATATAAGCATAACATTAATATATTCGATATACAAGATTAAAGATGAGAAAATGAAACAAGTTGGATAAAGAAATCGATATTTTCTGAAACTCAGATCTGGAAATCAGATATCAGTCGACTGATGCAGTCTATCAGTCGACTGTTATTACTATAGCATGATAAGTGAGTCTAGAAGTCGAGTGTTGTTTCCAAGACTCGAGTGTTTTGTACATCAGTCGACTAATAGTACTATCCATCGAGGCAGAGGATCATCAGTCGAGTGCTCGCTGAGCAGTCGAGTGGTGATCGCATCAGTCAACTGATGTTACTGTAGCTCGATGCAGAATGCTCAGCAGTCGAGTGATGAGCCCAATAGTCGACTGTCGGTTCAGTAAACCGCTCATAAGCCGCCAACAGTCGACTGATGTTGCACATCAGTCGACTGGAGTCGCAATTTTATAACGCCGAACCGCTAGGGTTCAACGTCTTCACGCTCGATCTCTCGCCTTCTTCCTCCTCTCCGATCGTCGTCTCCTTCTCCGACCAGCTCTTCCGACCGCACCGGCCACCTAAACTTTAGGTTTGACAGCCAAACTCCTCCATTCACATTTTTAGCATCTCACAGCCCTAATCTACTCATCTCCAGCGATTTTTTTTCTTCGATTAGGGTTCCGGCGAAACCACTGCTCCGGTGAACTCTCCGACGCTCTCTTCAGCAGTGTCTGACCACTTTCTCTTCATCATCCTCAATGGCGCCAAAGTATATCCTTTTACTCTTTTTGAAACCCTAATTTTTTCGTTATAACTCATTGTGATCTAATCGTGTATTTGTGTCTTTGCATTTCATTCCACTGCATTGCATTCATATAGGCGATCTCGTAGAAATGACCTGACTGAGGTCGAATCATGGTTGTACCAAACCATTTTTGTTAGGTACATTGATAGGGATTTCTTTACACGTTATTGTAGTGATGTCACGTAAATTTTATCATATTATCAGCTCATGAAGATAGCATTATGCACTCATGCCATAAATGATGATCTCCTTAAGGAGTTCTATCAAAACTTAAGGAAGGTAGACAATGGTCCTACCTACACTACCCGCGTTGCAAAACATGACTTAGAGTTCACTCCAGCGATATTGAAGGAGTTTCTTGAGTGTAAGCCATCGGCTGACAGTTTCATATTTTACCCTACCTTCGATGCCCCTCTACCTGAGCCCTTTGATCATATCTCCTTGGACTCCATGCATGAGCATGTCTTTCGCCATCCTCACCCACAAACTCAGAACCTATTTCCTATCACTGAGCTATCTGCACTTGACAATGTGCTCTACAAAGTCATTGTTGGGTGCCTTCTCCCGATTGTGACTCAGGATCTGGCCAAGATTCGGCCTCCCCATCTCTTTCTCCTGTACGCCATGCGTCATAGACTAGATATAAACATTGCATTGTACATTTCATATCCCCTATGCAAGGGAAAGTGCATATGCCTTTTGGCCATATCATCACTGCATGGTTAGAGTCTATAGGCATTAACATTAACAGGGGATCTCTGAGGGCGCTATCTGAGGTTTACGACTGTATATCAGTTCGTAACTTCTCGTTGGCGAAGCTGGGGATGGGACATGGGCAGATGGAGTTGGCACCTCGACCTCCGCCCAGGGCATGTGGGGAGCCACCTCTAGTGCCTAGAGAGGCTACAGAGGGATATGAGGACCCTAATGCTACTGATGAGGATGATCAGATACCTACAGATGCATCAGCAGTAGGTCCTTCAGATAGGATTGCAGACCTGGAGGTCAGATTTCAGGAGTACCAGCAGACAGTGAACTCTCGACTGGATGAGATTCTGGAGGGAAGGGCCGCATTGAGCAGCGCTAGCTCGACATATACGAGATGATGTGAGCCTGGACCTTGAGCCAACAGCCTCCTCCACCTCCACCTTCTGTAGATGATTAGAGCTAGAGGATGTTAGGATTTTTGTTTTTAGTTTTTGTAGTGAGATTGAGCGTCTCAAATCTCTATTTTGGATATAAAAACTGAAGTTTTTTTTAAATTGAATGAAATATTATGTTTATGAAAATCATTTGTGTCTGATTATGTGTTTGTATTAATGTATTGGTTTATGGAAAATAGCCATATCATGACATGAAATTTCATCTTATCATATAACATGTCATGCCATTGTTTAGGATTATTTTAGATGTCATGTTTGTTTTTAGATTATATCATATTCCATGACATCATAATCATTAGCCATGCGTTATTATTGATATCATTTATGCCATGATCATTCATGCATTTATTTTTATTAAAATTGATTTAAGGAAAAATGCATGACTTGGAGTCCCATTTATAAGGGAATCAAGTAGGGTTGCCTAGAAAATGCATGAGGCCATAATAATCCTAACTCCACATCTCACATCTAAATTGACATGTATGTGTGTGTTTACATCTTAAATAACATGTGAGATGTTAGGATAATAAGTTAGGTTCAAGGTGCATAGGTAGTGCATCTAGATGAACTTAAACTTATTTCAATCATCACTAAGAATCGTGAGGAAAGCTAGTATACAAGTTATGTATATCTAGCCAATAATCCATAATTCAAAATAGGTTTTCAAAAACATTTTAAAATCACTTTAGAAAACCTTGGTGAAGTCTATCTTTTGATAGCAATCATCATTGTAGAAGTTGATACAAAGTAGATCAAAAACATTAAAGGTTTAATAGTTTTTTGAACTTTGTACCAATCTCCTATTTTAATGATTAAACTATTTTTCCAATATTTTTCACCGATTTTATGTGTGATAAGTATTATACATGTGAAATTTTATGATTTTTCAAACTATATATATTTAGTTACGATTTTTCAAAGTTGGAGTCTGATAATTGAAAAATCAGGTTTTTCGCTTATCGATCCGCTTCTATAGGGCAATGATCGATGGGCAGCGCTGACTCGCTGGGCAAAAGATCACTCGATCTTGCTCGGTGCCGATCGATGGGCACATCACCGACCGTAGCTGACAGAGTCGACTTCCAATGCTGATTTCAGGAGAACTAGGTTTGTTTAGCCCGATTTCAGCTACGATTAAGGTCCCTAATCACTTCTAACCCTAGGATATGCTTTGGGAAGTATTATAAAGGGTGAAAATCCATTGGATATGGATTTGGAGAGGTGTTTAGGGTTTGTATCAAATTTAAAGTGTTGGAAAGTTCAATGTTGAATTTCTAACCTTATCTTTGATGGTTTAGAGTTCCAATTGGCT
The DNA here is from genome assembly GCA_025175895.1 of Wurfbainia villosa. Taxonomy (NCBI): domain Eukaryota; kingdom Viridiplantae; phylum Streptophyta; class Magnoliopsida; order Zingiberales; family Zingiberaceae; genus Wurfbainia; species Wurfbainia villosa. Next base: position 68,666,101 of record CM045994.1, on the reverse strand, counting down.
TAGGGACTTCCCAAAGACATTGTTCGTGCAATGGTCAAGGGGGAGCAAGCCTTTACGGGGAGGTATCCATCATGGGATGATGGATGATATTTTCCCTCATGGGAAGGAAAAATGAGATTTTCACATACCCAATTTGGAAATTGGGAGAGAGTATAGGATTGCCTCTCTTGAGTGATATGGGACTTATCACTAGGAAGATGGTAGGCATCCTAGGTATCCTTGGACCAAGGGGGAGATTGTAAGATCTCATTGGGACATGAGACATTGACCTCCTTGGAGAGATAACCTTTTTGATGTTAGTCAAAAAGGGGGAGAATATTTGGGGAAGAATATTTTGGAGAAGGTTAAATTACCAATTTGGGATAATTGGTAAGGAGTTTTTGAGTTAGATGGTCTAACTCAAATGGTTTGTTTTGTTTGGTTTTTGTCAAACATCAAAAAGGGGGAGATTGTTGGTGCAATCGGCCCAGGTCACGATTGACCAGGACTCAATCTTGGCTCGAGAGATGTTTTGATGTTAGACAAAAACATATGACAATGTAATTGTCATGGTAAAGTCCAAGTCATGGGTACTTGGCATGGAAAGTCCAAGTGGGACACTTGGCATTTGGGAAAGTCCAAGCATGGGTCTTGGCATGGAAAGTCCAACATGGGTTGGTAAGGGAAAGTCCAAGCTTAAGTCTTGGCATTTGAGAAGTCCAAGGGGTTTGATATTGGCGGCGTAAAGTCCAAGCGGGAGTCTTGGTAGCATAAGTCCAATGGTTGGCGGCGTAAAGTCCAAGCGGAGTCTTGGCGGCGTAAGTCCAATGTGCCTTTGCGGTTTAGACACCTATGACATAGCCGATGGAAGCACCTGAAGGTTAGCACGATGGATGAACAAGTCACGAATGACTTGGAGGGATTTGAGAGGCGTAAGGCTGATGGAGGTGGCTAGAAGGCTTAGGTCTAGGCTAAGGGTCGTCTAGCAAGTATGGGGGCACCATACTTTGGCTAAAACCTCATGTTTGAGGTTTGCCAGTCGACTGGTGCCATGTGGCAGTCTATTGGCGTAGTCAACTAGGGTTTGATGCGCGGGAATTGCCCTAGCAGTCGACTGATCTTGTGATCAGTCGACTGATGCTCGGATTTTGAGGCACAGAATGGAGTCTCACTCGATCGCTGGGATGAGCAGTCGAGTGATGGCTTATTAGTCGACTGATGCTCATGATCAGTCGAATGATGTCCTAGACGTTGGATTTTTCCAGCGTGGATTACACCGTTGTCTCACAGCAACAGTGTGATCAGTCGACTGATGGTCCCGAGCAGTCGATTGATCGATATTTTCCAGCACAGGTTAAAGCTATAAAAGGAGCTCGTGATGGAGAAAAATGTATCCGGTTTTTTGAGAGCTTTAGGGGTGATTTGTTGCTGCAAATCAGGTCTCCAAGTGCTAATCAAATAACCAAGCATTCAAGCAATCAAAGCAAGTGTTGTAATGTTTTTCTTTACTTGTCTTTCACATTAATTGTTGTAATTGGTTGTTGCTGTTTTCTTAATGTTGTAAGTTCTCTTGTAAGGGGTTTCTCCACCTCCGACTTGTGTCGAGAAGGAGTGTTTATCATAGTGGTGTGTGATTGGCATCTCTAGGGTTCGTACGAACCCAATCCATGGAGTAGGAACCGTTCGGTTCTGAACCACATTAAATATTTGTGTTTGCGTGTTGTATATTTTATTATCATTATTATTATTGTTATTCCTCTGCGCTAACAAAGTTTGTAGACGAACACGTGAAAGAATTCCATCGACGTATAGCACAACGCTATTCACCCCCCTCTAGCGGCCTCAAATCTCCTACATCCTTGGCCGGCGGCAACAACCAGCTGGGTGGCTTGGTGGTCACCACTAGATAGAAGAAGAAGAGTTGTGTTATATTCCCTTGTTCAGAGCGAGAAAAGAAGGGAAGATACAAGATCTAGGAGGCTTCGATTCTTGGAGGATCATCGCCCACACGACGTCCAAGAAGAGGATAGGTCATACAATAGAAGATCAAGAGCTAAACAAGAGGTATAATCTTGTTTGTTTTTATTTTAGTTCTTTTGTATAATGTATGTGGTTTATTTACTTGGACCCTGATGATAAACACCAAAATCGATGATCCGTACTTTATCTATTCCATGGTTAATCAAGGAAAAGAGTTAGGTTGCATGAACAACAAGTTTGTTTAAGCGACTACTCATATCGAATAACACGATGATGGATCGGTTGCTTGGGTAATCCATCTTCGTTTGGATTAATTATTTTTGATCTAGGGACGTATGATAGGATCGTCATGCACAAGTGACCAAGGCAAAGCGAGAAGCGAAGCTTCAACCTTCACTGATCTGGTCCCTAGCGAACATGAACTTGATCCCTGGACATATGATGAGGCAATCCAAGATAAAGATATGGTATCTTGGCAAAGGGCGATGAATTCTGAGATAGAATTTATGGATTCAAATCAGGTCTGGGAGCTAGTAGAACCACTCAATGGTGTAAAAGCCATTGGATGCAAGTGGATCTATAAAAGAAAGAGAGGATCAGACGGGAAGGTAGATACCTTCAAAGCAAGGCTTGTTGCGAAAGGGTATACTCAGAAAAAGGGTATCGATTATGAGGAGACCTTTTCACCAGTAGTCATGCTTCAGTCTATCCGGATTCTCTTATCTATTGCTGCTCATATAGATTATAAGGTTTGGTATATGGATGTAATGGAAGTCTTGATGAAAACATCTATATGAAGCAACCAGAGGGATTCATTGCAAAGGGCAAAGAGCATCTTGTGTGCAAGCTTAATCGGTCCATTTATGGATTGAAGCAAGCTTTGAGATCTTGGAACATCTGCTTTGATGAGGTAATCCAGTCATATGGATTTATTCAAAGTCCTGATGAGTCTTGTGTATACAAGAGATGTGACGGAAACGTAGTGGTATTTCTTGTACTATACGTAGATGATATTTTGCTCATTGGCAACAATGTCAAAGTGTTATCAGACGTAAGAGTATGGTTGTCCAAACAATTTGATATGAAGGACTTGGGAGAAGTGAGACACATCCTTGGGATCAAGGTTATAAGGGATTGCATGAAAAGGATGTTGTGCTTATCTCAAGCTTCATGCATAGACACTATTCTGGCTCATTTTAGCATGCAGAACTCCAAGAAAAGTTTTATACCTTTTAGGCATGGAAGACCTTTATCTAAAAAGATGTGTCCTAGAACATCAAAGGAGATAGAGGAGATGAAGGCGGTTCCTTATGCTTCGGCAGTAGGAAGCCTCATGTATGCTTTGTTATGTACGAGGCCGGATATCTGCTTTGTTGTGGGCATGGTTAGCAGATATCAGAGTAATCCAGGACAGGGACATTGGACTACGGTAAAATATATATTGAAGTACCTGAGAAGGACTAGGGATTATATGCTGGTATACCAGGCAGATCAATTACTCCCTTTGGGTTACACAGATTCTGACTTTCAATTAGATTGGGATAACAGTAAGTCTAACTCAGGTTTTGTGTTTACTTTGGGAGGTGGAGCAATTATAAGGAGTGTCAAGCAGAAATGTGTGGCGGACTCTACTATGGAAGCTGAGTATGTGGTAGCCCCTGAGGCAGCCAAAGAAGTTGTATGGCTCAGGAACTTCTTGATGGACTTGGATGTGATTTCTGATTTGCCCAGAACTATCACAATTTATTGTGATAACAGTGCTGCAGTTGCAAACTCGAAGGAACCACAAGCCCATTGTTGGATCGAGTGGATCACTAGAGGGGGGGTGAATAGCGATAAAACTTTTCTTGTGTTTCGTTCATTGAAACAATAGTAGACACAGCGGAAGATAAAAGTAAACACAATAGACAATAGTATTTTTTACTTGGTTCGTAGCCTTTGGCTACTACTCCAAGGTCCTAACGGTCCTAGATCATGTACGGAGGGTAATTCACTAAAACACTCCTCCTCATTGGAGGTAGGAGTTTGACGATTACAAAAACCTTCGAAAACAAAATATAGAGAGACAAACCCTCTCTTCTATTAAGGTAAAATGCAACGATAGAAAACCTCGATTAACAATAGGAATTGCAATATGAAAGAGACAAAAATTTAAAATTATACCAACAACTAGAGAATATAAATTAAGCTAGGGTTGTTGACAACACTTCGTCGTTGTAGAGTCGTCGGAGAGTCACAGCGTTGTAGAGGATTTTAAGCACTTAGAATTAATGAAAAACCCTAGGAGAGGCCCTTTTTTTATAGCCCTTGAGTCCCTTTTCGAGAGGATCTTCAACCAATAGAAATTGGGCACAAGACTCTTTGAAAAATGGTGATAAAGCTTGACTCCTTGAGGCTGATCCTTGACCATCAGTCGACTGATGGCCATCATCAGTCCACTGATGGCAGCATCAGTCGAATGCTGACCGTAGGCAGTCGACTGATGGACGACAGTCAAGTCCTCCAAGCTGGTAGTCAACTGATGCTAGCTGCAAGGCTAAGTTAACTTAACAAAAACATTATTTCGACGGCCTCCGACCGTCCGATCTCAACCTAGACCACATATAGGATGTCTTTGGTCGGATCTACGCTTAAGATCATCCCCGTAAAGAGGATACGACCTCACTTACTCTTGCACACACATGAGCTTACCTTGATACATACTGTGTCGCTTTCGCTTTCGGCCTTCCACTCGATTCCTTCAGCTCCCTCCGAAGTCACTCGAGTGTCTTCCAACCACCGTGACTTCCTCTGGGTGTCGATAGCCTTCAGCTCCAGCATTGGCACTTTTCTGCACACTCCATTTAGCTCGTGAGATAACAATATAAGCTTAACTTTATATCGTTTGCTATAATCAAAACTCAGGTTCGACTTAGGTGCCTACTGCACCAACACCCATAAGGCAAGTAAACACATAGAGCGCAAGTACCACCTGATACGAGAGATCGTAAAACGAGGAGAAGTTGTTGTCGCCAAGATTGCATCAGAGGATAACCTGGAAGATCCTTTCACTAAGGCCCTTCCAGCGAGAGATTTTGATAGGCATGTGGAGGGAATGGGAATCAGATGTATGAAAGTTTGACGACAACATAGTCTTTTAGTATAAGTGGGAGATTGTTGGGATGTATACTAAAAGCCTAGCCTTTGTATGAACATCTTCATTTTGAAATAAGAATCACATGATCATTGTTTGCATTTTATATTTATGCATATTGTCTGATACTTTACATTATAGATAACATGGTGTGTGGTGTCGCACAAAAGATCATGTTATCAGTTTCTTGTAGAGTATAAGTAGAGAGGCTCACAACCAAGATGGTTTTGGACAAACCTTTGGCATGGTTGTAGTGTAATTTGGTATTGGTTTATCTTGACCATAAAATTACACTAGTACACTTTGTGTGTATTAAGCAGAACCGATTTAGAGGTAATTTAATTTATACTGACTATATAATTGAATCGGACCTCAGATATTATGGTTTACATGCTCTTAATCCTGATATAATAACGGGCATATATACTTAGTATTTATTTCTTTGATTTACCAATGGGCGAGATTTATATGTTAAATCGATATACCTGATAAGTTGGGAAATGATTTTATTTACATGGTGTGTCGTAGATTATAGGAGGAAACCGTGTCTTATTTATTAGGATGATGATGTCCCCTTTAGGAGCTCATAAAGTTCATCATGTAAATCTTGCAGGTGGACTTGGTCCAACATGATGATAAGGATGAGTGGTACTACTCGTGGAGGTAGATATTAATTAATTAAATTGTCAGTAATTTAATTAATTAATCAGCATTCGATATCTTAAACACGGGGAGATATTTTGTACAAATAATATGTGGAGCCCATATTTAATTATGGGGGTTGGTGAGGTAGATCAATGATAATCCTCTAGTGGAATGGATCATCATTAATGGATTAGGTTTTGTGTGGTTCGGATCCATTGGGTGGCCAAGATCCAACTCCTCCTCATGGTCCCTATTGTAGCCTATTATAAATACCTCATGAAGCCTAGATCTATAAATAAAGGAGAGAGGCTTGGGCGGCAAGAACAATTGAGGTTGTACTAGGGTTTTGGAGTTGGCATGGGAGGCTTAGGCGGTAAGAAGTGGTGGCTAGGGTTTGGCTTCTCCTTGTGGGTGGCGGCAACCTAGGGCTTCTCTTCTCCTTCCCATCTCGTTGGGCGGCGCCACCTCCCCATCTCTAAGGGCCGGCGCAACAAGAGCACATCTCTTGGCTGGTGCCTCCTTCCATCACCTAGGACCGATTAGGGTTTTGCTTTGGCTTCCCCTAGGGACGGCACACCTCTTCCTCTCCCTCTCCTTGGCTGGCGACAACAACCAAGAAAGGAGGCTTGGTGGTCAGCACTAGATAGGAGAAGAAGGGAGGATTTTCTTCCTTTTGTTCGAAGCGAGCAAGGAAGGGAAGATACGAGATCTAGGAGGCTTTGATTCTTGGAAGATCGTCGCCCACACGACATCCAAGAAGAGGATAGGAATACAATAGAAGATCAAGAGGTAAACAAGAGGTATAATCTTGTTTAATTTTGATTTTAGTTATTTTGTATTTTATATGTTATTGATTAACATGGACCTCGATGATAAACACAAAAACCGATGATTCATTCATCATCTATTCCCTGGCTAATCGAGGAAAAGAGTTAGGTGTCTTGAACATCAAGTTTGTTCAAGCGACCACTCAAATCGAATAGCATGATAATGGATCGATTTCTTGGGTAATCCATCTTCATCTGTATTAATTTTTTTAATCAGGAGACGTGTGATAGGATCGCCATGCACAAGCGACCGAAGTAGAGGAAGCAAATTTCCTTCACCAACAATATCCTTGGAGAGTCCCTAAGCCAATAGGAACACTAAACCATCAAAATTAAGGTTAAAAGTTGACTTTGAACTTTCACACACCTTAAACTTGATACACAGCCAAATAACTCTCCTAATCCATATCCAATGGATTTTCACCCTTTTAAATGCTTTCCAAAGCATATCCTAGGGTTAGAAGCAGTTAGGGTAGCCTTACACAGTTGAAAATCAGGCTAAACAACCTTTGTTTACCCGAAATCAGCATTGGCAATGACTTCATACACACCGTCGACTACCCTTGACGCCAAATGACCGGGCATAAGCGGTAGCTGATCGATTGCAATGCGTAAATTGATTCGAAATGGATTTTCGAAATACATAAGTAATTATACATAGTTTGAAAAATAGTGAAAGTTTATACATATAATACTTATAACAATCATAATGGGTGAAAAATATTTAAAAAATAAAATACCCATTAAATAATGAGATTAACACAAAGTTCAAAACTATTGAAAAGTTCAATTTTTTTACCCTACTTTGTATCAACTCCATCAATGGTGTTTACTTTCAAAAAATAGACTATACCAAGGTTTTCTAAAATGATTTTAAAATATTTTTGAAAATCTAAATTGGATCATTATCAATGGGCTCAATGTACATAACTTGCACATTAGCTTTCCCCATGATCTACCATGGTATTAGATGAGTTTGAGTTCATTTAGATGCAAGAACTATGCACCTTGAACTTAACTGATTTCCTAGCATCTCACATGTGTCTAGGGTATATCAATACACATACTTGTCAATGTAATGTGAGATGTGAGTTTTGGTTATACCTATACTAAGCTCTCATGTATTTTTCTAATGCAACACTACTTGATTACCTTATATATGGAACTTCAAGTCATGTCATAGTCCTTAAATCAATTTTAATTAACTTAAATGCATGAATGATGATTATAGCATATAATGATAACATAAATAAGCATGTTCCAAAATCATGATGTCATGGCATAAAAATGAACCTAAGCACTCATGACATAAAAACTTAAACTAAACATGATCATGACATATTATATGATAAAAATAAATATGATGTCATGACATGACATATGACAAGTAAAGCATGACAAATAAATGGTATAGGTATAACAATACCTAAATTTTAATATTGATTGTCATTTGTTATTATTAAGTTATTTTGTCTTATAATCACATATTCTCCAAGTGTGCCAAAAATTCACAATGGCACACTATGACTCTAAGACCTAAGTTGTGCCAATTTGATTAGTTTTTCAAACTTCTTAAATGATATTGGCACATCCTAAAATCTTTTAGGATATAAGATCAAACTTATTTCCAAGGTACCCATAACCTTAAAAATGACCTAAAGTGCCACCTTTACCATGGTTAGGTTAACTTCCTATCCATTTAAAGTTGGCACAACCTAACTCATTTAGCGTGAATCGATCACGCTCCTAGGAATCCAATACCTATTAGAGCTCATTGGGTTAACTAGGTATTCCTTAGGGATGACCTCCCTAGAAACCTCCTAATGACCCTCCTAGGCTTGGTAACCTTGGTCATTGTGGCCTTGCCTAGGTTAATTCTAGGGGTGAATCCCCTTGTAAACTTCTTAGTGGCCTCCCTAGGTTTCTTCGAAACCTTAGCCACTAGGCACCTACCTTGGTCAACTCTAGGGATGACTTCCCTTGCGACCTTGGTTTTCCTAGACCCAGGTTTAGTTCCATAGTCAAATGGAACATTATGATAAGTAGACATTACCCTCTTGGACATAGGCTTGGACATAGACTTTGACTATTTGATCCTTGCATTTGATTTTGCATTTTCTTAAGGGTCTTTTCAAGTTTTTCAAGCCTTGATCTCAAGACTTGGTTCTCTATCCCTAATTTCTCAAATTTTGTGGGCCCATTATTTCCTTGAGTAGATTTGCTTTTTTTGAGCATATGTCTATGATTTTTGGGATTAAAACCTAGATGGTCTTCTATAGTGCCCCTTTTGTTGGAACTTGAAGCACACCACGTACTCCTTGCTCTTTCAAATTGGAGCATCGACATCCTTGACCTTTGGTGTCGGTTGGGCCTTCTTGACCTTCTTCGGACACTTGCTCTTGTAGTGTTCGGCTTCCCTACACTTAAAACAAATTATATTATCTTTACTTTTAACTAAATTGCTTGAGTTACCTAGGGTGATGGTATAGGCCTCTTGAGCTTGTTCATCACTTCTCTCGGAGGTAGAAGCTTCCTCTTGCTCTTGCCCTTGCTCCGGCGATCTAATCTCCTCCCCCTCAATCCTAGAGGTGGAGGCTTCCTCTACTTCTTCCTCTTCCACCAATCTAGAAGTGACTCCTTTTCAACTTTTGACTCCTCACTTTCTTGTGAGGATGAGCTTGTTTATTCGGGCTCCTCCGATTGAGCCGATGAGCATTCCTCTATTTCTTGGACGGGTTACGGGTTCTAATGGAATCTTGCCACTTGGCTCCATAGCTCCTTGGCATCCATTAAATCACCTAAACTACACAAAATGTCGTTAGGAATTAAATCAACCAAGAATTTACTTACCTTCTTATTTTTCTCGAATTCTTGGATTTGTTCCACGATCCACTTGTTCATTTTGAGGAATCCTCCCTTTGGCTCTCTTGGATAATTGAACCCTTCCATCAAGATGACCCATTCTTCAAAGTTCCTCATCATCATGAAGCCTTCAATCCTTTCCTTCCATTGATTGAAGCCTTTGTTGGGTCTAACTGAACCGCAAAAATTGCTTTTTGCGTTGCGGAAACCTCGGAAGCCCGGCCACGGATCCGTGCGAAGTATAACAAATAAAACTAATATGTATGTGTTTAATACCTTTAGATCTACTCTAGATCTACATAATAAGAAATTACCCTTGAAGCGATGCCCTTCGCTTATCCTGCTCGTCCAAATGGATTGTCGGAACTCGAGAGTGTCAAGTGCACACTCCTCTATTGGTATACACACAAGCAATAGGTGGAGAAAAGACAATCTTGAGTGTGCTAGCACTCCTTGAAGGTCACGGAAAAGTGGAGGATTGGGAGAGAACTTGAGTGGAGCAAGGAAGAAGATGAAGTCGGAGTTACCACACAAATGAATTTCCACCATCAAGCCTCCTAAAGTGGCCGACCACTTATTTGGGAGTTACATGTATGCATGTAACACCAAGAGCCAAGGGCTCTTGGTCTCCCTCATGAGGTGGCACCCCATGATAAGTCCATGATGATGTTCCCGTTCAGTTACGTATTGCTAGATCGATAAAATCAATGTCGGACATCATCATGGCATGATTCATCTTAGTCCATGACCGCTCAAGTCAAGTCAAACTTGACCTCTTATCTCCCATGGTTGATCAAATCTAACCACTTGATTCAAGTCAATTTGATTTAATGAATCTCTATTCCTTAATTTAAATTGACTCAATGAATCAAATCTAAATTAGACTCATTCAACACTTGAATCAACTTGAGTCTAACTCAATTAGTCTAATTTGGATTACTCTTAATCCAATTTGGTTCATCCCATGAACCTAATCCTCATGGTTCATCATATGAACCTAATCTCCATCTAATTGCCCTTTTTGTGTGACCCTATAAGTTCTTGTAACATTGGCAATGTCCCTAAACCGATTTAGGAACATAAGCAATGAGCGGTATCTAGCAACACATCATTGCTACCCAAGTTACAAGAATGTTGAGCTCCAACATCACCTTTGTGACTACTAATTGTGACTCTCACAATATGTGACAATGTCTCTCTATCCTTGATATCTAGATTGACCAATTAAGGCATAGACTGAGTCACCTCGGTACAATCTATATCTTGAACTCCAAGTAGACTCACTCTAATCAAATGAGCTCAATATCTCATATTGACTTATTTGGGCATAGCCATGCACTTCGTGGTCTCACTCTATCAAGAATAACGATGTCGCTCCCATCATATATGAGGGATAGATCCCATCTACATCACTCACATCCCTCCACATAATTTGTTACATACCCAGTAATCGCCTTTATAGTCCACCCATTTACGGGTGACGTTTGACGAAGCCAAAGTATGCAACTCCTTATGTAGGGAACCATGGTGACTTCAGGTCTAAGGACTAATAGTCATATTAATAGCCACATGAGAAAGTATATGACACTCACATAACGATCCATGATACTTTCTCATGGTGGGTCATTCAGTATACATTTTCCAATGCATACCCATGTGTCAACTTGATATCTCATATCCATGACTTGTGAGATCAAGTTATCGTGTTGACCTACATGCTAGTCTCTATGCATTAACATTGTCCCTGATGTTAGGAATATATGAGAGATGTCCTAAGGCAATCGCCTTATGTATGAACCATTTATATGATAAATGAAGATTCACTATTTGAGTATACATGTTTCATGTATTTGATTGGATCTTAAACTCATTTACTGAATGTCCACGATACGATTCACAACATGAGAGAATTTGTGATTGGATCACAACTAGTGAGTATCTCTACATGTGTAATTGTGATGTATCGGAATTATCCCTAGTCGATGAATTGATGGATTTGGACACCATCAATTACAGCGAGACTAGCACGAGGTATACTCCTTGGTGTATCCAAGCGGTGATTCTCACGCTGGAGACATAGTGATGTCCGGAGTTAATCGTGGATGCTAGTTATGGTAACTAGTTCATTGGAGTGACCAGCCGTAAGACTTCATATGGTTCTCTGCATATATAGATATGTCAATGAAGTTCTTACTGTGGCTTAAGTGCGATATTCCTTTGACTTGCGGTATTCAAGTCATCTTGATCATGGAGACTTATGCTTTGACATCTTAAGCAAACATCTCTGAGGAGATGTGGACCCGGGATGATTGGGTATAAGTCGAAGTGATCGAAGGTGTTTGAATAGCCTATAAAGGATTCACCACTCCTTGCGAGGAGATGTATACCCATGGCCTCTCGTCGGATTGTTACTAAAGTCTTTGGCCAAAGCATTACATGTTTAGAGTAAGGTACTCTTTGATACATGTGGAGTAACTAGAATCCGTAGGACGAGGAAATGATACTTGGGCTAGGTGTGGCGTGAGTCGACCTAGTGAGGGATGACACAATAGACCATGTCACGAACCAAGTGGGTATAAGATGAGTGAAGGGAATGGGGCACGATTCATTCGAGCTACTGAAGGGTTTCAGAAATAGTTCTGGATCAACCGTTGATCTTTTCGGTTAATTGGGGATCATGATGTACTACTAGGTACCACTCATGATCGTTCTATAATTAATGGTTAATTATAGACGGCCAACATAAACCGAGAACCTATTTGGTCACACGCACAACGAGTGTAATCCAAAGGATTTAAAACGAGCTTGAGAATGGGATTCTCGGGCCAGAGAAACTATGTTTGGTTGGACCAAACATAAAGCGAGCATGAAATTGTTTCAGTCGCAATGGAAGCGTGGATGGGCAGTGTCTTATGAAGACATAATGGATGGACCAAAATGGTTTGGTTCTAATCCAATGGATAAGAATAAACCAAAGGGTTTGGTTTATTTTAAACGAATGAACCAAAAGTTGGTTCGGTTCGTTTTAACTTAAAATAAACCATCATGGTTTGGTTTATTTTAACTTATCTTAATGGAGCGGGTTAACGGGCTTTATGGATATGATCCATTAACCATTAAGAGAATTAGTTCTCTATAAAAGAGGGCTTAATGGATAATTAAGCCCTAATCCACAACCCTAAGTTGCCTCCCACCTCTCCTTGGAGAAATTCGGAGCTAACTCTCCTCCTCCTTGCCGCCGCCCACCTTGAGGCTCCAACCGACGTCTACAAGGCTGATTCCTTCCCCTCGCAGCGCCGAGCTGCTGCCGGTTAGTGCTCCGGTGATCTCCTTCAAGTTTGGCATCAAGGTGAGCTCTATCTCCCTTGGTTGGCGGCGCCTATCACCTCCACCAAAGCTGTCCAGTTTTCTGGACAGCTTGTTCTCCTCTCGTCGGAGCATCGTTTGGACGACGGTTAGAGCTCCGACAGCGGCTAACTTACCGGGGATTCGATCTCCGGTAATCCTCTGAGGTGGAGGACGAAGGATTCGTCAAACGGTTGACGAATACCTCTCCGGAGAAGCGAGTTTTGTGAACTCGTTTGAGGATCCGAATTTGGATTCGGATCGTGATCATCTCTCGATCACGTCGTCTTCAACACGAGGCTAGTAACCCGTATGAAGACGAAGCTCGTGACTTAGCGAAGTCATCCCGAGGAGCTCGGCGTGGATACGGATAGAGACGATTCTTACGAGGATCTTTCCGGTTGATGCCGTTCCCGCTACACGTCATACGGAAGGTATAACGTAGTTTAATTTCCTTTTATTGCAAATTTTAATTTACGGTTATATCTACACTTGTTGTAATAGCATGCGTGTGTTGTGTGTGTTGTAATAAATATAGATTTATTATTTTTAATTGCTTCCGCTGTGCTCATGTTTACGAAACATGATCGAACACACACACGCCGCGGTGCCGGAAACCCAACAGTGGTATCAGAGCCCAGGTTGTGTTTCGACATAATCGTAAAAATGGTTTTGCGATAGTCATAATGTATTTCTGGAAGTTTTCTAAATTTTGGAAATTTAGAAGTATTTATGGAAATTTTTCAATTTTGGAAAGTCTAGAAGTATTTATGGAAATCTTCCACTTTTGGAAAGTTGGAAGTATTTATGGAAATCAATATTTTCCATAAATAAAATATTTGATTAGATTCTGGAAATTTGTTTCCTAATTTAATCATGATTTGATTTGGGAAATCAAATCTTAAAATATTTGATTTCCATAAGTAGTTTTAAAGATTTAGGAAATTGGTTTCCTAAATAGATTTTCCTTAATCAAATAATTCCATGAATAAAATATGTGATTAGATTTGGAAATTTGTTTCCTAATTTAATTATGATTTGATTTGGAGAATCAAATCTTAAACATATTTTATTTCCATAAATAGTTATGACATATAAGGAAATTATATACATGACATAATTGTATGCCATGTAATTGCATTAGATGCATAACATTATGTCATGCGTGTCGTGACATGTATATGTATGCCATGTATGCCATGCCATGTAGATAATAGTTATTTGCATGCAAAGAGGATGAGACATAAAAATCCTTAATCAATATTAAAGCCTACACCTTCCATTAATATGGTTAGAACCAGAGTTCTATTTCTTGTTTGGGTTGTTGGACTCTCTCAAGCCCTCGAACTTGAATATGTTCAAACCATGGAATAGTTTAATACTAATATGGTAAGAGTCAGAGGTCAATCGTTAGCTTTGGTTGTTGGACTCTCTCCAAGCTGGGCTAATTGGTTGAATGCGCTCTAACCATATTAAAACTATGTCCTGATTAATGGGTTGGCTTTAACCTGGAGCATCGGCTTGTTGGACTCTCTCCAAGGTCGATGTAAAGGGAGGTGAAGTTGGGTGCTATGCATATGATGCATACTTGTTAATGTGTTAACAACCCGATGTATGTGTGAACATTCAATTAGTTGATAGCACATTGTGATAGTTGCATATACGGGATATGCAATCGGTATAGATGATACCTACCGTCGTAGTTATGAATGGCTTGTTGGACTCTCTCCAAGGTTGTTCATAACTATGATGGATATCAGCCCATTCGAAGATGGACCTACGATCTCCCGAAGTGATTTTGGGGTTTTTGAAATTCGAAAAATGAATGGGATTTATAAATGTATATTGATGCATTTTAAAATCATCTTTCTCATATATGCTCGTTTTGTATTTCTAAGTTAATATATTGATCATGATGTGTTTGAATTTGCGTTCCATTTTGGATTCAAATAAATTGGCTGGGCCGAACTTCTTGGACTAGCTTAGAAACTTGAGAATTGTTCTCAAGGTGGAAAAGCTTGCGTATGTCCTCGAAGCGCCTCTTCACTCCTAGTGATGTAACTTTGGACCAATTGTTGGCCTATCAGAAACATGTGAGTGATTCTGAACAAATGAGTTGCATCATGCTAGCCGCGATGGAACCCAAGCTACGAAAGCAGCATGAGCATATGGATGCTCATATCGTAGTCCTTCATCTCTGTGAGTTGGTTGATGAGCAAGTGAGATTCGAAAGGTTCGAAGTCTCCAAGCTCCTCTTCACCTCTGAGATGCAAGAAGGTTCATCTGTGATCTTGCTCAACATCTTTGAAGGCTGTGGAGCCTTCTGAGAAGCATGAGTAGGGGACAGTGTTGTTAGTTGATTCCTCGAAGAAAGGTTCTAAGAGGGAGTCAAAGGAACAACAGAAGGGGAAGAAGAAAAAGGCTAAAAGGCAGAACCAGCTCAAAAGGGCACTTGCCATCATTATGGCAAGGAGGGTCATTGGCGAAGAAATTGCAAGGTTTATCAAGAGTCCGTGAAGAAGGATAAGGCATCGGATGCCCCATCTTCTTCAGAAATCTTCTTTATTGATTGTCATTCTATTTCCTTAGACACTTGGGTATTGGATACTGGGTGTGGCTCACATATATGTAATGACATACATGGGCTAAGGAATAGAAGAAGACTCGTCAAGGGGAGAGTCAAATTTACGTGTTGGGAATGGAGCAACGGTTGCTGCACTCGCCATCGGAACGTATTTGTTGGAACTCCCTGTAGGACTTGTCTTAGAACTGGACAATTGCTTTTATGTTCCTTCGTTGATAAAGAACATCATTTCTATTTCTTGTTTAAATAGAAATGGGTACCATTTGACTTTTAGTAACAATTGTTGTTACATAACTTTGAATGGAGTTCTTTATGGGACTGGAACTTTAAGCAATGGTGTTTATACGTTGGACGTATCCAGTGACATTTTCAATATCGAAGCGAGCAACACGCGTGCTCGAAAGGATAATCAAATAGACTCCTATATGTGGCATTGTCGTCTTGGCCATATAAGCAAGAAATGCATGTCCGAATTACACCAATGTGTAATTCTGGAATCGTTTGAATTGGATTCATACGATACATGCGAATCATGCTTAAAAGGCAAGATGACTAAGTTACCTTTTACTGGAAAAGGTGAACGAGTGGGAGAGTTGCTAGGCCTAATACATAGTGATGTATATGGACCTATGTCAACTCAATCTTAAGGAGGCTATAGCTACTTCATTACCTTCACCGATGATCACTCACGGTTTGGGTATGTGTTCTTGATGAAACACAAGTCTGAAGCCTTTGAAAGGTTCAAAGAATTCAGAAATGAAGTAGAGAAACAACATGACAAGAGTATTAAAATACTTCGATCGGATCGTGGTGGTGAATACTTAAGTCAAGAGTTTCTTGATTATCTAAGAGACAATGGTATATTGTCTCAATGGACTCCGCCATATACACCACAGCATAATGGTGTATCTGAGAGGCGTAACCGGACCTTGTTGGACATGGTCAGGTCAATGATGAATCATGCAACTCTTCCCAAGTCCTTTTGGGGTTATGCACTTCAGACAACTGTTTACTTGTTAAACAGAATGCCTACCAAGGTAGTCTCAACCACTCCATATGAGATATGGAATGGTAAGAAACCTCATGTATCTTACTTGAAGATATGGGGTTGTCCTGCTTATGTGAAGCGGACTATATCAGACAAACTGGATGCTAAGTCTGATAAATGTCTATTTATTGGATACCCTAAGGAAACAAGGGGTTACCAATTCTATCATCCTGTGGAACAAAAGGTGTTTGTTTCAAGGCATGCTGTGTTTCTAGAGAAAGAGTTTCTCTTGCAAGAAAACAGTGGGAGTGTCATCGAGCTTGAGGAGGCTCGAGAGACTCAAATAGACATTGATGAGATACCTTGTGAAGCACAATAGCCGACAACTCATAGTGATGAGCAATCGGCTGGACCTATTGTAACACCACATCTTTGTAGATATGGTAGAACACGCAATATTCCTGAGAGATATGGATTTCTCGTAAGCGAATCGAACGACGTGTTACTCATTGATGATGAGGAGCCTACCAGTTATGAAGAAGTGCTGACAAGTTCAGAAAGGGATAAGTGGCTTGGTGCCATGAAGTCGGAAATGGATTCCATGTATGAAAACCAAGTTTGGAACTTGGTTGACCCACCTGAAGGGATAAAGCCTATAGGGTGCAAGTGGGTTTTCAAGAAGAAAACCAACATGGATGGTAATGTGATTACCTATAAGGCTAGATTGGTGGCGAAAGGATATCGTCAAAAACAAGGTGTTGATTATGACGAAACCTATTCGCCTGTAGCTATGCTTAAATCCATTCGGATGCTCCTGGCCATAGCGGCTCATTATGATTATGAGATATGGCAGATGGATGTGAAAAACAACTTTCCTTAATGGAAACTTGCTCGAGGACGTGTATATGATACAGCCTGAGGGTTTCACATCGGTTGATAAAACCAAGGTATGCAAATTGCGATGGTCCATTTATGGATTGAAGCAAGCATCCAGGAGCTGAAATATCTGTTTTGATGAGACAATCAAAAGGTTTGATTTCTCACAAAATCCAGACGAACCTTGTGTGTACAAGAAGGTTAGTGGGAGTGCAGTCGTATTCCTAGTATTGTATGTCGATGACATACTACTTATAGGAAACGATGTTTCAATCTTACAGTCAGTGAAGGTTTGGTTATCCAAGACATTCTCCATGAAAGACCTGGGAGAAGCAACCTACATCCTCGGGATTAAGATCTATAGAGATAGATCGAAATGGTTGCTTGGTCTTTCGCAGTCTACATATATAGACCGAGTGCTAAAGAGGTTTAGCATGTCGGAATCCAAGAAAGGTTTCTTACCCATCAGGCATGGGGTACACCTTTCGAAGTCTATGTGTCCGTGCACAGAAGACGAGAGGATTTGCATGAGTAAGATTCCCTATGCATCCGCAATAGGATCTATCATGTATGCTATGTTATGTACAAGGCCCGATGTATCGTATGCTCTGAGTGTCACGAGCAGATACCAGTCTGATCCAGGAATGGATCATTGGGTGGCTGTTAAGACGATCCTTAAGTGCTTGAGAAGAACTAAGGATGCGTTCCTAATATATGGAGAAGGGTACATGGTGATACGTGGGTATACGGATGCCAGCTCCAGATAGACAAGGATGATTCCATGTCTCAGTCTGGGTATGTATTCACCTAAAATGGAGGCGCAATAAGTTGGAAAGGTTCCAAGCTTGACACTATAGCGGATTCTGCCACTAAGGCAGAATACATTGCAGCTTTGGAAGCAACAAAGGAAGCGGTTTGGATCAAGTAGTTCATCTATGAACTTGATGTGGTCTCATCAATGATCCAAACATGTGCTTCGCCGCTATCATCTTATCAGAGAGATCATAAGTAGGAATGAAATACAAATCGAGAAAATTCCCACTGAAAGGAACTTAGCGGATCCTTTGACTAAGGCATTACCTCAAAGTAAGTTTGAGGGTCATGTTCGAGCTTATGGTATTGGATACCGTAGCGATTGGCATTAGGCCAAGTGGGAGTCTGTTAGTAATATATGAGAGATGTCCTAAGGCAATCGCCTTATGTATGAACCATTTATATGATAAATGAAGATTCACTATTTGAGTATACATGTTTTATGTATTTGATTGGATCTTAAACTCATTTATCAATGTCCACGATATTTATCTACAAAGATGAGAGAATTTGTGATTGGATCACAACTAGTGAGTATCTCTACATGTGTAATTGTGATGTATCTAATTATCCCTAGTCGATGAATTGATGGATTTGGACACCATCAATTCGAGACTAGCACGAGGTATACTCCTCGTGTATCCAAGCAAATGATTCTCACCGGGCCGAGACATAGTGATGTCCGAGTTAATCGTGGATGCTAGTTATGGTAACTAGTTCATTGGAGTGACCAGTAAGACTTCATATGGTTCTCTCGCATATATAGATATGTCAATGAAGTTCTTACCGCGGGCTTAAGTGCGATGTTCCTTTGACTTGCGATTCAAGTCATCTTGATCATGGAGACTTATGCTTTGACATCTTAAGCAAACATCTCCGAGGAGATGTGGACCCGGATGATTGGGTATAAGTCAAGTGATCAAGGTGTTTGAATAGCCTATAAAGGATTCACCACTCACTTGCGAGGAGATGTATACCCATGGCCTCTCGGATTGTTACTAAAGTCTGGCCAAAGCATTACATGTTTAGAGTAAGGTACTCTTCGATACATGTGGAGTAACTAGAACTGAGGACGAGGAAATGATACTTGGGCTAGGTGTGACGAGTCACTTAGTGGGGATCGACAATAGACCATGTCCTCAACCAAGTGGGTATAAGATGAGTGAAGGGAATGGGGCACGATTCATTCGAGCATCAAGGGTTTCGTAAATAGTTCGATCAACCGCTGATCTTTCGTTAATTGGGGATCATGATGTACTACTAGGTGCCACTCATGATCGCTCTATAATTAATGGTTAATTATAGACGGCCAACATAAACCGAGAACCTATTTGGTCACACGCGACAACGAGTGTAATCCAAAGGATTTAAACGAGCTTGAGAATGGGATTCTCGAGAGAAACTATGTTTGGTTGGACCAAACATAAAGCGAGCATGAAATTGTTTCACCGCAATGGAAGCGTGGATGGGCCGTGGTCTTATGAAGACATAATGGATGGACCAAAATGGTTTGGTTCTAATCCAATGGATGAGAATAAACCAAAGGGTTTGGTTTATTTTAAACGAATGAACCAAAAGTTGGTTCGGTTCGCTTTAACTTAAAATAAACCATCATGGTTTGGTTTATTTTAACTTATCTTAATGGAGCGGGTTAACGGGCTTTATGGATATGATCCATTAACCATTAAGAGAATTAGTTCTCTATAAAAGAGGGCTTAATGGATAATTAAGCCCTAATACCTCTCCTTGGAGAAATTCGAGCTAACTCTCCTCCTCCTTGCCGCCGCCACCTTGAGGCTCCAACCGGCGTCCTAGAA
Organism: Wurfbainia villosa; assembly: GCA_025175895.1. Taxonomy (NCBI): domain Eukaryota; kingdom Viridiplantae; phylum Streptophyta; class Magnoliopsida; order Zingiberales; family Zingiberaceae; genus Wurfbainia; species Wurfbainia villosa. The sequence continues at coordinate 68,646,252 of CM045994.1, read as the reverse complement.
GGCTGATTCCTTCCCTCGCCGCCGAGCTGCTGCCGGTTAGTGCTCCGGTGATCTCCTGATCAAGTTTGGCATCAAGGTGAGCTCTATCTCCTTGGCCGGGCGCTATCACTTCCACCAAAGCTGTCCAGTTTTCTGGACAGCTTGTTCTCCTCGCCGGAGCGTCGCTTTGGACGACGGTTAGAGCTCCGACAGCGGCTAACTTACCGGGGATTCGATCTCCGGTAATCCTCTGAGGTGGAGGACGAAGGATTCGTCAAACGGTTGACGAATACCTCTCCGGAGAAGCGAGTTTTGTGAACTCGTTTGAGGATCCGAATTTGGATTCGGATCGTGATCATCTCTCGATCACGTCGTCTTCAACACGAGGCTAGTAACCCGTATGAAGACGAAGCTCGTGACTTAGCGAAGTCATCCCGAGGAGCTCGGCGTGGATACGGATAGAGACGATTCTTACGAGGATCGTTCCGGTTGATGCCGTTCCCGCTACACGTCATACGGAAGGTATAACGTAGTTTAATTTCCTTTTATTGCAAATTTTAATTTACGGTTATGTCTACACTTGTTGTAATAGCATGCGTGTGTTGTGTGTGTTGTAATAAATATAGATTTATTATTTTTAATTGCTTCCGCTGTGCTCATGTTTACGAAACATGATCGAACACACACACGCCGCGGTGCCGGAAACCCAACACCTGAATGTTAATACTTGACTAGGAATGATTAAGAGTAGGGTTCTCTATATCATCTCATTATCGATTCAACCAATCGATTGATATAGATAAGAACCTACTACTCAAGGACGTTATTATATTTAGTTATTTGGCACCAATACAAGTAAATATAATAACCATGCCTTTATAAATAGGAATATGATACAATAAAGTCCATACAATAATCATCACATCATTGGCTCTAGGGCTTTCACTTACAATCTCGCACTAGCACTAGTGTCAATCATCGTAGTATCTAATACCCAATGTCCTAGTGTGACCATCATACTTTTTCTGTGCCAAAGCCTTGTTCAAGGGATCTGCAATGTTTGCCTCTATGGGTACTCTGTAAATCTTCACATCTCCTCTATCGATAATCTCTCGAAGGAGATGGAAGCGTCGTAGTGTGTGTTTGGTCCGCTGGTGTGTGCGAGGTTCCTTAGCCTGTGCAATCGCTCCATTGTTGTCACAATAGAGATCTATGGGATCTGCTATGCTAGGAACCACCCCAAGTTCAGTAATGAACTTGCGGATCCAAACTGCCTCCTTTGCTGCCTCAGATGCAGTGATATACTCGACTTCTGTTGTAGAATTAGCAATTGTGTCCTGCTTCGAACACTTCCAGCTCACAGCGCCACCATTCAAGCAAAACACGAACCCTGACTGCGATTTATAATCATCCTAGTCAGTTTGGAAGCTAGCATCGCTGTAACCCTTTACAGCTAGCTCCTCATCGCCTCCAAATATCAAGAAATATTCTTTAGTCCTTCTCAAGTACTTAAGAATATTATTGACTTCTGTCTAGTGACACTCACCTAGATCTGACTGGTATCTACTCGTCATGCTCAAAGCATATGAGACATCAGAACGAGTACACATCATGGCGTACATGATAGATCCTATAGCAGATGCATAAGGGATCTTATCCATGCGGTCTCTCTCCTCTCTAGAAGAGGGACTTTGAGTCTTCGAAAGAATCACACCATGTGACATCGGCAGAAGTCCCTTCTTGAAATTCTGCATGGCAAACCGTAGTAATACCGTGTCAATATATGTACTCTAACTTAGGCCAAGCAATATCTTAGATTTATCTCTATAGATCTTGATGCCTAGAATACAGGCTGCTTCACCTAAGTCCTTCATTGAGAAGCATGTCCCAAGCCAAGTCTTCACAGACTGTAGTGAAGGGATGTCATTCCCAATGAGTAGTTTGTCATCCACATACAATACAAGGAAGACAACTGTGTTCCCATTAACCCTATTCTAGACACAGGGTTCATCTTCATTCTTGATGAAACCAAATTGTTTGATTGCATCATCGAATCAAAGATTCCAGCTCCGAGAGGCTTGCTTTAGTCCATAATTGGACCTTTGCAGCTTGCATACTTTCCCAGTATGCTGTGGATCTTCAAAACTCTCAGGTTATGTCATGTACACATCCTCGAGTAAGTTTCCATTCAGAAATACGATTTTGACATCCATCTGCCAGATCTCATAATCGTGGTATGCTACAATAGCACACAAGATCCTAATGGACTTAAACATCGCCACTGGAGAAAAGGTTTCATCATAGTCAATACCATAAATTTGCTTGAAACCTTTAGCCAACAATCGACCCTTATAGGTTTACGTAAGTCCATCTATGTTAGTCTTTCTCCTAAAGACCCACTTACACCCAATGGGTTTGACCCCTTCAGGTGGATCAACCAAAGTCCATACTTGGTTTGTGTACATGGATTCCATCTCAGATCTCATGGCCTCTAGCCATTTCTCAGAATCTGGGCTCATTACAGCTTCCTGATAGGAGATAGGCTCATTCTCAATGAGCATAATGTCATCATGGTCAGACAAGAGAAATGAGTATCTCTCAGGTTGATGACGTACCCTATCAGACCTGCAAAGAGGTAGGTTTACCTGAAATGGTGGTTGTTCCACAACCCTTTGTGCAACAACCTCATCACCCACAACAGTTTGTGGTTCCTGTTCAACCTCCATCAAGGCCTCAGTGCTATGGTCCTTATCTTGAATTTCTTAAAGATCGAATGTACTCCCACTAGTTTTTCTAGAAACAAAATCTCTTTCTAGAAAAACCTCAGTCTTTGCCACAAACACTTTGTGATGACTAGGAATGTAGAAGTAATATCCCTTTGTGTCCTTGGGATATCCAAAAAAATACCACCTATCAGACTTGGGTCTCAGTTTGTCTGAGACTTGACGTCGAACGTAAGCCTCACAACTCCAAATCCTCATGAAATACATCTTGGGATTTCTCCCTATCCATATCGTATATGGTGTCTTTATCACAACCTTGGATGATACACGGTTAAGGGTAAAGGTTGCTATGTCTAGAGCATATCCCCAAAAGGATATAGGAAGATCTGTGTGACTCATCATAGATCGTATCATATCAAATAGGGTACGATTCCTCCTTTCGGATACACTATTCCACTATGGTGTTTCAGGAGGAGTGAGTTGGGATAGAATCTCACACTCAACTAGATAGTCATGAAACTCATGGCTAAGGTATTCACCACCTCGATCTGATTGAAGTATCTTAATACTCTTGCCAAGCTGGTTTTGTACTTCATTCTTGAATTCTTTGAACTTTTCAAAGGATTCTGATTTACGTGTCATGAGATACACATAACCATATCTACTGAAGTCATCAGTAAATGTAATGAAGTACCTGTAACCACCTCTAGCTGCAACATTGAAAGGGCCACATACATCACTATGTATAAGTCCTAACAAGTCTACTGCTCTTTCGTTGTGTCCACTAAAGGGATTCTTGGTCATCTTGCCTAAAGGGCAAGACTCCCATGTCTCATATGATTCAAAATCAAATGAGTCTAGCAGCCCATCCTTATGGAGCTGAGATAAGCGACTCTCATTTATGTGACCTAAGCGACAATGCCAGAGATAGGTTTGGTTCAACTCATGTGACTTGAACCTTTTGGTACTTATGTTATAGATAGGGCTCTCTAAGTCTAGAAAGTAGAGTCCGTTCATTAGAGGTGCACTACAATAAAACATATCATTTAAATAAATTGAACAATATTTATTCTTTATTATAAATGTAAATCCTTTCTTGTCCAAACAAGAAACTGAAATTATATTCTTAGTTAAAGAAGACACATAACAACATTCATCTAATTCTAGTACAAGCCCAGAGGTCAGAGATAGATCATAAGTTCCTACAGCAACAGCAGAAACCCTTGCTCCATTGCCTACTCGTAGGTCCACCTCGCCCTTTGTCAATGCCTTGCTATTTCTCAGCGCCTGCACATTGGTACAAATGTGAGATGCAGATCCAATATCTAATACCCATGATGAAGAAATAGATAGATTGACTTCTCTTACATTTATACCTGAAGTAGAAGTCTCACTTCTCTTCTTCTTAAGATCTTCCAGGTAAGCTTTGCAGTTACGCTTCCAGTGTCCAGCTTCCTTGCAGTGGAAGCAAGCCCCTTCCTTGGCCACCCCTCCTTTGGGTTGAAGTTCCTTGCCTTTGCCCTTGGCTTAGGACTTTCCATTACCTTTAGGCTTGCCCTTGCCTTTTTTCTTTTGCACCATCAAAATAGAGTCAGATTTTTCCTTCTTAAGATTGAGCTCAGCAGTTCTCAACATGCTGAGCATCTCAGGTAGTGGCTTATCAATTTCATTCGTGTTGTAATTCATGATAAATTGATTGTAGCTTTGTGGAAAAGACTTCAAGATCAAGTCAGTGGCCAGCTCTTGGCCAAGGGGGAATCCCAATCTCTGTAGGTTTTCTACATACCCAATCATCTTGAGTACATATGGACCTACAGGAGTCCCATCTTGCATTTTGGAACCAAACAATGCCTTAGAGACTTCATATCTCTCGTGCCTTGCTTGTCCTTGATATAGTTGATGAAGATGTTCAACCATAGCATAAGTATTCATGAACTCGTGTTGCTTCTGAAGCTCAGAGTTCATGGTCGCGAGAATGAGACATGACACATCTAATGCATCATCTTAATGCTTCTTGTAAGCATCTTTGTCAGCTCGCGAGGCAGTGGCAAGAGGTGACTCCGGAATGGGCTGCTCCAAGACATACAATTTTTTTCTTGGGTGAGAACAATTCTCAGGTTCCTGTACTAGTCCAGGAAATTTGCTCCATTAAGCTTGTCCTTCTCAAGGATAGAACGCAGAGAGAGAGTGTTCATGTTTGTCGACATAGTAATCTACAACATACAATGCAGATAATTAATATCATATTCCTTTTATCATTTAATTAGGCCATTAATCAAATGATGCTCCCACTGAATTATAGGAATTTTATAGAATCGAGTTATGGATGTGGTCAAACCACATTACTAGATTCATACAAAATAGCTATAATTCCTGCGGGACAAGATCCACATCATACTAAGCCTTGAGTTAGATTTGGCTAAATCGCCCAAGACTTAGTATGATCGGTGGGTAACACATTACCGATTACATCTCTATGCAACTCTTGTTTATAGGATCATGAGCCACAATTACAAAAGACCTTGAGTTAGCTTTGGCTAAATCGCTAAAGATTTAGTGTAAATGTGATCTTATCCTATCTTTCCAATGGTTAGAATATGCTTATAGTTCTACTCGATCAAATTGAGTTAACTAGTTTCACTCAATCTAATTGAGCTTACTCTAACCCAAGCCGTGATAGGTGGGACCAAGATTGTCCTCCGCACCCTACCAAGATAATATGCGTTGCTCTGCTTTAGCAGATTCAACAACTACAAATGATCGAGGTAGTGATGGGTATCAAGGACTTGGTAGGCATTTACGAGTTGATTCGATTAAGATCTAATCTAATCGTAATGTGTATCATATACACATTGAGGCCTTTATTATTCTATACTAGCATGCATAACATACATACAAGCATTATTCTAGCACACATCATATACATACAAGAAAAATATCCTAGCATGTATCATATACATACAAGCATTATTATACTAGCATGCATCACATACATATAAGCAAAATCAAATATATATATATATATATATATATATATATATATATATATATATATATATATATATATCAACATATATATATATATAATAAACTGTGATGTGGTCATGACCCTACTACGATCTTCTCAAGCCAATGAGAAGATCTGACGGTCAACCTTGGGCTAGCGGCTTCTCCAAGCACTTCCTTTGACTGTCATGTGTCATCGGCACCCTTCTCGTAACTTCGTGTACAAGTGGACTTTCCACCGCTCCATTTTGTACATTACAAATATGAAACTCGAGTTACATTCGAGTCTAAAACTATTTACAACTATAATTTCAAAAGAAGAGGTACGATGCGCAGGTCGCATACCCTATACAACACGCACAACCACAAAAATGGCACGCAGGCCGTATTATGAATTACAACACATCATCATCCAATCATATTGGGGTTCTTGGGCCATGACCATCACAGAATTATACATAATTCTAAATTATGTATTTTTACATAAAATTTCTATAATTTTTCCTTTTTTTTTCAATTTTATGAGTCACCTCTCCGTAATGGTCCCGCTAAGCGGTTTTCGGGCGCGATCGTGGGACAAGGCCCCTTTCGGGGATAGGGGCAGCGCCCCTACTTGAAAAATAAACTTTGCGAGTGTCCCTACTATGATCTTACAGTGACTTAAGTCACTGTCCCAAAAACCTAAAGCGAGAACTCGCCGTTTCGGAGAGTTTTTCTCGATGGTTGAAGCCTACAAGTGTCCCAACACTCGTTGCTTTGACTCGTCGAGAAAAATACCCAAAAATTCTATAAAAATAGGAAATTTACAGAAACATAAAAATATGTAATTTTTATATCTAATAAAAAAACAACAAAAACTAAACACATACATGCTTCGCACGTGGCTCTGATACCACTATTGGGCCTAACCGAGCCGTGGGAACCGCTTTTTGCGTTGCGGAAACCTCGGAAGCCTGGCCACATATCCGTGTGAAGTATAATAAATAAAACTAACATGTATGTGTTTAATACCTTTAGATATACTCTAGATCTACATGATAAGAAATTACCCTTGAAGTGATGCCCTTCGTTTATCCCGCTCGTCCAAATGGATTGTCGGAACTCGAGAGTGTCAAGTGCACACTCCTCTATTGGTATCCACACAAGCAATAGGTGGAGAAAAGACAATCTTGAGTGTGCTAGCACTCCTTGAAGGTCTCGAAAAAGTGGAGGATTGGGAGAGAACTTGAGTGGAACAAGGAAGAAGATGAAGTTGGAGTTACCACACAAATGAATTTCCACAATCAAGCCTCCTAAAGTGGTCGGCCACTTATTTGGGAGTTTCATGCATGCATGTAACTCCAAGAGCCAATGGCTCTTGGTCTCCCTAATGAGGTGGCACCCCATGGTAACTCCATGATGATGTGGAACACCATCATTTGCCGGCCCACATGCTATGTCGCCATGACATGGCAATTGGTCAAGTCAAAATTGACCATTCATCTTCCCTCTCAAGTCAAGTCAAACATGACCTCTTATCTCCCATGGTTGATCAAATCTAACCACTTGGTTCAAGTCAATTTGATTTAATGATCTCTATTCATTAATTTAAATTGACTCAATGAATCAAATCTAAATTAGACTCATTCAACACTTGAATCAACTTGAGTCTTACTCAATTAGTCTAATTTGGATTACTCTTAATCCAATTTGGTTCATCCCATGAACCTAATCCTCATGGTTCATCATATGAACCTAAACTCTATCTAATTCCCTTTGTGTGTGACCCTATAGGTTCTTGTAACGTTGGCAATGTCCCTAAACCGATTTAAAAACATAAGCAATGAGCAGTATCTAGCAACACATCATTGCTACCCAAGTTACAAGAATGTTGAGCTCCAACATCACCTTTGTGACTACTAATTGTGACTCTCACAATATGTGACAATGTCCCTCTATCCTTAACATCTAGATTGACCAATTAAGGCATAGACCGTGTCATCCTCGGTACAATCTATATCTTGAACTCCAAGTAGACTCACTCTAATCAAATGAGCTCAATATCTCATATTGACTCATTTGGGCATGGCCATGCACTTCGTGGTCTCACTCTATCAAGAATAACGATGTCGCTCCCATCATAAAGGAGGGATAGATCCCATCTACATCACTCACATCCCTCCGCATAATTTGTTACATACCCAGTAATCGCCTTTATAGTCCACCTATTTATGGGTGACGTTTGACGAAGCCAAAGTATGCAACTCCTTATGTAGGGAACCATGGTGACTTCAGGTCTAAAGACTCATATAATGATCCATGATGGTTTCTCATGGCGTGTCATTCAGTATATATTTTCCAATGCATACTCATGTGTCCACTTGATATCTCATATCCATGACTTGTGAGATCAAGTCATCTTGTTGACCTACATGCTAGTCTCTACGCATTAACATTGTCCCTGAATGTTAATACTTGACTAGGAATGATTAAGTGTAGTGTTCTCTATATCATCTCATTACCGATTCAACCAATCGATTGATATAGATACGAAGCTACTACTCAAGGATGTTATTATATTTAGTTATTTGGTACAAATACAAGTAAATATAATAACCATGCCTTTATAAATAGGAATATGATACAATAAAGTCCATACAACAATCATCACATGATTGGCTCTAAGGCTTTCACTAATAGTCTTCTCGTCCATAGAGCGCATATGGGATTGGGGTTTTGATGTCCCATCCCAATTTTTCTTTAAACTCCATCTTGCTCTCTAGCGCATTTGTTCACGGTTCTTAATCCATAGAAGAGATACTAGCTCTGATTCCACTTGTTGGGAATGGATCGTCGCTAGAGTGGGGGTGAATAGTGTGTCGTTGATGAAGATGGAAATCGATCGTGTGCTTACTACAAATGTTAGTGTATGCAGCGGAAATAAAAATGATAAAAACAAATACATAACACAAGCACAAACACATGTGATATAACGTGGTTCAGAACCTTAGGGTTCCTACTTCACGGGTTGAGCTCAAATGAGCCCTAGCGATGCAAACACCACCACTAATCACAAACCCACCTTCTCGACAACAAGTGAGAGGCAAAAAAACCTCATACAAAGATTACAAAAGTAATACATGAGATATAAAATCAAATATAAATGAAATACATAAAACAACGTAAAGAAAACTTTACAACTATTGCTTTGGATGCTTGCTTGTTGATTGCTTGAACCAAGATTGAAGACCCTAATTTGCACCAGCAAATCATCTCAAAATCGCCCAAGAAATCGCTACCAAATCCTCCTCCACGAGTTACTTTTATAACCTGCATTTGGGCTAGATTCGTGCCTGACAATCGACTGCCATAAGGCCCCAGTTGATTGTTAGTGTCAGCACTTAGTGTCAATCATGAGATGATTGATTAGGGATCATATGTATTATATTTCATTAATAACAACCAAGATTTGCTTATTATATTTTTTCTTATCTGTGCTATACAAATAATATAATAGTATCCTGTTAGTGCAATCGACCTGTGATATGGTTTTGATGTGTGTGGCAAAGAGTTTAAGTTAGGATGATTGGATTTGATGTGTGCGTTGAAGTCTTGCAGGACTTAGTAATTCGTACATGGAGCCTTGGCAAGTTTCACATCTCATGACTCAGTCTTTGAGTCGGTGAAGGATGGCTTTGCGAAAGTCGTGCGCTTGGAGCATTCGAGGGACCACCGGACGAGGAGGTTGGAGTGAAGCCGGAGGAAGTAGACTTTAGGGCAAGACGCAAAGGATGGCGTTGTAGAACCGTGCGCTTGGCGCATCTGAGGGATGTGGCCGGACGAAAATAACTTCAAAGGCGAGGGACTCTGAGTAATGAGAGTGAGCGAATGTAACCCGGGAAGGGTAGTGCTCTTAGGTGAAACTTGGCCGAATGGCTAAGGGTCAGATGAGATTTGCCCACATCAGTCGACTGCCATGAAATGACAGTCGACTACTCTGAGTCGAACGGGGTTCGACTAGTGTTCCACTGGTGGGTTTTTGGCCCAGCAGTCGACTGCTATGGAATGGAAGTCGACTGCCTGACCATCAGTCGACTGCCAAAGGTGGCAGTCGACTAATAAAGGCAGTCGCGGGCACAAAACCGCCCGTAGCCGACTGACCAACGGTTCCGTTGGACTACAACGGTCGGGATCTTACATGTTCGGAGGCCGTTGTAGTGGTGGCAGTCGACTGCCAAGGGCAACAGTCGACTGATGGCGGCCAACGGGAAGAAATTCGCCCTCTCTATAAAAAGAGAGGGTGTGGGCTTTTGGATGGCTAATGCTTAAGTTCCAAACTATCATCCAAGTGCTCCACAAGTGTTAAAATCCTTCTTCTAGCCTCTTTCACATCTATTGTAAAAGAAGGAGTATTCTTGAGTTGTAAAGGTTTACCTCCACCTTGCATTGGCTAAAGGGAGAGACCAATAGTGGATTGGTTGTGGAGTGATTCACCGGGGACGAATCGGACCGTGGATTAGCGACAAGGCCATAAACCACATTATATTCCCTTGTTAGCATTGTTTTATCTTTTGTTTGATTCTTAATTGTGTTTATTAGTATATTCTGCTTGAGCTAACGTGACTTGTAGACGATCAACGAACGACTTCCACCGTACGATGATTGAGGGCTATTTTGTTGGATCGAAGAGGATCGCTAGAGGGGGGATGAATAGCGATAGAAACTTTTCTTTGAATTCGTTTGGTAAATCACGAGTAGACACAGCGGAAGATAAATCTAAAATAGAAGAGACAATGGGTTTCTTACTTGGTTCATAGCCGAAGGCTACTACTCCAAGGCCCTAGTGGTCCTTGACCACGCACGGAGGGCAAAACACTAAACAAACTCCTTCTCGTTGGAGATAGGAGTTAAATGAATACAAAAACTCAAGAAAGACTCAAGGTAGAGGGACACTCCCCCTCTCCTTGATATGATTTAAAGCTCGAAATAAGAACAACTTATACAAATTAAAGATTATACCGACGACTTTTGAAGACTTGAATCTTGGAGCTTGAGTCATCGTCTCGGCAGTGCTTCGTCGTAGGGATGTCGGAGACTCGTAGCGTATCGGAAGCACTTGGAAGCTTTTTTAATTGATGAAAAACCCTAGGACAAGCCCTCCTTTTATAGCCTTTAAGCCCCTCATCGAATGGGTCTTCAACCAATAGGAATTGGGCACAAAATCTCCTTGAAAAATGGTGATAGAGCTTGACTTCTCGAGGCTGATCCTTGACCATCAGTCGACTGATGGCCATCATCAGTCGAATGATGGTAGCAGTAAGTCGATCAGTCCGACCTGATCGATTGACGGCCGAGTCCTCCAGTCGGCAAATGACCGATGCTTGCTGCAAGTCAAAGTTAGCTCAATAAGAACATAATTCTGACGGTCGTCGACCGTCCGATCTCGACCTAGACCATCTATAGGATGTCTTTGGTAGGATCTACGCTTAAGATCATCCCCGTAAATAGGATACGACCTCACTTACGCTCGCACACACGAGCTTACCTCGATACTTACATTTTGCTTTTGCTTCCGGCCTTCCACTCGATTCCTTCGACTCCCTCCGTAGTCACTCGAGTGTCGCCCGACCACCGCAGCTTCCTCCGGGTGTCGCTAGCCTTCAACTCCAGCTTTAGCACTTTTCTGCACACTCGATTCAGCTCGTGAGATAATGATATATCCTTGACTTTGCGTCTTTTGTCATAATCAAAATACAGGTTCGACTTAGGTGCCCCTGCACCAACAATCTCCCCCTTTTTGATCATATGGCAAATTTACGCAAAGTTAAGGGAAAATATAAAGCAGAAAATGAGTAAGATAAATGTTACGCTCATTTTTAGTGAACTCCCTCTTAACCTTCGGTGAGTTTTAAAACAAAAGTTTTAATTTTCAAAAATTTAAATTTTGTTCTCCACCTTAACTTATGCTCTTCTCCCCCTTTTTCCATGAATCAAAAAAAGTGTGGGGTTTTATATAAAAAGTAGGGGTTTTTTAATAGAAAAGGTAGTATGCATAAAGATTATCTAACATGAGTCCAAGCATGTGTCTTGATTTAATTTGGTTCGAGGTATAGCCCTCTGCACCAACAATGAAAGTTTTTGGAAACTAAGTGTGATTTTCAAAATACTTATAAAATTAGCTTTGAGTTCCACAATACTTATACGCTAATAACTTTTGAAAATATATAAAACCCTTAGAGTTAGTTTGCTCTCCCCCTTAATCAAATATATAAGGTACAGAAGAGTTAGGGGGCGCTAAACATTGACCTAGAAGGTTGTATATTTAGAGTTTTGTTCGAAAATAAATGTTTACGCTCAATAGTTTGAAAAATAGATAGCATTTTTGAAAAGATTATGTAAATTGAAATTATTCCTTATTCATCTCACCCATTCTAAGTGTCTTAGAATTGGTCACCTTATATGTTGTGTGAGATGATTCCAATTTTATCTTGATTAAGTTTTAATGATTTGAAACTTTTCAACCTTGCGTTAGATTCGGATTTGATCCTAAGCTCATCAAGTCACCTTTTCAAGATCTTGGCTTCCAGGTCGTGGCGAGGCACAAGGGCCTTCTTTGATCAGAAAAACGACCACTTCCTTAGACAAAGCCAATTTCGAGAAAGTAGTAACTTGACTCACCTAAGACCACTTCCTGGTCTAACTAGTCTACGATACGGCGAGGTAGCTTCAGCTAGTTCCACTCGGTCGAGTGAACCGAACTAGATACGCCTTATCTAGCCCGAATACATAAGACTCCGCTTTCCTAGCGTACTATCATCTCGCCGCATCCTGGTACTATGTTATCAAGCATTGACGAGTTATAGTCCTATCTAACCATTCTAAAAGAAATAAGAGGTTTAGGTTATCAGATATACTATTTTGGTATTAGCTCCCCCTGGATCATTGAACCGATATGGTCTGGTCAAGTAATGAACTTGATCCTTGGGAATCCAAAACCTATTGGTCCTTATATGTGAGTTTAATAAAGTTTTCGGGACCCACGCTTGGACTCGATGATGACTACGGTTTACGATAGACATGTAAGATATATTCGTAGTCTTTGAGCTATATCCGAGTCCGGCTCTGTTGTACACGACTCTCTGAGTTCCAAGAAGTCGATTAAGATTCTTGGACCCCGTCGAGAACTTGTTCAACCGAGCTTCGAGCTCTTGGACTTGCCCTTTCAAGAGAGAGTTCTCTTCTTCGAGTTTTTCAACTTGAGTTGAGTCCTCCTCTTGAACTCGACTAGTCGAAGAGTTTAGGGGTGTCTCTTGTTTGAGGGTTTCAACCTCCTCAACCAAGGACTCGACCCTAGACTTGGATTTAGCTAATTTCCTAGTTAGCAATTTAATTGTATTGTAAAGCGTATGAATTAGTGAGCGGCTAACCTTGATTTTATCTTTCGGTCTGGCTTTGAGTTGCTTCTCGAAGTAGTCCTTGAGTTCAGAGTCGGTGATGTAGTTTGATTCAGATTCGGAATCGGACTCGGACTCTTCGGGTCTTGCCATGCATGCTATGCTGACACCTTCTTCGTTGTCCCATGTTGCATGAAACGCCTTCTTTTGACTTGATTTGAATTGTGCCCTCTTTTTGTTTTTTAGTAGCCTCCTTTCCCTCCGAACTATCTTCCGCACTACGTTCACTATTGCTTCCACCTTTTCGGATTCGGACTCTGATTCGTCTTCGGGTTCGAGTCCATCTTCTTGCTTGGTGGGTGTCTTGCTTCTTTGTCCTGCAAGTAGAGCAATACCTCTCTCAGCCCGAACCATATTAGTTTGCTCGTGAAGTTCAAACTCGGAAAATAACTCGTCTAACCTAAGCTTTGAAAGGTCCTTAGAAACCTTGTAGGCATCAACCATGGATGCCCACAAGGTAGTCCTAGGAAATGAGTTAAGAACATACCTTAGGAGGTCACAGTTTTCGACCTTGTGTCCGATGGTGTGCAAGCCGTTGAAAATGTCCTGGACGGGGGCGTGTAGTTGAGTTGCCGTCTCACATTCCTGCATTTTTAGGTTATACAATTTATTAAGTAGCAAATCATGCTTACTTACCTTCGCGTCGTTAGTCCCTTCGTGTAGTTCTATGAGTTTTGTCCACAGATCTTTTGTGCTGATGAAGGGTCCGATGCAGTTGAGCTCTTCCTTAGACAAACCGCATTGCAATATTTGGGTTGCTCTTGCATCGGCTTCGATTTGCCTCTTGGTTGCATTGGTCCACTTGTTGAAATCCAAGGGATCGCCTTGGTCATTGGTGGGTAGAGCAAAGCCGGTTTGGATGATTATCCAAGACTCGACTTGTGTTTTTAGAAAACACTCCATCCGACCTTTCCAGTAACAGAAATCATCTCCGCTAAAGAACGGAGGTCGGGTGGTCCTGTACCCCTCAATGTGGGCCATAAAGAAAAACTTTCACACACAAAAAAAACAAAAAAAACTTGCCAAGACTCGAGTCTTGGATTAGTGGTGCGGAAAATAAAAGGAAACAAACGAGAAATAGAAAGTTAAACAAAGAGATAAGAAACTAAACAAAAAGTAAGTACTCACAACCTTCGATGTCCCCGAAAGGGTACTAAACGTCGATTTTTGGGGATAAAAACAGCTTTTTACAGGGTAAACCCCCATAAGAAGTGTAGATCTCAGAGAGATTCGATTTGGTGGGTAGATCGTTTCGTGAGTCCACTTGTAGAAAAAGTTATGCTCGTTTGATCGTGAGGTACTCTGAAGGCGATTAATACTTGCAAAAACACAACCAAAAACTATGTACCAAGACTTGGTCTTGGATTAGTAGTGTGGGAGAAATCTTAAAATGATAAATACAAAAACAAAACAATGCTCGACCGATGGTTGCACCGAATCTGAGCGCCCCCGGCTCTGATACCAATTGTTGGATCGAAGCGGATCGCTAGAGGGGGGTGAATAGCGATAGAAACTTTTCTTTGAATTCATTCGGTAAATCACGAGTAGACACAGCGGAAGATAAATCTAAAATAGAAGAGACAATGGGTTTTTTACTTGGTTCGTAGTCGAAGGCTACTACTCCAAGGCCCTAGTGGTCCTTGACCACGCACGGAGGGCAAAACACTAAACGAACTCCTTCTCGTTGGAGATAGGAGTTAAACGAATACAACAACTCAAGAAAGACTCAAGGTAGAGGGACACTCCCCCTCTCCTTGATATGATTTAAAGCTCGAAATAAGAACAACTTATACAAATTAAAGATTATACCGATGTCTTTTGAAGACTTGAATCTTGGAGCTTGAGTCGTCGTCTCAGCAGTGCTTCTTCGTAGGGATGTCGGAGACTCGTAGCGTATCGGAAGTACTTGGAAGCTTTTTTAATTGATGAAAAACCCTAGGACAAGCCCTCCTTTTATAGCCTTTAAGCCCCTCATCGAATGGGTCTTCAACCAATAGGAATTGGGCACAAAACCTCCTAGAAAAATGGTGATAGAGCTTGACTTCTCGAGGCTGATCCTTAACCATCAGTCGACTGATGGCCATCATCAGTCGACTGATGGTAGCATCGATCAGTCGACCTCCGCCGATCGATTGACGACAGTCGAGTCCTCCAAGCTGGCAGTCGACTGATGCTTGTTGCAAGTCAAAGTTAGCTCAACAAAAACATAATTCTGACGGTCGTCGACCATCCGATCTCGACCTAGACCATCTATAGGATGTCTTTGGTCGGATCTACGCTTAAGATCATCCCCGTAAAGAGGATACGACCTCACTTACGCTCGTACACACGAGCTTACCTCGATACTTATGTGTTGCTTTTGCTTCCGGCCTTCCATTCGATTCCTTCGGCTCCCTCCGAAGTCACTCGAGTGTCGCCCGACCACCGCGGCTTCCTCCGGGTGTCGCTAGCCTTCAGCTCCAGCTTTAGCACTTTTCTGCACACTTGATTCAGCTTGTGAGATAATGATATATCCTTGACTTTGCGTCTTTTGTCATAATCAAAATACAGGTTCGACTTAGGTGCCCCTGCACCAACATATTTACCCCCCTCTAGCCGGCCAAGCGTGACCCTACAAGTGGTATCAGAGCCAAGATGCTTGTCAACGGACTAACCGCCGCAACAAGCACAATCAAGGATGGCCGGCTCAAACATTCACTCACCGAAATTTGAATGTGAATTCTCATGGTGGAAAAAGAGAATGGAGGTATTCTTTGAAACCAATTTTGATATTATGCTTATAATGGAAAATGGTTTTGAGATGCCTAGGGACGAAGAGGGTGAACCAATAGAAAAGTCAAGGTGGACTAAAAAGCAAAGGGAGGATCACCTTGCTAATTCAAAGGCCAAGCACCACCTCTTCAATGTGCTCCCCCAACAAGAGATCAATAGGATAGGGGAATGTGCTAGCACCAAGGAGATGTGGGAGAAACTAGTAGAGCTTCATGAAGGTACCTCGGAGGCCAAGCTTGCAAGAAGAGACCTCCTCCGCTCCCAACTAATGAATATCGAATTTGAAAAGGGAGAAAAGGTAACTTCACTACATTCTCTATTTAAGGAAATTTTGATTGGGCTAACAAGTGTAGGAGAAAGACTTTCGAACTGGGATATGCTTATGAAAGCAATCGATGCCTTTCCCCGGTCATCAAACTGGAGCTCAATGGTGGACTCCTTCTACATGTCAAAGAACTTAGAAGTGAGAACCTTGGTGGAGTTCTTTTCAACCATGGAGCTCCATGAAACGAGGCTTGAAGGAATAAATGAAGAATCAAGTATCAAGCCATCAAGAGGAGTAGCCCTAGTAGCAAATAAGGGGAAGAAGAAGAAGATAGAAACTTCCTCCTCTTCCAATGAAGCATCCTCCTCCTCCATGGATAGCACGGAAGAAGCCTATATGGTAAGGAGGGTAAGGCGTGCATTAAAAGGTTTTAAATTTAATAAATCTAATGATAGGAGAAGAAGACCAGGGGGAAGATAATTTGCTACAATTGCCAGGGAGAGGGACACATAAGGGATAATTATCCCCTCTTAAACAAGAGAAAAGAAGAGAGGAGGAAGAAGGAAGAAAAGAAGAAGAAGGGGAGCAAGAAGAAAAAGGAAGAAGAGAAGAAGGCCAAAGAAAAGCGAAAGGTCAAAGCACTAAAGACAAAGACATGGGATGATCCCTCCTCATCATCCTCATCCGAAGAAGAGGAAGAACATGTCTACTCAAACCTTGCCCTAATGGCATTTGATGAACTAGACTCCTCCTCTGAAAATGAAGAAGCAAGCTCAAGTGAGGAGAGCTCGAGTGAAGGGGGAGCTTCTTCACCATCCTCATCCGAAGAAGAAGAAGACATGGAAACTATGGTAACGAACCTCTCACCAAGTAAAATAGTTTCCATGATTTCTAGCTTCACTAAGGACTAGTTTAGGGCAAAGAAAAAGAACAAATGCATGCTAGATCAAATTAAGGACTTAGAAGAAAAATTAGAAAAAGCATGCGCAAATGTTAATGATAATGTTTCTAGCCTTGATAATGCATGCTCACATGACTATATGCCTTTTGATGTTAATGATGCATGCATTGAAGAAAATAGGGTCCTAAGGGAAAAGGTAGACCACTTGACCAAGGCCCTAGAAAAATTCACCATAGGCTCCAACACTCTTAACATGATCATAGGGAGCCAAAGGGCAAGTTTCAATAAGAAAGGCCTAGGATATAAGGGAAAAACTAATGAAAAGGCCTATAATTGTTTGATTGCTAGGGGTCAAAGCAAAAATAATACAATTGCTAGAAAATGAATCCCTAAGGAATTTTTAGTAAACCCAATAGGAAAGAAATTGTTTTGGGTTCCTAAATCCATCCTTAAGGGTTAGGAAAACCCTAGGATAGTCAACCATATGGAATTTACCTATATCATGTTTTTGGTTGACTTAGGATGAGGGGACATAATTTTTGAAATAGTGTTGGGTGATGATAATGTGCCCATAAATTGATAATAATGCTTAAATCATGATAGTTAATGCAATTGCTATTTATGTTTGCAATCATGATTTATGATCTTGATATTTGGCACATAGTCATGGGCTTTAGGGTTTAAATCATGCTTTGGGTGATACTTTACTTTTTATCATGCTTACACACCTAATGCATGATTATAAGTTGATGAATACATGTGTTTCATGATCACAATATGAAATCAACACATATATGTCTTTATGTTCATGAGGGTTGTTAGGGTGATACTTAACCTTGGGTAGAATTGCATGAAATGGAAGGTTAAGTATATACAAATACCTTTAGGATACATCTCACACTCACCATAGGCTACCATGATTGAAAACTTAGCATGGGTGAGATGATAGGATGATACTAATGGTCCACTAGTGCTTATGGCATTTAGATGGTCATTTAAGATATCAAATAGCAATAATAGTGCAATCATGGGAAAGACTTATGTTTAATTCATAAATATATTTCCCAAAGATCATGGTTGGATATTTCATATGTTTTCAAAACAATTTATTACTTTAAAATCTGTGTGTTCATGTTTTAAAACAATCCAAACGAAAACTAGGTGTTAAAAGTGATACTAACTTGATCAAAAACCTAGTTGTTTTTGAAGCTTTTGGATTTTTGGCAAAACTTTTAAAATATAATGATTTTTCATGAAAAAATATTTTTCATTGATAAAGATACTTAAAAAAAATATAATCCCCAAATTTCATGATTATTCGAATTTTTTGGAATTTATAGTGTATTTCTAAATTTCATCCAGAAAATTAGAAAAACTGATTTCCTAGTGCCAGTCGACTGCCATTCTGATAGCAGTCGACTGATGTACTGTGCACGAGCACAGTAACCTAATTTTATCAGGTTTTTGATTTTTTTTTTTGTTTTTGTTGTTGGAGATTTGACAGCGCTAGAGGGGCGGTGAATAGCGTTGAACTCGTACGAAGATGGAATTCAAACGTGATCGTGTCTACAATTTCGTTAGCGCAGCGGAATATATATAATAATAAAATCAATAACGAAATGGACACAACACAAATCACAACAAGAGCATATAACGTGGTTCGGAACCGAACCGGTTCCTACTCCACGGATTGGGTTCGTACGAACCCTAGCGATGCCACAAACACCACTAACCAATAAAACTCCTTCTTGACACAAGTCAAGGGTGGAGAAACCCCTTACAAGTAATCTTACAATAATAAGATACAAATACAAGCAATTACAATAATGAAATACAATGCAAGTAAAGAAAACTACTTTATAATTTCCTTTAGATTGCTTGAACTTTGATTGCCTTGAACTAGCTTTGAAGAACTGGAAAGCACCAACTTTCCACTTCAATTTCGCCCAAGAAAATCGCTGCAAAAACCCTCCTTCCGAGCTGCCTTTATAACTGCGTGGCCGGATTCGCTTATCACGATCGTCATAAGTCACGGTCGATCGATGCCATCGTTGTCGTGAGACAACGGCTCGATCCACACTGGAAAAAATCCAACGGATCTCTTGGCAATCGACTGCCAACATTGGCAGTGGATCGCCACCAGCCAGTAGTCGATCGATCACCGGCAAATGGAGCATTCTCATTCTCGCGGTGAACTAGCAATGATCGCCGACCCTCGGCGATCGACCATCAGAGACATCGATTCGATTGCTCCATGAAGCGATCGCCAGAGCGATTCGGCTCTTAAATGGCAGTCGAACTCAAGTCGACTCACGGCAGTCGAACCGGCCATAATGTCAGTCGACTGCCAACCTCAAATATGAGGTTTTAACCCAAGTATGGTGCCCCCATACTTGCTAGACCACTCTTAGCCTAGACCTAAACCTTCTAGCCACCTCCATCAGCCTCACGCCTCTCGGATCCCTCCAAGTCATCCATGACTTGTTCATCCATTGCGCTAGCCTCCAGGTGCTTCCCTCGGCTATGTCATGCTAACGGTGTCTACACCGCCAAGGCACATTGGACTTACACCGCCAAGACTCCGCTTGGACTTTATGCTGCCAATATCAATCCTCTTGGACTTCCCAAATGCCAAGACTCAAGCTTGGACTTTCCCTTGCCAACCCATGTTGGACTTTCCATGCCAAGACCCATGACTTGGACTTTACCTTGCCAAGACCCATGCTTGGACTTTCCCATAATCACCTGGTCAACCCCAGTCAACCATCATGGTCTTCCTCGAGTCAAACTCGAGTCCGGTCAAGCATGACCCGGGTCGATTGCTCCAACAATCTCCCCAACATATTAACCGACATTAATGTCAAACATCAATGCCAAAAGACTTTGTCAAATCCCTTTGTCAAACATCAAAATATCACTCGAGTCAAACTCGAGTCTGGTCAATCGTGACCTGGGCCGATTGCACCAACAATCTCCCCCTTTTTGATGTTTGACAAAAACCAAACAAATCATCTGAGTTGGACCACTAACTAAAATCCATTACCAATTATCCCAAATTGATAAACACTCTCCAATTATCCCAAATTGGTAAACACTCTCCAAATGTTCTCCCCCAAACATTCTCCCCCTTTTTGACTAACATCAAAAAGGTTTTCTCTCCAAGGAGGTCAATGTCTCATGTCCCAATGAGATCTTACAATCTCCCCCTTGATCCAAAAATAAATACCTAGGATGCCTACCATCTTCCTAGTGATAAGTCACATATCACTCAAGAGAGACAATCCTATACTCTCTCCCAATTTTCAAATTGGGTATCAAAAACCCATCAATTTTCCCAATTGATGATACTCTCCCAATAACTTCTCCTCTTCAAGGAGAAAAACACATCCATCATCCCAAGATGGATACCTCCCCCTAAAGGCTTGCTCCCCCTTGACCATTGCACCAACAATGTCCTTGGGAAGCCCCTAAGCCAATAGGAACTCTAAACCATCAAAATTAAGGTTCTAAGTTCAACATAGAACTTTCACTCACCCTAAATTTGATACTTTGACCTAACACAGCTCCTAATCCATATCCAATAGATTTTCACCGTTTATAATGCTTCCCAAAGCATATCCTAGGGTTAGGAGTGATTAGGAACCTTTTCCATAGCTGAACACGGGCTAAACAAACCTTGTTAACTCGAAATCAGACCTGGCGAATCGACTCAAGATGTCGATCACATTACCACTCACATCGATCGCCACACAGGCCGATGATAACTGAAAATCTTGATTTTCAGCTTTCAGAAATGAATTTTGAAAATTCATAAATAATTATACGTATATCGAAAAATCACAAAATTTGATACGTATAATACTTATGAAACATATAATGGGTGAAAAATATTTGAAAATTATTTTACCTATAAAATAGTGAGTTTGATATAAAACTCAAAACCATTGAAATTTTCAATGTTTTGGCCCTATTTTGTATCAACTCTATCAATGGTGATTGCTATCAAAAGATAGACTTCACCAAGGTTTTTCAAAATGATTTTAAAATTTTTTCAAAACCTTATTTTGGATCATATTCCTTGGGCTCTATGTACATGACTTGTACACATGCTCTCCCAATGATCCACAAATGAAACAAGATGAGTTTTAGTTCATCTAGATGCAAAAACTATGCACCTTGAACTTAACTCATATCCTAGCATCTCACATGTATCTAAGGTGTATAAATACACATACATGTCAATTGGATGTGAGATGTGGGTTTTGTTCATCCTAATCTAGGGTTTCATGCATTCTCTAAGGCAACCCTACTTGATTCCTTTATAAATGGGACTTCAAGTCATGCCATAGTCCTTAATTCAATTTCAACCAAATTGTCTTAAATGCATGAATGATTATGGCATTAGAAATGTTATAAATAAGCATATGCTCATAATCATGATGTCATGGCATAAGATGAAATCTAAAAACACATGGCATTTGAACCCTTAATCCTAAACATGAACATGACATATAAAATCATAGAACTAGGCATGATGTCATGACATGGCATATGGCAATCAAGGCATGGCATATAAAATATATAGGTATGGTAATACCTAAATTTTAATATTAATTTCCATTAGATACAATTAGATATATTTTGCCATATTAAACTTAATCTCCCTAGTGTGCCAACAACCCAAAATGGCACACTAACACTCTAAACACTAATTGTGCCAATTTGATCATTTTATCAAACTTCATAACTAATATTGGCACATCCTAAAATCTTTTAGGATTATTATTCCACCCTATTTCCAAGGTTTCCATAACCTTGAAAATAACCTAAAATGCTACCTTTATCATGGTTGAGTTAACTACCCATCCACTCAAGGTTGACACATCCTAAACCCATCTAGCGTGAATCAATCACGCTCTTAGGAACCCAAAACCGATTTGAGCTCCTAGGGTTAATTAGGTATTCCTTAGGGATAACCTCCCTAGATACCTTCCTAATGACCCTCCTAGGCTTAATAGCCTTGGTCATTTGGGTCTCACCTAGGTTGACTCTAGGGGTAACTCCCCTTGCAACCTTCTTAGTGGCCACCCTAGGTTTCCTAAAAACCCTAGCCACTAGGCACACCCTTTGGTCAACTCTAGGGATGACTTCCCTATTGACCTTGGTCTTCCTTGACCTAGTTTGTGTTCTATAGTCAAATGGAACACTATGATAAGCCACCTTAGGCTTAGGTTTGTGACCCAAACCTTGCTTGCCCTTGGTTGACTTTTGACTCTTAGGTCCTAGGTGTTGACTTTGACTTTTGGACCCTTGATTTTGACCACTAGACCCTTTAAATTGATTTTGTATCTTACTTAGGGTCTTTTCAAGTTTTTCAAGCCTTGACCTCAAGACTTGATTTTCCTTTTCTAATTGCCCAATTTTAGAATTTTGATTTAAATCTTGGGCATTGGACTTCCCAGGCATATGCCTAGTCCATTTAGGGTTTAGACCTAGGTGCTCTTGCACCTTTCTAATTGTCTCCCTAGGTAAAAATTTTCTAGAGTTATTTGACCTAGGTTTGTCCTTAGATAAGTTGTTTTTAGGGACATTAGTCCCAAATTTCTCCCTATTATCTAAGTGAATATTTTTAGCTCCTAAACAAAAGTATTTATTTCTATTAGCATGCTTTTCATGGCAGATTGCTAGGGAATTGAAATTTCTAGCATGCTTTTGTCTATCAACTAAAGAAAGAGCATTATTAACTTGATATACCTTAGGGTTAGCCTTAGTAGCTCCCCCTACTTGTGATGCTCCCCTTTGCCCCTTCTTCTCCCCCTTCAGGCATTGACTCCGGTAATGACCCGGTAGTCGGCATTTGAAGCAAATCACTTGCTCCTTGCTCTTTTTCATTGAGGCACCGGTCTCCTTGACTTTTGGCACGGGTGGAGTCTTCTTAACCCGTTTAGGACACTTACTCTTGTAGTGTCCTTTCTCCCTACACTCAAAGCATATAATATTCATTTTATTATTAATTGACATGCTTGAGTTACCTAGGGTGGTTGTGGTGGTCGGAGTGGATTCTTGAGCTTGCTCTTCCTCTCTAACGGATGTAGATGGTTCTTCTTGTTGCTCCGGTGTTGAGGAAACTCTAATCTCCTCCTCAATCCTAGAAGTGGATGCTTCTTCCACTTCCTCCACCAACCCGGAAATTGACTCCCTATCAACTTTCGATTCTACTTCCTTCTCCGATCCGGATATTGATTCCCTATCAACTTCCGAATCCTCAAGCTCTTTAGATGTTTCTTCTTGATCTTGAGAGGGTGATGGTCCTTCTTCTTGGACCGATGATAGGCTTTCATGGAGCTTGGCCAAATCGCTCCATAGCTCCTTAGCATCCACATAGTCACCTAGGCTACACAAGAGGTCATTAGGAATTAAATCAAAAATGAATTTGATTACCTTCTTGTTTTTATCGAATTGTTGGAGTTGCTCCTCACTCCATTTCTTCTTCTTGAGAAACCCTCCCTTTGGTCCCTTAGGATATTCAAATCCTTCCATCAATGCAGACCACTCCTCAAGGTCTCTCATCATCAAAAAATCTTCAATTCTTGCCTTCCAAGAATTGAAACCTTCTCGTCCATAGAAGGCATACGGAATTGGGGTGTTGATATCCCATCCCAATTGTCCTTGGATTTCCATCTTTACCCTCTAGCCTTCTTTGTCCTAGCTCCCGGCGATTAGTCCGTAGAAGAGCAACCTTGCTCTGATACCACTTGTTGGAGATTTGACAGCGCTAGAGGGGGGGTGAATAGCGTTGAACTCGTACGAAGATGGAATTCAAACGTGATCGTGTCTACAATTTCGTTAGCGCAGTGGAATATATATAATAATAAAAGCAATAACAAAATGGACACAACACAAATCACAACAAGAGCATATAACGTGGTTCGGAACCGAACCGGTTCCTACTCCACGGATTGGGTTCGTACGAACCCTAGCGATGCCACAAATACCACTAACCAATAAAACTCCTTCTTGACACAAGTCAAGGGTGGAGAAACCCCTTACAAGTAATCTTACAACAATAAGATACAAATACAAGCAATTACAATAATGAAATACAATGCAAGTAAAGAAAACTACTTTACAATTGCCTTTAGATTGCTTGAACTTTGATTGCCTTGAACTAGCTTTGAAGAACTGGAAAGCACCAACTTTCCTCTTCAATTTCGCCCAAGAAAATCGCTGCAAAAACTCTCCTTCCGGGCTGCCTTTATAACCTGCGTCGGGCTGGATTTCTGCCTATCAGTCGACTATTATAAGTCACCAGTCGACTGATGCCACTGTTGTCGTGAGACAACGGCTCGATCCACGCTGGAAAAACTCCAACGGATCTCTTGGCGATCGCCAACATTGGCGATCATCGCATCGCGTAATCGTCGACCGATCGACTCCACGAGCATTCTGCTCACGGTGAACTAGCGATCGACCTCGGCCCTGGCGATCGGCCGTAGATCGATCATTGCTCCCGCAAGCGATCGGCCTGAGCGATTCGGCTCTTAAACGGCAGTCGAACTCAAGTCGACTCACGACAGTCGAACCGACCATAATGCCAGTCGACTGCCAACCTCAAATATGAGGTTTTAACCCAAGTATGGTGCCCCCATACTTGCTAGATCACTCTTAGCCTAGACCTAAACCTTCTAGCCACCTCCATCAGCCTCACGCCTCTCGGATCCCTCCAAGTCATCCATGACTTGTTCATCCATCGCGCTAGCCTCCAGGTGCTTCCCTCGGCTATGTCATGCTAACGGTGTCTACACCGCCAAGGCACATTGGACTTACGCCGCCAAGACTCCGCTTGGACTTTATGCTGCCAATATCAATCCCCTTGGACTTCCCAAATGCCAAGACTCAAGCTTGGACTTTCCCTTGCCAACCCATGTTGGACTTTCCATGCCAAGACCCATGACTTGGACTTTACCTTGCCAAGACCCATGCTTGGACTTTCCCATAATCACCTGGTCAACCCCAGTCAACCATCATGGTCTTCCTCGAGTCAAACTCGAGTCCGGTCAAGCATGACCCGGGTCGATTGCTCCAACAATCTCCCCAACATATTAACCGACATTAATGTCAAACATCAATGCCAAAAGACTTTGTCAAATCCCTTTGTCAAACATCAAAATATCACTCGAGTCAAACTCGAGTCTGGTCAATCGTGACCTGGGCCGATTGCACCAACATTTGTTTCTCTCTAGACTTTGTGTCATGCCATATAAACATTGTTTAATCTTTTTGACGGTGTCAAAGGGGGAGAAAGATATATGTTTAAGTAAGGGCAAATGTATTTAGGGGGAGTTTCATGTATTAAGGGGGAGAGTTGCTAATCATGTTATTTACATGCTTTCTTTCCTTAATATTTTATCAAATATTTTACCTAACTTAAACGGATTGCCACACATCAAAAAGGGGGAGATTGTTAGTGCAATCGACCCGTGATATGGTTTTGATGTGTGTGGCAAAGGGTTTAAGTTAGAATGATTGGATTTGATATGTGCGTTGGAGTCTTGCAGGACTTAGTAATTCGTAAATGGAGCCTTGGCGAGTTTCCCATCTCATGACTCGGTCTTTGAGTCGATGAAGGATGGCTTTGCGAAAGTCGTGCACTTGGAACATCCGAGGGATCGTCGGACGAGGAGCTTGGAGTAAAGCGGGAGGAAGTAGACTTCAGGGCGAGACGCGAAGGATGGAACTGCAGAGCCGTGTGCTTGGCACATCCGAGGGACGTAGCCGGACGAAGATAACTTCAAAGGCAAGGGACTCCGAGGAATGAGAGTGAGCGAATGTAGCCCGGGAAGGATAGTGCTCTTAGGTGAAACTTGGCCGAATGGCTAAGTGTCGGATGAGATTTCTCGACATCTGTCGACTGCCATGAAATGGCAGTCGACTACTCTG
Source organism: Wurfbainia villosa (assembly GCA_025175895.1). Taxonomy (NCBI): domain Eukaryota; kingdom Viridiplantae; phylum Streptophyta; class Magnoliopsida; order Zingiberales; family Zingiberaceae; genus Wurfbainia; species Wurfbainia villosa. Next base: position 68,620,233 of record CM045994.1, on the reverse strand, counting down.
AGTCGAATGGGGTTTGACTGGTGTTCGACTAGTGGGTTTTTGGCCTAGCAGTTGACTTCCAGACCATCAGTTGACTTCCCGATGAAGGCGCTTGAACGCGATCGAATCGATCGATTGACTACGGAGGCATCAGTCGACTGATGGATACATCAGTCGACTGCCAAGGGTTCCGTTGGTATACAATGGTCAGGATCTTACGTGTTCGGAGGTCGTTGTAGTGGCGGTAGTCGACTGCCAAGGGCAGCAGTCGACTGATGGCGGCCAACGGGAAGAAATCAGCCCTCTCTATAAAAAGAGAGGGTGTGGGCTTTTGGATGGCTAATGTTTAAGTTCCAAACTATCATCCAAGTGCTCCACAAGTGTTAAAATCCTTCTTCTAGCCTCTTTCACATCTATTGTAAAAGAAGGAGTATTCTTGAGTTGTAAAGGTTTACCTTCACCTTGCATTGGCTAAAGGGAGAGACCAATAGTGGATTGGTTGCGGAGTGATTCACCGGGGACGAATCGGACCGTGGATTAGAGACGAGGTCGTGAACCACGTTATATTCTCATGTTAGCATTGTTTTATCTTTTGGTTGTTTCTTAATTGTGTTTATTAGTATATTCCTCTTGCGCTAACATGACTTGTAGACGATCAATGAACGACTTCCACCGTACGACGATTGAGGGCTATTCACCCACTTATAGCCGGCCAACCGCGACCCTACATATCCTTGAATAGTAGGTTCAGGTTTACAACATTTCAATTGGTTGATTTGATAGTGAGAGTCTGTAGACATATATATATATATATATATATATATATATATATATATATATATATATATATATATATATATATATATATATATATATAACACTACTCTTAACTATTCCTAGTCGAGTATTAATATGCAAGGACAATATTAATGCATAGAGACTGGCATGTAGGTCAATTGATGACTTAATTTCACAAATCATGGATATGTGATATCAAATTTACACATGGGTACATATTATAGACTATGTACTGAATTGACCCGCCATGAGAAAGTTTCATGGATCGTTATATGAGTATCATAAACTTTCTCATGTGACTATTAGTATGAATAGTCCTTAGACCTGAAATCACTATGGTTCCCTACGTAAGGAGTTATGTACTTTGGTGTCATCAAACGTCACCCATAATAAGCTGGACTATAAAGGTGATCACTGGGTTTGTAACAAACTATGCGGAGGGATGTGAGTTATATAGATGGGATCTATCCCTTCCATATAACGAGAGTGATATCTTTAGGCCTCTTGATAGAGTAAGACCAAGAAATGCATGGTCATGCTCAAATGAGTCAATATGTGATATTGAGCTCATTTGTTTGAGTTAGTCTACTGGGGGATCAAGAAACACAAAGATTGATATGAGGATGACACGGTCTATGCCTCATTAATCAATCTAGATATCGAGGATTGAAGGACAAGGTCATACAAGATAGTAGCCACAGAAAGGTTTTGTTGGATCTTGACATTTTCATAACTTGGGTAGTAATGATGCATTGCTAGATGTCACTCATTTCTTATGTGTCTAAAGTGGTTTAGAGACATTGTCAATGTTACGAAAACCTATAGGCTCACACACAAAGAACATGTTTTAGAGATGGGGTTCATCTTTGTTTGACTAAATGAATCATTAGTTAATTGAATGGACTAAAATGAGTTAGACTCATTGCTTGGCCAATCTTGAGTTGGACTCAAATTGATTTAATTTGAGTTAGACTCAAATGAAACAAATTGAAGAAGGTTATCATGATTAATGATGATTAATCATGCATGCAAATGGGAGTTGTTGCATGCAAATGGATTAATTGCATGAAATGGAATTTAATGCATGTTAATCTTAAAACCTTGCATGCAAAAGAATTACTCCATGAAATGGGATTTCATCCTCAAACGTTGCATGCAAGAAGGTGTTAATGCACAAAATGTGAGTTAATGCATGAGAAATGGGATTTAAGCTCTCCTAAATGTGGGTGAGAGGAGGTGGACTTTGCTTTGCCGTGTAGGTATTTTTCATTTCCCTTCTCCCTTTTCTCTTGGGCAAAGTCTTGTGTGGAGATCCTTGTTTTGGTTGCTAGCACAACCAAAGGTGTTGTCTCCTTTCTCCAAAAGAGTGTTCATGTGGATACCATAGAGGCACGCACACTTGAACGTGTAAAAGATCCGGCGAACCGTGGACGAGCGGGATAGACAAAGGGAATGCATCAAAGGTATACCCTATAGGATAGGGCCTTTTTTATTTATACTTTGTATGAGTTTTCTTTCGCATGGATTGCTCAAGGGATCCTTTTTCCACTGCGATTTCATTTTTTATCGCATACGATTTTCTATAGTGGTATCAGAGCCACTTGCGAAAGATCATACAAAGTTTTATGCACTTTTATATGTGATATAGAAGTAGGACATATTTTATTATGGGTTGTATAATTGTATGAGCATATTTTTGTCGGGATGCATAAGTTTGTGTTGATCAAACTAAAAGATTGCTCTTGAAAAAAAGAATTTCATAACCTACGGTATTCATACTAGTTGATGTGGTTGCATCACTCTGTTAAGAACAAATTTGTCACAAGGATGCATCAACGGAACAAGAGGGTCTTGGATTCATTTTGATGTATTTAGGGCAGCGACTCATTCAAAGAGTTGACAAAATAAATTTTATTTCAGGGGTGCTGCCTCTTGACCCCACCCACTAACCGGCTAGTGGGACCACCGTGAGGTTTCGTCTCATGAGAAAATTTTGCAAACATAATTATATTGATGTCCTAGATATATTTTTTGTGTGTTAGTTGCCATGGTGCATGGTTATGGCCCTTTACCCCAATGAGATTGGATTATGTTGTAATTCATAATATGGCCGACGTGTCGTGATATGTATGTGGGTGTTTTAACTCATAATATGACCTTTTGTATCATGTCTCCCTCTCTATTTTTCTAGTTATAAAATATATTTAGACTCGAATGTAACTCGAGTATTCTTATTTTGTAATGTACAAAATGAGGAGCGGAAAGTCCATTGGAGGATGAAGTTACAAGAAGGATGTCGACGACACATGATGACCAAAGGAAGCACTTGGAGAAGATGTTATCCATAGGTTGAGCATTCGATCTTCTCATTGGCTTGAGAGGATCGTAGAATACGGGTCATAACCATGTCACGGTTTTTTGCTTATATGTTATGCATGTGATGCTTGTGTATGTGATGCATGTGATGCTTGTATATGTGAAGCATGCATAGTTAGTTGTCACACAATTAAGTCACTTATTATATGCCTACCAAAGTTTAATACTTACTATAACCTTGTTCAATCGCATCATGTTTGCCAAAGCAAAGTGACTCGATTTACCTCGGTAAAGTGCGACAGGACAATTGTGATGTCTGCCTATTAAACCTTGGGCTTGACTTAACTAAGTTCTCTCAATTAGATTGATGAACTTAGAGGATAGCTCATACGAGACATCTACCTACATTATACAAATCTTGGGCGATTAGCCAAAGCTAACTCAAGATGAGTGATAATTTAGAAGAATATCTCATGCGATGGGCACAATGAACAAATAATGTTGTTCATATAGATATACAAGAGTTACATTAGACATAATTGGTACAAGTTACCTACCTAACTTATACGAGTCTTGGGCTATTAGCCAAAGCTAACTCAAGATGCGGAATAATATGGATCTTGTCCCAGTTTGTGACCAGTGGGAGAATCATTTAGTTAAAGGCCTAATAAAAAGATTGAAATATGATACATTTCTGCATTTCTGTATTGTAGATTACATGTCATCAAATATGTCAAACACACTCTCTCTGCGATCTGTCCTTGATAAGGACAAGCTCATTGGAGCTAACTTTCTGGACTGGTATAGGAACTTGAGGATAGCTCTCAAGCAATAACGCAAACTATACATCCTAGAGCAGTCCATTCCTGAACCACCCACCCCTACGACCACTCGTGTTGACAAAGATGCTTATAAGAAGCATCAAAATGACGCACTAGATGTGTCATGCCTTATGCTTGTCACCATGAACTCTGAGCTTCATAAGTAACATGAGAACATGGATGCCTATGGTATGGTTGAGCATCTAAAACAACTATATCAAGGACAAGCAAGGAACGAGAGATACGAAGTGTCAAAGGTCTTGTTTTAATGCAAGATGCAAGAAGGAACTCCCGTAGGTACTCATGTACTCAAAATGATTGGGTACGTTGAGAACCTAGAAAGATTGGGATTTCCATTGGGCCAAGAGCTAGCCACTGACCTTGTTCTGTAGTCACTACCAGAAGGCTATAGTCAATTTGTCATGAACTACAACATGAATGAAATTGACAAGCCTTTACCTGAGATGTTGAGCATGTTACAAACTGCTGAACTCAAACTTAAGAAGGAAAAGCCTAGTACCATTTTGATGGTGAACAAAGGCAAAGGCAAGAAGAAGCTTAAAGGTAAGGGTAAGACCCAAGCCAAAGGCAAAGGTAAGGCAAATGCATTGAAACCCAAAGGCGGAGTGGCTAAGGAGGGAACCTGCTTCCATTGTAATGAGACTGGACATTAGAAGAGGAACTGCAAGCTATACCTGGAAGAGGTGAAAAAGAAGAGAAGTGAGACTTCTGCCTTAGGCATATACGTTACAGAAGTCAATTTATCTATCTCATCTACTTGGGTATTAGATACCGGTTGTACTTCTCACATTTGTACCATTGTGCAGGGCCTTCAAAAGACTATATCATTGACGAAGGGAGAAGTGGACCTACAAGTAGGCAATGGAGCACAAGGTATCACCATCGCTGTAGGGACATATTCCTTATCTTTGCCCTCTAGGCATATCTTAGAACTAGAAGATTATTGTTATGTGCCTGCTTTGACTAAGAACATTATCTCTGTTTCTTGTTTAGACAAGAATGGTTTCTTAGTGTTGTTCCGTTTATTTAAATGATATGTTTTTTTGTAGTGCATACCTTGTGAATGGTCTCTATCTTCTAGATCTTGAAACCCAAATCTATAACATAAATACCAAACGGTTCAAATCTAATAATTTGAACCAAACATATCTTTGGCATTGTCGCCTGGGTCACGTAAATGAGAGTTGCATATCCCAACTCCATAATGATGAATTACTGGACTCATTTGATTTTGAATCATATGAGACATGTGAACCCTGTCTTCTAGGCAAGATGACCAAGACTCCATTTAGTGGACATGGCGAACGAGCTACTGATTTGCTAGAACTCATACATATTGATGTATGTTGGCCTTTCATTGTAGCAGCTAGAGGATGTTAGGGAAATTAACTCATGTATGATGTGGTTTTGATGTGTCTAGCAAAGGATTAAGTTAGGATGTTTATGGATTTGATATGTGTGTTTAAGTCATGCAGGACTTAGTAATTCACACATGGTGATAGCATTGGTGAGTTCACCATCTCATGACTCGCTCCTTGAGTTGGGGAAGGATGACATTGTGAAGCCATGCACTTGGTGCATCTGAGGGACCGCCAGACGAGGAGCATTGGAGTGATGCAAAAGGAAGCAGACTTCTGGGTAAGACACGAAAGATGGCATTGCTAAGTCATGCGCTTGGTGCATCCGATGAACGTGGTCGGATGAAGAGAGCTTCGAGGCGAGGGAATCTAAGGGAGATGAGTGTGAGCGATTGTAACCCAGGACGGGGTAGCTCATAGGTGAACTTGGCCAAATTGCTAAGTGTCAGATGCTCAACCATGGTTTGTTTAACGTTTTTCCCGACATCAGCTGACTGCCATGATATGGTAGTCGACTGCTCCAAGTCGACTGAAGACTCGACTAGTGTTCGAGTCTGGTTTCTAGCTTGGTAGTCGGTTGGCAAGGGACGACAGTCGACTGCTGCACCACCAATTGACTGCCAAGCGATGGAAGTCGACTAATGAAGGTGGTCACGGGAACAGAAGGTTTGAGAGTCAACTGATTAGCCTGATCACTCGACTATTGGCTCCATCAGTCGACTGTTGTGGGAGTCGTTGGTTGGAATCCAACGTGGATGAAGCCGTTGTGAGGCAACGACTACAGAAGCAGTTAACTGATGGTTGCATCAGTCGACTACTAGCTGCCCAATGGGAAGAATGGTCTCTTCCCTATAAGAAGAGGCCTTGGGTCACTTTGGGAGGTCAATGCTTAACTCCTAAACTTCTCCCAAGTGCCCAAACGATTTTACTCCTCTTCCTTGTGTTTAATTTCATCTTATTGTAAGAGGAGTGATTCTTGTAAAGAAATGTTTACCTCTACCTTGAAGGAGAGATTTGTGGATTGAGAAAGGAGTGATTCACCTGGGATGAATTGGTCATGGATTAGCGGCAAGGGTCTTGAACCATGTTACATATCCTTGTTAGCATTTGTGCTTTCATTTCTCTTTGTATTTGTCTTAATTGTTTGTTTAGCTTTGTTTCCGCTACGCTAACCTAATCATTGACAATCAAGACATGATCAAAGTTCATATAAGGCTATTCACCCCCCTCTAGTCGGCCATCGATCCTCCAACAAGTGGTATCAGAGCCAGGAGCTTGTCACGGACTAATCGCCAACACAAGCACGACAAGAGATGGTTGGCTCCAACATTCATCCACCCAAATTTGACGGCGAATTCGCTTGGTGGAAGAAGCATATGGAGGTATTTTTCAAGACCGACTTCGATATCATGTTAATAATGGAAAACGGTTTTGAGATACCTAGGGATGACGAAGGGAGAATGCTAGAAAAATCGAGATGGACCAAGAAGCAAAGGGAGGAGCACATTGTGAATTCAAAAGCAAAACGCCACCTCTTCAATGTGCTCCCCCAACAAGAGATCAACCAAATTGGAGAGTGCGCGAGTGCCAAGGAGATGTGGGAAAAACTTGTAGAACTTCATGAGGGCACCTCCGAGGCAAAGCTTGTAAGAAGGGATCTCCTCTTCTCTCAATTAAACAACATCAAGCTTGACAAAGGGGAAAAAGTATTATCCTTACATTCTCATTTTAAAGAGATAATTAACGACTTGACAAGTGTAGGAGAAAAGCTTTCGAACCGGAACATGATAATGAAAGCAATAGATGCATTCCCCCGGTCATCAAAATGGAGCTCTATGGTGGAATTTTTTTATATCTCAAAGAATCTATAGGTAAGTACTCTAGATGAATTTTTCTCCACTATGGAATTACATGAGACTAGGCTTGAAGGCATAGTTGAAGATCCAATCAAGCCATCAATGGGATTTGCACTAGTAGCAGAAAAAGGAAAGAAGGAGAAGGAGATTCTACCCTCTTCATCCGTTGAATCATCTTCTTCCTCAATGGATAGCAATGAGGAGGCCTACATGGTAAGAAAGGTGAGACATGCATTGAAAAGTTTTAGATTTAACAAGTCTCATGATAGAGGAAGAAGGTCAAGGAGAAAGGTGATTTGCTACAATTGCCAAGGAGAGGGACACATAAGGGATGATTGTCCCCTCTTGAACAAAAGCAAGGAAGAAAAGAAAAAGAAAGAAGACAAGAAGAAGGGGAGTAAGAAGAAGGAAGAAGAAAGAAAATCAAAAGAAAAAGGGAAGGCCAAGGTACACAAGGCAACATGGGATGATCCATCATCAACATCGGAGGAAGAACAAGCATTCACAAGCCTTGCCCTAATGGCAATAGAAGACTTGGACTCCACCTCCTCCGAAAAAGAAGAAACAAGCTCAAGTGAGGAGAGCTCAAGTGAAGGGGGAGCTTCAACTTCATCCTCATCACAAGAAGGAGATTGGGTAAGTGAGGTAACAAATCTCCCTCCCAAAAAGATTATGTCTATGATTTTGAGTTTAACTAAGGAACTATTTAGAGCTAAAAAGAAAAACAAATGCATGCAAAATGAAATTAAGGCCCTAGAAGAATAACTATCAAATGCATGCTCACATGATAATTGTATTTCTTCTAGTACTAATGATGCATGTGTAGAAGAAAATAGGATCTTAAGGGAAAAGGTAGATTTCCTAACCAAGGCCTTAGAAAAATTCACTATTGGCTCCCACACTTTGAACATGATAATTGGGAGCCAAAGGGCTAGCTTTAATAAGAAAGGCTTAGGTTATAAGGGATCAAAAAATGAGAAGGCCTACCATTGTTTGATTGCAAGAGGGAAGCTAAGACTACAATGGTAGCTAGGAAATGGATTCCAAAAGAATACTTAGTGAACCCTATTGGAAAGAATCTATATTGGGTTCCTATGTCCATCCTTAAGGATTAGGAGTGTTAGTGTAAGCCCTAGAGCCAATCATGTGTTGGTACAGGGGCACCAGATAATCGAACCTGTGTTTTGATTATGGAAAAGACACAAAGTTAAGTTTACATCGTTATCTCACGAGCTAAATCGAGTATGCAGAAAAGTACTAAAGCTAGAGCTGAAGGCTAGTGACACCCGGAGGAAGCCACGGTGGTCGAGCGACACTCGAGTGACTTCAGAGGGAGCCGAAGGAATCGAGTGGAAGGCTAGAAGCGAAAGAGACACAGTAAGTATCGAGGTAAGCTCGTGTGAGTGAGAGATGGTAAGGTCGTGCCCTCTGTACGGGGACGACTGTAGGCGGCGATCCGACTAAGACTTCTTGTCGAAGGTCTATGTCGAGATCGGATGGTTAGAAACCGTCGTATTTATCATTTTCCGAGCTAACCTCTCACTGTAGGGAAGTGGCCCGGTTGGCAGTCGACTGGTGGATATTGGGCAGTCGACTGATGCTCATCAGTCGACTGATGGGAGTCATCAGTCGACTGATGGCGACGAATTAGCCTTTGAGCTAGGTCAAAATGGATAAGGTTTGACACGGCCACTTTGCGATAAAAATTATACAACTTCGTGATCTGTTCCAAAAAAAGAGGAGACATATTCAGAGGCCAAAATCTATAAATGGAGGGGAGGATTCCAACTCCAAATCATCATCAAGTTTATGCATCAAGTGCTCCTACAACGCCAACGCTCCAACATCGTCATAACGCCGACGCGACAACAAGTTCAGATCTTCTTCGTCGGCAGCAGCATCTAGTAATATATTTTGATATTGTATTCGTTGTTTTTATTCGTAACGAGGTGAGGTAGGTTTGTTGCCTCATCCTCGTACTTTCGGTTTTGTGATCGTTGTCTCCTACCACCAACGAGGAGGAGACGTTATAGTGCTTTGTCCTCCGTACGCGGTCTAGGATCGATAGAGCCTTGGAGTAGCAACTGCTGGGTTGTGAACCAAGTAAAAATAAACGTGTCTCTTTATTTTCCACTGCTCTTACTCATTTAATTATCTACTCGAACGAAACGTCGAAAAGATTTACGATCGCTATTCACCCCGCCCCCCCTCTAGCGATGCTTCTCGATCCAACATCATGTGATGATTGTTGTATGGACTTTATTGTATCATATTCCTATTTATAAAGGCATGGTTATTATATTTACTTGCATTGGTGCCAAATAACTAAATATAATAACGTCCTTGAGTAATAGGTTCTTATCTATATCAATCAATTGGTTGAATCGATAATGAGATGATATAGAGAACACTACTCTTAATCATTCCTAGTCAAGTATTAACATTCAGGGACAATGTTAATGCGTAGAGACTAGCATGTAGGTCAACACGATGACTTGATCTCACAAGTCATGGATATGAGATATCAAGTTGACACATGGGTATGCATTGGAGAATGTATACTGAATGACCCGCCATGAGAAAGTATAATGGATTGTTTTATGAGTGTCAAATACTTTCTCATTTGGCTATTAGTATGACTATTAGTCCTTAGACCTGAAGTCACCATGGTTCCCTACATAAGGAGTTGCATACTTTGGCTTCGTCAAAGGTCACCGGTAAATGGGTGGACTATAAAGGCGATTACTGGGTATGTGACAAATTATGCGGAGGGATGTGAGTGATGTAGATAGGATCTATCCCTCCTATATGATGGGGGTGACATCGATATTCTTGATAGAGTGAGACCACGAAGTGCATGGCTATGCCCAAATGAGTCAATATGAGATATTGAGTTCATTTGATTAGTGTGAGTCCACTTAGAGTTCAAGATATAGATTGTACCGAGGATGACACGGTCTATGCCTCAATTGGTCAATCTAGATGTCAAGGATAGAGAGACATTGTCTCATATTGTGAGAGTCACAATTAGTAGTCACAAAGGTGATGTTGGAGCTCAACATTCTTGTAACTTGGGTAGCAATGATGTGTTGCTAGATACCGCTCATTGCTTATGTTCCTGAATCGGTTTAGGGACATTGCCAATGTTACAAGAACCTATAGGGTCACACACAAAGGGCAATTAGATGAATATTAGGTTCATATGATGAACCATGACGATTAGGTTCATGGGATGAACCAAATTGGATTAAGAGTAATCACTATTAGACTAATTGAGTTAGACTCAAGTTTATTCAAGTGTTGAATGAGTCTAATTTAGATTTGATTCATCAAATCAATTTAAATTAATGAATAGAGATTCATTAAATTAAATTGACTTGAATCAAATGGTTGGATTTGATCAACCATGGGAGATAAAAGGTCAAGTTTGACTTGACTTGAGAGGGAAGATGAAAGGTCAAGTTTGACTTGACCAAATGCCATGTCATGATGATGACTTGGCATGGCTAGCCAATGATGATGCTCCACATCATCATTGACATAGCATGTGGTGTCACCTCATGAGGGAGACCAAGAGCCGTTGGCTCTTGGAGGAGTTACATGCATGCATGTAACCCCCCCCCCCAGCCCAGAAAAGTGGTCGGCCACTATTACCATTAGATGGGAATTCATTTTGTGAGTTACACAACTTCATCTTCTTCCTTGGATCACCCTCTCAAGCTCTCCCAACCTCCTTGGCCGAAATTCCTAAAGGGTGCTAGCACACTCTAAGGTATTTTTCTCCACCTATTTCTTGTGTGGATACCAATAGAGGAGTGTGCACTTGATACTCTCAAGTTCTGGCGAACCTTTTGAACGAGCGGGATTTGCGATGTGCGTCGCATCGAGGGTAACACTCTCAATTTCTAGATCTAGGGTAGATCTAGGTTTACTTAGCACATACATGTTTTTATTTTAATATATCTTCGCACATATCCATGGCGAGGACTTCCGGGGTTTCCGCAACGCAAAAAGTTGTTTTTGCGGCACGGAAAGTCCAACAATGGTATCAGAGCCACGTGCGAAGCATGTATGTATTTCATTTTTGTAGTTTTTGTATTAAATATAAAAATTACAGATTTTTATGTTTCTGTAAATTTCATATTTTTATAGAATTTTTGGGTATTTTTCTCGAAGAGTCGAAGCAACGAGTGTTGGGACACTTGTAGACTTCAACCATCGAGAAAAACTCTCCGAAACCGCGAGTTCTCACTTTAGGTTTTTGGGACAGCGACTTAAGTCGCTGTAATATCATAGTATGGATACTCGCAAAGTTTATTTTGCGAGTATAGGCGCTGCCCCTATCCCCGAAAGGGGCCTTGTCCCGCGATCGCGCCCGGAAACCGCTTAGCGGGACCGTTACGGAGAGGTGACTCATAAAATTGAAAAAAATAGGAAAAATTATAGAAATTTTCTGTAAAAATACATAATTTAGAATTATGTATAATTCTGTGATTGTCATCGCCCATGAACCCCAATTTGATTGGACGTTAGTGTGTTGTAATTCATAATACGGCCTGTGTACCATTTTTGTGGTTGTGCGTGTTGTATAGTGTATGCGACCTGCGCGTCGTGCCTCTTCTTTTGAAATTCTAGTTGTAAATAGTTTTAGACTCGAATGTAACTCGAGTTTCATATTTGTAATGTACAAAATGGAGCGGTGGAAAGTCCACTTGTAGACGAAGTTACGAGAAGGGTGCCGATGACACATGGCGGTCAAAGGAAGCGCTTGGAGAAGCCGCTAGCCCTAGGTTGACCGTCCGATCTTCTCATTGGCTTGAGAAGATCGTAGTAGGGCCATGACCACATCACAGTTATATATATATATATATATATATATATATATATATATATATATATATATATATATATATATATATATATATATATATATATATATATATATATATATATATATATATATATATATATATATTTTATTTTGCTTGTATGTATGTGATGATGCATGCTAGTAGAATAATGCTTGTATGTATATGATGCATGTTAGGATATTTTTCTTGTATGTATCTGATGCATGCTAGAATAATGCTTGTATGTATTTGATACATGCTAATATAGGATAATAAAGACCTTAATGCGTATATGATACACATTACGATTAGATTAGATCTTAATCGAATCAACTCGTAAATGCCTACCTGTCCTTGATACCCATCACTACCTCGATCATTTGTAGTTGTTGAATCTGCCAAAGTAGAGAAACGCATATTATCTTGGTAGGGTGCAGAGGGACAATCTTGGTCCCGCCTATCACGTCTTGGGTTAGAGTAAGCTCAATTAGATTGAGTGAAACTAGTTTACTCAATTGGATCGAGTAGAACTATAGGCATATTCCAACCATTGGAAAGATAGGATAAGATCGCATTTACACTAAATCTTGGGCAATTTAGCCAAAGCTAACTCAAGGTCTTTTGTAAATGTGGGTCTTGATCCTATAAACAAGAGTTACATAGAGATGTAATCAGAAATGTGTTACCCACCGATCTTACTAAGTCTTGGGCGATTTAGCCAAATCTAACTCAAGGCTTAGTATGATGTGGATCTTGTCCCACAAGAATTATAGCTAGTTTGTATGAATCTAGTAATGTGGTTTGACCACATCCATAACTCGATTCTACAAAATTCTTATAATTCAGTGGGAGCATCATTTGATTAAAGGCCTAATTAAATGATAAAAGGAATATGATATTAATTCCCTGCATTGTATGTTGTAGATTACTATGTCGACGAACACGAACACTCTCTCTCTCTGCGTTCTGTCCTTGAGAAGGACAAGCTCAATAGAGCAAATTTCCTGGACTGGTACAGGAACCTGAGAATTGTTCTCACCCAAGAAAGGAAATCAGTACGCCCGGAGCATCCATTCGAGGCACCTCCTACCATCGCCTCATGAGCCGACAAAGATGCTTACAAGAAGCATCAAGATGATGCATTAGATGTGTCATGTCTAATGCTCATGACCATGAACTCGAGCCTGTATAACACGAGTTCATGAATGCTTATGATATGGTTGAACATCTTCGTCAACTATATCAAGGACAAGCAAGGCACGAGAGATATGAAGTCTCTAAGGAATTGTTTGGTTCCAAAATGCAAGATGGGACTCCCGTAGGTCCATATGTACTCAAGATGATTGGGTACGTAGAAAACCTACAAAGATTGGGATTCTCCCTTGGCCAAGAGCTGACCACTGACTTGATCTTGCAATCTTTGCCGCAAAGCTATAATCAATTTGTCATGAATTACAACATGAATGAAATTGATAAGTCATTGCCTGAGATGCTCAGCATGTTGAGAACTGCTGAGCTCAACCTTAAGAAGGGAAAATTTGATGCCATTTTGATGGTGCAAAAGAAGAAAGACAAGGGCAAGCCTAAAGGTAAGGGAAAGTCCCAAGCCAAGGGCAAAGGCAAGGAACTGAAACCCAAAGGAGGGGTGGCCAAGGAAGGGGCTTGCTTCCACTATAAGGAAGCTTGACACTGGAAGCGTAATTGCAAGACATACCTGGAAGATCTTAAGAAGAAGAGAAGTGAGACTTCTACTTCAGGTATAAATGTTATAGAAGTCAATCTATCTATTTCTTCATCATGGGTATTAGATACCGGATGTGCATCTTACATTTGTACCAATGTGGAAACGCTGAGAAATAGCAGGGCATTGACAAATGGCGAGGTGGACCTACGAGTTGGCAATGGAGCAAGAGTTGCTGCTGTTGCTGTAGGAACTTATGATCTATCTCTGCCCTCTGGGCTTGTATTAGAATTAGATGAATGTTGTTATGTGCCTGCTTTGACTAAGAACATAATTTTGGTTTCTTATTTGGACAAGAAAGGATTTACATTTATAATAAAGAACAAATGTTGTTCAGTTTATTTAAATGATATGTTCTATTGTAGTGCACCTCTAATGAATGGACTCTACTTTCTAGACTTAGAGAGCCCTATCTATAACATAAGTACCAAAAGGTTCAAGTCAAATGAGTTGAACCAAACCTATCTCTGGCATTGTCGCTTAGGTCACATAAATGAGAGTCGCTTATCCCAGCTCCATAAGGATGGGCTGCTAGACTCATTTGAATTTGAATCATATGAGACATGCGAGTCTTGCCTTTTAGGCAAGATGACCAAGACTCTCTTTAGTGGACACAGCGAAAGAGCAACTGACTTGTTAGGACTTATACATAGTGATGTATGTGGCCCTTTCAATGTTGCTACTAGAGGTGGTTACAAGTACTTCATTACATTTACTGATGACTTCAGTAGATATGGTTATGTGTATCTCATGACACATAAATCAGAATCCTTTGAAAAGTTCAAAGAATTCAAGAATGAAGTACAAAACCATCTTGGCAAGAGTATTAAGATACTTCGATCAGATCGAGGTGGTGAATACCTTAGCCATGAGTTTCGTGACTATCTAGCTGAGTGTGGGATTCTATCCCAACTCACTCCTCCTGGACCACCACAGTGGAATGGTGTATACGAAAGGAGGAATCGTACCCTATTAGATATGGTACGATCTATGATGAGTCACACAGATCTTCCTATATCTTTTTGGGGATATGCTCTAGACACAGCAGCCTTTACTCTTAACCGTGTACCATCCAAGGCTTTGATAAAGACACCATATACGTATGGACAGGGAGAAATCCCAAGATGTCTTTAATGAGGATTTGGGGTTGTGAGGCTTACGTTCGACATCAAGCCTCAAACAAACTGGGACCCAAATCCGATAGGTGCTATTTTGTTGGATATCCCATGGACACAAAGGGATATTACTTCTACATTTCCAGTCAGTACAAATTGTTTGTGGCAATGATTGGGGTTTTCTAGAAAAACTAGTGGGAGTACGTTCGATCTTGAAGAAATTCAAGATAAGGACCATAGCACTGAGGCCTTGATGGAGGTTGAACAGGAACCACAAAGTGTTGTGGGTGATGAGATTGTTGCACAAAGAGTTGTGGAACAACCACCTGTTCAGGTAGACCTACCTCTTCGCAGGTCTGATAGGCTACGTCATCAGCCTGAGAGATACTCATTTCTCTTGTCTGACCATGATGACGTTATGCTCATTGAGAATGAGCCTACCTCCTATCAGGAAGCTGTGATGAGCCCATATTCTGAGAAATGACTAGAGGCCATGAGATCCGAGATGGAATCCATGTACACCAACCAAGTATGGACTTTGGTTGATCCACCTAAAGGGGTATAACCCATTGGGTGTAAGTGGGTCTTTAGGAGAAAGACTGACATGGATGGACTTACACATACCTATAAGGGTCGATTGGTGGCTAAAGGTTTCAAGAAAATTCATGGTATTGACTATGATGAAACCTTTTTTCCAGTGGCGATGTTTAAGTCCATTCGGATCTTGCTTGCTATTACAGCATACCACGATTATGAGATCTGGCAGATAGATGTCAAAACCATATTTTTGAATGGAAACTTACTCGAGGATGTGTACATGACACAACCTGAGGGTTTTGAATATCCACACCATACTGGGAAAGTATGCAAGCTGCAAAGGTCCATTTATGGGCTAAAGCAAGCCTCTCGGAGCTGGAATCTTCGATTCGATGATGCGATCAAACAGTTTAGTTTCATCAAGAATGAAGATGAACCCTGTGTCTACAAGAAGGATAATGGGAACACAGTTGTCTTCCTTGTATTGTATGTGGATGACATACTACTCATTGGGAATGACATCCCTTCACTACAGTCTGTGAAGACTTGGCTGGGGACGTGCTTCTCAATGAAGGACTTAGGTGAAGTAGCCTATATTCTAGGCATCAAGATATATAGAGATAGATCTAAGAGATTGCTTGGCCTAAGTCAGAGTACATACATTGACACGGTATTACTACGGTTTGCCATGCAGAATTCCAAGAAGGGACTTCTGCCGATGTCACATGGTATGAGTCTTTCGAAGACTCAAAGTCCCTCTTCTAGAGAGGAGAGAGACCGTATGGATAAGATCCCTTACGCATCTACTATAGGATCTATCATGTATGTCATGCTGTGTACTCGTCTTGATGTCTCATATGCTTTGAGCATGACGAGTAGATACCAGTCAGATCCAGGTGAGCGTCACTGGATAACAGTCAAGAATATACTTAAGTACTCGAGAAGGACTAAAGAATATTTCTTAATATTTGGAGGCGATGAGGAGCTAGCTGTAAAGGGTTACAGCGATGTCAGCTTCCAAACTGACCATGATGATTCACATTTTGCTTGAATGGTGGCACTGTGAGCTAGAAGAGTTCCAAGCAGGACACAATTGTTGATTCTACAACAGAGGCCAAATATATTGGTGCTTCCATCTCATTCGAGAGATTATCGATAGAGGAGATGTGAAGATTTGTAGAGTACCCACAGAGGCTAACATCGTAGATCCCTTGACCAAGGCTTTGGCATAGAAAAAGCATGATGGTCACACTAGGTCATTGGGTATTAGATACTACGGTGATTGACACTAGTGCTAGTGGGAGATTGTTAGTGTAAGCCCTAGAGTCAATCATGTGATGATTGTTGTATTGACTTTATTATATCATATTCCTATTTATAAAGGCATGGTTATTATATTTACTTATATTGGTTCCAAATAACTAAATATAATAACGTCCTTGAGTAGTAGGTTCTTATCTATATCAATCGATTGGTTGAATCGATAATGAGATAATATAGAGAACACTACTCTTAATCATTCCTAGTCAAGTATTAACATTCAGGGACAATGTTAATGCGTAGAGACTAGCATGTAGGTCAACATGATGACATGATCTCACAAGTCATGGATATGAGATATCAAGTTGACACATGGGTATGCATTTGAGAATATATACTGAATGACCCGCCATGAGAAAGTATTATGGATCGTTATATGAGTGTCATATACTTTCTCATATGGCTATTACTATGACTATTAGTCCTTAGACCTGAAGACACCATGGTTCCCTACATAAGAAGTTGCATACTTTGGCTTCGTTAAACGTCACCCGTAAATGGGTGGACTATAAAGGTGATTACTGGGTATGTGACAAATTATTCGGAGGGATGTGAGTGATGTAGATGGGATCTATCCCTCCTATATGACGGGAGTGACATCGATATTCTTGATAGAGTGAGACCACGAAGTGCATGGTCATGCCCAAATGAGTCATTATGAGATATTGAGCTCATTTGATTAGAGTGAGTCCACTTGGAGTTCAAGATATAGATTGTACCGAGGATGACACGGTCTATGCCTCAATTGATCAATCTAGATGTCAAGGATAGAGGGACATTGTCACATATTGTGAGAGTCTCAATTAGTAGTCACAAAGGTGATGTTAGAGCTCAACATTCTTGTAACTTGGGTAGCAATGATGTGTTGCTAGATACCGCTCATTGCTTATGTTCCCGAATCGGTTTAGGGACATTGCCAACATTACAAGAACCTATAGGGTCACACACAAAGGACAATTAGATGGAGATTAGGTTCATATGATGAACCATGAGGATTAGGTTCATGGGATGAACCAAATTGGATTAAGAGTAATCCAAATTAGACTAATTGAGTTAGACTCAAGTTAATTCAAGTGTTGAATGAGTCTAATTTAAATTTGATTCATCAAATCAATTTAAATTAATGAATAGAGATTCATTAAATTAAATTGACTTCAATCAAATGGTTGGATTTGATCAACCATGGGAGATAAGAGGTCAAGTTTGACTTGACTTGAGAGGGAAGATGAAAGGTCAAGTTTGACTTGACCAAATGCAATGTCATGATGTGACTTGGCATGGCCGGCCTCCACATCATCATTGACTTAGCATGTGGTGCCACCTCATGAGGGAGACCAAGAGCCATTGGCTCTTGGAGGAGTTACATGCATGCATGTAACCCCCCCTAAGAAAAGTGGCCGACCATTATTACCATTAGATGGGAATTCATTTTGTGAGTTACACAACTTCATCTTCTTCCTTGGATCATCCTCTCAAGCTCTCCCAACCTCCTTGGCCGAAATTCCTAAAGGGTGCTAGCACACTCTAAGGTATTTTTCTCCACCTATTGCTTGTGTGGATACCAATAGAGGAGTGTGCACTTGACACTCTCGAGTTCCGGCGAACCTTTTGGACGAGCGGGATTGGCGAAGGGCATCACATCGAGCGTAACACTCTCAACTTCTAGATCTAGGTTTACTTAGCACATACATGTTTTTATTTTAATACATCTTCACACGGATCCGTGGCGAGGACTTTCAGGGTTTCCGCAACGCAAAAAGTAGTTTTTGCGGCTCGGAAAGTCCAACAAGGAGAACCTAGGTTAGACAACCATAAGTGAACTTAAGTTTATATCATGTTACATGGTTGACTTAGGATGATGATGATGTTAGTTTTAGACTTGTCATATTTGATTTATGAGGATGATGTGGGTGATAATTTTTTAAATTAGTGTGGGGTAATGATATTGTGTAACCCATGAATTGAATGCTAAAATCATGATTTATGTTTGATTTTATACTTGATAAATAATCATGATTTATGATTTGGATGATAATATTTGGTGTATGATCATAATATGAAAATTAAATGATAATATTGTGTTATGATCATAATGGGCGTTTATGTTGGTGCAATCGACCCAGGTCATGATTGACCAGGACTCGAGCTTTATTCGAGAGATGTTTTGATGTTCAACAAAAACATATGATAATGTGATTGTCATGGGAAAGTCCAAATCTTGGGTACTTTGCATGGAAAGTCCAAGTGGGACACTTAGCATTTGGGAAAATCCAAGCATGAGTCTTGGCAATGGAAAGTCCAACATGGGTTGGCAAGGAAAGTCCAAACATGGGTCTTGGCATGGAAAGTCTAACATGAGTTGGAAAGGAAAGTCCAAGCATGGGTCTTGGCATGGAAAGTCTAACATGGGTTGGCAAGGGAACGTCCAAGCTTGAGTCTTGGCATTTGAGAAGTCCAAGGGGTTTGATATTGGCGGCGTAAAGTTCAAGCGGGAGTCTTGGCAGCATAAGTCCAATGGTTGGTGGCGTAAAGTCCAAGCGGAGTCTTGGCAGCGTATGTCCAATGTGCCTTGGCGTTGTAGATGTTAGTGCATATAAGATCCACATATCTCCACAATGGTATGATATTGTCCACTTTAGGCCCAAGCCCTCATGGTTTTGTTTTTGGGCTTTACCCAAAAGGCCTCATACCAATGGAGATATCTTTTTTCTTATAAGCACATGATCTTTTCCATGTCTTACCAATGTGGGACTTTGATTGTATTCCTCATACTCCCAACAATCCCCCCCTCAAACGAAGGACCACATTGGGCCCCCCCTCAAGCCTATCCCTCCTCGAAGGATTTTCTCTGCTTGATGTCCGATCTTCAACCCACCAGGACTTCCTGCCAGTTGTTCGGTCCCCCCGACCCAACTAGACTTCCTTCCTGATGTCTGGTTCTCTTGATCCGGACGTGGGAGCTCAACTTCCTTCGTTCGAGGTTCATGGCTTGACATGGACCATGGCTCTGATACCAATTGTTGGATCGAAAGTGTCGCTAGAGGGGGGGGTGAATAGCGATACGATGTCGTTAAAAACTTTTGCAATAAGTAAAAAGCAAGTAGAGAGTGCACAGCGGAAATATAAAGTAGACAAGATATTTTTACGTGGTTCACAATCTTTCGATTGCTAATCCACGGCCCTAGTGATCCTTGATCACGTACGGAGGGCAATTCACTAAAACCACTCCTCTTCGTTGGAAGTAGGAGCAACGATTACTTAAATAAATCAAGGCAAAGGGACACTCCCCATTTCCTTGTTACGATTAAAGCACATAGACAATTTAAAGAAGTAGAACTTAAATAAATATACCGACAACTCTTATAAGTAGAAGATGTAGCTTTCGTTGTCGGCAAGACTTCCGTCAGAGCAAATGTGAGTAGTAGTAGCGACGTTACGACGGCGTGTTGAGAGCTCTTGAATTCTTGTCATTTGCTTGGCTTGAACATGTCTATTTATGGATATTGATCTATGAATTTAGACATAGGTAGTGTCCAAGGTGAGGTTCTTATCCCAACTCAAGGATGAGGTGTTTCATCCAACCACCTTGTGCCACCTCCAACCTTCTTGCGCCAACTCAAGGATGAGGTGTTTCATCCAACCACCTTGTGCCACCTCCAACCTCCTTGGGCGCCAACTTGAGGATGAGGTGTTTCATCCAACCACCTTGTGCCACCTCCAACCTCCTTGGGCGCCAACTCAAGGATGAGGTGTTTCATCCAACCACCTTGTGCCACCTCCAACCTCCTTGTGCGCCAACTCAAGGATGAGGTGTTTCATCCAACCACCTTGTGCCACCTCCAACCTCCTTGGGCGCCAACTTGTTGGAGCCATTCAACTTGTGCCACATCATGGGAGCCATCCATCTTGTGCCAACTCACCTTATTTTGGGCGTCCACCACAAGGAAGCTTGGTGATGGTTTGGATGTCCACCTTGATGCCACATCACCCTTTGTACCAAAACACGAGTCAAGTCCAAATTCACCCCCTTGAAATTCGAGCTCTTCTCGAGGCTGGAACTTGACTAGCAGTTGACTGTAGTCAAAGGGTTTTGGACTGCAGTACAAGTTAGCTTAAAATATAAAGTACGATGGTTCTAACCATCTGATCTCGACCTAGACCTTCCATTGGAGGTATTGGGTCGGATCTACGCTTAACGACCTTGCTTCGCTTTCACACGAGCTTACCTTGTAGCCTCGCTTCCGGTCTTCACCCGAGTACCTCGGCTTCCTCCGAAGTCCCTCTGGCGTTGCCCGACCACCTCGGTTCCCACCGGGTGTCGCAGACCTTCCGCTCAACTTTAGCATTTCTGCACACTTAATTGAGCTCGTAAGATAACAAATATACCCTTAACTATTGAGCCTTTTGCCATAATCAAAATACCGGTTCGACTTTGGTGCCCACTGCACCAACAGTAGACACTGTTAGCATGACATAGCCAATGGAAGCACCTGAAGGCTAGCGCAATGGATGAACAAGTCATGGATGACTTGGAGGGATCTGAGAGGCGTGAGGCTGACGGAGGTGGCTAGAAGGCTTAGGTCTAGACTAAGGGTGGTCTAGCAAGTATGGGGGAACCATACTTGGGTTAAAACCTCATGTTTGAGGTGTGTCAGTCGACTGAAGTCGACTGGTGTGAGTCAACTAGGGTTTGACTGTGGGGAGTGCCCTAGCAGTCGACTGCTAGAGGTGGACAGTCGACTGATTGGCCGAGCAGTCGATTGATATTGTGATCGGTCGACTGGTGCTAGATTTGTTCGACACAGAATGGAGTTGAGACTCGACTGCGGGGTTATCTATCGAGTGAAGGCTCAATCAGTTGACTGATGGACATGATCAGTCGACTGATGTCCTATCCGTTGGATTTTTCCAGCGTGGATTACACTGTTGTCTCGCAACAACAGTGTCATCAGTCGACTGATGGTCCCGAGCAGTTGACTGATCGGCAATTTCCAGCCCAGGTTGAAGCTTTAAATGGAGCTTGTGGAGGAGATTTCAACCAAGGTTCTTTGAGGTGTTTTGGGGCAAGTTGTTGCTGCAATTCAGGGTCTCCAAGTGCTACTCGATAAACCTAGCAAGCAAGCATTCAAAAAAGTTTTGTGTAAAGTTTTCATTGCATCTCTTGTTGTATTTCATATTGTATTTGCTTGTTGTATTTAGTTTATTATTGTAAACTATTGTAAGAGGTTTCTCCACCTCTGACTTGTGTCGAGAAGGAGTTATTGAATAGTGGTGTGTGATTGGCATCGCTAGAGCTCTTTAGAGCTCGATTCGTGGAGTAGGAACTGTTTGATTCCAAACCATATTAAATAGTTGTGTTTACGTGTTTGTCTATTTCGTTATTGCTTTATTTCTATTTGCCACTACGCGCTAACGATATTTGTAGACGAACGCAAATGAATTCCATCACGCAACTAGCACGACGCTATTCACCCCCTCTAGCGGTCAACATTTCCCCTACAGTTTATACATGATACTTAACCTTGGGTAGAATTGCATAAAATTGATGGTTAAGTATGAAATACCTTTAGGTTCATCTCACACTCACTATAGGCTAACTTGATTGAAAACATAGCATGGGTGAGATGTTAGGAGGATACTCACACATAGCATCTCACACTCACACGGGCCTTCTTTTCGCACTATTACTATATAGTAAAATAATGGGAAAAATTGGATTCAATTGTCAACTGCTCCTATCGGAAATAGGATTGACTATGGATTCGATCCATAGCACATGGTTTCATCGTATGATTTTCCCGATCTAAATCGAGAAGGTTTTACATGAAGAAGATTTTGTTCAGCATGTTCTATTCGATACTGGTAGGAGAAGAACCTGACTCAGTATTGTTATAAAAAGAGGGGAAGTAGAACCAAGTCAACAAGTCAAGATGATATGGATCACCCCTTCTTCTTGCGCCAAAGATCTTACCATTTCCGAAGAAACTGGAGCTACATTCCTTTTCAATTTCCATTCAAGAGTTCCTATGACTCACTTCTGATTATAACATTTTGATGAGTCATTATAGGTATCATGATAGCAATAAAAGACCAATCATGGGGAAAGAATATGTTTAAGTCATAGACAAAATGGCCAAAGATCATGGTTGGATATTTCAAATGTTTTGAAAACATTTCTTGTTTCATAATCTGTGAGTTCATGCTTTGAAAAGATTCTAGGGCAAAACTAGCTTTCAAGTAGATACAAAATTGAGACTTTTTGCAACTTTTGAGTTTTTGCCTATTTTTTGAAAATAGAATGAATTTTCATGAAAAACCATTTTTCACTGATAAAGGGACCTATAAGAAATATATTCCCCAAATTTCATAATTTTTCAAATTTTCTGGAATTGTTAATGCATTTCTTAAATTGGACTTCGGAAATCAGAAATTTTGAAATATAGGTGCTAGTCGACTGATGTACTGTGCATGAGCACAGTAACCTATTTTATATGATTTTAATGCTATTTTGGTGATTTTATTCCCTTAGACTTGATGTCATGCTTTTATAACATATGGTAGATGTTTTTGATGGTGTCAAAGGGGGAGAAATGGTTAAATTTAAGTTAATCATGCTTGTGGGAGAAATTAGCATGTGTTAAGGGGGAGTTGCATGTATTAAGGGGGAGTTTGATACTCATATTTATTTACATGCTTTCTTGCCTTATGTTTTATGTTAATGTTTTACCTAACTTAAACATGGTTGCACACATCAAAAAGGGGGAGATTGTTAGGGCAATCAACCCATGTATAATGTGGTTTTGATGTGTGTGGCAAAGGTTTAAGTTAGGATGTTTATGGATTTGATATGTTTGTTGAAGTCATTCAGGACTTAGTAATTCACAAATGGTGATAGCATTGGTGAGTTCACCATCTCATGACTCGGTCCTTGAGTCGGTGAAGGATGTGTTGGGTTTCCGGCACCGCAGTGAGTGTGTGTTCGAACATGTTTCGTAAACATGTGCACAACGGAAGAAATAAAAATAATAAATCTAATTTATTACAACACACACACCATGCGCATGCATAGTACAACAAGTGTAGATATAATCGTAGTTTCAAATTTTGCAATAAAAGGAAATTTATTCTACGTATACCTTACGTATCACATGTAGCGGGAAAGGTATCAACCGGAGCGATCCTCGCTAGAATCGCCTCTATCCGTATCCACGCCGAGTATCTTCGGGATGACTTCACAAAGTCACGAGCCTCGTCTTCATATGAGTCACTAGCCTCGTGTCGAAGATGATGTGATCGAGAGAAGATCACAATCCGAATCAAAATTCGGATTCAAAACGAGTCCTCAAAAACTTGATTCTCCGGAGAGGTATTCGCCAACCGTTTAACGAATCCTTCGCCCTCCACCAATGAGGATTACCGGAGATCGAATCCACGGAAAGGAAGCCGTAGTCAAAGATCCAAACGTCATCCAAACGATGCTCCGACATGAAATAAACAAGCTGTCTAGAAAACTGGACAGCTTTGGTGGAGGAATAGGGCTGGCCAAATAAGGAAGCTAGACGCTCACCTTGTCGCCGGACCCAAAGAAGATCACCGGAGGGTCGCCGGAGGATCACCGACTGAAGCTTGGACACCGGCAACAAGCTTGGACGGTGGCACAAAGCTGGGCGGTGGCTAGGGTTGGGCGCCGACCACTAGAGGAGAGGAGGGGTGGGCAGCAACTAGGGATTGCTTGGATTATGTTTTCACAAAACCCTTAAACCCTATTTTATAGAGAACAAATTCTCCTAATGGTTATCGGATCATAACCAAAAGCCCGTTAACCCGCACCATTAATTTAAGTTAAAATAAACCAAACCAAATTGGTCTATTTTAAGTTAAAACGAACTGAACCAACTTTTGTTCATTCGTTTAAAACAAACCAAACCTCTTTGGTTTATTCTCCACCATTGGATTAGAACCAAACCAATTTGATTCATCCATCATGTCTTCATAAGACACGACCCATCCACGCTTCCATTGCGACTGAAACAATATCATGCTCGCTCCTTGTTTGGTCCAACCAAACCTAGTTTCTCTCGGTCTGAGAATCTCATTCTCAAGATTGTTTTAAATCCTTCGGATTACGCTCGTTGTGCGTGTGACCAAATAGGTTCTCGGTTTATATTGTTCTGTTAGTATGAGCCCTTAGTGTCAATTATGAGATGATTGATGAGGGAAACTTTTGTATTATATTCTTGCATTAATAAAGGCAAAGATTGATTATTATATTTCTTTATGCGTGTGCCAGCTAAATAAATATAATAATGCCCATGAATAGTAGGTTGTTATCTACAGTATATCAATTGGTAGAATTGATTATGAGAAGTTGTAGAGAACACTATTCTTAAATATTCCAAGTCGAGTATTGTATTAATAGACAAGGGTTATATTGATACATTGAGACTTGCATGTAGGTCAATGGATGACTTGATCTCACAAGTCATGGATATGTGATATCACATTGATACATGGGTATATATATTGGAGACTATATATACTGAATTGACCCACCATGAGAAAGTATCATGGATCGTTATATGAGTGTCATATACTTTCTCATGTGACTATTGGTATGAATAGTCCTTAGACCTGAAGTCACTACCGTTCCCTACATAAGGAGTTATGTACTTTTGTATCGTCTAACGTCACACCGTAATTGGGTGACTATAACGGCGATCACTGAGTATGTAACGAATTATGCGGAGGGATGTGAGTGATGTAGATGGGATCTATCCCTCCCATATGACGGGAGTGATATCTTTGGCCTCTTGATAGAGTAGGACTACGAAATGCATGACCATGCTCAAATGAGTCAATATGAGATATTGAGCTCATTTGTTTGAGTGAGTCTACTTGGGGATCAAGAAACATAAAGATTGATAAGAGGGTGACACGGTCTATGCCTCATTAATCGATCTGAGATATCAAGGATAGAAGGACACTGTCATATGATAATAGTCACGGAAGAGGTTGTCGGATCTCGACATTCTCATCACTTGGGTAGCAATGATGTATTGCTAGATGTCGCTCATTGCTTATGTATCTAAAATGGTTTTGGATACATTGCCAACGTTATGAGAGCCTATAGGGTCACACACAAAGAACATATTATTTTGGAGAGGAAATCATTTTGGTTTGACTAAAATGAATTATTAGTTAATTGGATTAACTAGAATGAGTAAGACTCATTACTTGGCTAAATTTAAGTTGGACTCAAATTGGTTTATGTTGAGTTAGACTCAAGTCAAACCAAGAGAAGAAGGCTAAAATGAATAATACACAAATTAATAAATGGGGTTTTAAATGGGATTTAAAATTCATTAATGTGTATTTAATGAGCATTAATTGACTTTCTTTCTTTTACCATGGAGAATAAGGAAGTGCATTTAATATCTCATTAAGGTGTATTATGGTTGCTTCTTCTTCTTCAACGTGGACAATGAAAAATAGAATCTGATTTTATTTTTTTTCGTTGACAACACAAGAGGGCCAAGTACCGAGTGGAAAAGTGAGACCTTGGAGTGGTTGCTATCACAACCGAAAGGGCTTACCTCTTCTCTCCAAGATCGTGTGTGTGTGCACAGTAGAGGCGTGGACATTCTAACCACGCTGAGATCCGCAAGTATTGCTGACTGGAATTCGAAGGGCACGCTTCGAAGGTAATCTCGATTCCTATAGGATAGAATCGATAATTGAAACGAGTATATTTTTTTTGCTTGGATCTCTGGAGGGATCCTAAGTTTTCCGCTGTGAATTTTTTTTATCGCTCGGGATCCCTACATGTTCGTCTATAATTAACCATTAATTATAGAATGATCATGAGTGACACCTAGTAGTACATCATGATTCCCAATTAACCGAAAAGATCAATGGTTGATCCAGAACTATTTCTGAAACCCTTCAGCAGCTACAATGAATAGTGCCTCATTCCCTTCACTCATCTTATACCCACTTGGTTCAGGACATGGTCTATAGTGTCAGTCCCCACTAGGTTGACTACGTCACACTTAGCCCAAGTATCATTTTCTCATCCTACGGATTCTAGTTACTGCACATGTAACCAAGAGTACCTTACTCTAAACATGTATTGCTTTGGACAAAGACTAGGCCATGGGTATACATCTCCTCGCAAGGTGTGGTGAATCCTTTATAGGCTATTCAAACACCTTCGATCACTTCGACTTATACCCAATCATCCCGGGTCCACATCTCCTCAGAGATGCTTGCTTAAGATGTCAAAGCATAAGTCTTTATGATCAAGATGACTTGAATACCGCAAGTCAAAGGAACATCGCACTTAAGCTTTAGTAAGAACTTCATTGACATATCTATATATGCAGAGAACCATATGAAGTCTTAAGGCTGGTCACTCCAATGAACTAGTTACCATAACTAGCATCCACGATTAACTCCGGACATCACAATGCCTCCAGCCAGTGAGAATCAGTTGCTTGGATACACCATGGAGTATACCTCGTGCTAGTCTCGACAGAATCGATGGTGTCCAAATCCATCAATTCATCGACTAGGGATAATTCTATTACATCATAATTACACATGTAGAGATACTCACTAGTTGTGATCCAATCACGAATTCTCTCATGCTGTGAATCGTATCATGGACATTCAGTAAATGAGTTTAAGATCTAATCAAATACATGAAAACATGTATACTCAAATAGTGAATCTTCATTTATCATATAAATGGTTCAAACATAAGGCGATTGCCTTAGGACATCTCTCATATATTACTAACATACTCTCACTTGGACTAATGCCAATCGCTATGGTATCCAATACCATGATCTCTAACATGACCCTCAAACTTACTTTGAGGTAATTCCTTAGTCAAAGGATCCACTAAGTTCCTTTCAGTGGGGATTTTCTCGATTTGTATTTCCTTCCTACTAATGATCTCTCTGATTAGATGATAGCGGCGAAGTGCATGTTTGCATCATTGATGAGACCACATCAAGTTCAAAAATGAACTTCTTGATCCAAACCGCTTCCTTTGCTGCTTTCCAAAGCTGCAATGTATTCTGCCTCAGTGGTAAAATCCGCTACAGTGTCTTGTTTGGAACTTTTCGAACTCACTGCGCCCCCATTCAAGATGAACACGTATCCAGACGGAGACCTAGAATCATCCTTGTCTGTCTTGAAGCTGGCATCCGTATACCCGCGTATCACCATGTCCCCTTCTCCATATATTAGGAACAAATCGTTAGTTCTTCTTAAGTACTTAAGGATTGTCTTAACTGCCACCCAATGATCCATTCCTGGATCAGACTGGTATCTACTCGTGATACTCAGAGCATATGATACATCGGGCCTCGTACATAACATAGCATACATGATAGATCCTATTGCGGATGCATAGGGAATCTTACTCATGCAAATCCTCTCACCTTCTGTGCGCGGACACATAGACTTCGAAAGGTGTATCCCATGCCTGATGGGTAGGAAACCTTCCTTGGATTCCGACGTGCTAAACCTCTTTAGCACTCGGTCTATATTTCTCATCACTATGAGTTATCGGCTGTTGTGCTTCACTAGGTATCTCATCAATGTCTATTTGAGTCTCTCGAGCCTCCTCAAGCTCGATGACACTCCCACTGTTTTCTTGCAAGAGAAACTCTTTCTCTAGAAACACAGCATACCTTGAAACAAACACCTTTTGTTCCACAGGATGATAGAATTGGTAACCCCTTATTTCATTAGGGTATCCAATAAATAGACATTTATCAGACATAGCATCCAATTTGTCTGATAGAGTCCGCTTCACATAAGCAGGACAACCCCATATCTTCAAGTAAGATATATGAGGTTTCTTACTATTCCATATCTCATATGGAGTAGTAGAGACTATCTTGGTTGGCATTCTTTTTAACAAGTAAACAGCTGTCTGAAATGCATAGCGCCAAAAGGACTTGGGAAGATTCGCATGATTCATCATTGACTTGACCATGTCCAACAAGGTCCGGTTACTCCTCTAAGATACACCATTATGCTATGGTGTATATGGCAGAGTCCATTGAGACAATATACCATTGTCTCTTAGATAATCAAGAAACTCTTGACTTAAGTATTCACCACCTCGATTCGATCGAAGTATTTTAATACTCTTGTCATGTTGTTTCTCTACTTCATTTTCAAATTCTTTGAACCTTTCAAAGGCTTCAGACTTGTGTTTCATTAAGAACACATACCCAAACCGTGAGTGAACATCGGTGAAGGTAATGAAGTAGCTATAGCCTCCTAAAGCTTCAGTTGATATAGGTACACATACATTAGTATGTATTATACCTAGTGACTCTCCCACTCTTTCACCTTTTCCTGTAAAAGGTAACTTAGTCATCTTGCCTTTTAAGCATGATTCACATGTATCATATGAATCCAATTCAAACGATTCCAGAATTCCACATCGGTGTAATTCGGACATGTGTTTCTTGCTTGCATGGCCAAGACGACAATGCCACATGTAGGAGTCTAATTGATTACCCTTTCGAGCACGCTTGTTGCTCGCTTCGATATTGAAAATGTCACTGGATACATCCAACGTATAAATACCATTGCTCAAAGTTCCAGTTCCATAAAGTATGCCATTCAAAGTTATATAACAACAATTGTTACTAAAGGTCAAATGGTAACCATTTATATTTAAACAAGAAATAGAAATGATGTTCTTTATCAACGAAGGAACATAAAAGCAATTGTCCAGTTCTAAGACAAGTCCTATAGGGAGTTTTAACAAATACGTTACGATGGCGAGTGCAGCAACCTTTGCTCCATTCCCAACACGTAAATTTGACTCTCCCTTGATGAGTATTCTTCTATTCCTTAGCCCATGTATGTTATTACATATATGTGAGCCACACCCAGTATCCAATACCCAAGTGTTTGAGAAAATAGAATGACAATCAATAACGAAGATATCTGAAGAAGATGGGGCATCCGATGCCTTATTCTTCTTCACGAACTCAAGATAAATCTTGTAATTTCTTCGCCAATGGCCCTCCTTGCCATAATGATGGCAAGTGCCCTTTTGAGCTGGTTCTGGCTTTTTAGCCCTTTTCTTCCCCTTCTGCTATTCCTTTGACTTCCTCTTAGAACCTTTCTTCGAGGAATCAACTAACAGCACCGTCCCCTGCTCATGCTTCTCAGAAGGCTCCACAGTCTTCAGCATGTTGAGCAGTACAACAGATGAACCTTCTTGCATCTCAGAGGTGAAGAGGAGCTTGGAGACTTCGAACCTTTCGAATCTCACTTGCTCATCAAACAACTCAAAAAGATGAAAGACTATGGTATGAGTATCCATATGCTCATGCTGCTTCCGCAGCTCAGCTACCATCGTGGCTAGCATGATGCAACTTGTCAGTTCAGAATCAGTCACATGTTTCTGATGGACCAATAATTGGTCCAGAGTTGCATCGTCACTAGGATGGGCAGGAAGAGGCGCTTCGAGGACATACACAAGCTTTTCACCTTGAGAACAATTCTCAAGTTTCTAAGTCAGTCCAAGAAGTTCAGCACAGTCAATTTATTTGAATCCAAGATAGAGTGCAAATTCAAAGACATCATGATCAATCAATTATCCTAGAAATACAACTCGAGCATATATGAGAAAGATGATTTAAAATGCATCAATATACATTCATAAATCCCATTAATTTTTTGAATTTCAAAAACCCCAAAATCACATCGGGAGATCGTAGGTCTATCTCCGAATGGGCAGATATCCATCATAGATATGAACAACCTGTTGGAGATTTGATGCCGCTAGAGGGGGGGTGAATAGCGTTGAATTCGTAGGAAGATGGAAATCGTTCGCGTGCTTGTCTACAATTTTGTTAGTACGCAGCGGAATAACAAGAATAATAATGATAACGAAACATACAACACGCAAACACAAAGATATAATGTGGTTCGGAACCGCACGGTTCCTACTCCACGGATCGGGCTCAAACGAGCCCTAGTGATGCCAATCACACACCACTAAGCAATAAACTCCTCGACAACAAGTCGGAGGTGGAGAAACCTCGTACAATGGATTACAACAAGTAATACACAAAAATACAAGCAAAATACAAGGAAATGTAAAGAACACTTTACAAACTAGGGTTTGAGAGTTTTTCTTGTTGGTTGCTTGGATGAGGTTGAAGGGCCCTGAAATGCACTTGCAAATCGCCTTCAAATCGCCTCAAGTAAGCTCCAAAAAAACTGATTTTTCGAGCCTTCCACGAACAGCTGCTTTTATCCTCCATCAGCCGATTTCCGCTAGTGATCGACCGCCATAAGTCCTCGATCACCCGCAGAGATCAGTGAGACAACGGCTCAATCCACGCTGGACAAGTTCCAGCGGGACTCTTCGATCGCCAACATTGGTAGTCGATCGCCAATGCCCGTAGTCGTCGCACGGCCACGAAGCATTCGCGTGCTCGATCTAGAACTAGCAATGATCGCTAACCCATGGCGATCGATCGTCAGAGACATCGCCGATCGCTTCCAATGAGCGCCGATCGCCAGAGCGATTCACTCTTAAGCGCAGTCGAACTCAAGTCGACTCACGGCAGTCGAACCGGCCATAATGCCAGTCGACTGCCAACCTCAAAGATGAGGTTTTAACCCAAGTATGGTGCCCCCATACTTGCTAGACCACCCATAGCCTAGACCTAAGCCTTCTAGCCACCTCCATCAGCCTCACGCCTCTCGGATCCCTCCAAGTCATCCATGACTTGTTCATCCATCACGCTAGCCTCCATGTGCTTCCCTCGGCTATGTCATGCTAACGGTGTCTACACCGCCAAGGCACATTGGACTTACGCCACCAAGACTCCTCTTGGACTTTACGCTGCTAATATCAATCCCCTTGGACTTCCCAAATGCCAAGACTCAAGCTTGGACTTTCCCTTGCCAACCCATGTTGGACTTTCCATGCCAAGACCCATGCTTGGACTTTCCATTTGCCAAGACCCATGCTTGGACTTCTCATTTGCCAAGACCCTTGCTTGGACTTCTCATTTGCCAAGAACCATGCTTGGACTTCTCATGCCAAGTACTCAAGACTTGGACTTTCCCAAATGCCAAGTACCCATGACTTGGACTTTCCATGCGCCAAGTGTCCCACTTGGACTTTTCATGCCAAGTACCCATGACTTGGACTTTACCAAATGCCAAGTGTCCCACTTGGACTTTCCATGCCAAGTACCCATGACTTGGACTTCTCATGCCAAGTACTCAAGACTTGGACTTTCCCAAATGCCAAGTACCCATGACTTGGACTTTCCATGCGCCAAGTGTCCCACTTGGACTTTTCATGCCAAGTACTCAAGACTTGGACTTTACCAAATGCCAAGTGTCCCACTTGGACTTTCCATGCCAAGTACCCATGACTTGGACTTTACCTTGCCAAGACCCATGCTTGGACTTTCCCATAATCACATGGTCAACCCCAGTCAACCATCAAGGTCTTCCTCGAGTCAAACTCGAGTCCGGTTAAACATGACCCGGGTCGATTGCTCCAACAATCTCCCCAACATATTAACCGACACTAATGTCAAACATCAATGCCAAACCACTTTGTCAAATCCCTTTGTCAAACATCAAAACATCACTCGAGTCTGGTCAATTGTGACTTGGGCCGATTGCACCAACAATCTCCCCCTTTTTGATGTTTGACAAAAACCAAACAAATCATTTGAGTTAGACCACTAACTCAAATCCCTTACCAATTATCCCAAATTGGTAAACACTCTCCAAATGTTCTCCCCCAAACATTCTCCCCCTTTTTGACTAACATCAAAAAGGTTTTCTCTCCAAGGTGGTCAATGTCTCATATCCCAATGAGATCTTACAATCTCCCCTTTGATCCAAAAATAAATACCTAGGATGCCTACCATCTTCCCAGTGATAATTCACATATAACTCAAGAGAGACAATCCTATACTCTCTCCCAATTTCCAAATTGAGTATCAAAAACCCATCAATTTTCCCAATTGATGATACTCTCCCAATAACTTCTCCCCCTTCAAGAAGAGAAACACATCCATCATCCCAAGATGGATAACTCCCCCTAAAGGCTTGCTCCCCCTTGACCATTGCACCAACAATGTCCTTGGGAAGCCCCTAAGCCAATAGGAACTCTAAACCATAAAAATTAAGGTTCTAAGTTCAAACTTGAACTTTCCATACCCTAAATTTGATACTTTGACCTAACACTTCTCCTAATCCATATCCAATGGATTTTCACCCTTTATAATGCTTCTCAAAGCATATCCTAGGGTTAGAAGTGGTTAGGGATCTTTACCATGGCTGAAAATGGGCTAAACAAACCTTGTTAACCCAAAATCAGACACATACTCCTCGATAGTAATCGATCACACTCACATCGATCGATCACACATCAGGTAGTCGATCGATAATCAAAATCTCGATTTTTAGCTATCAGAAATGAATTTTGAAAATTTATAAATAATTATACATAATTCAAAAAATCATGAAAATTCATACGTATAATACTTATGACACACACAATGGGTGAAAAATATTTGAAAATTATTTTACCCATAAAATAGTGAGTTTGATACAAAACTCAAAACCATTGAAATTTTCAATGTTTTGGCCCTATTTTGTATCAACTCTATCAATGGTGATTGCTATCAAAAGATAGACTTCACCAAGGTTTTTCAAAATGATTTTAAAATGTTTTCAAAACCTTATTTTGGATCATATTCCTTGGGCTCTATGTACATGACTTGTACACATGCTCTCCCAATGATCTACAAATGAAACAAGATGAGTTTTAGTTCATCTAGATGCAAACACTATGCACCTTGAACTTAACTCATATCCTAGCATCTCACATGTATCTAGGGTGTATAAATACACATACATGTCAATTGGATGTGAGATGTGGGTTTTGTTCTCCCTAAACTAGGGTTTCATGCATTTTTCTAAGGCAACCCTACTTGATTCTCTTATAAATGGGACTTCAAGTCAATTTCAACCAAATTGTCTTAAATGCATGAATGATTATGGCATTAGAAATGTTATAAATAAGCATATGCTCATAATCATGATGTCATGACATAATATGAAATCTAAAACACATGACATTTAAATCCTTAAACCTAAGCATAATCATGACATATAAAATGATTAGAAATACACATGATGTCATGACATGGCATATGGCAAACAAGGCATGGCATATAAAATATATAGGTATAATAATACCCAAATTTTAATATTAATTGCCATTTGATATAATTAGATATATTTTGCCATATTATCATTAATCTCCCTAGTGTGCCAAAAACCCAAAATGGCACACTAACCTCTAAACCTAAATTGTGCCAATTTAATTGATTTTTCTTAAATTCAAAAGTGCATTGGCACATCCTAAAATGTTTTAGGATATTGATTCAAATCTATTTCCAAGGTAACCATAACCTTGAAAACATCCTAAAGTGCCACCTTTACCATGATTGAGTTAACTACCCATCCAATCAAGGTTGGCACATCCTAAACCCACCTAGCATGAATCAATCACGCTCTTAGGAACCCAAAACCGATTTGAGCTCCTAGGGTTAATTAGGTATTCCTTAGGGATAACCTCCCTAGATACCTTCCTAATGACCCTCCTAGGCTTGTTAGCCTTGGTCATTTGGGTATTACCTAGGTTGACTCTAGGGGTAACTCCCCTTGCAACCTTCTTAGTGGCCACCCTAGGTTTCCTTGAAACCCTAGCCACTAGGCACACCCTTTGGTCAACTCTAGGGATAACCTCCCTATTGACCTTGGTCTTCCTAGACCTAGTTTGTGTTTCATAGTCAAATGGAACACTATGATAAGCCACTTTAGGCTTAGGTTTGTGACCCAAACCTTGCTTTCCCTTGGTTGACTTTTGACTCTTAGGTCCTAGGTGTTGACTTTGACTTTTGGACCCTTGATTTTGACCGCTAGACCCTTTAAATTGATTTTGAATCTTATTTAGGGTCTTTTCAAGTTTTTCAAGCCTTGACCTCAAGACTTGATTTTCCTTTTCTAATTGCCCAATTTTAGAATTTTGATTTAAATCTTGGGCATTGGACTTCCTAGGCATATGCCTAGTCCATTTAGGGTTTAGACCTAGGTGCTCTTGCACCTTTCTAATTGTCTCCCTAGGTAAAATTGATCTTGAGTTATTTAACCTAGATTTGTCCTTAGATAAGTTGATTTTAGGGACATTAGTCCTAAATTTCTCCCTATTATCTAAGTGAATATTTTTAGCTCCTAAACAAAAGTATTTATTTCTATTAGCATGCTTTTCATGGCAAATTGCTAGGGAATTGAAATTTCTAGCATGCTTTTGTCTATTAACTAAAGAAAGAGCATTATTAACTTGATATACCTTAGGGTTAGCCTTAGTAGCTCCCCCTACTTGTGATGCTCCCCTTTGCCCCTTCTTCTCCCCCTTCGGGCATTGACTCCGGTAATGATCCAGTAGTCGACATTCGAAGCAAATCACTTGCTCCTTGCTATTTTTCATTGAGGCACCAGTCTCCTTGACTTTTGACATGGGTGGAGTCTTCTTAACCCGTTTAGGACACATACTCTTGTAGTGTCCTTTCTTTCTACACTCAAAGGATATAATATTCATTTTATTATTAATTGACATGCTTGAGTTACCTAGGGTGGTTGTGGTGGTCGGAGTGGATTCTTGAGCTTGCTCTTCCTCTCTACCGGATGTAGATGGTTCTTCTTGTTGCTCCGGTATCGAGGATGCCCTAATCTCCTCCTCAATCCTAGAAGTGGATGCTTCTTCCACCTCTTCTACTTCCTTCTCCGATCCGGAAGTGGATGCTTCTTCCACTTCTTCCGATCCAGATGTTGATTCCCTATCAACCTCCGAATCCTCAAGCTCTTGGGATGACAGTGTACTTTCTTGAGCTTGAGAGGGTGAGCACTCTTCTTCTTCTTCTTCTTCTTGGACCGATGATGAGTTTTCATGGAGCTTTGCCACTTGGCTCCATAACTCTTTAGCATCTACATAATTACCTAACATACACAAGACATTGTTAGGCATTAAATCAATTAAAAATTTTATCACCTTATCATTTTTCTCGGATGCTTGAACTTGCTCTTCGGTCCATCTCTTCTTTTTGAGGAATCCACCTCTTGGTCCTCTTGGATATTCAAATCCATCCATCAAAATGGACCATTCCTCAAAGTCTCTCATCATAATAAAATCCTCAATTCTTCCCTTCCAAGAATTGAATCCTTCTCGTCCGTATAGGGTGTAAGGCACCGGTGTGTTGATGTCCCAACCTAATTGATCTTGGACTTCCATCTTTTACCCTCTAGCGTCTTGCTCCCGGTTGTTAATCCGTTGAAGAGCAACCTGGCTCTGATACCACTTGTTGGAGATTTGACGCAGCTAGAGGGGGGGTGAATAGCGTTGAATTCGTAGGAAGATGGAAATCGTTCGCGTGCTTGTCTACAATTTCGTTAGTACGCAGTGGAATAACAAGAATAATAATGATAATGAAACATACAACACGCAAACACAAAGATATAACGTGGTTCGGAACCGCATGGTTCCTACTCCACGGATCGGGCTCAAACGAGCCCTAGTGATGCCAATCACACACCACTAAGCAATAAACTCCTTCTCGACAACAAGTCGGAGGTGGAGAAACCTCGTACAATGGATTACAACAAGTAATACACAAAAATACAAGCAAAATACAAGGAAATGTAAAGAACACTTTACAAACTAGGGTTTGAGCGCTTTGCTTGTTGGTTGCTTGGATGAGGTTAAAGGGCCCTGAAATGCACTTGCAAATAGCCTTCAAATCGCCTCAAGTAAGCTCCAAAAAAACTGATTTTTTGAGCCTTCCACGAACAGCTGCTTTTATCCTCCATCGGGCTAGATTTCCGCCTAGCAGTCGACTGCCATAAGTCCCCAGTCGACTGCCAGCACTGTAGCTGTGAGACAACGGCTCAATCCACGTTGGACAAGTTCCAACGAAACTCTTGGCGATCCCCATCGCAACATTGGCGATCGATCGCTAACGCCCGTAGTCGACTAGCGTCGGCTACGGCCGCTGCGGCTCGACACAGAACTAGCGATTATCGCCAACCCTTGGCGATCGACAGATACATCGCCGATCGGCTGCTCCAATGAGCGATCTCGCCAGCAGCGCGGCTCTTAAGCGGCGGTCGAACTCAAGTCGATTAATGGCGATGACCGCCATAATGCCACGATCATCGCCAACATCAAAGATAAGGTTTTAACCCAAGTAGGTGCCCCCATACTTGCTAGACCACCCTTAGCCTAGACCTAAGCCTTCTAGCCACCTCCATCAGCCTCACGCCTCTCGGATCCCTCCAAGTCATCCATGACTTGTTCATCCATCGCGCTAGCCTCCAGGTGCTTCCCTCGGGTATGTCATGCTAACGGTGTCTACACCGCCAAGGCACATTGGACTTACGCCGCCAAGACTCCGCTTGGACTTTACGCTGCTAATATCAATCCCCTTGGACTTCCCAAATGCCAAGACTCAAGCTTGGACTTTCCCTTGCCAACCCATGTTGGACTTTCCATGCCAAGACCCATGCTTGGACTTTCCATTTGCCAAGACCCATGCTTTGACTTCTCATTTGCCAAGACCCATGCTTGGACTTCTCATGCCAAGTACTCAAGACTTGGACTTTCCCAAATGCCAAGTACCCATGACTTGGACTTTCCATGTGCCAAGTGTCCCACTTGGACTTTTCATGCCAAGTACCCATGACTTGGACTTTACCAAATGCCAAGTGTCCCACTTGGACTTTCCATGCCAAGTACCCATGACTTGGAATTCTCATGCCAAGTACTCAAGACTTGGACTTTCCCAAATGCCAAGTACCCATGACTTGGACTTTCCATGCGCCAAGTGTCCCACTTGGACTTTTCATGCCAAGTACTCAAGACTTGGACTTTACCAAATGCCAAGTGTCCCACTTGGACTTTCCATGCCAAGTACCCATGACTTGGACTTTACCTTGCCAAGACCCATGCTTGGACTTTCCCATAATCACATGGTGAACCCCAGTCAACCATCAAGGTCTTCCTCGAGTCAAACTCGAGTCCGGTTAAACATGACCCGGGTCGATTGCTCCAACAATCTCCCCAACATATTAACCGACACTAATGTCAAACATCAATGCCAAACCACTTTGTCAAATCCCTTTGTCAAACATCAAAACATCACTCGAGTCAAACTCGAGTCTGGTCAATCGTGACCTGGGCCGATTGCACCAAAACAACCTTGGCGAGAATCCAACAAGCCATTCATAGCTACGATGGTAGGTATCAAATATACCGATTGCATATCATATATATGCAACTATCACAATGTGCTATCAACTAATTGAATGTTCACACATACATCGGGTTGTTAACTCATTAACAAGTATGCATCATATGCATAGCACCCAACTTCATCTCCCTTCACATCGACCTTAGAGAGAGTCCAACAAGCCAATGCTCCAGGTTAAAGCCAACCCATTAATCGAGAAATAGTTTTAATATGGTTAGAGCACATTCAACCAATTAGCCCGGCTTGGAGAGAGTCCAACAACCAAAGCTAACGATTGACCTCTGACTCTTACCATATTAGTATTAAACTATTCCATGGTTTGAACATGTTCAGGTTCGAGCCAGGCTTGGAGAGAGTCCAACAACCCAAATAAGAAACGAAACTCTGGTTCTAACCATATTAATGGAATGTGTAGGCTTTAATATTGAGTAATGGTTTTTATGTCTCATCCTCTTTGCATGCAAATAACTATTATCAACATGGCATGGCATACATGGCATACATCTACATGTCACGAAACACATGGCATAATGATATACATCTAATGCAATTACATGACATACAATTATGACATTTACAAAATTTCCTTATATGTCATAACTATTTATGGAAATAAAATATGTTTAAGTTTTGATTCTCCAAATCAAATCATGATTAAATTAGGAAATAAATTTCCAAATCTAATCACATATTTTATTTGTGGAAAGTGTTGATTAAGGAAAGTCAATTTAGGAAACAAATTTCCTAAATCATCAAAACTACTTATGGAAATAAAATATTTTTAAGATTTGATTTCCCAAATCAAATCATCATTAAGTTAGGAAATAAATTTCCAAATCTAATCAAATATTTTATTTATGGAAAATATCAATTTCTATAAATACTTCTAACTTTCCTAAAGTAGAAGAATTCCATAAATACTTCTTGACTTTTCAAAATTAAAAATTTCCAAAAATACTTCTAACTTTCCAAAAGTTGAAAATTTCCATAAATACCAATATGACTATCGCAAAACAATTTTACGATTATGTCGAAACACAACCTGGGCTCTGATACCACTGTTGGGTTTCCGGCACCACGGCGAGTGTGTGTTCGAACATGTTTCGTAAACATATGCACAGCGGAAGAAATAAAAATAATAAATCTAATTTATTACAACACACACACCACACGCATGCATAGTACAACATGTGTAGACATAATCATGATTTCAAATTTTACAATAAAAGGAAATTTATTCTACGTATACCTTACGTATCACGTGTTGCGGGAAAGGTATCAACTGGAGCGATCCTCGCTAGAATCGCCTCTATCCATATCCACGCCGAGTATCTTCAGGATGACTTCACAAAGTCACGAGCCTCGTCTTCGTATGAGTCACTAGCCTCGTGTCGAAGACGATGTGATCGAGAGAAGATCACAATCCGAATCAAAATTCGGATTCAAAATGAGTCCTCAAAAACTCGCTTCTCCGGAGAGGTATTCGCCAACCGTTTAATGAATCCTTCGCCCTCCACCTATGAGGATTACCGAAGATCGAATCCTTGGCAAGGAAGCCGCAGTCGGAGCTCCAAACGTCGTCCAAACGACGCTTCGACACGAAATAAACAAGGTGTCCAGAAAACTGGACAGCTTTGGTGGAGGAATAGGGCCGGCCAAATAAGGAAGCTAGACGCTCACCTTGTCGCCGGGCCAAAAGAAGATCACCGGAGGGTCGCCGTAGGATCACCGGCTGAAGCTTGGACGCCGGTAACAACCTTGGACGGCGGCACAAAGCTGGGCGGCTGCTAGGGTTGGGCGCCGACCACTAGAGGAGAGGAGGGGTGGGCGGCAACTAGGGATTGCTTGGACTAGGTTTTCACAAAACCCTTAAGCCATATTTTATAGAGAACAAATTCTCCTAATGGTAATCAGATCATAACCAAAAGCCCGTTAACCCGCTACATTAATTTAACTTAAAATAAACCAAACCGAATTGGTCTATTTTAAGTTAAAACGAACCGAACCAACTTTTGTTCATTTGTTTAAAACAAACCAAACCTCTTTAGTTTATTCTACACCATTGGATTAGAACCAAACCAATTTGATTCATCCATCATGGCTTCATAAGACACGACCCATCCACGCTTCCATTGCGACTGAAACGATTTCATGCTCGCTCCTTGTTTGGTCTAACCAAACCTAGTTTCTCTCAGTCTGAGAATCTCATTCTCAAGCTTGTTTTAAATCCTTCAGATTACGCTCGTTGTGCGTGTGACCAAATAGGTTCTCGGTTTATGTTGGTCATCTATAATTAACCATTAATTATAGAACGATCATGAGTGGCACCTAGTAGTACATCATGATCCCCAATTAACCGAAAAGATCAACGGTTGATCCAGAACTATTTCTGAAACCCTTCAGCAACTACAATGAATCGTGCTCCATTCCCTTCACTCATCTTATACCCACTTAGTTCAGGACATGGTCTATAGTGTCAGTCCCCACTAGGTTGACTACGTCACACCTAGCCCAAGTATCATTTCCTCGTCCTACGAATTCTAGTTACTGCACATGTATCCAAGAGTACCTTACTCTAAACATGTAATGCTTTGGCCAAATACTTTAGTAACAATCCGACAAGAGGCCATGGGTATACATCTCCTCGCAAGGAGTGGTGAATCCTTTATAGGCTATTCAAACACCTTCGATCACTTCGACTTATACCCAATCATCCCGGGTCCACATCTCCTAAGAGATGCTCGCTTAAGAAGTCAAAGCATAAGTCTTTATGATCAAGATGACTTGAATATTGCAAGTCAAAGGAATATCGCACTTAAGCTGCAGTAAGAACTTCATTGACATATCTATATATGCAAAAAACTATATGAAATCTTATGGCTGGTCACTCCAATGAACTAGTTACCATAACTAGCATTCACGATTAACTCCGGACATCACAATGTCTCCAATCAGAGAGAATCAGCTGCTTGGATACACCAAGGAGTATACCTCGTGCTTGTCTCGACACAATCGATGGTGTCCAAATCCATCAATTCATTGACTAGGGATAATTCTGATACATCACAATTACACATGTAGAGATACTCACTAGTTGTGATCCAATCACAAATTCTCTCATGTTGTGAATCGTATCATGTGTTAGGGCAATCTCTTGCCATGATAAGGTTTTGATGTGTGTGGCAAAGGGTTTAAGTTAGGTTGGTATTGTTATTTGATATGTGTGTTGGAGTCTTGCAAGACTTAGTAATTCACACATGGAGCCTTGGTTGGTTCACCCTTACAACCTCGGTCCTTGAGTCGGTGAAGGATGACTTTGCGAAAGCCGTGCGCTTGGAGCATCCGAGGGACCGCCGGACGAGATGACTAAGAGAGCTTGACGAGGACCGGTGAGATGAGAGAATGAGTGAAATGTAAGTAGCTCATTAGGTGAACTTGGTCGAATGGTGAGTGTCGAGGCTTGACGCAAGGGTTAAGGTTTACTACCGTAGCTCACTTATGTTAAGTTTGAGTTTCATGACACCCGCTCGACCATGTAATGGCAATCGATGCTCTCACGAGTGTGTTGATGGTATCCGTGATGGATTTATGCAGCAATGATCGCCATGGAATGGCATCGCCGAGGATGTCGCGCACGTAATCGCCAGAGCGATCGGGCGATCGTGGTGAGGTCCATCAGTCGACTGCCAAGTGTTCCATTGGACTACAACGGTCGGGATCCGACGTGTTCGGAGGCCGTTGGAGTGGCGGCAGTCGACTGCCAAGGGTAGCAATCGACTGGTGGCGGCCAACGCGAAGAAATCAGCCCTCTCTATAAAAAGAGAGGGTGTGGAGCTTTGGGAGGTTAATGCTTAAGTTATAAACGACCATCCAAGTGCTCCACAAGATTCAAACTCCTTCTCTTAGCTTTCTTTCACATCTATTGTAAAAGAAGGAGTGTTCTTGATTTGTAAAGGTTACCTCCACCTAGCTTGGTGCAAAGGAGAGACCAATAGTGATTAGCTTTGAAGGAGTGATTCACCTCGGACGAATCAGGATCGTGGATTAGCGGCGTAGCCGTGAACCACGTTACATCTTCTTTGTTAGCGTTTGTATTTTCGTTTATTGCTTTGTCTTTATTATTTATGCTTCCGCTTGTGCTAACGATTGTGTAGAAGAGTAAACGAACGAGAGAATTCCGACATCCATCGGAAGAGGGCTATTCA
Source organism: Wurfbainia villosa (assembly GCA_025175895.1). Taxonomy (NCBI): domain Eukaryota; kingdom Viridiplantae; phylum Streptophyta; class Magnoliopsida; order Zingiberales; family Zingiberaceae; genus Wurfbainia; species Wurfbainia villosa. Next base: position 68,577,933 of record CM045994.1, on the reverse strand, counting down.
CCCCCCTCTAGCTGGCCAATCGATCCCCTACAAGTGGTATCAGAGCCAAGGAAAGCTTGTCGTGGACTAACCGCCACAACAAGCAACATTTAAAATGGCCGGCTCCAACATTCATCCACCGAAGTTTGAAGGAGAATTCGCTTGGTGGAAGAAGCGAATGGAGGTATTTTTCGAAACGGTTTTTGATATTATGATTACAATGGAATCCGATTTCATTTTGCCTAGGGATGAAGAGGGGAAGCCAATAGAGAAATCTAGGTGGACCAAAAAGCAAAGGGAAGAGCACCTTGCAAATTCAAAAGCAAAGCATCATCTTTTCAATGTACTCCCCCAACAAGAAATTAACTGAATAGGAGAATGCCTAAGTGCCAAGGAGATGTGGGAGAAGCTAATTGAGCTTCATGAAGGCACATCCGAGGCGAAGCTAGCAAGGAGAGATCTCCTCCCAACTATCCAACATTAAATTAGAAAAGGGAGAAAAGGTAACTTCTTTGCATTCTAGATTCAAAGAAATTTTAATTGGACTAACAAGTGTAGGAGAAAGGCTCTCCAATCGCGATATGATAATGAAGGCCATAGATGCTTTCCCCTGATCATCCAAGTGGAGTTCAATGGTGGACTCATTTTACATTTCAAAGAATCTAGAGGTAAGTACTCTAGATGAATTTTTCTCCACTATGGAATTACATGAATCTAGGCTTGAAGGAATACAAGAAGAGCCAAAAATACAACCCTCAAGAGGAGTAGCTTTGATGGAAAACAAGGGGAAGAAGAAGATAGAGATTCCCTCCTCCTCCGATGATGAAGCGTCTTCCTCCTCTTCCATGGATAGCATGGAAGAAGCATATATGGTAAGGAGGGGTAAGACGTGCTTTAAAAGGTTTTCATTTTAACAAATCAAATGATAGGAATAGAATACCAAGGGGGAAAATCATTTGCTACAATTGCCAAAGAAAGGGACACATAAGGGACAATTGTCCCCTCCTAAACAAGAGCAAAGAAGAAAAGAAAAAGAAAGAAGAAAAGAAGAAGAAAAAGGGGAGCAATAAAAAGAAGGAAGAGGAGAAGAAGACAAAAGAAAAGGGGAAGACCAAAGCTCTAAAGGCAAGGACTTGGGATGACCCATCCTCATCCTCCTCATCATCATCGGATGAGGAGAATGCCTTTGTCACTAATTTGTCCTTAATGGCCTTTGATGACTTGGATTGCTCCTCCACCGAAAATGAAGAATCAAGCTCAAGTGGAGAGAGCTCAAGTGAAGGGGGAGCCTCTACATCCTCCTCATCCGAAGAAGAGGATTTGGTAAGTGAGGTAACAAATCTACCCCCTAAGCAAATTATGTCTATGATTTCTAGCCTCACTAAGGACTTATTTAGAGCTAAGAAGAAGAACAAAAGCATGCTAGATCAAATTAAGGACTTAGAAAATAAGTTAGAAAAAGCATGCTTAAATGAAAATGAAAATATTTCTTCTTGCCATGATAATGTTGCATGCTCACATGAATATATGCCATTTAATGTTAGTGATGCATGCATGGATGAAAATAGGGCTTTAAGAGAGAAAGTAGATTATTTAACCAAAGCCCTAGAAAAGTTTACAATTGGCTCAAACACCTTGAACATGATTATAGGGAGCCAAAGAGCTAGCTTCAATAAGAAAGGCCTAGGATACAAAGAAAAGAAAAATGAAAAGGCCTATAAATGCCTAATTGCTAGGGGACAAGATAAGAAGAAGGTAATTGCTAGGAAATGGATCCCCAAGGAGTATCTAGTGAACCCCATAGGCAAGAACTTATTTTGGGTTCCAAAATCCATCCTTAAGGGTTAGAAAACCCCTAGGGTAGTCAACCATATGCAATTGACCTATATCATATATTGGTTGACTTAGGATGGCGGGACAACATTTTTAAATAGTGTTAGGTGATGATAACGTGCCTATAAATAGTTAATAATGCTTAAATCATGATAATCAATGTAATTGCTATGTATATGTGCAATCATGATTTATGATTTTGAAATTTGGCACATCATCATGAGAAATAGGGTTTAAATCATGCCTTAGATGATATTTTGCTTATTATCATCATATAATACCTAATGCATGATTATTAATTGATGAATACATTAGGTTCATGATCATAATGTAGAATCAATTGATATATGCCTTTATGATCATGAGGATTGTTAGATTGATACTTAACCTTGATAAAATTGCATGAATATAATGGTTAAGTATATACAAATACCCCCTAGGATGCATCTCTCACTCACCATAGGCTACTTTGATTGAAAACTTAGCATGGGTGAGATGTTAGGATGATACAAATGTCCACTAATGCCTATGACATTTAGATGGTCATTTAAGGTATCAAAATAGCAATAATAGACCAATCATGGGGAAGGCTTATGTTTAATTCATAGACATATTGCCCAAAGATCATGGTTGGATATTTCATATGTTTTCAAAACAATTTCTTACTTTCAAATCTATGTATTCATGTTTTGAAACAATTGGATGCAAAACTAGGTGTTAAACTTGATACTAGAATGATCAACAACCTAGTGGTTTTTAAAACTTTTGGATTTTTGTCAAATCTCTGGAAATATAATGCCTTTTCATGAAAAATTAATTTTCACTGATAAAGAATCTTACAAGAAATATGTTCCCCAAATTTCATGATTTTTTTTGAATTTTCTAGAATTTTTAATGCATTTCTGAAATTCACCCAGAAAATCAAAATTTCAGAAACCATTGTGCCAGTCGACTGCCATACTGATAGCAGTCGACTGCTCACCTGAAAAATAGTCTAATATTTTCTGATTTCAGATTTTAAACATGTTTTTGGTATTTTCCTTCTATTAGACTTGATGCCATGGGTTTATAACTTAGTATTAATCTTTTTGATGGTGTCAAAGGGGGAGAAATAATTGTGTTTAAGTAAATTATGATAGGGGGAGAATTTGTAGAGAGAGTTTCATGGATTAAGGGGGAGTTGCATGTTGTTATATCATGTTTATGTCTACATGCTTTCTTACCTTAGAAATTTATATAAAATGTTTTTACCTAACTTAAACGGATTGCCACACTTCAAAATGGAGGAGATTGTTAAGGCAATCTCTTGCCATGATAAGGTTTTGATGTGTGTGGCAAAGGGTTTAAGTTAGGTTGGTATTGTTATTTGATATGTGCGTTGGAGTCTTGCAGGACTTAGTAATTCGCACATGGAGCCTTGGTGGGTTCACCCTCACAAGTTCGGTCCTTGGGTCGGTGAAGGATGACTTTGCGGAAGCCGTGCGCTTGGAGCATCCGAGGGACTGTCGGACGAGATGACTTGAAGTGAAGCCAAGGAAGCAGACTTCGGAGGCAAGAGACGCGAAGGAGCATTGCAAAGCCGTGCGCTTGATGCTGCCGAGGGACGTGGCCGCGAACGAAGAGAGCTTCGGCGAGGGACTTCGAGTGAGATGAGAGAATGAGTGAAATGTAAGTAGCTCATTAGGTGAACTTAGCCGAATGGCTGAGTGTCGGAGACTTGACCGCAAGGGTTAAGGTTTACCCGACCGCCGGAAGCTCAAACTTATGTTAAGTTTGAGTTTCACACGGCACCGCCGACCGCTATGTAATGGCAATGATCGCTTCCGAGTCGAGTGTGTTCGACCGTATCCGATCGAAGGAGCCGATCGCTGGAATGGCAATGACTACGAGGATGTCGCGCACGTAATCGCCAGAGCCGATCGGGCAAATGACTGGTGAGGTCCATCAGTCGACTGCCAAGTGTTCCGTTGGACTACAACGGTCGGGATTCGACTTGTTCGGAGGCCGTTGGAGTGGTGGCAGTCGATTGCCAAGGGCAGCAGTCGACTGGTGGCGGCCAATGGGAAGAAATCAGCCCTCTCTATAGAAAGAGAGGGTGTGGAGCTTTGGGAGGTTAATGCTTAAGTTCTAAACGACCATCCAAGTGCTCCACAAGATTCAAACTCTTTCTCTTAGCTTTCTTTCACATCTATTGTAAAAGGAGTGTGCTTGATTTGTAAAGGTTACCTCCACCTAGCTTGGTGCAAAAGAGAGACCAATAGTTATTGGCTTTGAAGGAGTGATTCACCTCGGACGAATCGGGATCGTGGATTAGCGGCGTAGCCGTGAACCACGTTACATCTTCTTTTTTAGCATTTGTATTTTCATTTATTGCTTTGTCTTTATTGTTTATGCTTCCGCTTGCGCTAACGATTGTGTAGAAGAGCAAACGAACGAGAGAATTCCGACATCCATCGGAAGAGGGCTATTCACCCCCCTCTAGCCAGCCAATCGATCCCCTACATCATGGACATTCAGTAAATGAGTTTAATATCTAATTAAATACATGAAAACATGTATACTCAAATAGTGAATCTTCATTTATCATATAAATGGTTCAAACATAAGGCGATTTCCTTAGGACATCTCTCATATATTACTAACAGGATGACATTGCGAAGCCGTGCACTTGGTGCATCTGAGGGACCGCTGGATGAGAAGCATTGGAGTGAAGTCAAAAGAAGCAGACTTTAGGGTGAGACACGAAGGATGGCATTGCGAAGTCGTGCGCTTAGTGTATCTGAGGGACGTGGTCAGACGAAGAGAGCTTCGAGGCGAGGAACTCCAAGGGAGATGAGTGTGGGCAATTGTAACCCAGGACGGGGTAGCTCATAGGTGATCTTGGCCAAATGGCTAAGTGTTGGAAGCTCAACCAAGGTTGGTTTGAGGTTTTTCCCAACATAAGTCGACTTCCATGATATGGCAGTCGATTTCTCCAAGTCGACTGAAGACTCGACTGGTGTTCGAGTCTGGTTTCTTGCTTGGGAGTCGACTGCCAAGGGATGGCAGTCGATTGCTGCACCACCAGTCGACTGCCAAGGGATGGTAGTCGACTGATGATGGTGGTCGCGGGCATAGAAGGTTTGAGAGTCAACTGATTGGCCTGATCACTCAACTGTTGGCTCCATCAATCGACTGATGGGATGGTCAGTCAACTGATGTGGGAGTCATTGGTTGGAATCCAACCTGGATGAAGCTGTTGTGAGGCAATGGCTACAGCAGTAGTCGACTGATGGCTGCATCAGTCGACTGCTAGCTACCCACTGGGAAGAATGGCCTCTTCCCTATAAGAAGAGGCCTTGGGTCACTTTTGGAAGGTCAATGCTAAACTCCTAACTTCTCCCAAGTGCCCAACACGATCTTACTCCTCTTCCTTGTGTTTAATTTCATCTTATTGTAAGAGGAATGATTCTTCTAAAGATAGGTTTACCTCCACCTTGAAGGAGAGATTAGTGGATTGAGAAAGGAGTGATTCACCTGGGACGAATCGGTCATGGATTAGCGGTAAGTGTCGTTAACCACGTTACATCTCCTTGTTAGCGTTTGTGATTTTGTTTCTCTTTGTATTTGTCTTAATTGTTTGTTTATCTTTGTTTTCGTTGCGCTAACCTAATCGTAGACAATCAAGACGCGATCGAAGTTCATATAAGGCTATTCACCGCCTCTAGCTGGCCACCGATCCTCCAACAGAGGAGGCTATCAGTACTTCATTACTTTTACTGATGATTTCAGTAGATATGGATATGTTTATTTTATGAGACACAAATCTGAATACTTTGAAAAGTTCAAAGAATTCAAGAATGAAGTACAAAACCAACTTGGTAAGAGTATAAAAGTGCTTCGATCAGATCGAGGTGGGAAATACCTTAGCCAAGATTTTCGTGACTATCTCGTTGAATTTGGGATTAGATCTCAACTCACTCCACCTGGAACACCATAGTGGAATGGTGTATCAGAAAGGAGAAATCGTACATTATTAGATATAGTACGATCCATGATGAGTCACACAAACCTTCCTTCTTTCTTCTGGGGATATGCTTTAGAGACGACTTCTTTCACACTTAATCGCATCCCATCTAAGATAGTCATAAAGACACCATATGCGATATGGACTGGGAAGAGTCCCAAGATATCTTTTATGAAGATTTGGGGTTGTGAGGCTTATGTTCAACATCAAGTCTCCGACAAACTAAGCCCTAAATTAGACAAGTGTTACTTTGTAGGATATCCTAAGGAAATGAAAGGATATTACTTCTACAATCCTACACAAGACAAAGTGTTTGTCGCTAGAAATAGCATATTTCTAGAAAGAGAGTTCATTTTTAGAAGAACTAGTGGGAGTAAAATACATCTTAAAGAAATTCAAGATAAAGATAGCACTGAGATGGAAATTGAACAAGCACCGCAAAGTGTTGTGGATGATGAGATTGTTGCACAAGAAGTTCTGGATCAACAACCTGTTCAAGTAGACCAACCTCTTCGCAGGTTTGGTAGGATACATCATCAGCCTAAGAGATATTCATTTCTCTTGTTGAGTTGAACGAGCCTACATCCTATCAGGAAGCTGTGATGAGCCTAGATTCTGAGAAATGACTAGAGGTCATGAGGTCCAAAATGGAATCCATGTACACTAACCAAGTATGGACTTTGGTTGATCCACCTGAAGGGGGCAAACCCATTGGGTGTAATTGGGTCTTTAAGAGAAAGATTGACATGGATGGTCTTATGCATACCTATAAAGGGAGATTAGTAGATAAAGGTTTCAAACAGATTCTTGGTATTGACTATGATGAAACATTTTCACCAGTTGCGATGCTTAAGTCCATTCGGATCATGCTTGCAATTGCAGCTTACCACGATTATGAGATCTGGCAAATGGATGTCAAAACTATGTTTCTAAATGGAAACCTCCTCGAGGATGTGTACATGACACAACCTGAGGGTTTTGTAGATCCAAAGCATGTTGGTAAGGTATGCAAGATGCAAAGGTCCATTTATGATTTAAAGCAAGCATCTAGAAGCCAGAATCTTCGATTCAATGATGCGATCAAACAGTTTGGTTTCATCAAGAATGAAGATGAACCCTGTGTCTACAAGAGGGTTAGTGGGAGCATAGTTATCTTTCTTATCTTGTATATTGATGACATACTTCTCATTGGAAATGACATCTCTACGTTGTAGTATGTGAAGACTTGGCTTGGGAATTGTTTCTCAATGAAGGACTTAGGTGAAGCAGCCTACATTTTAGGCATTAAGATCTATAGAGATAGATCTAAGAGATTGCTTGGCTAAAGTCAGAGTACATACATTGACAAGGTGCTTAAACATTTTGCCACGCAGAATTCCAAGAAGGGAATTCTGCCAATGTCACATGGTATGAGCCTTTCGAAGGCTCAATTCCCTTCTTCTAAGGAAGAAAGGGAACATATGGATTAGATCCCTTATGCATCTGCTATATGATCTATTATGTACGCCATGCTATGCACTCATCCGGATGTCTCGTATTCTTTAATCATGATGAGAAGGTACCAGTCGGATCGAGTGACAGTCACTGGACAGCTGTCAAGAATATTCTTAAGTACTTGAGAAGAACTAAAGAATATTTCTTGATATTTAGAGGCAATAAGGAGCTCACTGTAAAGGTTTACAATGATGCTAGCTTCCAAATGGACAAGGACGATTACATATCACAGTCATGGTATGTCTTTTGTTTAAATGGTGGTGTTGTGAGCTGGAAGAGTTCAAAGCAAGACACAGTCACGAATTCTACTACAGAGGCCGAGTATATTGCTGCTTTAGATGCAGCAAAGAAAGTTGTTTGGATCAAAAAGTTTGTTTCTGATCTTGGTATATTTCCTAGCATTGTGAGCCCCATAGAGCTTTATTGTGACAACAACAGGGCTATAACACAGGCTAAGGAACCTCGTTCTCACCAATTTTCCAAACATATACTATGGCGGTATCACCTCATTCAAGAGATCATCGATAGAGGAGATATACAAATATGCAGAGTAGATACTGATGCTAACATTGCGGATCCCTTGACCAAGGCTTTAACACAGAGGAAGCATGATAATCATACTAGGTCACTGGGTCTTTGAGATTACAGTGATTGGCACTAGCGCTAGTGGGAGATTGTTAGTGTCAACCCTTAGTGTCAATCATGAGATGATTTATTATGGATCATATGTATCATATTTCATTAATAACAGGCAAGGTTTGCTTATTATATTATTTCTTACCTATGTTATACGAATAATATAATAGTGTCCTTGAATAGTAGGTTAAGGTTTACAGCATTTCAATTGGTTGAATTGATAGTAAGAGTCTGTATATATATATATATATATATATATATATATATATATATATATATATATATATATATATATATATATATATATATCTAATAATGTACGATTTCTCCTTTCTGATACACCATTCCACTGTGGTGTTCCAGGTGGAGTGTGTTGAGATCTAATCCCAAACTCAATGAGATAGTCACGAAAATCTTGGCTAAGGTATTCCCTACCTCGATCTGATCGAAGCACTTTAATACTTTTACCAAATTGGTTTTGTACTTCAATCTTGAATGCTTTGAACTTTTCAAAGGATTCAGATTTGTGTCTCATAAGATACACATATCCATATCTATTGAAATCATCAATAAAAGTAATGAAGTATTGATAGCCTCCTCTAGCTGCTACATTGAAAGGCCCACATACATTGATATGTATGAGTTCTAACAAATCAGTAGCTCATTCGCTATGTCCACTAAAAGGGTGCTTGGTCATCTTGCCCAGTAGACATGATTCACACACCTCATATGATTCAAAATCAAATGAGTCCAGAAGTCCATCCTTATGGAGTCGGAATATGCGACTCTCATTTACGTGACCCAGGCGACGATACCAGAGATATGTTTGGTTCAAATCATTAGATTTGAACCATTTGGTATTTATGTTACAGATTGGGGTTTCAAGATCTAGAAGATAGAGATCATTCACAAGGTGTGGACTACAAAAAAAAATATCATTTAAATAAACGGAACAACACTGAGAAACCATTCTTGTCTAAACAAGAAATAGAGATAATGTTCTTAGTCAAAGCAAGCACATAACAACAATCTTTTAGTTCTAAGATAAGCTCATTGGGCAAAGATAAGGAATGTCCCTACAGCAATGGCGGCAACTTTTGCTCCATTGCCTACCCATAGGTCCACTTCGCCCTTCGTCAATGATCTAGTCTTTCGAAAGCCTTCCACATTGGTACAAATGTGAGAAGCACAGTCGGTATCTAATACCCAAGAAGATGAGATAGATAAATTGACTTCTATAACATATATACCTGAGGCAGAAGTCTTACTTCTCTTCCTTTTCACTTCTTCCAGGTATAGCTTGCAGTTCCTCTTCCAATGTCCAATCTCAGTACAATGGAAGCAGGTTCCCTCCTTAGGCACCACCTTTGGGTTTCAATGCATTTGCCTTGCCTTTTCCTTTGGCTTGGGTCTTACCCTTACCTTTAGGCTTCTGTTTGCCTTTGACTTTGCCTTTGTTCACCATCAAAATGGTACCAGGATTTTCTTTCTTAAGGTTGAGTTCAGCAGTTCATAACATGTTGAACATCTCAGGTAAAGGCTTGTCAATTTCATTCATGTTTTAGTTCATGACAAATTGACTGTAGCCTTCTGGTAGTGATTAAAGAACTAGGTCAGTGGCCAGCTCTTGGCCCAATGGAAATCCCAATCTCTGTAGGTTCTCAACGTACCCAATCATCTTAAGTACATGAGTGCCAATGAGAGTTTCTTCTTGCATCTTGCATTGAAACAAGGCCTTTGATACTTCGTATCTCTCATGCCTTGCTTGTTCCTAATATAGTTGTTTCATATGGTCAACCATACCATAGGCATCCATGTTCTCATGTTGCTTTTGAAGCTCAAAGTTCATGGTGGCAAGCATAAGGCATGCCACATCTAGTGTGTCATCTTGATGCTTCTTATAAGCATCCCTGTCAGCACGAGGGCCGAAGGGGCAGTTGGTTCAGGAATGGACTACTCTAGGATGTACAGTTTTCGTTCTTGCTTGAGAACTATCCTCAAGTTCCTGTACCAGTCTAAGAAATTAGCTCCACTAAGCTTGTCCTTATCAAAGATAGATCGCATAGAGAGTGTCTTCTACGTATTTGATGTCATGGTGATCTATAATACAGAAATGTAGAAATGTATCATATTTCAATCATTTAATTAGGCCTTTAACTAAATTATTCTTCCACTGGTCACAAAGTGGGACAAGATCCATATTATACCGCATCTTGAGTTAGTTTTGGCTAATTGCCCAAGATTCGTATAAGTTAGGTAGGTAACTTGTACCAATTACATCTAATGCAACTCTTGTATATCTATATGAACAACATTATTTGTTTCATTGTGCCCATCTCATGAGATATCCTTCTAAATTACCACTCATCTTGAGTTAGCTTTGGCTAATTGCCCAAGATTTATATAATGTAGGTAGATGTCTCGTATGAGTTATCCCTCTAAGTTCATCAATCTAATTGAAAGAGCTTAGTTAAGTCAAACCCAAGGTTTAATAGTCGGACATCACAATTGTCCTGTCACACTTAACCGAGGTAAATCGAGTCACTTTGCTTTGGAAAATGCGCTACGATTGAACAAGATAATAGTAAGTATTAAACTTTGGTAGGCATATAATAAGTGACCTAATTTTGTGACAACTAACTACGCATGCATCAAATATACAAGCATCACATGAATCACATTTACAAGCATCACATGCATCGCATATAAGCATAAAGAAATGTGACATGGTTATAGCCCTTTTCTACGATCTTCTCAATCCAATGAGAAGAGCGAATGGTCAACTTAGGGGTTAGCATCTTCTCTAAGTCTTCCATGGTTGTCATGTGTTGTTGGCTTCCTTTTCCTTTGCACCATCCTCCAGTAGTCTAGAACTATTCTACATTGTACATTATAATTAAAAGAAACCTCGAGTTACATTCGAGGGTAATCTAATTTTACAACTGGAATAATGAAGGTGAAAGGCACGACGCACAGGGCTTATTATGAAATACAACAAACACATACATATCCAATCACATTGGGTTAGGGGCCATAACCATGCACCATGTCATATAACATTCAAAAAGTAATGACAGAAAAATTTATTATGATCCTAAGCATGAAATATCAGTCGCAACACTATGGGTAAGCGGGCGGGGGTCAAGGGGGCAGCGCCCTTTGCAGGGGTTGAGGGGGCAGCGCCCCCGGTGAAAAATTATTTTATAGACTCATTGAATGAGTCGTTGCCCATTCTGTTCATCATTATGAACCCATGACCATCCCATCGACCAAGTCCGCTCGGTACCATTAGACCGGCATAGTCCGATCGGCTCATCCCACTCCTCAGTCTGCTTCGGGAAAAACCCACTCGCCAAACTATCTTCTCGGCTTCAATGTGAGACAGAACAACATGCAGATCATAATAAAACACATTCTAATTTATATAACATATAACAACTAAAACGAGTCTTGTTTTAGCGTAAGTGGCTTTGATACCACAGTAGGGAATCTAAACGCGCTCTGAAATATTTTGCAAGCACTATGTAGTGGAAAATTAAGATCCCTCTAGAGATCCATGTGAAAAACACTCATTTAATCGATTCTATCCTATGAGAATTGTAGTTACCTTCGATGAATGCCCTTCGCAGTCCCGTTAGCAACACTTGCATTTAAAGTGTCCGAATCTCAGCTCGGTCAGGATGTCCATGACTTCACGGTATCCACACGAACCGTGAGATGAAGAGGAACCAAACTGTGGTGCTAGCCACAAGGTTGGTTCGCCCAAGAAGGTAGAAGAAGAAGGAGAAGATGATCACACAAAAAGCACTCACCATCCCAAAGCCTCATCAAATCCCTTTTATATTCAACCATTGAATATAAAGGGTTTGTGACTCTTGGCTTCCATGGAATTAATATATCATTAATCCCATCTTAATGATCATGCAACCCTTCTTTATGGTGAGTCTCACTCAATCCAAATTGGACTTGAGTCTAACTTGAGTCAAGTTCATTAGATATACTTTGAGTCCTACTCAATCTGAATTTGACTTGAGTCTAACTCGAGTCAAATTCATTGGGTATACCTTGAGTCCCACTCATTGAGTCTAATCTACATTAGACTCAACTCGATGGCCCAATGGCTCATCACATGAGCCATCTCCAACTCACATGTCTTAAGTGTGTGACCCAATATGTTCTTGTAACGTTGGCAATGTTTCTAAAAGCCTTTTAGAGACATAAGCAATGAGCGGCATCTAGCAATACATCATTGCTACCCAAGTGATGAGAATGTCAAGATCCGACATAACCTTTCCATGACTACTATTGTGTATGACTCAGTCCTTCTATCCTTGATATCTAGATTGATCAATGAGGCATAGACAGTGACATCCTCTTATCAATCAAGAGTTTCTTGATCTCCAAGTAGACTACTCAACCAAATAAGCTCAATATCTCATATTGACTTATTCGAGCATGACCATGCATTTTAGCAGTCTTACTCTATCAAGGGGATCATAGATATCACTTTCGATATATGGAACGGATAGATCCCATCTACATTACTCACATTCCTCCGCATAACTTATTGCATACCCAGTGATCGCCTTTATAGTCACCCTATTACGGGTGACGTTTGATGAAGCTAAAGTATGCATCTCATTATGTAGGGAACCGTAGTGACTTCAGGTCTAAGGATTATTCATACCAATAGTCACATGAGAATGTTTATGACACTCATATAACAATCCATGAAACATTCTCATGACGGGACAATTCAATACATAGTCTCTAATATGTACCCATGTGTCAATTTGATATCACATATCCATGACTTGTGAGATTAAGTCATCGATTGACCTACATGCTAGTCTCTGTGCATTAATATTGTCCTTGCATATTAATACTCGATTAGGAATAGTTAAGAGTAGTGTTATATATATATACAGACTCTCACTATCAATTCAACCAATTGATATGTTGTAAACCAGAACCTACTATTCAAGGACACTATTATATTATTCGTATAGCATATATAAGAAATAATATAATAAGCAAACCTTGCCTATTAATAATGAAATATGATACATATGATCCCTAATCATTCATCTCATGTTTGGCACTAAGGGCTGATGCTAACAATGGGTTAGCCTAACTTAAAGATATTGTCATATATTAAAAAGGCAGAGATTGTTGGTGCAATCGGCCCCAGGTCATTGTTGACCAGATTCAAGTGGGACTCGAGTAGTATTTTAATGTTTGACAATGGATGTAACTGTTGGTGCAATCGGCCCAGGTCACGATTGACTAAACTCGAGTTTGACTCGAGTAGTGGTTTGATGTTTGTGTTTTGATGTTTGACATTGATGTTTGACAATGAGTTGACCATTGTTTGACAATTGGTTGACTATATGGTTGAAATGAGATTGACCATATGATGGAGAAGTCCAAGTGGGACACTTGGCAATGGAAAGTCCAAGTTTTGTGTACTTGGTATGGAAAGTCCAAGACTTGGGTACTTTGCATGGAAAGTCCAAGCATGGGTCTTGGCAAGAGAAAGCCCAAGCTTGAGTCTTGGCAATTGGAAACTCCAACATGGGTTGGCATGGAAAGTCCAAGCATGGGTCTTGGCAAGGGAATGTCTATGCTTGAGTCTTGGCAAGCGGAAAGTCTAACATGGCTTGGCAAGGGAAGTCCAAGGTGTTGGGTTTCCCCGGCACCGTGGCGAGTGTGTTAGTACATGTTTCGTAAACATGTGCATAGTGGAAGAATTAAAAATAATAAATCTAATTTATTACAACACACACACGACACGCATGCAAGATACAATATGTGTAGACATAATCGCAGTTTCAAATTTTGCAATAAAAGGAAATTAAGCTAGTTATACCTGACGTATCACATGCAGCAGGAATGACATCAACCGGAGCAACTCTCGCTAAAATTGCCTCTATCCATATCCACACCAAGTACCGTCAGGATAGCTTCACCAAGCTACGAGCCTCGTCTTCGTAGGAGTCACTAGCCCCGTGTCAAAGACAATGTGATCGAGAGGAGATCACAATCCGAATCAAAATTCGGATGCAAAACGAGTCCCCAAAAACTCTCTTCTCTGGAGAGGTATTCGTCAACTGATTAACGAATCCTTGGTCCTCCACCTATGAAGATTACCGGAGATCCAATCCCCGGAAAGGAAGTCGCTTTCGAAGCTCCAAACGCCATCCAAACGACGCTCCGATAAGAAGAAAACAAGCTGTCCAAAAACTGGACAGCTTGGTGGAGGACTTGGCGCCGGCCAAAGGAGGTGACCGACTAATCCTTGGTCACCGGAGCCAAGGTGGATCACCGGAGGGGTGGCCGGCAGCAGCTGGACACCGGTGGCACAAAGGGGCGGCGGCTCAAGAGCTGGGCATGGATCCTCTTGGGCAACGGCAAGGAAAAGAGAGGGAGAGGAGAGGAAGAGAAGTTTCCAAAAATAAACTTAGGGCTCTCCAAACCTCTAGCCGTGCTTTTATAGAGCACGTGTTTCTTAACCATCAAGAAACCTTCTCCTTAGAGTTATTGGTTGATAACCAAAATCCGTTAACCTGCTCCAATAACTTAAGTTAAAATAAACCGAACCGAGTTGGTCTATTTTAAGTTAAAACGAACCGAACCAACTTTTCTCCATTCGTTTAAAACAAACTGAACAACTTTGGTTTATTTTCAACCATTGGATTAGAACCAAACCAATTTGTTTTATCCATCATGTTTTCATAAGACTCGACCCATCCATGCTTCTGTTGCGACTGAAATGATTTCATGCTTGCTCTTGGTTTGGTCCAACAAAACCTTATTTCTCTCGATCTAAGAATCTCATTCTCAATCTCGTTTTAAATACTTCGGATTACGCTCGTTATGCGTGTGACCAAATAGGTTCCCGATTTATATTGGTCGTCTATAATTAAACATTAATTATAGAACGATCATGAGTGACACCTAGTAGTACATCATGATCCCCAAATAATCAAAAAATCAACGGTTGATTCCAGAACCATTTCTGAAACCCTTCGTCAGCTACAATGATCTGTGCCCCGTTTCCTTCACTCATCTTATACCCACTTGGTCAGGACATGGTCTATATTGTCAGTCCTCACTAGGATGACTACGTCACACCTAGCCCAAGTATCATTTCCTCATCTTATGGATTCTAGGTACTGCACATGTATCCAATAGTACCTTACTCTAAACATGTAATATTTTGGCCAAAGTCTTTAGTAACAATCCGACGAGAGGCCATGGGTATACATCACCTCGCAAGGAGTGGTGAATCTTTTATAGGATATTCAAACAACATCGTCTATTTCGACTTATACCCAATCATCCCGGGTCCACATCTCCTTAGAGATGCTTGCTTAAGATGTCAAAGCATAAGTCTTCATGACCAAGATGACTTGAATACTGCAAGTCAAATGAACATCACACTTAAGCTGCAATAAGAACTTCATTGACATATCCATATATACAGAGAACCATATAAAGTCTTACAGCTGATCACTCCAATGAACTAGTTACCATAACTAGCATCCACGATTAACTCCGGACATCACAATGTCTCAAGCCAGTGAGAATCAGCTGCTTGGATACACCAAAGAGTATACCTCGTGCTAGTCTCGACAGAATTGATGGTGTCGAAATCCATCAATTCATCAACTAGAGATAATTTCAATACATCACAATTACACATGTAGAGATACTCACTAATTGTGATTCAATCACAAATTTTCTCATGCTGTGAATCGTATTGTGGACATTCAGAAAATGAGTTTAAGATCTAATCAAATACTTGAAAATATGTATACTCAAATAGTGAATCTTCATTTATCATATAAATGGTTTAAATATAAGGCGATTGCCTTAAGACACCTCTCATATATAAATTACAAACTCCTACTTGACCTAATGCCAATTGCCACGGTATCAAATACCATAAGCTCTAACATGACCCTCAAACTTACTTTGAGGTAAGGCCTTAGTTAAAGGATCCGGTAAGTTCTTTTCAGTGGGAATCTTCTCGATTTGAATTTCGTTCCTACTGATAATCTCTCTGATCAAATGATAGCGGCTAAGCACATGTTTGAATCATTGATGAGACCTTGGCTCTTTTGCTTGTGTAATTGCTCCATTGTTGTCACAGTAAATCGGTATTGCTTCAACAATGGTTGGAACCACACCAAGTTCATAAATGAACTTCTTGATCTAAACCGCTTCCTTTGCTTCTTCTGAAGCTGCAATGTATTCTGCCTCTGTGGTAGAATCTACTACAGTGTCTTGTTTGGAACTTTTCTAACTCACTGCGCTCCTATTCAAGGTGAACACGTACCCAGACTGAGACATGAAATCATCCTTGTCTGTCTAGAAGCTGGCATCCGTATACCCGCGTATCACCATGTCCCCTTCTCCATATATTAGGAACACATCCTTAGTTTTTCTTAAGTACTTAAGGATCGTCTTAACAGATGCCCAATGATCCATTCCAGAATCATACTGGTATCTGCTCGTGACACTCAGAGCATACGGTACATCGGGCCTCATACATAACATAGCATACATGATAGATCCTATTGCAGAAGCATAGGGAATTTCACTCATGCAAATCCTCTCATCTTCTGTGCGCGAACACATAGACTTCGAAAGGTGTATTCCATGCCTAATGGGAAGGAAACCTTTCTTGGATTCCAACATGCTAAACCTCTTTAGCACTCGGTCTATATATGTAGACTACGAAAGACCAAGCAACTGATTCGATCTATCCCTATATATCTTAATCCCGAGGACGTTGCTTCTCCCAGGTCTTTCATAGAGAATGTCTTGGACAACTAAATTTTCACTGACTGTAAGAAAGAAACATCGTTTCCTATAAGTAATATGTCATCGACATACAATACTAGGAACACGACTGCACTCCCACTAACCTTCTTGTACATAAAAGGTTCATCCGGATTTTGTGAGAAATCAAACTTTTTGATTGTCTCATCAAAATGGATATTCCAGCTCCTAGATGCTAGCTTCAGTCCATATAAGGACCATCACAGTTTGCATATCTTAGTTTTATTAACCGATGTGAAACCCTCAGGCTGTATCATATACATGTCCTTAAGTAGGTTTCCATTAAGGAAAGGTGTTTTCACATCCATCTGCCATATCTCATAATCATAATGAGCCGCTATGGCCAAGAGCATCCAAATGGATTTAAGCATAGCAACAGGTAAATAGGTCTCGTCATAATCAACACCTTACTTTTGACGATATCCTTTCGCCACCAGTCTAGCCTTATAGGTAATCACATTACCATTCATGTCAGTTTTCTTCTTGAAAACCCACTTGCACCCTATAGGCTTTATGCCTTCAGGTGGGTCAACCAAATTCCAAACTTGATTTTTCATACATGGAATCTATTTCCGACTTCATGGCATTAAGTCATTTATCCCTTTCTGAACTTTTCAGAACTTCTTCATAACTAGTAGGCTCCTCATCATCAATGAGTAAAATATTGTTTGATTCACTTATGAGAAATCCATATATCTCAGGAATGTTGCGTGTTCTACCAGATCTACGAAGATGTGGTGTCACAATAGGTCCAACCAATGGCTAATCACTATGAGTTATCGATTGTGGTGCTTCACCAGGTATCTCATCAATGTCTATTGGAGTCTCTCGAGCCTCCTCAAGCTCAATGGCACTCCCAATGTTTTCTTGCAAGAGAAACTCTTTCTCTAGAAACACAGCATGCCTTGAAACAAACACCTTTTGTTCCACAGGATGATAAAATTGGTAACCCCTCGTTTCCTTAGGTTATCCAATAAATAGACATTTATCAGACTTAGCATCCAGTTTGTCTGATACAGTCCGCTTCACATAAGAAGGACAATGTCATATCTTCAAGTAAGATAAATGAGATTTCTTACTATTCCATATCTCATATGGAATAGTAAAGACTACCTTGGTTGACATTTTGTTTAGCAAGTAAACAGCTGTCTAAAGTGCATAGCCCCAAAAGGACTTGGGAAGATTCGCATGATTCATCATCGACCTGACCATGTCCAACAAGGTCCGATTACGCCTCTCAGATACACCATTATACTACGGTGTATACGGCGGAGTCCATTGAGACAATATACCATTGTCTCTTAGATAATCTAGAAACTTTTGACTCAAGTGTTCACCACCTCGATCCGATTGAAGTATTTTAATACGCTTGTCATGTTGTTTCTTTACTTCATTTCTGAATTCTTTGAACTTTTCAATAGCTTCAGACATGTGTTTCATCAATAACACATACCCAAACTGTGAGTGATCATCGATGAAGGTAATGAATTAGCTATAGCCTCCTAGAGCATGAGTTGTCATAGGTCCGCATACATCCCTATGTATTAGACCAAGTAACTCTCCCACCGGTTCACCTTTTCCAGTAAAAGATACCTTGGTCATCTTGCCTTTTAAGCATGATTCACATGTATCAAATGAATCAGATTCAAACGATTCCAGAATTCCACATCGGTGTAATTCGGACATGCGTTTCTTGCTTGCATGGCCAAGACGACAATGCCACATGTAGGAGTCTAATTGATTATCCTTTCGAGCACGCTTGTTGCTCGCTTCAATATTGAAAATGTCACTGGATACGTCCAACGTATAAATACCATTCCTCAAAGTTCCAGTCCCATAAAGTACGCGATTCAAAGTTATATAACAATAATTATTACTAAACGCAAAATGTTAACCATTTCTATTTAAGCAGGAAATAGAAACAACGTTCTTTTTTAGAGAAGGAACATAATAGCAATTGTACAGTTAAAAGACTAGTCCACTAGGGAGCTTCAGCAAATAAGTTCCGATGGCGACCGCAACAACCTTTGCTCCATTGCCAACTCATAAATTTGACTCCCCTTTGACGAGACTTCTTCTATTCCTTATCCCCTGTATGTCATTACATATATGTGAGCCACACCCAGTATCTAATACCCAAGTGTCTAAGAAAATAGAATGATAATCAATAACGAAGATACATGAAGAGGATGGGGCATTGGATTCCTTCTTCTTCTTCATGGAGTCAAGATAAATCTTGCAGTTTCTTCGCTAGTGGCCCTCCTTGCCACAATGATGGCATGTTCCCTTTTGTGCTGGTTCTAACTTCTTAGCCTTTTTCTTCTTCCCTTTGGTATGTTCCTTTGACTTTCTCTTAGAACCTTTCTTTGAGGAATCAACTAACAGAATCGCCTTCTCCTCATGCTTTATAGAAGGCTCCACAAGCTTCATCATATTGAATAGCTTAGGAATAGTGGATTCAAGTTTGTTCATCCGGTAGTTCATCATAAATTGTGAGAAACTCTTAGGCAAACAATACAGAATTAAGTCAATACTTAATTCATGATCCATCACAAACCCGAGGGTAGCCAGTCGCTCGATGTACCCATTCATCTTTAGTGCAAATTGCACTACAGATGAACCTTCTTGCATCTTAGAGGTGAAGAAGAGCCTGGAGACTTCGAAACTTTCGGATCTCGCTTGCTCATCAAGCAACTCATGAAGATGGAAGACTATGGTATTAGCATTCATATGCTCATGCTGCTTTTGCAGCTCAGGTACCATCGCGGCTAGTATGATGCAACTCGCCAGTTCAGAATCAACCACATGTTTCTGATAGGCCAACAATTGGTCTGGAGTTGCATCATCCTTAGGACGGTTGGGAAGAGGCTCTTCAAGGACATACGCGAGCTTTTCTGCCTTGAGAACAATTCTCAAGTTTTTAAGCCAGTCCAAGAAGTTAGGCCCAACCAATTTATTCGAATCCAAAATAGTGCGCAAATTCAAAGACGTCATGATCAATCAATTAACCTATAAATACAAAATCGAGCATATATGAGAAAGATGGAAAAATGCATCAACATACATATACAAATCCCATTCATTTTTCAAATTTTAAAACCCCAAAAATTACTTCGGGAGATTGTAGGTCCATCTCCAAATGGGCTGATATCCAACATAGATATGAACAACCTTAGAGAGAGTCCAACAAGCCATTCATAGCTACAATGGTAGGTATCAAGTATACCGATTGCATATCACATATATGCAATTATAACAATGTGCTATCAACTAATTGAATGTTCACACATACATCGGGTTGTTAACTCATTAACAAGTATGCATCATATGCATAGCACCCAACTTCACCTCCCTTCACATCGACCTTGGAGAGAGTCCAACAAGCCGATGCTCCAGGTTAAAGCCAATCCATTAATCGAGAAATAGTTTTAATATGGTTAGAGCGCATTCAACCAATTAGCCCCGCATGGAGAGAGTCCAACAACCAAACCTAACGATTGACCTCTGACTCTTACCATATTAGTATTAAACTATTCCATGGTTTGAACATGTTCGGGTTCGAGCCGGGCTTGGAGAGAATCCAACAACCCAAATAAGAAACAGAACTCTAGTTCCAACCATATTAATGGAAGGTGTAGGCTTTAATATTGTGTAAGGGTTTTAATGTCTCATCCTCTTTTCATGCAAATAACTATTATCTACATGGCATGACATACATTACATACATCTACATGTCACAATACGCATGACATAATGATATGCATTTAATGCAATTACATGGCATACAATTATGGCATGTACAAAATTTCCTTATATGTCATAACTATTTATGGAAATAAAATATATATGAGATTTGATTCCCCAAATCAAATCATGATTAAATTAGGAAATAAATTTCCAAATCTAATTACATATTTTATTTATGGAAGGTGTCAATTAAGGAAAGTCTAATTTAATTTAGGAAACAAATTTCCTAAATTGTCAAAATTATTTATGGAAATAAACTATATTTTAGATTTGATTCCCCAAATCAAATCATGATTAAATTAGGAAACAAATTTCCAAATCAAATCGCATATTTTATTTATGGAAAGTGTTAATTTCTATAAATATTTCTAAATTTTTCAAAAGTAGAAGATTTCCATAAATACTTCTAAACTTCCTAAAATTAAAAAATTTCCATAAATACTTCTAAACTATCAAAAAGTAGAAAATTTCCATAAATATTAGTATGACTATTGCAAAAAAAATTTACGATTATGTCGAAACACAACTTGGGCTCTGATACCACTGTTGGGTTTCCCCGACACCGCGGCGAGTGTGTGTTCGAACATGTTTCGTAAACTTGTGCAAAATGGAATAATTAAAAGCAATAAATCTAATTTATTATAACACACACACGACACACATGCAAGATACAATATGTGTAGACATAATCGTAGTTTCAAATTTTGCAATAAAAGGAAATTACGCTAGTTATACCTGACGTATCACGTGCAGCGTGAATGACATCAACCGGAGCAACTCTTGCTAGAATTTGTAGGGGATCGATTGGCTGGCTAGAGGGGGGTGAATAGCCCTCTTCGTTGAATGACGGAATTTTCTCGTCTACACAATCGTTAGCGCAAGCGGAATACTAAACAAGACAAACAAATAAACAATAAAGACAAAGCAATGCTAACAACGAAATATAACGTGGTTCACGGCTACACCGCTAATCCACGGTCCGATTCGTCCCCGGTGAATCACTCCACAATCTATCCACTAGATCTCTCCTTTGCACAAAGCTAGGTGGAGGTAACCTCTTTACAATCCCTCTTCTTACAATAGAATGAGAATTAACACAAGTAGAAGAGTGGAAAAAACCCTTAGAGCACTTTGGGAGATGTTATGAGTTGAAGCATTAGGTCCCCAAAGCCCCACACCCTTCCTCTTTATAGAGGAAGAGGGTTTCTTCCCGTTGACACAGGAGCAGTCGACTGGTCCTATAGCCGTTGCCCAATAATGACTGCTTTCCATGTTGGATTTCATCCAACGGCAACATCATCAGTCGACTGATGGACCATCAGTCGAGTGCTCGCGAGCTCGACTCCATTCTCAGGCTCACACGCCTCCATCGATCGACCGTCATTCCATGGTAGTCGATCGATGGTCTACGATGATGCCATTCCATGGCGGGCAACGCTCGCCAAAATCCCATCAGTCGGATACCAGTCAAACTCCGTTCGACTCAGAGCAGTCGAATGCCATTCCATGGCAGTCGACTGATGTCAGAAAATCTCATCCGACACTTAGCCAAAAGGCCAAGTTTCACCTAAGAGCGCTACCCCTTTCCGTGTTACATTCGCTCACTCTCATCCCTCGGAGTCCCTTGCCTTTGAAGTTGTCTTCGTTCGGCCACGTCCCTCGAATGCGCCAAGCGCACGGCTCTGCAACGCCATCCTTCGCATCTCGCCCTGAAGTCTACTTCCTCCGGCTTCACTCCAAGCTCCTCGTCCCACGGTCCCTCGGATGCTCCAAGCGCACGACTTCCGCAAAGTCATCCTTCACCGACTCAAGGACTGAGCCATGAGATGTGAAACTCGCCAAGGCTCCATGTGTGAATTACTAAGTCCTGCAAGACTCCAACGCACATATCAAATCACACTAACAACCTAATTTAAACCCTTTGTCACACACATCAAAACCATATCACAGGTTGATTGCCCTAACAAAATTGCCTCTATCCATATCCACACCGAGTACCGTCGGGATAGCTTCACCAAGCTACAAGCCTTATCTTCGTAGGAGTCACTAGTCTCTTGTCGAAGAAGATGTGATCGAGAGATCTCAATCCAAATCAAAATTCGGATGCAAAATGAGTCCCCAAAAACTCGCTTCTCCGGAGAGGTATTCATCAACCGATTGACGAATCCTTGGTCCTCCACCTATGAGGATTACCGAAGATCCAATCCCGAGCAAGGAAATTGCTATCGGAGCTCCAAACGCTGTCCAAATAATGCTCCGACAAGAAGGAAACAAGCTGTCCAAAAAAAAGGACAGCTTGGTGGAGTACTTGGCGCCAGCTAATGGAGGTCACTGGCTAATCCTTGGTCACCGGAGCAAAGGTGGATCGCCGGAGGGGTGGCCAGAAGTAGATGGACGCCGGTGGCACAAAGGGGTGGCGGCTCAAGAGCTGGGCGTGGATCCTCTTGGGCAGCGGCAAGGAGTAGAGAGGGAGAGGAGAGGAAGAGAATTTTCCAAAAATAAGCATAGGGCTCTCCAAACCTCTAGCCATGCTTTTATGGAGCACATGTTTCTTAATCATCTAGAAACCTTCTCCCTAGAGTTATTTGTTCATAACCAAAACACGTTAACCCACTCTAATAACTTAAGTTAAAATAAACCGAACCGAGTTGGTCTATTTTAAGTTAAAACGAACGGAACCAACTTTTGTTCATTCGTTTAAAACAAACCAAACCACTTTGGTTTATTTTCCACCATTGGATTAGAACCAAACCAATTTAGTTTATACATCATGTCTTCATAAGACTCTAACCATCCATGTTTCCATTGTGACTGAAACGATTTCATGTTCGCTCCTTGTTTGGTCCAACCATACCTTGTTTCTCTCAATCTGAGAATCTCATTCTTAAGCTCATTTTAAATCTTTCGGATTACGCTCGTTGTGCGTGTGACCCAATAGGTTTTCGATTTATATTGGCAGTCTAAAATTAACCATTAATTATAGAATGATCATGAGTGGCACCTAGTACTACATCATGATCCCCAATTAACCGAAAAATCAACAGTTGATTTCAGAACCATTTTTGAAATCCTTCAGCATCTACAATGATCCGTGGCCCGTTCCCTTCACTCATCTTATACCCACTTGGTTCATGACTTGGTCTATAGTGTCAGTCCCTACTAGGCTGACTATGTCACACCTAGCCCAAGTATCATTTCCTTATCCTAAAGATTCTAGTTATTGCACATGTATCCAAGAGTACCTTACTCTAAACATGTAATGCTTTAGCCAAAGACTTTAGTAACAATCCGACAAGAGGTCATGTATATACATCTCCTCCCAAGGAGTGGTGAATCCTTTATAGTCTATTCAAACACCTTCGGCAACTTCGACTAATACCAAATCATCCCAGGTCCACATCTCCTCATAAATGCTTGCTTAAGATGTCAAAGCATAAGTCTTCATGACCAAGATGACTTGAATACCGCAAGTCAAAGGAACATCACACTTAAGCTGCAGTAAGAACTTCATTGACATATCTATATATGAAGAGAACCATATGAAGTCTTACAGCTGGTCACTCCAATGAACTAGTTACCATAACTAGCATCCATGATTAACTCCAGACATCACAATGTCTCTAGCCAGTGAGAATCAGCTGCTTGGATATACCAAAGAGTTTACATCATGCTAGTCTTGAAAGAATTGATGGTGTCCAAATCCATCAATTCATCGACTAGGGATAATTCCAATACATCACAATTACACATGTAGAGATACTCACTAGTTGTTATTCAATCACAAATTCTCTCATGCTGTGAATCGTATTGTGGACATTTAGTAAATGAGTTTAAGATCTAATCAAATACATGAAAACATGTATACTCAAATAGTGAATCTTCATTTATCACATAAATGGTTTAAACATAAGGTGATTGCCTTAGGACACATCTCATATATAACTAACACAAGGGTTGATATTCGCAGCGTAAAGTCCAAGAGAGAGTATTGGTAGCATAAATCCAATGGTTTGGCGACGTAAAGTTCAAGCCTGTGTCTTGGCAGTGCAAGCCCAAATGTGCCTTGGTAGTGTAGAGCAGCTTAGCATGACAATAGTCGATGGAAGCACCTGAAGGCTAGCATATGGATGAACAAGTCATGGATGACTTAGAGGGATCCGATAGACGTGAGGCTGATGGAGGTGGATAGAAGGCTTAGGTCTAGGCTAAGGCTGGTCTAGCAAGTATGAGGGCATCATACTTGGGGTTAAACCTCATGGTTGAGGTTATCAGTCGACTAGGGCTTTGGACTAGTCGATTGGTCAAGTGTTTTGACACTGGCACCGAGCCGACTCGGGTAGTCGATCGATTACGACCGACCGTGAGTCGATCAGACTAATAGTTTGGTTGTCAATTACCAGTATTGGGCAATTGACTGATGGCTTGAGCAGTTGACTGTCATGGATGGTAGTTGACTATTGGTACTCAGAATGCTCGGAAACCCACTGATCAGTCGGCTACGAGATTGGAAGTCGACTGATGGGTAATTGTAGTCGACTGCCAGTGTAACCTTTGGCTTAATTATCGATGTGGATTATGTCCGTTGTGAGACAACGACACTGTTGGCAGTCGACTGGGGCCTTATGCCAGTCGACTGCCAGGCGCAAAATTAGCCCGATGCAGGTTATAAAAGCAGCTCGAAAAGGAGGATTTAGCAGCAATTTTCTTGGGTGATTTGAAAGGGAATAGTTTGTTAGTTATAGCCCTAGAACCAATCATGTGATGGTTGAATAGGGAACATTTTGTATCATATTCTATAAAGGCAAAGGATTGGTTATTATATTTACATCTTGCTTATGCCAGCTAAATTAAATATAATAATGCCCTAGAAAAGTAGGTTCTTATCTACAGCACATCAATTGGCAGAATTGATTATGAGAGGCTGTAGAGAACACTTTCCTAAATGTTCCTAGTCAAGTATTAATATGCAAGGGCAATATTAATACATAAAGATTAGCATGTAGGTCAATTGATGACTTAATCTCACAAGTCATGGATATATGATATAAAGTTGACACATGGGTATATATTAGAGAATATATACAGAACTGACCCGCCATGAGAAAGTTTCATGGATCGTCATATGAGTGTCATAAACTTTCTCATGTGACTATTGGTATGAATAGTCCTCAAACATGAAGTCACTACGGTTCCCTATATAAGGAGTTATGTACTTTGGTATCGTCAAACGTCACCCGTAACAGGGTGGACCATAAAGGCGATTACTGGGTATATAACAAATTATGTGGAGGGATGTGAGTGATGTAGATGGGATCTATCCCTCCCATATGACGGGAGTGATATCTGTGGGCCCCTTGATTGAGTGGAACTACTAAAACGCATGGCCATGCTCGAATGAGTCAATATGAGATATTGAGCTCATTTGTTTGAGTTAGTTTACTCAGGGATCAAGAAACACATAGATTGATCGAGGATGACACGGTCTTTGCCTCATTGGTCAATCTGATATCAAGGATAGAAGGACACGGTCATACATTATAGTAGTCACGGAAAGGTTAGTCGGATCTTGACTTATTTCGTAACTTGGGTAGCAATGATGTATTGCTAGATGCCGCTCATTGCTTGTGTATTTAAAAGAGTTTAGATCCACTGCCAACGTTATGAGAGCCTATAGGGTCACACACAAAGAGCATGATGATTAGAAGAATTAGTGAATTCTAGTTTGACTAGAATAATTTGGGAATAAGCTTAAGTACAAAATGGTTTTTGGACTTTAAGCTTAATGAGAATTTTAGCTTATTAATTTAATGAGATTAATTCAATATGCTAAGCTTAATTGATTTAATAAGATTAATTCAATATGTTACCTTATTGATTTAATGAGATTAATTCAATATGATAACATAATCTTATTGAATTAATAAGATTAATTCAACATCCATGAATGCCACATAAGCATGCCACCTAAGCATGCCACCTAAGCTTGATGAGTTGGAAGGAGACAAAGGGTTTTGACCCTTGGATTTCCTCCACATGTGGCTAGCCAAAACAAGGAGGATAACTCCTTGTTTAATTATCTTTCAATGCCATTGATTGCATTGAATGTGATAGAAGATGAAAGGTTTTTCAAATCCTATAAAACACCCCATGGGGTGGCCGGCCAAGAGTGTTGAGTTGGAGCTTAAGGCTTGGTGAGAGCTTGGTGGGAGAGGCTTTTGTTGTGTGGTTTTGTGAGTGTAAGCTAGCAAGAAGAGTAGTCTTCTTCTTCCTTTCTCTTCTTCCCTACCTTCCTCTCCTTTAGGGACTTCTCTAGCAAGAAGTAAAGGAGAGATCTTCTAGTTTTCTTTTGTGAGACAAGAGCTTGCTCGTGTGGATACATATAGAGGCACGGACATTTGAACATGCTAAAATATCCAACACATACAAGGAAAAGCGGGACTACAAAGGGCACGCAACAAAGGTAGAATTCTCCTATAAGATAGGTTTTCTTTTAGAGAAATTTATTTTGTACGAGGTTTTCTTTCGCAAGGATCACTTGGAAGGGATCCTAATTTTCCGTTGCGCGTATGCTATTTTGCATACAAGATCCCTACATTGGTATCAGAGCCACTTGCGAAAGATCGTATAAAAATAGGTTTTCTCTATTTTATATATGATATAGAAGTAGGATAAATTTTATTATGAGTTGATAATTGCATTAGCAATTTTTCAAACATAATAAAATATCTGATGTCTTTTAAAAGTTAAAATGACATGGTGCATGGTTATGGCCTAGTCCCAAAAGGTTTGTGAATGTGTGTTGTAATTCTTAATACGGCCTGCGTGTCGTGCCTTTCTCCTAACATTCTTGTTGTAAAATTAGCTTTAGACTCGAATGTAACTCGAGTATTTCTCCTTTTGTAATATACACAACAAAGATGGAGGGTCCATTGGAAGATGATGTTACAAGAAGGAAGTCAACAACACAAGACAACCAAAAGGAAGCACTTGGGATAAGATGCTATCCCTAGGTTGACCAATCAATCTTTTCATTGGCTTGAGAAGATTGTAGAATAAGGGCCATAACCATGCCACGCTTAGTTTAATATGTATATGATGCATGTTAATTTAGCTTGTATGTGATGCATATTAATTTAGCTTATATGTGATGTATGCTAATATGTATGTGATGCATGTTTAAGTTTATTTCTTAATAAGTCTAAACGATGTGCCTACCAAAGTTTGGTACTCACTACTTCCTCGATCATTTGTTATTGGGTTTGCCAAAGCAAAGCAATGCATTTTATCTTGGAAGAGTGCGAGTGGACAATCGTGATGTCCCGCTATCAAACTTGGTTAAGACTTAATTAAGTTTTCTTAATTAATTAAGAAAGTAGAGGCATATATTAGCTTTAAACATAAGTTTTAAAGATTTGTTTTTTGTGATTTCCGAACATCAGCTTTGTCTTAGAAAGTGGTCGTTGCTCCGATATCAAAGAAGGCCTCTGTGCCTTGCCACACCGGAAGCCGGGTTTAGGAATAAGCACTAAACTAATCTAAACTTAACCAAAGCTATTAAAGAGTTACATCAGATGTAATTGGCAAAAGATTGCCTACCTAATCATACTACGTCTTGGGCGATTAGCCAAAGCTAACTCAAGACGAATTATGATGTGGATCTTTATCCCATATAAATTTATAACTGAATAGAAGCTAATCATATAAGCAAAATGTGTTTGCCTACATCAATGATTAGCTCATATCAAAGCTATGAGAATTTAGTGGGAACCTCATTTGATTAAAGGCCTAATTAAATGACTTAGGTATGATACTTAATTTTGCATTTTAATGTTGTAGATCACCATGTCATCTAACACGACACACCCCCTCAACTTGCGATCTGTCCTTGAGAAAGACAAGCTCAATGGAGCTAACTTTCTAGACTGGTATAGGAACTTGAGGATTATCCTCAAGCAAGAACGTAAACTATATGTCCTAGAGCAGTCTATCCCTGAAACACCCGCCCATGCGGCCACTCGTGCTGAAAAAGATTCTTATAAGAAGCATCAAGATGACGCATTAAATGTGTCATGTCTTATGCTTGCCACCATGAACTCTGAGCTTCAGAAGCAACATGAGAACATGGATGCCTATGATATGGTTCAGCATTTAAAACAACTATATCAAGGACAAGCTAGGCACGAGTGTTTTGAAGTGTCTAAGGCTCTTTTTCCATGCAAGATGCAAGAAGGAACACCTGTAGGAACTCACGTACTTAAAATGATAGGGTACGTTGAGAACCTTGAAAGACTAGATTTTCCATTGAGCCAAGAATTGGCAACCGATGTTATCCTTCAATCGTTGCTAGAAACATATAATCAATTCGTCATGAATTATAACATGAATGAAATTGATAAACCTTTGCCTGAGATTCTCAGCATGTTAAGAACTGCTGAACCAAATCTCAAAATGAAAGTTAGTAACGTACTAATGGTCAAGAAGGGCAAAGGTAAGTGCAAAGGCAAAGGTAAGACCCAAGCCAAAAGCAAGGCCAATTCATCCACTTCAAAGGGTAAAGGTAAAGTACCTAAGGAAGGGGACTGTTTCCATTGCGGTGAGACTGGACACTGGAAGCGGAACTGCAAAGTCTACCTTGAGGAAGTAAAGAAGAAAAGAAGTGGGACTTCTACCTCAGGTATACACGTTATAGAAGTTAATCTATCTATTTCTTCAACATGGGTATTAGATACCGGATGTGCATCTCGCATTTGTACTAATGTGCAGGGACTGAGAAATAGTAGACTAATGGCAAAAG
The DNA here is from genome assembly GCA_025175895.1 of Wurfbainia villosa. Lineage (NCBI taxonomy): Eukaryota > Viridiplantae > Streptophyta > Magnoliopsida > Zingiberales > Zingiberaceae > Wurfbainia > Wurfbainia villosa. Next base: position 68,548,597 of record CM045994.1, on the reverse strand, counting down.
GCGAAGTGGACCTACGAGTAGGCAATGGCGCAAAAGTTGCTGCTGTAGCTGTAGGAACATATTCTTTGTCTTTGCCCACTGGGCTTATCTTAGAACTAGAGGAGTGCTTTTATGTACCTGCATTAACAAAGAACATAATCTCTGTATCTTGTTTAGACAAGAAAAACTTTTCTTTTATAATAAAGGACAAATGTTGTTCCATTTATTTGAATGAAATGTTCTATTGTAATGCACCACTTATGAATGGTCTCTATGTTCTAGACTTAGAAAACCCAATTTATAACGTAAATACCAAACGGTTCAAATCGAATAATTTGAACCAAACATATCTCTGGCACTGTCGCCTAGGTCACATAAATGAAAAACGCATATCCCAACTCCATAAAGATGGATTATTGAACTCATTTGATTTTGAATCATATGAGATATGCGAATCTTGTCTTTTAGGAAAGATGACTAAAACTCCATTTAGTGGACATGACGAGAGAGCGACGGACTTGTTAGGACTCATACATACTGATGTATGTGACCCTTTCAATGTCGAAGCCAGAGGAGGCTATAAGTACGTTATTACTTTCACTGATGATATGAGTAGATTTGGCTACTTATATTTGATGAGACATAAGTCAGAATACTTTGAAAAGATCAAAGAATTCAAGAATGAAGTACAAAACCAACTTGGTAAGCGTATTAAGCTACTTCGATTAGATCGAGGTGGTGAATACCTTAGTCAAGAGTTTCGTGATCACCTGGCTGAGTGTGGGATAATATCCCAACTCACTCCACTTGGAACACCACAATGGAATGGTGTATCTGAGAGGAGAAATCGTACTCTATTAGATATGGTACGATCAATGATGAGCCAGACTGATCTACCTACTTCCTTTTGGGGTTTAGCTCTAGGGACAGCTGCTTTCACACTTAATCGCGTCCCATCAAAAGCCGTAGAAAAGACACCATACACGTTATGGACTGGGAAGAGTCCCAAAATGTCTTTTATAAAGATTTGGGGTTGTGAAGCTTATGTTAGACGTCAAGTCTCAGATAAACTAGGACCCAAATCAGATAAGTGTTATTTTGTAGGATATCCCAAGGAAACTAAGGGATATTACTTTTACAATCCCACACTTGGCAAGGTGTTTGTTGCCAGAAATGCTATCTTTCTAGAAAGAGAATTTATTTCTAGAAAAACTAGTGGGAGTAAAATTCATCTTGAAGAAATTCAGGATGAAGATAACACTAAGGCTTCGATGGAAAATGAACAGGCATCACAAAGTGTTGTGGATGAGAAAATTATTGCCCAAAGAGTTGTGGAGCAAACACCTGTTTAAGTAGACCAACCTCTTCGTAGATCTGATAGGATCCGTCGTCAACCCGTGAGATATTCTTTTCTCTTGACTGACAACGGTGAAGTATTGCTTGTCGATCTTGACGAGCCTATATCCTATCAAGAAGCTATGATGAGCCCAGATTCCGAGAAATGGCTAGAGGCCATGAGATCCAAAATGGAATCCATGTACACTAACCAAGTATGAACTTTGGTTGATCCACCTGAAGGGGTAAAACCCATTGGGTGTAAGTGGGTCTTTAAAGTAAAGACTGACATGGATGGTAATAAGCATACCTATAAAGGTAGATTGGTGGCTAAAGGATTCAAACAAACTCATGGTATTGACTATGATGAAACCTTTTCACCAGTTGCGATGCTTAAATCCATTCGGATCATACTTGTTATTGCAGCCTACCACGATTATGAGATCTGGCAGATGGATGTCAAAACTGCTTTTCTGAATGGAAAGCTACTCGAGGATGTGTACATGACACAGCCTGAGGGTTTTGAAGATCCAAAGCATCCTGGAAAGGTATGCAAACTGCAAAGGTCCATTTATGGACTAAAGCAAGCCTCTCGAAGCTGGAATCTTCGATTCGATGATGCAATCAAGGAGTTTAGTTTCATCAAGAATGAAGATGAACCTTGTGTCTACAAGAGAAATAGTGGTAGCACAGTTGTATTTCTTATCTTGTATGTAGATGACATACTTCTCATCGAAAATGATATTCCCTCACTCCAGTCTGTGAAGATGTGGTTAGGGAATTGTTTCTCGATGAAAGACTTAGGTGAAGCTGCCTATATTCTAGGCATCAAGATCTATAGAGATAGATCTAAAAGATTACTTGGCCTAAGTCAGAGTACATACATTGATAAAGTGCTAGATCGTTTTGCTATGCAAAATTCCAAGAAAGGATTTCTGCCTTTATCACATAGTGTGAGTCTTTCGAAGACTCAATGTCCCTCTTCTAAGGAGGAGAGAGATCGCATGGATAAGATCCCTTATGCATCTGCTATAGGGTCTATCATGTACGCCATGCTTTGTACTCGTCCTGACGTCTCGTATGCTTTGAGCAAGACGAGTAGATACCAGTCGGATCCAGGTGAAAGTCACTGGATAGTAGTCAAAAATATTCTTAAATACTTACGAAGAATGAAAGAATATTTCCTGATATTTGGAGGCAATGAGGAGCTAACTATAAAGGGTTATAGTGATGCAAGCTTCCAAACAGACAAGGATGACTATAGATCGCAATCGGGGTACGTGTTTTGCCTGAATGGTGGGTGTGGTGGAAGAGTTGAGCGAGACCGCGATTCTTGATTCTACAACAGAAGCCGAGTATATTGCTGCGTCTGATGCAGCAAAGGAGGCTGTTTGGCTCCACAAGTTCATCAGTGAACTTGGGGTAGTTCCTAGCATTTCAGATCCAATAGACCTCTATTGTGACAACAATGGGGCTATTGCACAGGCTAAGGAACCTCGATCACATCAGCGGACCAAACACATACTGCGGCGCTACCATCTCATTCGAGAGATCATCGATAGAGGAGATGTGAGGATATGCAGAGTACCAACAGAAGCTAACATCGCAGATCCACTGACCAAGGCTTTGGCATAGAGGAAGCATGATGGTCACACTAGGTCACTAGGTATCAGATATTATAGTGATTGGTACTAGTGCTAGTGGGAGATTGTTAGTTATAGCCCTAGAACCAATCATGTGATGGTTGAATAGGGAACATTTTGTATCATATTCTATAAAGGCAAAGGATTGGTTATTATATTTACATCTTGCTTGTGCCAGCTAAATTAAATATATAATAATGCCCTAGAAAAGTAGGTTCTTATCTACAGCACATCAATTGGCAGAATTGATTATGAGAGGCTGTAGAGAACACTTTCCTAAATGTCCCTAGTCAAGTATTAATATGCAAGGGCAATATTAATACATAAAGACTAGCATGTAGGTCAATTGATGACTTGATCTCACAAGTCATGGATATATGATATCAAGTTGACACATGGGTATATATTAGAGAATATATCTTGACCCGACCCGCCATGAGAAAGTTTCATGGATCGTCATATGAGTGTCATAAACTTTCTCATGTGACTATTGGTATGAATAGTCCTCAAACTGAAGTCACTACGGTTCCCTACATAAGGAGTTATGTACTTTGGTATCGTCAAGCGTCACCCGCAATGAGGTGGACCATAAAAGCGATTCTTGGGTATATAACAAATTATGCGGAGGGATGTGAGTGATGTAGATGGGATCTATCCCTCCCATATGACGGGAGTGATATCTGTGGGCCCCTTGATTGAGTGGAACTACTAAAATGCATGGCCATGCTTGAATGAGTCAATATGAGATATTGAGCTCATTTGTTTGAGTTAGTTTACTCAGGGATCAAGAAACACATAGATTGATCGAGGATTACACGGTCTATGCCTCATTTGTCAATCTAATATCAAGGATAGAAGGACACGGTCATACATTATAGTAGTCACGGAAAGGTTAGTCGGATCTTGACTTATTTCGTAACTTGGGTAGCAATGATGTATTGCTAGATGCCGCTCATTGCTTGTGTATCTAAAAGAGTTTAGATCCACTGCCAACGTTATGAGAGCCTATAGGGTCACACACAAAGAGCATGATGATTAGAAGAATTAGTGCATTCTAGTTTGACTAGAATAATTTGGGAATAAGCTTAAGTACAAAATGGTTTTTGGACTTTAAGCTTAATGAGAATTTTAGCTTATTGATTTAATGAGATTAATTCAATATGCTAAGCTTAATTGATTTAATAAGATTAATTCAATATGTTACCTTATTGATTTAATGAGATTAATTCAATATGATAACATAAGCTTATTGAATTAATAAGATTAATTCAACATCCATGAATGCCACCTAAGCATGCCACCTAAGCATGCCACCTAAGCTTGATGAGTTGGAAGGAGACAAAGGGTTTTGACCCTTGGATTTCCTCCACATGTGGCCGGCCAAAACAAGGAGGATAACTCCTTGTTTAATTATCTTTCAATGCCATTGATTGCATTGAATGTGATAGGAGATGAAAGGTTTTTCAAATCCTATAAAACACCCCATGCGGTGGCCGGCCAAGAGAGTTGAGTTGGAGCTTAAGGCTTGGTGAGAGCTTGGTGGGAGAGGCTTTTGTTGTGTGGTTTTGTGAGTGTAAGCTAGCAAGAAGAGTAGTCTTCTTCTTCCTTTCTCTTCTTCCCTACCTTCCTCTCCTTTAGGGACTTCTCTAGCAAGAAGTAAAGGAGGGATCTTCTAGTTTTCTTTTGTGAGATAAGAGCTTGCTCGTGTGGATACCTATAGAGGCACGGATATTTGAACATGCTAAAAGATCCAACACATCCAAGGAAAAGCGGGATTGCAAAGGGCACGCAACAAAGGTAGAATTCTCCTATAAGATAGGTTTTCTTTTAGAGAAATTTATTTTGTACGAGGTTTTCTTTCGCAAGGATCACTTGGAAGGGATCCTAATTTTCCGTTGCGCGTATGCTATTTTGCATACAAGATCCCTACATAGTTGGCACTTTCTAGTCCTTCAAGGCTAGTCCAAGCCGATCAACAAGCAAGCATCCAAAGCAATAGTTGTAAAGTTTTCTTTACGTTATTTTATGTATTTCATTCATATTTGCTTGTATATTTTGTGTATTACTTTTGTAATCCTTGTACGAGGTTACTCCACCTCCGACTTGATGTCGAGAAGGAGTATTATTGATTAGTGGTGATGTTTGCATCGCTAGGGCTCATTCCAGCCCAACCCGTGGAGTATGAACCCTATGGTTTTGAACCACGTTATATCGCGTGTGTTTGTGCTTGTGTATCTTGTTATTTTTATTTGTTATTATTATTCCACAGTTCTAATATGAGTGTAGACGATCAAGTGCGAACGAATTACATCGATGCAACGAACACACTTTTCACCCCCCCCCTCTAGTGCTTATCGAAGATCCTACAGTAAATGTAAGGATCGATTTGTGTTCTAGAGGGGGGGAATAACATTTTTCCGATTAATTTGTTCAATTGCGTTCGTCTCTACAACAATGTTAGTGTGCACAGCAAAATACAAATATAAATAAACACAAACATGAGACAAACACACATGCAAGCACAAGATAAAGAATTTGCGTGGTTCGAAACTCAAGTTCCTACTCTACAATCAGGCTTTAGTGTCTACTCCACTAAATCTCATCTCCTTCTCAACAACACATTGGAGGTGGAAAAATCTCGTGCAAAAGCTTTACAATACAAGACAAGTGTAAAGAAATAATGAAATATAAAGGACACTGATGGTGTTCACTTCTTCGGCCTGTAAAGATCTCCTTCCCCCTTCTTGTGGATCACCGGATCTTCACCAAAAAGGGAGTGAGACAAAGAGATATCTTCTTCTTGAGTCACCTCGGACCCTGGAAGTAATGTTAGATCTGATGTTTGGAGAAGGAACGTGAGATATGGACCGACTCCCCGACGCTTCCACTCCGACGCTCAAGTCAGTAAGAGTATGAAGAAAATAACAACACGAATGGAATGTAGAAGAAGTGAGAAGGAGATCTTTGAGGTATCGAATAGTGAAGAAACAATCATCCCCTGCTTTGTCCTTCTCTGTCCCTTTTATAGATGGATCAACTACCTCCTCTTTGAGATGAATTTACTTCAATGCCCTTTGCCAAGCTGTCCTTGTAACTATTTTTCCTGCTTCAATTCAAATTATCTCCTTATATTCCCCTGCCACATATTAAATCAAAAATAAATTCAATTATATTAAACTAACCATCCTTTTGCCCCTACTACTTCCCATCCTCCGACATACCCCCTTCTTCCTTATTCCTCCATATTCAGAAAGAAACCCTAAAATGCATAAGTAGCTCGGGAAATAAACATACCACTCGGGAAATGAATATATTGCTCGAGAAATGAACATACCGCTCGAGAAATGAATATATTGCACGGGAAATGAACATACCGCTCAGGAAATGAATATATTGCTCGGGAAATGAACATACTGCTCGGGAAATAAATACACTGCTCAAGAAATGCCCTCACCATTCAGGACTTCATAAGGGTTGCTCTGTTAGCATTATACTTAGCCACTGAATTATATTGCCCCACTCACCCCTATCATGCTCGAGAATCATATATACCGCTCGAGAAATACACTCACTGCCCAGGAAATACATAGATTGCTCTGCCAATGTTGATACTTAAACAACTCTGCACTGCTCTTCCTTTATGAGATCATGAATCACATATACTGCTCGGGAAATACACTAACTGCCCCGGAAACACATAGACTGCTCTGCCAATGCTATACTTCGTCGCTGAACCATGCTACACTGTTCTTCCTTTCTGAGATCGGGGATCTCATACACTGATCGGAAAATACACTAATTGCCCAAGAAACACATAGATTGCTCTGCCAATGCTATACTTAGTCGATGAACAATGTTGCACTGTCTTCCTTTCTGAGACGAGAATCACATACACTGCTCGGGAAATACACTAACTGCCCAGGAAACACATAGACTGCTCTGCCAATGCTGATACTTAAATAACTCTGCACTGCTCTTCCTTTGTAAGATCGGGAATCACATACACTACTCGGGAAATACCCTAACTGCCCAGGAAATGAACATATTTCTCTAGAAAAGCTTAATCCTGATTAGAAAAAATCCCGACCCCATCATAAGTTCCCCCTCTTTAGTAAAACTGAAGAGCAAAATCGAATGAAGTTTTACAAGTGTTTACAACCAAAATATTTCACTGCCTTAGCCGAAAAAGACCCCACACCCATCATAAGTTTATCCTCTTTAGTAAAACTGAAGACCAAAGTCAAATGATGTTTTACAAGTGTTCATGAATGCACAAACACTATCAAATAAACCTCCCATACCCACATCAATCACACTAACATACTAGGCATTGATCCTTGTATACTATATCTCGAACACTGTTTGAAGCACTGAACCTTGACTACTATATGAGATGTTTATGCCTAAAATATTGCATGAGGCGTTTATGCCTTAAATGTTGTTATGAGGCGGTTATGACTAAAATATTATATGAGGCATTTATTCCTTAAATGTTGTTATGAGGCATTTATGCCTTAAAATACTGTAGGAGGCGTTTATGCCTTAAAATACTGTAGGAGGTGTTTATGCCTTAAAATACTGGAGGCATTTAGCCTTGTTATCATGTTACCTGCCCATTATAGTTGGCGTTATAGTTCTCCGTGGGGGAAAATAGCTATCTAGCCCTTAAGCTTTTATAGGAGAGCCGTGAGAACATTTACATATGTCATATAAAGGCATTATAGTTTCTCGTGGCGGAATAGAACTATTTATCCCATAGGCTATTACAGTAGGCGCAAAGCCTGAGTTAATTTCTAACATTTAGAAAAAATAGCACCAAACTTCCCATACCTTAGAAAGAATACCTTTTGAAATAAGAAAGGAGCAATTCTAACCAAGCATAATAACCCTCAACATGAATGCCATTAAATTGCCACAGAGAATATGAGTCAATATAAAAATAGCAATGGTCTTTTGTATAAAAGAGTGTAACATAATTCTACTTTATATCAGGCATATAATTCCTTAGAAAAATTTTTATAATTCCCTTCAATAAAAAAAATATAAGAAACCCTTCCATTTCCGCATATAGCATAGAATGCCTTAGAAAAAATCATATAATTTTATGCCAAAGACAATTAGGTAGCTTGAAACCCCTTAGAAAAATTGACAACCCCAGCAAGAATACCTTCATTAACCCTTAGGCTTTATATTAGGCACCAAATGCCTTTAAGAATTATTGACAACCCCTTTTCCATAAAATACTAATTTGATTTCCAAACCACACACTAGGCATAAAAAATGCTTCAGAAAAAATCATTACACCCTGCATAAGAATATTAGCTCTGCTTTATAAAAAAATCTCATAAAAACAATTAACCCCTTTAAAAAGAGAAAAAAATTGATATCCAAATTTTGTACTAAGATAGAATTTGAAACACTCCTGCAAGGATAAATTTTTCAAGAAAACATTAGGGCTAATAGAAATGCCTTAACTTTCCTTTTTACCTTTGTCGCAAACCATACTTAACTATTAAAAACCCTTTTAAAGACCCTTGCCTTCATTAACACCTTACCATTCAACTGCAACTCCCGTCAAAAACCCTAGCTCCCTCCCCCAACATCTTCAACCTTTCTGCAATCCTCTCTTGTAAATGACCTCATCATCATCCCCCACTCCCTAGTACGAGACCACACCTAGCCAACTGACTTTCAACCATTCCTTCTTTCATCGTGAACGCAAATACCTCTCCGAGGATACCACTATCGTCATTACTAATCACTCCGAATGCCCCATCTGTCTCCGCCTAGCACCAACACCCTTTTCATAGGGCAGCTAGAAGGAGGTCTCCGTCTCCCCCTCCTGAAACCTCTCTTCTACATCCTTACCTATTACGACCTCCCTGCCAACCAACTGACCTCAAATTCTCTCCGCATTCATATCAGCACCATCATCATCTTCTACCATCTTAACATCCACAAATCCCCCAAATATTCCACTACCTTTATCAATTGAAGATTGTAGACTTAGGCGTCTTCTATTTTATGGCCCGCCAAGGCTATCAGTTCCTGACTGATATGCCCACCTCCAATAAGGGCTGGAAAGATCTCTACTTTTTTATCCCCATGTATTCCCCCCTTCCATTTTCTTCTCGCTGGAGAACCGTCATCAAAAATCTCCCCAACCTGAAAATCACCAAGGCTGTCATCGACTTCCCCTCCATTGAAGGAAAGCTAAAGAATAAATATTTTAGCATCAACGCACTTCTATAAGAACCCATTCTATCTTATTATGGGCTATCACCTGTACAATCACTGGATGCACACCCCATTGGTAAGATTATTTACTATAACCATTTTTACACATATATCAATACTTCCTCTAATCTTTTAACCTATTCATTAGCACCTTATCCTGTTTACTTACTATACCAATATGGCAACATAGATTAAAACTCTATCTCACATGTCCAAAAAATATACTAGCATCTTAACTTATATACCCTTAATGTCTTATTCTACAAACCATTAACCATCTGACCAACATAATAACTAAACTGACACTTCACCCCATGCCAGACACCGAACTGATATTGTCACAATTTCTTCTTTACCGTATATATCATTATCATAATCTGCATATTTACCAATTTTATTCTAAAATGCTTCGCAACATTCTGTTTTGCAGAGTACATGATGACCGTAGCCATTGCTAGGACTTTGGCTAAACAACAAAGGAAAAAAAAAGAATTGATGCAATAGCTACCTCTTCCACCGTCCCTGAGCCATCTACCTCAGTAAATAATCCTTACTCATCTTTTACTACTTATACTAAATTTCTTGATATAATTCCTAAGAAAATCATATACACTTCTTTATCATAGGTCCCCCTTGAAATCTAATAAGTCCCTGTCATCATACTTGCCGAGCCAGACCAACCTCCCTTTACCTTTGTCAATGTCCCCCTTCTTCCTCCTCAATCAAAACCTATCTCCAATCTCTTCCCTTTCTTAGTTCCCGCATCTGCTTCAGAACCTTCTTCTTCAATTCCTCCTTCAGAATCTCTTCCTCCATCTGATTCTCCTATCCACAACCAACCTTTTGATACCCTTAAAGAACCCATCGATCTTCCTTCTTCAGCTTCCCCCTCCTCCTCCGCGGATGGTCTTTCTTATTCCTCCTTGTTTTCTACTATACATCAAAATATCATACCTCCTTCCAGTCCCCCAACACCAGAATTTACCACATCTTCACCCTTGGAACTGCTAGTACAAGCAATGTCCGATTCTTATCCTAGCCATCTCCTCTTTTCTCTTCCTATTATATCAATACCCCCTTATACTTCATCTTCTCCTAAACTTCTTTCAACCCCCTCCAATAATAGATTTCCCATTACTGTAGACCACTTCCTTCCCCTCTTCCTCTAATACCCCACAAAATTTTCAAGAACTACAAGAGAGCCTCTGGATAGTAAGTTTCTTACTCAATAACTTAATTTCATATGCCAACAACTTATCTTACATATTTATTTTCTAACTTTTAGAGCACTATGAAGCTTCTGTCTTTTGAATAATGGTATACTAAATATCAGAGTCAGTTCTGCAAACCCTCCACCTCCTCCACAGTGCCACCACCACCTTTGACAATACCAATCATACTCTCCACTTCTTTTATGGGCATCCAAGCTGACTCTGAAGAAATTGCAAATAATCTGGGCATACAGACTGACCCTCCTACTTCCCCAGATCGAGCAGCAAAAGAAGACGAACTTAAAAAAAAAAACTACGTTGGTTGTAGCTTCAGGTTGAAACTTACTCTGTCGACCGAGAATGAATATTAGTAGAACAAAAAGACCTCTACCTCAAAAATGCTTATATAAGGTGACTACAAGGGAAGATTAAAGTATCAATAAAACCAAAGCATTGCAATAATCAAAACTTCATAAGTGGAATCAAAAGGAATGCTACTAGAACATTCAGATAGGTGAGCTATTCTAGCCAATGGAAGATGTTATAGATGCACACACTACTCTGAAAGAGACCACCTTCTCTAGTCTAGATAAGTTTCACTTTCACTTTAATGTACTACAACAACATTTTAACATGCTGGCCAACACTACCCATGAACAGACCATCCGAGCCAATAAGCTAAACCAAGAACTATCTCAACTAAAAGAGAGAGAAGCTGAGAGATGGGTTGCAGAACAAACAAAGATCTTAAGAAGAACAACTAAACATCTCAGCAAACATTTTTAGAGGGAGTTTAAGGGTACCCTGTAGACAGTTGAAGAAACGAAGTAGCTTATACCCGGTCTGCCCATCCACGAGCTCAATATTGAAGAAGTCTACAAAAAATTTCCTCTGGAGGACTTTAACACTGACTCTGATACTAATTCAGAGTAGTAAATCTTTAGTCTGGTACTTGTAATTTCTACACAACTGTATAAAGAATGCTTAATCTGTTGGTGCAATCGGCCCAGGTTGACTCGAGTTTGACTCGAGCAATACTTTGATAGTATTTTGATGATAGACAAAACTCATGACATGTGCTTGGTGCATGTGGGAAGTCTTGAGGACTTGGCAAGTTCACTAGGCCGAGGTCCTTGAGTCGGTGAAGGATGGCATTGCGAAGCCGTGCGCTTGGTGCATCCGAGGGACCACTGGACGGGGAGCGAATGGAGTGAGGCCAAAGGGAAGCATACTTCAAGGGCATGAGACGTGAAGGATGGCGTTGCGAAGCCGTGCGCTTGGCACATCCGAGGGACGTAGGCCGAGGGAAGAGAGCTTCGGTGGGGAACTCCATCAGGGATAAGGTGGACTTGGCCAAGTGGCTAAGACTGAGTGTCAGAGGCTCATACTTGATGTTTGAGGGTTTACCCGACGGTCGGATGCTCAAACAACTTGGTGTTTGAGGTTTTGCCCGACAGCAGTCGACTGGCATAGGTGTCAGTGACCGATCCAAGTCGACTAGGGTTCGACTGGTGTTAGATCGCAGCTTGTGGTTAGCAGCGCTGATCGCCATGGATTGGATCGACTTATGTTGATGCAATAATCGCCGAGGGATGGCAATGATCGATGGGAATGTCGCGAAAACGTAACACTCCGTAGTCGATCGCGGCCGACTACTAGGTCACTAGTCGACTGATGGGCATGATCAGTCGATTGGTAGGTGATCCGTTGGAACTTGTCCAATGTGGATCTGGCCGTTGTGAGACAACGGCTACAGGGGCAGTCAACTGGTGCCTTTTCCTAGTCGACTGCTGGGCACAAAATCAGCTTGATGCAGGTTATTAATGGAGCTCAAGAGGGAGGATTTTGTAAAAGACTTTAAGGAAGCTATTGGAGGGGAATTACTGCTGCATTGCAGTCCTTCAAGAGCCATCCAAAGCAAGCTACAAGAAAAGGGTTCAAAGCAAGCGTTGTAAAGTGTTCTTTATGTGTATTTTGTATTTGTCTTTGTATTGCTTATATTTCATTACTTAGTGTAATTGCTTGTGAGAGGTTTCTCCACCTCCAACGTGTTGTCAAGAAGGAGTGGTTTAGTTAGTGTCGTGCGCATAACTAGAGCTCGGAGAGCTCACCTGTGGAGTAGGAACCATTCGGTTTCGAACCACGTATATCGTGTGTGTTTGCGTATGCTTGTATTTATTGTTAGTATTCATATTTGTATTAGTATTCCGCTGCGCTAATGACAATTGTAGATGAGCACGCAACGAGAACGATCGTATTCCACTGTACGACGAAAGAGGGTTATTCACCCCCCTCTAGCCACTCAACCATACACATATCGATACCCTACAAGTGGTATCAGAGCCAAGGAGCTTGTCAAGGACTAACCGCCGACACAAGCACTACAAGATGGCTGGCTACAACCTCCAACCACCAAAATTCGAAGGAGATTTTCTATGGTGGAGAAGAAAAATGGAGGTATATCTAGAAACCAATTTTGATTTTATGCTAATCTTAAAAAACGGTTTCGAATTGCCTAGGGATGAAAGAAATAGGCAAATTGAGAAGTCAAGGTGGACCCAAGACCAAATCAACGACATCGAGACAAATCTCATGGTTATCGAATTACTTAGTGATTTAATTCCTAACAATATTTGGTCTAGGTTGGGTAATTTTAGGGATGCAAAGGAATTTTGGGATAAAGTAATGAAATTCCATTCTCAATCGGTACAAGTAGAGTAGAATGTCGAGGAAGAAGCCCCCATCACATTTGAAGATGTTAATGATTTGGTGGAGACCTCCACCTCTAGCATTGAGGGAGAGGAAAGGATTTCCATTTCGGAGCAAGATTAAAATGAAGCTTCTACCTCCGGAAGAAGTGAAGAGGCCTCCACCACCTCCCTAGGTAACTCAAGTGTTGTTATTTTAAATAAAAATCACATAATATGCTTTGAGTGTAGGGAGAAAGGACATTACAAGAGCAAATGCCCTAAATTAGCTAAGGAAAAGGCATCGGCACCAAAAGTCAACCCAAAGTTAAAGGATGCCGGAGTCCCCACAACTAGAAGCAAAGAGCACATTGTGTGCTTTAAATGCAATCAAAAGGGGCACTACTGAAGCCAATGCCCTAGGTAGAGGAAGAAAGGGCAAGAAGGTGTATCTCATGTAGGGGGAGCTTCCAAAGCTAACCCTAAGTATATTTAAATAATGCACCTTTAATTCCTAAAGCATAAAAGCATGCTAAGAATTATTTTAGCTCTCTTGCAATCATTAATGAAAAGCATGCTAGTAGGAATAAATATGTTTGTTTGGGTGCTAAGCATGTTAGTTTCTCTAAGGACAAACCTAGGACTCATAATTCTAGAAACATTTTACCAAAGGAGTCCATTAGGAGAATAGAAGAAAATTTGGGTATTAATCCCAAAAAGTCTAGGCACATGCCTAAGAAAAAGAGTTCCTCCCAAAAACCTAATGAAAATTCAAAATTTAGGAAATTGGAGTTAGAAAACCAAGTCTTGAGGTCAAGACTTGAGAGAATGGAAAATACCCTTAGAATCATAGAAAATTCAATTCTAGGGTCAAATGCCCAAAAGTCAAGACCTAAGGTTCAAAAACGATCTAAGGGCAAGGAATGTTTGGGTCACAAACCTATGCCGAAGAAGACTTATCATAATGTTCCATTTGATTATGGAACTATTCCTAGGTCTAGAAAAACCAAGGCTAATAGGGAAGCCATCCCTAAGTCTAGCCATGGTATGTGTCTAGTGGCTAAGACCTCAAAGAAATCAAATGTAGCCACTAGGAAGGTCAAAGGAGGAGTCATCTCTAGAGTTGACCTAGGAAAGACCCAAAAGACTATGACTTCAAAGCCAAAAAGGGTCATTAGGAAGGTATCTAGGGAAGTTATCCCTAGTGAATACCTTGTTAACCCAAGGAGCTCCAATAGGTATTGGGTTCCTAGGAGCGTGATCGATTCACGCTAGATGAGTTAGGGTGTGTCAACCCTAAGTGGATGGGTAGTTAACCTAGCCATAGTGAGTTGACACATTAGGGTGTGCCAATATGCTTTGAGAAGTTGAAAAATGATTAAATTGGCACAATTAAGTCTTAGAGGTATTGGTGTGCCATTTTGGGTTTATGGCACACTAGGGGGATAAATGGCTTTAAGGCAAAATGGAATTAATTCCTAGAAATGGCAACTTGGATTTAACACTTAGGTATTTTATACCTTAGTATATTTTATTTGCCATGATTTATTTGCCTTGCCATGTCATGACATTATTTTTATTTTTATCTATAAAAATATCATGATCATGTTTAGAATTATTTTTAGATGTCATGTATGCTTAGATTTCTCTTACATGTCATGACATCATGATTTTGGCATATGCTCTTATCTATATGATATCTATGACATAATCAACATCATGCATAAAATTAAAATGGAATTAAGGACCATGACATAATTTAATGGGAATCAAAGAACATTGCCAAGAAATATGCATGAGACCATTAAAGAACAAAAATCCACATCTCACTAGATTAATTGACTTGTATGTGTTTTATACATCTAGATACAAGTGAGATGTATAGGAAAAAGGAATTAAAGGTTTCAAAAATATTTTGAAAACATTTTGAAAAACCTTGGTGAAGCTTATCTTTTGATAGCTATCACTATTGAATGGGATGATACAAAAAGGACTCTTTATAGAAGTTTTTCTTATCTTTTGGACTTTGTATCAATCTCCTAATTTAGTGGGTAAAATAATTTTCAAATATTTTTCACCGATAGTGTTTATGATAAGTAATATACATACCAAATTTCAAGTTTTTTAAACTTATGTATATTTACTTATGAATTTCGAAAAGTCATTTTTGAAATTCAGAAAACTACAAATGCAGTTATCAGTCGACTACCATGGTGGACAGTCGAATGATGGGGGTGGCAGCCGACTGATTTCTAAATTCAGTCGACTGCCCAAGCTGATTTCGGGTAAATCTTGTTAGTTAGGCCCATGTTCAGCTAGGTTAAGGTCCCCTAACCACTCCTAACCCCAGGACATGCTTGGGAGAGCATAAGAAAGGGTGGAAATCCATTGGACATGGATTAGGAGAAGGGTTTAGGGAGAGTATCAATTTTAAGGTGGATGAGAGTTCATTGTTGAACTTTGTCTTAATTTTTTATTGGTTAAATGTTCCTCTTGGTTTAGGGACTCTTCAAGGACATTGTTGGTGCAATGGTCAAGGGGGAGCAAGCCTCTAGGGGGAGGTATCCATCATGGAAAGATGGATGTGTATTTCCTCATGGGAGGAAAATTAGGTTGCCTCTCTTTAAGTGATATGGGATCACTAGAAAGATTGTAGGCATGTGTTCCTCTAAGGGAGAGATTGTAAGATCTCATTAGGATATGAGACATTCATACCCTTGGGGAGGACCTTTTTGATGTAATGTCAAAAAGGGGGAGAAGTTACCAATTAGGGTTCGTTGGAATTCTCATTGGGATATGAGAATTGCCAATATGGGAGAATTGGTAGACTTGAGATGGTAGTTTTGTCAATCATCAAAAAGGGGCAGATTGTTGGTGCAATCGGTCCAGGTTGACTCGAGTTTGACTCGAGCAGTACTTTGATAGTATTTTGATGATAGACAATACTCATGTCATGGGATTGTCATGGGAAAGTCCAACATGGTGTTGGTATGGAAAATCCAAGCATGGAGTTTGGTGTGGGAAAGTCCAACATGGAGTTGGCATGGAAAATCCAAGCATGGAGTTTGGTGTGGGAAAGTCCAACATGGAGTTGGCATGGAAAATCTAAGCATGGAGCTTGGTGTGGAAAAGTCCTACATGGGGTTGGCATGGAAAATCCAAGCATGGAGCTTGGTGTGGAAAAGTCCAAAGAATTGCGAAGTCGTACACTTGGTGCTTGGTGAGAAATACATTGCGAAGCCTTGCGCTTGGTGCATGTGGGAAGTCTTGAGGACTTGGCAAGTTCGCTAGGCTCGGGGTCCTTGAGTCGGTGAAAGATGGCATTGCGAAGTCGTGCGCTTGGTGCATCCGAGGGACCGTCGGACGGGGAGCGAATGGAGTGAGGCCAAAGGGAAGCATACTTCGAGGGCATGAGACGCGAAGGATGACATTGCGAAGTTGTGAACTTGTCGCATCCGAGGGACGTAGGCCTAGGGAAGAGAGCTTCGGTGGGGAACTCCATGAGGGATAAGGTGGACTTGGCCAAGTGGCTAAGACTGAGTGTCGGAGGCTCAAACTTGATGTTTGAGGGTTTACCCGACGGTCGAATGCTCAATCAACTTGGTGTTTAAGGTTTTTCCCGGCGTGATCGCCTAGCATAGGTGCGGTCGATTGATCCAAGTTGTCGTGATGTCGACAACGATACGAGGGATGGCAATGATCGTGATGAATCGCGACCGGAATGCTCCGTAGCCGACTGGGTAGTCGACTACTACGTCACCAGTCGACTGATGGGCATGATCAGTCGATTGGTAGATGATCCGTTGGAACTTGTCCAACGTGGATCTGGCCGTTGTGAGACAATGGCTACAGGGGCAGTCGACTGGTGCCTTTTCCCAGTCGACTGCTGGGCATAAAATCAGCTTGATGCAGGTTTTAAATGGAGCTCAAGAGGGAAGATTTCATAAAAGACTTTAAGGAAGCTATTGAAGGGGAATTGTTACTGCATTCTAGTCCTTCAAGAGCCATCCAAAGCAAGCTACAAGCAAAGGGTTCAAAGCAAGCGTTGTAAAGTGTTCTTTACATGTATTTCGTATTTGTCTTTGTATTGCTTGTATTTCATTACTTAGTGTAATTTCTCATGAGAGGTTTCTCCACCACCGACTTGTTGTCGAGAAGGAGTGGTTTAGTTAGTGTCGTGTGCATAACTAGAGCTCGGAGAGCTCGCCCGTGGAGTAGGAACCATTCGGTTTCGAACCACCTATATCGTGTGTGTTTGTGTATGCTTGTATTTGTTGTTAGTATTCATATTTGTATTAGTATTCCACTACGCTAACGACAATTGTAGACGAGCATGCAACGAGAATGATCGTATTCCACTGTACGATGAAAGAGGGCTATTCACCCCCTCTAGCCGGTCAACCATCCACATATCGATCTCCTACATAATCTATGTAACACCTATCTGTATTTGAACATTCTTGCAATGAACACAAAAGCATTTAAACTGTGTTTATCATTTTATACTAGACTACACAGATCCATTAATATTTTTTATTAACTAAAATGCTCTCCTCATACTATTTGTACTATCAACCAATATATAAAGAGAAGCATTTTCTGCATATGCACACCAGGTGTTATAAAAGAAGTAATAAGTAATAACAATATAAGAATATCCTCCTGGAGTAGCAACCATACGAATTATACCATTTGTTTTCACCTTATTTGTATAGATATACCAAATAGAAAACCCATGATAACCACAGATATACTATAATAGGTAACTCCGCCTTATCAGTTCAGCAAACTGCACGCTTTAAGCATAACAAATCACAATCCAAGAAACAACCCCCTACTTTCTTTGCTCATCATCATTCCTCTGAAATTAAAGATAAACCACTTATGAAAAAATATCCTTATTGATAACACCATAAAACATCTTCACACATTCTTTACAAAAACCAACACCTCATTTGCCATTCAAAAATAGCCCCTCTCACAATCATCTTCTAACATAAATTGTTATAGCCCAATCTTACCTTATTAAAAATTGAATTCTTTACCTACCCACCATTTTCACCCTAACAAATTTTTGGCATGCAGTTCTACAATACCACTTCACCAAACTGAGCGGGAAAAGTTGTTATTTCCTCCAATTCAACCCTCTTCTCCCCTATAAATACAGAAGCAATCCCTTCCCCTTCAAGCAAAAAGAAACTCTTCAAGATAGACCACCATCCCCTACCTTCTAGAAAATGCAACCCCTTACCTCAATCCCCCGTCCATGGTTCGCTTCCACAAACTCTAAAATGTCAAGAGAACAATGTCGATCCCTTGCCTCCTGCTTACAACTTCCCTCTGATTACCACATTATCACAGCTAACTCCACCAAGCGCCCTCACCTACCTCTCGACCACACCAAAGCTTTTTTCTTTATTCAAGTAGAGGTTGGTCTATTTTTCCCCATTCATCCTTTCCTCTTAGAAGTTTCTGAATATTTTTCCATCCCCCTCAATCGACTAAGCCCCAACTCCTTCCGTTTAATGCTAGGATTTTATCTTATCACTTCTTTTTTATCAATTACCCCTTCAGCCTTTCTTTTCCACTGCTTTTTTCAAATAAAATCCTCAGAAATAAGCATCTTGTACTTCCAAGCTCGGTAAGATTTTCAATTCCTTACTGGTATCCCCTCTTCATACAAAGGATGTAAAGAACATTACTCTTTTGTACATTCTCCCTCTCCCTTTCCTTTTTCCTCTACATGGTTAACTGCCCTTCCTCCTTGCCCCTCTCTAGACTCTTACCGTGACAATGAAGAGTATCAAATGATGATTCTATTATTATCAGAAGAACGATTTAACCTGAACCAGTTACTGACCAAATCAACATATCGCTAATTAGAACTAGATACCCTCTAAAGTCGACTGGCACATTTGGTAACAATTGCTTCTAACTGTATCTTCGCATGCTGTTATAACTTATGTAAATTTTTACTTGTTTCATTTTCAAAATAACTACTACTGCAATCCACTGCACATACTCCACCACCTTCTCGTATAAACTCTATTCAACTCCATCCCCGACTGCCAACACTCTCCATCCAACCTTTACCTTCCCATCAAACTCCACAAACCCCTCTTACTTCCTTCACAACACCTGATCTTCCAAACTCCTTATTATCCAGTATTAACGAGGTCAGCATATAATTTCCTTTGCTTATATTTCTTGATACTGACATTTATTTTTGTAGGGTATCACAAGTATAACCCACTTAAACAATCAATGGGCACAGTATACTAATAACTTCAACAAAGAATTACAAGAATGTCAAACTAGAGAATTGGCATTACAACAAGCCTATCAAAGACTTGAACAAGAACTACAAGCTTCCCATATAAAAGCATAATCTGACCGAGCAGAGCTATCAGCCCTTCACTTCCAGACTTCTTATTTACATAACACCCTAGATATCTTAAAATCTCAACCTCTTCAAATAGAAATCAGTACTTATGAAAACTCTTGGACCTCAACTGCTATAAATGACATGTTCTTGGATAGGGGTTTTGCATTCCTCCAATGGGGCTTCCACAACTGTATTATTCAATTCAAAGCAGTCGACTATCCACCTCCAAGATAGTCTACCAGTTTTCTCGACATTGGCAATATAATTGACTGCACTCCTCCTGATTTACTATCTTTTCCTTTTTCTTCTAATACTAAGAAAATGTAGCTTGTATTTATCATAACATTTGCAATACAATACATGACTCTTTTACACTGTACTACTTTTAAAAGAACAAAAACATAGATTTTACAATATTTCATCCACTAAAATAAGGGCGTAAGTGATACACATTCCAGGGTCTTGTTAAAACCCTTCCCTGAGCATCCTTCAAGTAATAAGCTTCTACTCCCGCTCGGCTCCCCACATGGAAGGGTCCTTCCCATTTGGATCCTAACTTACCCATAGACCCCTCCGGCAGCACTTTCCTTATCACTAAGTCTCTCACCTAGAAAGAACGAGGCACTACCTTCTTATTATAAGATTTAATTACTTGTGATCTATACCTTTCAGCATTATATAAAGCATCCTCCCTTCTTTTTTGAATTAAGTCTAATTCCATATGTTGAGCAACAGTGTTATCATTCGGGGAATAAGTCATTACTCGGGCAGACTCTACTCCCACTTCCATAAGCAGCATTGCTTCTGAGCCATACACCATAGTAAAGAGAGTTGCTCCTATAGCCCTCCTAGGAGTAGTTCGGAAAGACCAAATTACACTAGGTAACTCTTCTACCTAGCTACCACCCACATGTTCTAGCTTAGTCTTCAGTCCATGTACTAATTGTCTATTAGTTAACTCAGTTTGTCCTTTACTTTGAGGGTAAGCTACTGATGTAAATACTTGTTCAATCTTAACATCTTGACACCATTTCGCTAACTTCTTACCATGCAACTATCAACCATTATCAGATATCAGCCTCCTCGAAATACCAAAATGACACACAATGTTTTTCCTTAAAAATTTTAAAACCATCTGCTCAGTAATACGAGTCAAAGGCTCAGCTTCTACCCACTTTGAAAAATATCAATGGCTACTAGCAAGAACTTGTTTTGTCCTGTCCTGACCAAAAATGGCGCAACTATATCAATACCCCACTGATTAAAAGGACAAGTCGATAGCACTAATTTCATATACTCGACTGACTGATGCTGCCAATTATGATGCCTTTGACAACATTCACATTGTTGAACCAACTGCATAGAATCTTTCATTAAGGTAGGCCAAAAATATCCAGCTAACAATACCTTCCAAGCCAATGCCCGACCTCTTATATGACTTCCACAAGCTCCCTCATTCAACTCTTTCAAATCATAGTTTGCTTGTGCTTTTCATAGGCAACGCAATAAAGGTCTGGCACAAGTTCTTTTATATAGAATTCCCTTTATCATACAAAAATGAACTACCCGCTATTTAAATTATGGATCCCTAACAGGATTACTTGGCATCTTCTTATCTTGAAAGGATGAGATTAACTCCTTTTTTCAATCATCCTCTACTAATTCTCCCACTCTTTCCCCTTGAGGCAGTAATTCAATTTGCACAATCACCTCCCAAGTACTCCAATTTCCCAAAAAGCTAGCCAGCTGAGCCAATTCATCAGTTTTCTGATTTTCTCTTCTAGTGATCTTTTTTATCAATACCTCTGAGAAATCTCCCTTAGCCTTTTCCACCAACTCACAATAACCTCTACATTTACCATCTTTAACCTCAAAACCTCCCCTAGTCTACTGCACCACTAATTGAGAATCCATATACACTATTACTTGCTCGGCTCCTATGTTTTTAGTAGCTTGTAAAGCAATAAGTAGAGCTTCATATTTAGCTTCATTATTAGAGGCTCTAAAATGCAATCGAACTTCCAACTTAACCTCTTCTCCCTGCGATGAAATCTGAATTACCCCTACTCCACATCCTTCCTTTTTAGAAGACCCATCTGCATATATCATCCATGGTTTAGATTCCTCCTTATGTATAGTCTCCACTAAAAAATCAGCTAATGCCTGAGCTTAGATTGAGGTACGAGGCTGATAAGTAATATCATATTCACTAAGCTCAGTAGCTCATTTAATAAGCTTTCCCACAGCTTCTAGATGAGTAAGTATTCTTCCCAATGGAGTATCATAGAGTACCACCAAAGGATGCGACAAAAAATAGGGTCATAGCCTCTAAATTAGTATAATGAATTTTAGGTCCCTTCAATAGATAGCTAATATAATAAATTGGATGTTGTTGACCCTTATCTTCCCGGATAAATACTTGTTGGAGGATCGTGGCCCAGCTAGAAGGGGGGTTGAATAGCCTACGATGTGTTCGATGGAATTATCGCTTCTTAATCATCTACAAGAGTTGTTAGCACAGTGAAAATACTAAAACCAAAGACAATTAAGTTAAAGAAAGATAAAGAGAAAGCAAATGCAAACACAAGTATGTAACGCGGTTCACGACCCTTGCCGTTAATCCACGGACGATTCATATGGCGAATCACTCCCTCAAACCAATCACTAAACTTCTCCTTTGCTCAATCAAGGTGGAGAAGAAACCTTCTTACAAAATCCTCCCTCTTACAATATAATTTAGATGAGAACAAGGAAGAGGAGGTTTGGGACGTTTAGGGCACTTGGGGAGCACTTAGGAATGAAACATTAACAACCCCAAGGCCCTCTACCCTTCTTTTTATAGGGAAGAAGGTTTTCTTTCCATTTGCCATGCAACAATCGACTGATGAATGTCATCATTTGACTGCCAATCTAAGGATGGGTTCCAACGACTTATAACTTATAGTCGTCACCGTCCAACGGAAACCTAGGAAGTTGATTGCTGCTCTCAGCAGTTGACTGATGCCTTCGTAGCCAACTGATCAGTTAGCTACTGGAGGTTCTGTGCCCACGACCACCTTCAGTTGTCGACTGCCATTCCTTGGTAGTCGACTGCTGGTGCAGCAGTAGACTGTCATCCCTTGGCAATCGACTGCTAAGCCAAAAACCCTTCAATCGAACACCAGTCGATTGCCATCGACTCAAAGCAGTCGACTGGTGTTAGGTAAAACCTCAAACAAAACACATGTTTGAGAGTCCGACAGTCGGGTAAACCTCAAACCACCTATTCGAGCATCCGACACTTCCATTCGTTGGGTAGAAACCTCAAACTCATGTTTAAGCATCCGACTTATCCAAATGTTACGTAAAACCTCAAACACAAGTTTGAGAGGCTGACTTGTCGGGTAAAATCTCAAACCAAAGTTTGAGCGTCTGACACTTGACTTAGCCATTCGTTCAAGTTCACATATGAGCTATCATTACAATCGCTCACTCTCATCTCCCATGAAGTCCCTCGCCTCGAAGCTCTCTTCGACCTACGTCCCTCGGATGCACTAAGACCTTGGCTCCTCCAGTGCCATCCTTCGTGTCTTGCCATGAAGTCTACTTCCTCCGGCTTCACTTCATTTGCTCCTCATCTAGCGGTCCCACAGATGCACCAAGCGCATGGCTTCCGCAATGTCATCCTTCACCGACTCAAGGACCCAAGCCATGAGATGGTGAACTCGCCAATGCTTTCATCAAGTCAACCATGTGTGATTCACTTAAGTCCTGCACAACATAAACACACACATCAAATCACATAACAAATTAACTTAAACTCTTTTCCACACACATCATAACCAAACTATACTTGGGTTGATTGCCCTAACAATCTCTCCCTTTTTGATGTGTGGCAATATGTTTAAGTTAGGTAAAATATTAACAAAATACACTAAGGCAAGAAAGCATGTAAACATAACATGAGTATCAAAACACTCCCCCTTAATACATGCAACTCCCCCTTAACACATGCTATTTTCTCCCCTAGCATGATTAGCTTAAACACTCACATTTCTCCCCCTTTGACACCATCAAAAACATTAAACATATGTCATATAACATGGTATTAAAGTCTAATGGAAGAAAATCACCAAAATCTGACAAAAACTAGTTAAAATAGGTTATTGTGCTCGTGCACAGTACATCAGTCAACTAGTTCAAACAAGCAATCAACTAGTACATGTAAAACCCGATTTCTGTTTTCTGAACCCAATTTCAGAAATGCATTAAAAATTACTAAAGATTGGAAAAAATATGAAATTTTGGGAACACATTTCTAATGAGTCCCTCTATCAGTGAAAAATAATTTTTCATAAAAATTCAATTAATTTTTGAAAATGAGGAAAAATATCAAAGGTTGTAAGAACCATCAATCATTTTATCAACTTGAAACCTTGTTTTGCCTTAAGTTGTTTTAAAACATCAATTCACTGTTTACAAAACATAAAATGGTTTTAAATCATTTAAAATATCCAACTATGATATATGGGCATGTTGGGAATCATAGCACGCTCGCAAACAAATTTTACAAGCACTATGCAGCAGAAAATAGGATCCCTCAAGAGATCCATGTGAAAACACCATAGTCATTTGATCGATTCTATCCTATAAGAATCGTAGTTACCTTCGATGCGTGCCCTTCGCAATCCCGCAGCAATACTTGCGTTCGAATCTCGGCACGGTCAGTATGTCTGTGCCTCCACGGTATCCACATGAACCGTGAAGTGGAGTGGAACCAAGTTGTGCTACTAGCCACCCGGTTGGTTCGGTCAAGAAGGTAGAAGAAGAAGATCACACATAAATAACCCCTTAAACCAAGGTTTCATCAAATCCTATTTATATTCAACCAATGAATATGAAGGGATTGTGACTCTTGGTTTCTATGGAATGAATGACCCATTAATTCCATCTTAATGATCATATAACTCCTCTTAATGGTGAGTCTCACTCAATCCAAATCTGACTTGAGTCTAACTCGAGTCAGATTCATTGGGTATAACTTGAGTCGAACTCAACCATCTCATGATTGGCACTAAGAGCTGACACTAACAATCTCCCACTAGCACTAGTGCCAATCACTGTAATCCCTAAGACCCAGTGACCAAATTTGACTTGAGTCTAACTTGAGTCATATTCATTGGGTATACCCTGAGTCCCACTCAATGAGTCTAATCTACATTAGACTCAACCCGATGGCCCAATGGCTCATCACATGAGTCATCTCCTACTCACATGTCCTAAGTGTGTGAACCAATAGGTTCTCGTAACATTGGCAATGTTTCTAAAACCCTTTTAGAGACATAAGCAATGAGCGACATTTAGCAATACATCATTGCTACCCAAGTGACGAGAATGTCGAGATCTAACATAACCTTTCCGTGACTACTATCGTGTATCACTCAGTCCTTCTATCCTTGATATCTTGATTGATCAATGAGGCATAGACTGTGGCATCCTCTTATAAATCATGAGTGTCTTGATCTCCAAGTATACTACTCAACCATATATGCTCAATATCTCATGTTGACTTATTCGAGCATGGCCATGCATTTTAGCAGTCCTACTCTATCAAGAGGCCCATAGATATCACTTCCAATATATGGAAGGGATAGATCCCATCTACAACACTCATATCCCTCCGCATAACTTATTGCATACCCAATGATCACCTTTATAGTCAGCCTATTATGGGTGACATTTGACGAAGCTAAAGTATACAACTCATTATGTAGGGAACCATAGTGGCTTCAGATTTAAGGATTATTCGTACCAATAGTCACATGAGAACATTTATGAAACTCATATAATGATCCATGAAACATTCTCATGGCGAATCAATTCAGTACATAGTCTCTAATATGTAACCATGTGTCAACTTGATATCACATATCCATGACTTGTGAGATTAAGTCATTAATTGACCTACATGCTAGTCTTTGCGCATTAGTATTGTTCTTGGATATTAATACTCAACTAGGAATAGTTAAGAGTAGTGTTTTATATTTATATATATATGTCTGTAGACTCTCACTATCAATTCAACCAATTGATATGATGTAAACCTGAACCTACTATTCAAGGACACTATTATATTATTCATATTTCACATATAAGAAATAATATAATAAGCAAACCTTGCCTATTATTAATGAAATATGATACATATGATCCCTAATCAATCATCTCATGA
Organism: Wurfbainia villosa; assembly: GCA_025175895.1. Taxonomy (NCBI): domain Eukaryota; kingdom Viridiplantae; phylum Streptophyta; class Magnoliopsida; order Zingiberales; family Zingiberaceae; genus Wurfbainia; species Wurfbainia villosa. Next base: position 68,522,909 of record CM045994.1, on the reverse strand, counting down.
TTGGCACTAAGGGCTGACACTAACAATCTCCCACTAGCACTAGTGCAAATCACTATAATCTCTAAGACCCAGTGACCAAGTATGACCATCATGCTTCCTCTGTGCTAAAGCCTTCGTCAAGGGATCTACAATGTTAGCATCAATATCTACTCTGCATATCCGCACATCTCCTCTATCGATGATCTCTCGAATGAGGTGATACCGCCGTAGTATATGTTTGGAATGCTGGTGAGAACGAGGTTCCTTAGCCTGTGCTATATCTTCGTTGTTGTCACAATAAAGCTCTATAAGCCTCACGATGCTAGAAACTACACCAAGCTCAGAAACAAACTTCCTGATCCAAACTTCCTCCTTTGCCGCATTCGAAGAAGCAATATACTCGACCTCTGTAGTAGAATTCGTGACTATGTCTTGCTTTGAACTCTTCCAGCTTACAACACCACCATTTAAACAAAAGACATACCCTGACTGTGATCTGTAATCGTCCTTGTCCATTTGGAAGCTAGCATCGGTGTAACCCTTTACAGCGAGCTCCTCATTGCCTACAAATATAAAGAAATATTCTTTAGATTTTCTCAAGTACTTAAGAATATTCTTGACGGCTATCCAGTGATTGTCACCTGGATCTGACGTGTACCTGCTCGTCATGCTTAAATCATATGAGACATCAGAACGAGTGCATAGCAAGGCGTACATAATAGACCCTATAGCAGATGCATAAGGGATCTAATCCATGCGTTCTCTTTCTTCCTTAGAAGAAGGGCATTGAGACTTCGAAAGGCTCACACCATGTGATATTGGCAGAAATCCCTTCTTGAAATTCTGCATGGCAAAATGTTTAAGCACCTTGTCAATGTATGCATTCTAACATAAGCCAAGCAATCTCTTAGATCTATCTCTATAGATCTTAATGCCTAAAATATAGGCTGCTTCACCTAAGTCCTTCATTGAGAAACAATTCCTAAGCCAAGTCTTCACAGACCGCAGCATAGGGATGTTGTTTCCAATGAAAAGTATGTCATCAACATACAAGATAAGAAAGATAAATATGCTCCCACTAACCCTCTTATAGACACAGGGTTCATCTTCATTCTTGATGAAACCAAACTGTTTGATTTCATCATCGAATCGAAGATTCCAGCTTCTAGATTCTTGTTTTAAACCATAAATGGACCTTTGCAGCTTGCATACCTTTCCAACATGCTTTGGATCTACAAAACCCTCAGGTTGTGTCATGTACACATCCTCGAGGAGGTCTCCATTCAGAAATGCAGTTTTGACATCCATTTTTCATATCTCATAATTGTGGTAAACTGCAATAGCAAGCATGATCCGAATGGACTTAAGCATCGCAACTAGTGAAAAAGTTTCATCATAGTCAATACCATGAATCTGTTTGAAACATTTAGCTACCAATCGCCCTTTATAGGTATCCATAAGGCCATCCATGTCAGTCTTTCTCTTAAAGACCCACTTACACCCAATGGGTTTGCCCCCTTCAGGTGGATCAACCAAAGTCCATACTTGGTTAGTGTACATGGATTCCATTTCGGATCTCATGACCTCTAGCCATTTCTCAAAATCTGGGCTCATCACAGCTTTCTGATAGGATGTAGGCTCATTCAACTCAATAGGCATAATGTCATCATTGTCAAAAAAGAGAAATGAATATCTCTCAGGATGACGATGTATCCTATCAGACCAGCGATGAGGTTAGTCTACATGAACAGGTTGTTGCTCTACAATTTCTTGTGCAACAATCTCATTATCCACATTACTTTGTGGTGCCTGTTCAATTTCCATCTCAGTGCTATCTATATCTTGAATTTCTTCAAGATGGATTTTACTCCCACTAGTTCTTCTTGAAATGAACTCTTTTTCTAGAAAGACGTCATTTCTAGCGACAAACACTTTGCCTTGTGTGGGATTGTAGAAGTAATATCCTTTTGTTTTCGTAGGATACTCTACAAAGTACCACTTGTCTGATTTAAGCCCTAGTTTGTCGGAGACTTGACATCGAACATAAGCCTCACAATCCCAAATCTTCATAAAAGACATCTTGGGACTCTTCCCAGTCCATATCACATATGGTCTTTATGACTGCCTTAGATGGGATGCGGTTAAGTGTGAAAGCAGTCATCTCTAAAGCATATGCCCAGAAGAAAGAAGGAAGATTTGTGTGACTCATCAGAGATCGTACCATATCTAATAATGTACGATTTCTCCTTTCTAATACACCATTCCACTGTGGTGTTTCAGGTGGAATAAGTTGAGATCTAATCCCTAACTCAACGAGATTGTCACGAAAATCTTGGCTAAGGTATTCCCCACCTCGATCTGATCGAAGAACTTTAATACTCTTACCAAGTTGGTATTGTACTTTATTCTTGAATTCTTTGAACTTTTCAAAGGATTCAGATTTGTGTTTCATAAGATACACATATCCATATCTACTAAAATCATCAGTAAAAGTAATGAAGTACTAATAGCCTCCTCTAGCAGCGATACTGAAAGGGCCACATACATCAGTATGTATGAGTCCTAACAATTCGGTCGCTCTTTCGCCATTTCCACTAAATGGAGTCTTGGTCATCTTGCCTAGAAGACAGGATTCGCATGTCTCATATGATTCAAAATCAAATGAGTCTAGTAATCCATCCTTATGGAGTTGGGATATGTGATTTTCATTTACGTGACCCAGGAGACAATGCTAGAGATATGTTTGGTTTAGATCATTAGATTTGAACCGTTTAGTATTTATGTTAGAGACTGGGGTTTCATGATCTAGAAGATAGAGACCATTCACAAGGTGTGCTCTATAAAAAAATATATCATTTAAATAAACAAAACAACACTTGTCCTTTATTACAAATGAGAAACCTTTCTTGTCTAAACAAGAAACAGAGATAATATTTTAATCAAGACAAGCACATAACAACAATCTTCTAGTTCCAAGATAAGCCCAGTGGACAAAGATAAGGAGTATGTCCCTACAACGATGGTGGAAACATTTTCTCCATTGCCTACCCATAGGTCCACTTTGCCCTTTGTCAATGATCTAGTCTTTCGAAGGCCCTGCACATTGGTACAAATGTGAGAAGCACAGTCGGTATCTAATACCCAAGAAGAGGAGATAGATAAATTAACTTCAATAACATATATACCTGAGGCAGAAGTCTCACTTCTCTTCCTTTTCACCTCTTCCTTGTATAGCTTATAGTTTCTCTTCCAATGCTTGGTCTCACCACAGTGAAAGCATTCCTCTTCCTTAGACACCCCTCCTTTAGGTTTCAATGTTTTTCCTTTGCCTTTGCCTTTGCCTTTGGCTTGGGTCTTACCCTTACCTTTAGGCTTTAGTTTGCCTTTGCCTTTGTTCACCATCAAAATGGTACCAAACTTTTCCTTCTTAAGGTTGAGTTCAACAGTTCGCAACAAGCTCAACATCTCAGGTAAAGGTTTGTCAATTTCACTCATGTTCTAGTTCATGACAAATTGATTATATCCTTCTGGCAGTGACTGCAGAACAAGGTCAGTGGCCAGCTCTTGGCCCAATGGAAATCCCAATATCTCTAGGTTCTGAACGTACCCAATCATCTTGAGTACATTAGTGCCTACGGGAGTTCCTTCTTGCATCTTGCATTGAAACAAGGCCTTTGACACTTCGTATCTCTCATGTCTTGCTTGTCCATGATATGTGTTAGTGTCAGCCCTCAGTGTCAATCATGAGATGATTGATTAGGGATCATATGTATTATATTTCATTAATAACAGACAAGATTTGCTTATTATATTATTTCTTATGTATGCTATATGAATAATATAACAGTGTCCTTGAATAGTAGATTCAGGTTTACAGTATATCAATTGGTTGAATTGATAGTGAGAGCTTGTATATATATATATATATATATATATATATATATATATATATATATATATATATATATATATATATATATATATATATATACACACTACTCTTAACTATTCCTAGTCGAGTATTAATATGCAAGCACAATATTAATGCATAGAGACTATCATGTAGGTCAATTGATGACTTAATCTCACAAGTCATGGATATGTGATATCGAGTTGACACATGGGTATATATTAGAGACTATGTACTGAATTGACCTACATGAGAATGTTTCATGGATCGTTATATGAGTGTCATAAATATTCTCATGTGACTATTGGTATGATTAATCCTTAGACCTGAAGTCACTACGATTCCCTACATCATGAGTTGTATACTTTAGCTTCGTCAAACATCACCTGTAACAGGGTGACTATAAAGGCAATCATTGGGTATGCAATAAGTTATGCAGAGGGATGTGAGTGATGTAGATGAGATCTATCCCTTCCATATATCGGAAGTGATATCTATGGGCCCCTTGATAGAGTTGGACTGCTAAAAATGCATGGCCATGCTTGAATAAATCAATATGAGATATTGAGATTATTTGGTTGAGTAGTCTACTTGGAGATCAAGAAACTCATGATTGATAAGACGATGACACAGTCTATGCCTCATTAATCAATCTAGATATCAAGGAGAGAAGGACTAAGTCATACATGATAGTGGTCATGGAAAGGTTATGTCGGATCTCGACATTCTCGTCACTTGGGTAGCAATGATGTATTTCTAGATGTCGCTCATTGCTTATGTCTCTAAAAGGGTTTTAGAAATATTTCCAACATTACGAGAACCTATTGGGTCACACACTTAGGACATGTGAGTTGGAGATGGCTTATGTGATGAGGCATTGGGCCATCGGATTGAGTCTAATATAGATTAGACTCAATGAGTAGAACTCAAGGTATGATTCGAATTGAGTGAGACTCACCATTATGATGGGTTGCGTGATCATTAAGGTGGAATTAATGAATGATTAATTCCAAGCAAACCAAGAGTCAAAAACTCTTCATATTCAATGGTTGAATATAAAAGAGGATTTTTTGGATGAGACTCTTGAGTGTTTTCGTGTGCATTAGTTTGGGGCTTGATAGTGATCTTCCTCTTCCTCCTTTTATGTTCTTGGACGAACCAACTTTGTGGATAGCACCATAGCTTGGTTCTTCTCGACTTCATGGTTCGTGTGGATACCGTCGAGGCACAGACGTACTGACCGCGCTGAGATCCATACACAAGTGTTGCTGACAGGATTGCGAATGACACCCAGCGAAGGTAATCATGATTCTCATAGGTTAGTATCGATCAAAAACATGTTTAGTTTTCACATGAATCTCTAGAGGGATCTCATTTTTTCGCTGCTTAGTGCTTGTAAATGTTTCCAAGCGCGCTAAGAATTCCAACATATAGTTGTTTCAGATGCTCAACCATACCATAGGAATCCATGTTCTCATGTTGCTTCTGAAGCTCAAAGTTCATGGTGACAAGCATGAGGCATGACACATCCAATGCGTCATTTTGATGCTTCTTATAAGCATCCCTATCAGCATGAGTGGTCGTAGGGGTGAGTGGTTCAGGAATGGACTACTCTAGGACGTACAGTTTACATTCTTGCTTGAGAACTATCCTCAAGTTCCTGTACAAGTCCAGAAAGATAGTGAAGGTCGAATCTTTGCTTCTCGCTTCGCTTCGCTTCGGTCGCTTGTACATGGCAATCCGATCACACGTCTCCGGATAAAAAAAAATTGTCCCAGACAAAGACGGATCACCCAAGCAACCGATCCATTATCGTGTTATTCGATTAGAGTGGTCACTTGAACAAACTTTTTGTTCAAGCAACCTAACTCTTTTCCTCGATTAGCCGCGGAATAGATGATATACGGATCGCCGATTTTTGTGTTTATCTTCGGGGTCCAAGTAAATTAACCACATATAATTACATACAAATTGCATAGAACAAGAAAGAAACTTAAACAAGAATTATACCTCTTGTTTACCTCTTGATCTTCTATCGTATGTCCTATCCTCCTCTTGGACATTGTGTGGGCAATGATCCTCCAAGAGTTGAAGCCTCCTATATCACGTTCTTCCCTTCCTTGCTCGCTCCGAAAAAAGGGAAGAATACCAAACACTTCTTCTCCTATCTAGAGCCGACCACCAAGCTCCTAGCAAGGTTGTTGCCACCGGCCAAGGAGAGGAAGAAGGAAGAGTGGCACTGGCCCTTTCCAATGGAGAAGGAACCACCGGCCAAAGGAGGAGGATGAAGGGTTCCGGCCAAGTGAGGAAGAAGAAGAGGGGCACCGACTAGACCTTAGGAAGAGAGGAAAAACAAAACCTTAACTCTTCCACTTATTGCCGCCCAAAGCTTCTCCAAACCCTAGCCGCCCAACCTTTTGCTTGCCGCCCAAGCCTTAGAAGCAAACCCTAGAATTCCAATTATTCTAGTTGCCGCCCAAGCCAAGCCCCCAATATTTATAGATTTCGCCCAAGCCTCCTTTTAATCGTGTCCGTTGGATCTAGGCTTCATGAGAGTTTTAATTGGCTACAATAGGGACCATGAGGAGGAGTTCGATTTTGGCCACCCAATGGATCCGACCCACATAAAATCTAATCCATTCCACTAGGGGATTATCATTGATCTACCTCACCAACCCCCATAATTAAATATGGGCTCCATATATTAATTGTACAAATGTATCTCCGTGTTTAAGATATCGAATGTCCATTAATTAAATAATTTACTGACAATTAATTAATCAACATTTAACTCCATGAGTAGTACAACTCAACCTTATCATCATGATGGACCAAGTCCACCTGCAGGGTTTACATGATGATCCTTATGAGCTCCTTAAGGGGACATCATCATCATAATACTTAGGACACGGTTTCCTCCTATAATCAACGACACACCATGTAAATAATATTATTTCCCAACTTACCGAGCCTATCGATTTAATGAATAAATCTCACTCATTGGTAAATCAAAGAAATACATATTAAGTACATGTGCCTATTATTATATCAGGATAAAGAGAATGTACACCATAATATCCTAGGTCTGGATCAATTATGTAGTCAGCAATAAATTAAATCACCTCTAAGTCGGTCCTGCTCAATACACACAAAGTGTACAAGTGAAATTCTATGATCAAGATAAACCAATACCAAATTACACTACAACCATGCCAATGGTTTGTCCAAAACCATCTTGGTTGTGAGCCTCTACTTATACTCTACAAGGAACTGATAGCATGATCTTCTGTGTGACACTACACACCATGTTATCTACAATGTAAAGTATTAGACAATATGCATAACTATAAATATCCAAACAATGATCATGTGATTCTTATTTCAATAATAAAATGTTCATACAAAGGCTAAGCTTTCAGTATACATCCCAACAATCTCCAACTTATACTAAAAGACTATGTTGCCATCAAACTGTCATACATTTGATTCCCATTCCCTCCACATGCCTATCAAAAGCTCTCGCTAGAAGGGCCTTAGTGAAAGGATCTGTCAGGTTATCCTCTGATGCAATCTTGGCAACAACAACTTCTCCTCGCTTTACGATCTCTCGTATCAGGTGGTACTTCCGCTCTATGTGTTTACTTGCCTTATGGGCTCGTGGTTCCTTCGAGTTTGCAACTGCACCACTGTTATCATAATAAATTGTGTTAGTTCTAGGAAAACCAGGAATCACATCCAAGTCCATTAAGAAGTTCCTGAGCCATACAACTTCTTTGGCTGCCTCAGAGGCTACCACATACTCAGCTTCCATGGTAGAGTTCGTCACGCATTTCTGCTTGATACTCCTCTATACAATGGCTCCACCTCCCAAAGTAAACACAAAACCCGAGGTAGACTTACTGTTATCCCTATATGATTGGAAGTCGAAATCTGTGTAACCCATAGGGAGTAATTGATCTGCCTGATATACCAGCATATAATCCCTAGTCCTTCTCAGGTACTTGAATATATACTTTACTGCAGTCCAATGTCCCTGTCCTGGATTACTCTGATATCTACTAACCATGGCCACGGCAAAGCAAATATCCGACCTTGTACATAACATGGTATACATGAGGCTTCCTACTGCCGAAGCATAAGGAACCACATTCATCTCCTCTATCTCCTTTGATGTTCTAGGACACATATCTTTAGATAAAGGTACTCCATACCTAAAAGGTAGAAAAGCTTTCTTGGAAAACGAGGCAAAATAGTGTCTATGTATAAAGCTTGAGATAAGGAAATATCCTTTTCCTGCGATCACTTATAACCTTGATCCCAAGGATGTGTCCCACTTCTCCCAAGTCCTTCATATCAAACTGTTTGGACAACCATACCCTTACGTCTGATAACACTTTGACATTGTTGCCAATTAACAAAATATCATCTACGTATAGTACAAGAAATATCACTATGTTTCCGTCACATCTCTTGTATACACAAGACTCATCCGGACTTTGAATAAATCCATAAGACTGTATTACCAAATCAAAGCAGATGTTCCAAGATCTTGAAGCTTGCTTCAATCCATAAAAAGACCGATTAAGCTTGCACACAAGATGCTCTTTGCCGTTTGCAATGAATCCCTCTGGTTTCTCTATATTGATGTTTTCCTCAAGACTTCCATTAAGGAAAGCTATCTTGACATCCATCTGCCACACCTCATAATCCATATGAGCAGCAATAGACAAGAGAATCCGGATACACTTAAGCATGACTACTAGCGAAAAGGTCTCCTCATAATTGATACCCTCTTTTTGTAGGGATGTATACTGAAAAGTCTATCTTTTGTATGAACATCTTTATTTTGAAATAAGAATCACATGATTATTGTTTGCATATTTTTATGGTTATGCAATATTGTCTAATACTTTACATTGTAGATAACATGATGTGTGGTGTCACACGGGAGATCATGTTATCGACTTCTCGAAAAGTATAAGTAAAGGCTCACAACCGAGATGGCTTTGGACAAACCATCGGAATGGTTGTAATGTGATTTGGTATTGGTTTGTCTTGACCATAGAATCACACTAGTGCACTTTGTGTGTATTGAGCAGGACCAACTTAGAGGTGATTCGATTTATTGCTGACTACATAATTGAATCGGACATCAGATATTATATTATACATACTCTAAATCCCGATATAATAACGGGCACCTATACTTAGTACTCATCTCTTTGATTTACTAATGGGCAAGATTTATAGATTAAATCGATAGGCTCAGTAAGTTGGGAGAAGATATTATTTATATGGTGTGTCGTTGATTATAGGAGGAAACCGTGTCCTATATATTAGGATGATGATGTCCCCTTGAGGAGCTCATAAGGTTCATCATGTAAACCCTGCAGGTGGACTTGGTCCGGCATGATGAAAAGGTTGAGTGGTACTACTCAAAGAGTTAGATGTTGATTAATTAATGGTCAGTAAATTAATTAATCGACGGACATTCGAGATCTTAAATATGGGGAGAAAATTTACAAATAATATATGGAGGCCATATTATCATATGGGGGTTGGTGAGGTAGATCAATGATGAACCTTTAGTGGATTGGATCATCATTAGTGGATCGGACTTTATGTGGGCTTGATCCATGGGTGGCCAAGATCCAACTCCTCCTCATGGTCCCAAATGTAGCCTATTAACACCTCATGAAGCTTAGATCCAATGGATAGAAACAAAACTCTAAGATCCATAGGTAGAGATTAAATCTCTAAGATCCGACGGTTGAGATTAAATCTCTAGATCCGACGGTTGAGATTAAATCCCTAGAACCAATGGAGGAGATTAATTCATGACTTATCCCTAACTCTATAAAAGGAGGGCATGGGGTTGGCGTGGAGTACATAATTTAAGAGAGCTAGGCTTTGGGCGGAAAGAGAGGGAATCCTAGTTGAGATATGATTAGGGTTAGGGTTTGGAGGCTAGGGCGGCACCAAATAAGGAAGGTGTTTTTTCTTCTTCCTTCTCCATTGGATGGCGTCCAGATCTTTTGCAGCCCCTTCCCAGCCCTTGGCCGACACCCAAAAGCTCTCTTCTCCTTCTCCTTAGGTGGTGGAAACAAGATATATGGATTCCCTTGGAGTCTTGGTTATTTTCCATAATCTTCTCCTCCTTCTAGTTGGTCGGCGGCAAGGAGTTTGTGTGCTCCTTGCTGGTTGGTTTTAGGGAGGAGAAAAACCTTGTTTCTATTCTTCCTCTTGCTTTGGAAGAGAAAGGAAGGAAGATTTGTGATCTAGGAGCTTCGACTTTTGGTAGATCGTCGCCCACACGACGTCCAAAAGGAGGATGGTCATACATTAGAAGATCAAGAGGTATATCTATTCTCTTTTCTCTTTTGTTTCTTGCTTGTTTTTGTTTTTCAATAATAAGCATGTTATAAATCTATAAATGGCTAAATAATACTTGGATCTCGAGCATAAACACAAAAATAGGCGATCCGAACATCGTCTATTCCGCGGCTACTCGTAGAATAGAGGATGGTCGCTTGAACAACTAGTTTATTCAAGTGACCTTTCTAAACGAATAGCACGACGATGACTTGGTGGTTTGGGCAATCCCTTTTGTCTAGGATTAATTTTTTTTTAATCTGGGGACATCGAAGGGATCACCATGGACAAGCTACCGAGGTGAAGTGGGAAGCGAAGTTTCCCTTCACGGATCAACGATAAGCAAAACCCTTCAATTGGTATCAGAGCCAAGGTTTTCGATTTTGTGTGTTTAAGATTCAGTTAATTTTTATGCACTTTTTCATATATTATATGTGCCGGATAATAGTAGGATATGCGTAGTTTAACTCTTTTGTTGCAGGCATAAGATCCGACTATTATGGTCATATGTGTATGTGATTGTATGTGTGTAAATATTTATTTTGTTGAATCCTCAGGGTTAACGAGGCTAGTATTTAGTTTTTGTAAATTAAATACGGCATTGTTTAGCCACTCTTTATTTTATTTTACTTTCGATCTAGATTTCATGTACAATCCCTCGTGGAGTATAGAATCGATGGATATAAATTAAAATAGGTTTTAGTCAAGGCTCGGATCTCCGGATGGCTCGTACATGGCGTAGGAGGAGCGGACGAGATGGCGATGCGACGGGAGACATATTGAAGACAAAAAGTCATAATAGTTGGAAAATAATTTATTTTTCATATTTATTACTTATTGTTTGATATGCATGTCGTAGGCTAGAAAATTCCTCATTTTCAAACTACTAAGTGGGAGAGGGAAATTTTTTATAAATTCCCACGGCCTCCATTACAATTTGACATGTGATGCAAGCAAACTTGCGCGTCGGCTCTGATTACCTTCCTCCCCATCGGATGAGTTTGTTTGTGGATCACAGGGTCGGATATGGTTATAGGTAATTATTAAGGAGCGTGTGTACTTCCCCATCGAAAGGCACATAACCCGAGATAATTACCTTGATACCGAGTAATGGTGAACATTTAGATACAAATATAAGTATCCTCCCCATCGGAGTCACTGCTTTTATTTGTTGGGCCAAAGAGAAACCAACTATTAATTTTATTTGTCAAAAAGTTAGATTGACAAGATAGTAAAATTAATGGGTAAAACCTCCTCTTATAAATGAAGAATTCGTATACGTCCACACGATCGTGGCATGCGATATTCTCGGTGTTTAGAGGTGTTGGTTGATTTTTAAATTTTATTGTTTGAGGAATCAATAATTTTTTGAAATCTAAAGTAATGATCTATGTGATTCTTAGGATTTTCAAAATGACTTTCAGTCCACTTGCTATGATACTAAAGGAAAATAAACTTACTGTACATAATTATGATGATTGGAAAAGAATCTAGATATTATCTTATCTGCTAAGAAGTACAAGTATGCACTCTTCGAAGAGTGTCCTCAAGACATGATTGCTCAAAAAGGTTTCTACTTCTAAGCCGAAAGGAAAGAAGAAGGAGAAACAAGGTGGAGCAAAGGTGGTGGGAGGATCTTAGGGAGGAGTGAAGAAGTCAAAAGGCAAGTACTTCACTTACAAGAAGGATGGACATTGGAAGAAGGACTGTCCCAATCCAAAGCAGAACAAAGATATATCCTTTGGACTAGTCGTTGAATCATGATTAGCGGTATTATCTACTGGCACCTGGTGTGTAGATACGGGAGCCACTAATCATATCTGCAATACTTTGCAGGGGTTCTAGGAAACCAGACGACTAGCGAAAGGGGAGATTACCATTTACTTGGGCAATGCCATGAAGGTTGCCGCTATTGCAGTGGGAGAAGTTTTATTTATCTCTTGAGAAAAATAAAACTTACGATCTGGAAAATTCCCTTTATGTACCTTTATTTAGAAAGACCTTAGTTTCAGTTTCTAAATTGTTTATGGATGGATATTATATTTCTTTTAATGACAGAGCTGTTATACAAAGGAATAGAGAAAATATCTGTTCAGGTACATCGATAGGAAATTTGTATACACTTGAACCAAAACCTCCCACGATGCAAATTGAAGTTTATAACTCATCTCTCTAATTCCAATAAGAGAAAAAAACCTTCGAAGATGAACCAAACATATCTTTGGCATCTTAGGCTTAGTCATATTAACCTAAGTAGAATTCAAAGGTTGATAGCTGATGGACCTCTGTGTTCATTAGTGGTGGAAGATTTCCCAACCTGCGAATCTTGCTTGGAGGATAAAATGACCAAGAGGCCTTTTAAGGCCAAGGGGTATAGAGCCAAAGATGTGTTAGAACTAGTTCATTCTGATTCGTATCGTCTTATGTCTATCCAAGCAAGAGGAAGTTTTGAATATTTCATCTTTTTTGTATATGATTATTCAAGATATGGATGACACTATGATCTGATCATGGTGGTGAATACCTCTTGGGAGAGTTTAGGAACTACTTATTAGAGGATGGGAATCAATCCCAATTGACTACACTTGGCACACCCCAGAAGAATGGTGTACCAGAGCGAAGGAATAGGACTCTTATGGAGATGGTTAGATCGATGATGAGTTATTCTGAGTTGCCAGATTCATTCTGGGGATATGTTCTAGACACGGCGGTGTACATTCTGAACTTGGTTCCATCTAAATCAATGCCTTCTACTCCCACAGAATTGTGGACTGAGCGAAAGCCTAGTCTAAGACATATTCGGATATGGGGGAGTCCAACACATGTGCTGAAGGCAGATGCTGGTAAGTTGGAGCCTCGTACAGAAGTACGCTTGTTCGGTGGATATCCCAGGGGAACGAAGGGTGGATTGTTTTATAGTCCTAGAGATCAGAGGGTGATCGTTAGCACAAACACTAGATTTCTAGAGGAAGACTATGTGATGAGCCACAAGCCCAAGAGTAAAATTGTTCTGGAGGAGTTTAAAGGGGAAGTCACTTCATTAGTACCACCTGTACAAGAGGATATACCACATGTCACTGCACCACGTGTCACAGAGGATACACAGGTGATATCTTGTCATAGTGGGAGGGTTGTGAGACAGCCTGATAGATTCATGTTCTTGGGAGAATCTTCTGATTTTGTCCCTGGCGAACATGAACCTGATCCCTGGACATATGACGAGGCAATCCAAGATAAAGATGCAGTATCTTGGCAAAGTGCAATGAATGTTGAGATTGAATCTATGGATTCAAATCAGGTCTGGGATCTAGTAGAACCACCCGATGGTGCAAAAACCATTGGATGCAAGTGGATCTACAAGAGAAAGAGAGGAATAGATGGGAAGGTTGAGACCTTCAAAGCGAGGCTTGTTGCGAAGGGGTATACTCAGAAAGAGGGTATCGATTATGAGGAGACCTTTTCACCGGTATCCATGCTTAAGTCTATCCGGATTCTCTTATGCATAGCAGCTCATATGGATTATGAGGTGTGGCAGATGGATGTCAAGACAACTTTCCTTAATGGAAGTCTTGAGGAAAATATCTACATGAAGCAACCCGAGGGATTCATTGCTAAAGGCAAAGAGCATCTTGTGTGTAAGCTTAATCGGTCCATTTATGGATTGAAGCAAGCTTCGAGGTCTTGTAACATCTGCTTTGATGAGGTAATCTTGTCTTATGGATTTATTCAAAGTCCGGATGAGTCTTGTGTATACAAGAGATGTGATGGAAATGTAGTGGTATTTCTTGTACTATACGTAGATGACATTTTGTTGATTGGCAACAATATCAAGGTGTTATCGGACGTAAGGGTATGGTTGTCCAAACAGTTTAATATGAAGGACTTTGGGGAGGTGGGACACATTCTTGGGATCAAGGTTATAAGGGATCGTAGGAAAACGATATTGTGCTTATCCCAAGCTTCATACATAAACACGATTATGGAGCATTTTAGCATGCAGAATTCCAAGAAGGGTTTTCTACCTTTCAGGCATGGAGTTCCTTTATCTAAGGAGATGTGTCCTAGATCATCTAAGGAGATAGAGGAGATGAAAGTGGTTCCTTATACTTCGGCAGTAGGAAGCCTCATGTATGCGATGCTCTGTACGAGACCAGATATCTGCTTTTCCGTGGGCATGGTCAGCAGATATCAGAGTAATCCATGACATGGACATTGGACTGCGGTAAAGCATCTGGAGGGAATGGGGATCAGATGTATGGCAGTTTAAGGACAGCATAGTCTTTTAGTATAAGTGGGAGATTATATGGATGTATACTGAAAAGTCTATCTTTTGTATGAGCATCTTTATTTTGAAATAAGAATCAAATGATCATTGTTTGCATATTTTTATGGTTATGCAATATTGTCTAATACTTTACATTGTAGATAACATGGTGTGTGGTGTCACACGGGAGATCATGTTATCGGCTCCTAGAAAAGTATAAGTAAAGGCTCACAACCGAGATGGCTTTGGAAAAACCATCGGAATGATTGTAGTGTGATTTGGTATTGGTTAGTATTGACCATAGAATCACACTAGTTCACTTTGTGTGTATTAAGCAGGACCGACTTAGAGGTGATTCGATTTATTGTTGACTACATAATCGAATTGGACCTCAGATATTATATTGTACATACTCTTAATCCCGATATAATAATGGGAAAATATACTTAGTACTCATCTCTTTGATTTACCAATGGGCGAGATTTATAGATTAAATCGATAGGTTCGGTAAGTTGGGAGATGATATTATTTATATGGTGTGCCGTTGATTATAGGAGGAAACACATGTGCTGAAGGCAGATGCTGGTAAGTTGGAACCTCGTACAGAAGTACGCTTGTTCGGTGGATATCCCAGGGGAACAAAGGGTGGATTGTTTTATAGTCCTAGAGATAAGAGGGTGATCGTTAGCACAAATGCTAGATTTCAAGAGGAAGACTATGTGATGAGCCACAAGCCCAAGAGTAAAATTGTTCTGGAGGAGTTTAAAGGGGAAGTCACTTCTTTAGTACCACCTGTACAAGAGGATATACCACATGTCACTGCACCACGTGTCACAGAGGATACACAGGTGATATCTCGTCATAGTGGGAGGGTTGTGAGATAGCCTGATAGATTCATGTTCTTGGGAGAATCTTCTGATTTTGTCCTTGGCGAACATGAACCTGATCCCTGGACATATGACGAGGCAATCCAAGATAAAGATGCAGTATCTTGGCAAAGTGCAATGAATGTTGAGATTGAATCTATGGATTCAAATCAGGTCTGGGAGCTAGTAGAACCACCCGATGGTGTAACAACCATTGGATGCAAGTGGATCTACAAGAGAAAGAGAGGAATAGATGAGAAGGTTGAGACCTTCAAAGCGAGGCTTGTTGCAAAAGGGTATACTCAGAAAGAGGGTATCGATTATGAGGAGACCTTTTCACCGGTATCCATGCTTAAGTCTATCCGGATTCTCTTATGCATAGCAGCTCATATGGATTATGAGGTGTGGCAGATGGATGTCAAGACAGCTTTCCTTAATGGAAGTCTTGAGGAAAATATCTACATGAAGCAACCCGAGGGATTCATTGCTAAAGGCAAAGAGCATCTTGTGTGTAAGCTTAATCGGTCCATTTATGGATTGAAGCAAGCTTCGAGGTCTTGTAACATCTTCTTTGATGAGGTAATCTTGTCTTATGGATTTATTCAAAGTCCGAATGAGTCTTGTGTATACAAGAGATGTGATGGAAACGTAGTGGTATTTCTTGTACTATACGTAGATGACATTTTGTTGATTGGCAACAATATCAAGGTGTTATCGGACATAAGGGTATGGTTGTCCAAACAGTTTAATATGAAGGTCTTTGGGGAGGTGGGACACATCCTTGGGATCAAGGTTATAAGGGATCGTAGGAAAAGGATGTTGTGCTTGTCCCAAGTTTCATACATAGACACGATTATAGAGCGTTTTAGCATGCAGAATTCCAAGAAGGGTTTTCTACCTTTCAGGCATGGAGTTCCTTTATCTAAGGAGATGTGTCCTAGATCATCTAAGGAGATAGAGGAGATGAAAGCGGTTCCTTATACTTCGGCAGTAGGAAGCCTCATGTATGCGATGCTCTGTACGAGACCAAATATCTGCTTTTCCATGGGCATGGTCAGCAGATATCAGAGTAATCCATGACATGGAAATTGGACTGCCGTAAAGCATCTGGAGGGAATGGGGATCGGATGTATGGCAGTTTAAGGACAGCATAGTCTTTTAGTATAAGTGGGAGATTATATGGATGTATACTGAAAAATCTATCTTTTGTATGAGCATCTTTATTTTGAAATAAGAATCAAATGATCATTGTTTGCATATTTTTATGGTTATGCAATATTGTCTAATACTTTACATTGTAGATAACATGGTGTGTGGTGTCACACGGGAGATCATGTTATCGGATCCTAGAAAAGTATAAGTAAAGGCTCACAACCGAGATGGCTTTGGAAAAACTATCGGAATGATTGTAGTGTGATTTGGTATTGGTTAGTATTGACCATAGAATCACACTAGTTCACTTTGTGTGTATTAAGGAGGACCGACTTAGAGGTGATTCGATTTATTGTTGACTACATAATCGAATCGGACCTCAGATATTATATTGTACATACTCTTAATCCCGATATAATAATGGGCAAATATACTTAGTACTCATCTCTTTGATTTACCAATGGGCGAGATTTATAGATTAAATCGATAGGCTCGGTAAGTTGGGAGATGATATTATTTATATAGTGTGCCATTGATTATAGGAGGAAACCGTGTCCTATATATTAGGATGATGATGTCCCCTTGAGGAGCTCATAAAGTTCATCATGTAAACCCTGCAGGTGGACTTGGTCCGGCATGATGAAAAGGTTGAGTGGTACTATTCAAGGAGTTAGATGTTGACTAATTAATAGTCAGTAAATTAATTAATCGACGGACATTCGAGATCTTAAACACGGGGAGAAAATGTAAACATAATATATGGAGCCCATATTATCATATGGGGTTTGGTGAGGTAGATCAATGATGATCCTTTAGTTGATTGGATCATCATTAGTGGATTGGACTTTATTTGGGCTTGATCCATGGGTGGCCAAGATCCAACTCCTCCTCATGGTCCCTAATGTATCCTATTAACACCTCATGAAGCTTAGATCCAAGATTGTTAGGGCAATCTCTTGCCGTAATATGGTTTTGATGGTGTGGCAAAGGATTTAAGTTAGTTTGATATGTTGATTTGATATGTGCGTTGAAGTCGTGCAGGACTTAGTAATTCGGACATAGAGCCATGGCGAGTTTCACATCTCATGACTCGTGCCTTGAGTCGGTGAAGGATAGTTTTGCGGAAGCCGTGCGCTTGGAGCATCCGAGGGACCGCCGGACGAGAAGCTTGGAGTGAAGCCGGAGGAAGTAGACTTCGATGCAAGAGACGCGAAGGAGCATTGCAGAGTCGTGCGCCTGATGCTGCCGAGGGACGTGGCCGAGAACGAAGAGAACTTCGAAGGCGAGGGACTCCGAGAGATGAGAGTGAGCGATTGTAACCCAGGGAAGGGTAGCTCTTAGGTGAAACTTGGCCATTTGGCCAAGTGTCGGATGGGTTTTCCCGACACCAGTCGACTGCCATGTCATGGCGATCGGCCCGAGTCAGTGAGTTAGTGGTATACGATCGATCGGATTGGCCAGCGATCAACTACCATCGTGGTCGATCGGACAAGACATCGATCGCCGCTAAAGGTAGCGGATCGATCAATAGGGTTTCGCCAGAGCGGTTCGTAGGCCGGTAGGCGTCGACTACGGAAGCGTGATCGATGAGGTCCATCGATCATCGCCAAAGAGTTCCGTTGGAATACAACGGTCGGGATCCGACATGTTCGGAGGCCGTTGTAGTGACGTGGCGCCAAGGCGGCGATTGGTAGTGGCTAACGGAAGAAAAACAACCCTCTCTATAAAAAGAGAGGGTGTAAGCCTTTGAGAGGCTAATGCTTATGCTCCAAGTGATCTTCCTAGTGCCCCACAAGCTCTAAACTCTTCTTACTCGTTTTTACTCCATTCTATTTTTAAGAAGAGTGATCTTGATTGTAAAGGTTACCTCCACCTAGCTTGGTGCAAAGGAGAGACCATTTAGTGGATTGGTTTAGCGGAGTGATTCACCGAGGACGAATTGGGGACCGTGGATTAGCGGCGTAGCCGTGAACCACGTTACATTCTTTGTTAGCGTTTGTTTTCTCGTATTTCTATTTGCTTGTCTTTATTAGTCTTCCGCTTGCCCTAATTAGTTTTGTAGATGAGCAAATACTGACATCCAAACGAAAAGGGCTATTCACCCCCCTCTAGCCGGCCGTAGCGATCCCCAACAAGTGGTATCAGAGCCGAGGAAAGCTTGTCGAGGACTAACCGGCACAACAAGCAATTTTCAAAATGGCCGGCTCCAACATTCATCCTCCGAAGTTTGAAGGAGAATTCGCTTGGTGGAAGAAGCGAATGGAGGTATTTTTTGAAATGGATTTTGATATAATGATTACAATGGAATCCGGTTTCGTTTTGCCTAGGGATGAAGAAGGGAAACCAATAGAGAAATCTAGGTGGACCAAAAGGCAAAGGGAAGAGCACCTTGCAAATTCAAAAGCCAAGCATCATCTCTACAATGTGCTCCCCCAACAAGAGATCAACCGGATCGGAGAATGTGCTAGCGGCAAAGAGATGTGGGAGAAGCTTATAGAACTCCATGAAGGCACATCCGAGGCCAAGCTAGCAAGGAGAGACCTCCTCCGCTCCCAACTATCCAATATAAAACTAGAAAAGGGAGAAAAGGTAACCTCACTACACTCTAGGTTTAAAGAAATTTTAATTGGGCTAACAAGTGTAGGTGAGAAGCTATCAAACCGGGATATGGTAATGAAGGCCATAGATGCCTTTCCCCGGTCCTCAAAATGGAGCTCCATGGTGGACTCATTCTATATCTCAAAGAATTTAGAAGTGAGCACCTTGGAGGAGTTCTTCTCAACAATGGAACTCCACGAAATGAGGCTTGAAGGAATACAAGAAGAGCCTAGAATTCAACCTTCAAGGGGAGTAGCATTGTTGGCAAATAAGGGGAAGAAGAAGATAGATATCCCCTCCTCCTCCGATGATGAAGCCTCCACCTCCTCCATGGATAGCACGGAAGAAGCCTACATGGTAAGGAAGGTAAGGCGTGCATTTAAGAATTTTAGATTTGATAAATCTCATGATAGGAATAGAAGACCAAGGGGGAAGGTCATATGCTACAATTGCCAAGGAGAAGGGCACATAAGGGACAATTGTCCCCTCCTAAACAAAAGCAAAGAAGAGAAGAAAAAGAAAGAAGAAAAGAAGAAGAAAAAGGGGAGCAAGAAGAAAAAGGAAGAGGAGAAGAAGACAAAGGAAAAAAGGAAAGGCCAAAGCTCTCAAGGCAAGGACTTGGGATGACCCATCCTCATCCTCCTCATCATCATCGGATGAGGAGAATGCCTTTGTCACCAATTTGGCCTTGATGGCCTTTGATGATTTGGATTGCTCTTCATCCGAAAATGAAAGATCAAGCTCAAGTGGGGAAAGCTCAAATGAAGGGGGAGCTTCCACATCCTCCTCATCCGAAGGAGAAGAAGAAGATATGGAAACTATGGTAATGAAAGCTTCTCCTAAGAAAATAGTTTCCATAATTTCTAGTTTAACTAAGGACTTATTTGGCATGAAAAAGAAAAATAAGAGCATGCTAGATAAAATTAAGGATTTAGAAAATAAGCTAGAAAATGCATACTTAAATGATAATATTTCTTCTAGCTTAGATGATGCATGCTCACATGACCTTTATGTGCCATTAGATGTTAGTGATGCATGTATAAATGAAAATAGGGCCTTAAGGGAAAAGGTAGATTATTTAACAAAAGCCCTAGAAAAATTCACAATTGGCTCCAACACTTTGAACATGATCTTAGGGAGCCAAAGAGCTAGTTTCAACAAGAAAGGCCTAGGCTACAAGGAAAAGAAAAATGAAAAGGCCTATAAATGCCTAATAGCTAGGGGACAAGATAAGAAGAAGATAATAGCTAGAAAATGGATCCCCAAGGAATACTTAGTGAACCCAATAGGAAAGAATTTATTTTGGGTTCGAAAATCCATCCTTAAGGGTTAGAAAACCCCAAGGGTAGTCAACCATATGGAATTGACCTATATCATATTGTGGTTGACTTAGGATGACGGGACAACATTTTTAGATAGTGTTGGGTGATGATAATGTTGGGTTTCCGGCACCGCGGCGTGTGTGTGTTCGATCATGTTTCGTAAACATGAGCACAGCGGAAGCAATAAAAATAATAAATACTCCTATTTATTACAACACACACAACACACGCATGCTATTACAACAAGTGTAGACATAACCGTAAATTAAAATTGCAATAAAAGGAAATTAAACTACGTTATACCTTCCGTATGACGTGTAGCGGGAACGACATCAACCGGAACGATCCTCGTAAGAATCGTCTCTATCCGTATCCACGCCGAGCTCCTCGGGATGACTTCGCTAAGTCACAAGCTTCGTCTTCGTACGGGTTACTAGCCTCGTGTTGAAGACGACGTGATCGAGAGATGATCACGATCCGAATCCAAATTCGGATCCAAAACGAGTTCTCAAAACTCGCTTCTCCGGAGAGGTATTCGTCAACCGTTTGACGAATCCTTCGTCCTCCACCTCAGAGGATTACCGGAGATCAAATCCCCGGTATGTTAGCCACTGTCGGAGCACTAACCGTCGTCCAAATGACGCTCCGACGAGAGGAGGAGAAGCTGTCCAGAAAACTGGACAGCTTGGTGGAGGAGTAGGCGCCGGCCAAAACAAGGAGAGAAAAACCTCACCTTGATGCCAAACCTATAGGAGATCACCGGAGGGTCGCCGGAGGTTCACCGGCTGAAGCTTGGTCGCCGGCAACAAGTTGGATGGCGGCACAAGTGGTTGGGCGGCGGCACAAGGTTGTTGGCGCCGAATTCACCAAGGAGGTGGGCGGCAACTTGCTTTAGGGTTTTGGATGATTAGGGTTTAACAATCCCTTAAGCCCACTTTTATAGAGAACTAATTCTCTTAATGGTTAATGGATCATATCCATAAAGCCAGTTAACCCGCTCCATTAAGATAAGTTAAAATAAACCAAACCATGATGGTTTATTTTAAGTTAAAACGAACCGAACCAACCTTTGGTTCATTCGTTTAATATAAACCAAACCATTTGGTTTATTCTCATCCATTGGATTAGAACCAAACCATTTTGGTCCATCCATTATGTCTTCATAAGACACTGCCCATCCACGCTTCCATTGCGACTGAAACAATTTCATGCTCGCTTTATGTTTGGTCCAACCAAACATAGTTTCTCTCGGTCTGAGAATCCCATTCCCAAGCTCGTTTTAAATCCTTTGGATTACACTCGTTGTGCGTGTGACCAAATAGGTTCTCGGTTTATGTTGGCCGTCTATAATTAACCATTAATTATAGAACGATCATGAGTGGCACCTAGTAGTACATCATGATCCCCAATTAACCGAAAAGATCAACGGTTGATCCAGAACTATTTCTGAAACCCTTCAGCAGCTCGAATGAATCGTGCCCCATTCCCTTCACTCATCTTATACCCACTTGGTTCAGGACATGGTCTATTGTGTCAGTCACCACTAGGCTGACTACGTCACACCTAGCCCAAGTATCATTTCCTCGTCCTACGGATTCTAGTTACTCCACATGTATCGAAGAGTACCTTACTCTAAACATGTAATGCTTTGGCCAAAGACTTTAGTAACAATCCGACGAGAGGCCATGGGTATACATCTCCTCGCAAGGAGTGGTGAATCCTTTATAGGCTATTCAAACATCTTCGATCACTTCGACTTATACCCAATCATCCCGGGTCCACATCTCCTCGGAGATGTTTGCTTAAGATGTCAAAGCATAAGTCTCCATGATCAAGATGACTTGAATACCGCAAGTCAAAGGAACATCGCACTTAAGCCACAGTAAGAAATTCATTGACATATCTATATATGCAGAGAACCATATGAAGTCTTACGGCTGGTCACTCCAATGAACTAGTTACCATAACTAGCATCCACGATTAACTCCGGACATCACTATGTCTCCAGCCAGTGAGAATCAGCTGCTTGGATACACCAAGGAGTATACCTCGTGCTAGTCTCAACAGAATTGATGGTGTCCAGATCCATCAATTCATCGACTAGGGATAATTCCGATACATCACAATTACACATGTAGAGATACTCACTAGTTGTGATCCAATCACAAATTCTCTCATGCTGTGAATCGTATCGTGGACATTCAGTAAATGAGTTTAAGATCCAATCAAATACATAAAACATGTATACTCAAATAGTGAATCTTCATTTATCATATAAATGGTTCATACATAAGGCGATTGCCTTAGGACATCTCTCATATATTACTAACAGATAACGTACCCATAAATAGGTAATAATGCTTAAATCATGATGATTAATGTAATCCCTATGTATATTTGCAATCATGATTTATGTTTTTGAAATTTGGCACGTTATCATGAGAAATAGGTTTGAATCATGCTTTAGGTGATACTTTGTTTATTATCATCATATAATACCTAATGCATGATTATAATTTAATGAAAACATGTATTTCATGATCATAATGTGAAATTAAATCATATATGTCATTATGATCATGTAGGTTGTTAGGTTGATACTTAACCATGATAGAATTGCATGAACATATTGGTTAAGTATATACAAATACCCCCTAGGACGCATCTCACACTCACTATAGGCTAACTTGATTGCAAACTTAGCATGGGTGAGATGTTAGGATGATACAAATGTCCACTAATGCCTATGGCATTTAGATGGTCATTTAAAGTATCAACATAGCAATAATAGACCAATCATGGGGAAGGCTTATGTTTAATTCATAGACATATTGCCCAAAGATCATGGTTGGATATTTCATATGTTTTCAAAACAATTCTTTAATCTGAAATCTATATATTCATGCTTTGGAACAATTCAAAGCAAGACTAGGTGTTATAATGGATACTAACATGCTCAAAAACTAGTGGTTTTTCAAGTGTTTGGATTTTTGGCAAATCTCAGAAAATATAATGATTTTTCATGAAAAACTATTTTTCCTTGATAGATATACTTAATAGAAATATGCTCCTCAAATTTCATGATTTTTCAAATTTTCTGGAATTTTTAATGCATTTCTAAAATTCGCCCAGAAAATCAGAATTTCGGAATCAATTGTGTCAGTCGACTGCCATACTGATAGCAGTCGACTGCTCACCTGAAAATCAGCCTGCAATTTTCTGATTTCAGATTTTAATCATGCTTTTGGTATTTTCCCTCCACTATACTTGATGCCATGAGCTTATAACTTTGTGTTAATCTTTTTGATGGTGTCAAAGGGGGAGAAATAATTATGTTTAAGTTAATTATTTTAGGGGGAGAAAATTTGCATAGAGAGTTTCATGGATTAAGGGGGAGGTGCATGTTGCTATATCATGTTTATCTTTACATGCTCTCTTACCTTAGAATTTATATCAAATGTTTTTACCTAACCTAAACGAATTGCTACACATCAAAAAGGGGGAGATTGTTAGGGCAATCTCTTGCCGTAATATGGTTTTGATGGTGTGGCAAAGGGTTTAAGTTAGTTTGATATGTTGATTTGATATGTGCGTTGAAGTCGTGCAGGACTTAGTAATTCGCACATAGAGCCATGGCGAGTTTCACATCTCATGACTCGTGCCTTGAGTCGGTGAAGGATAGCTTTGCGGAAGCCGTGCGCTTGGAGCATCCGAGGGACCGCCAGACGAGAAGCTTGGAGTGAAGCCGGAGGAAGTAGACTTCGAGGCTAGAGACGCGAAGGAGCATTGCAGAGCCGTGCGCCTAATGCTGCCGAGGGACGTGGCCGAGAACGAAGAGAACTTCGAAGGCGAGGGACTCCGAGAGATGAGAGTGAGCGATTATAACCCAGGGAAGGGTAGCTCTTAGGTGAAACTTGGCCATTTGGCCAAGTGTCGGATGGGTTTCCGACGATCGGCCGCCATGTCATGGCGGGCCGATCGCGAGTCAGTGAGTTCGGACCGGTATACGATCGACTCGGATTGTGGCAGCGATCGGCGCCATACGTGGGCGATCGGTACAAGACCATCGGTCATTCGGCGGCGATCGGATCGATCAATAGGGTTTGGCCGCCATAGAAGCGGTTCATAGCCGTAGGCGATCGACTACGGAGCGGCTGATCGTGATGAGGTCCATCGATCAAGAGTTCCGTTGGAATACAACGGTCGGGATCCGACATGTTCGGAGGCCGTTGTAGTGTGATCGCGAGCGGCGATCGGAAGAAAAAACAGTCTCTATAAAAAGAGAGGGTGTAAGCCTTTGAGAGGCTAATGCTTATGCTCCAAGTGATCTTCCTAGTGCCCCACAAGCTCTAAACTCTTCTTACTCGTTTTTACTCCATTCTATTTGTAAGAAGAGTGATCTTGATTGTAAAGGTTACCTCCACCTAGCTTGGTGCAAAGGAGAGACCATTTAGTGGATTGGTTTAGCGGAGTGATTCACCGAGGACGAATCGGGGACCGTGGATTAGCGGCGTAGCCGTGAACCACGTTACATTCTTTGTTAGCGTTTGTTTTCTCGTATTTCTATTTGCTTGTCTTTATTAGTCTTCCGCTTGCGCTAATTAGTTTTGTAGACGAGCAAATACCGGCATCCAAACGAAAAGGGCTATTCACCCCCCTCTAGCCGGCCGTAGCGATCCCCAACACTATTAACACCTCATGAAGCTTAGATCCAATGGATAGAAAAAAAACTCTAAGATCCATAGGTAGAGATTAAATCTCTAAGATCTGACTGTTGAGATTAAATCTCTAGATCCGATGGTTGAGATTAAATCCCTAGAACCAATTGAGGAGATTAATTCATGACTTATCCCTAACTCTATAAAAGGAGGGCATGGGGTTGGCGTGGAGTACATAATCTAAGATAGCTAGGCTTTGGGCGGCAAGAGAGGGAATCCTAGTTGAGATAGGATTAGGGTTAGGGTTTGGAATCTAGGGCGGCACCAAATAAGGAAGGTGTTCTTTTCTTCTTCCTTCTCCATTGGCCGGCGTCCAGCTCTTTTACAGCCCCTTCCCAGCCCTTGGCCGGTGCCCAAAAACTCTCTTCTCCTTCTCCTTAGGTGGTGGAAACAAGATATAGGGCTTCCCTTGGTGTCTTGGTTGTTTTCCATCATCTTCTCCTCCTTCTAGGTGGCCGGCGGCAAGGAGTTTGTTTGCTCCTTGTTGGGTAGTTTTAGGGAGGAGAAAAACCTTGTTTCTATTCTTCCTCTTGCTTTGAAAGAGCTAGGAAGGAAGATTTACGATATAGGAGCTTCGACTTTTGGTAGATTGTCACCCACACGACGTCCAAAAGGAGGAAGGTCATACATTAGAAGATAAAGAGGTATATCTATTCTCTTTTTCTCTTTTGTTTCTTGTTTGTTTTTGTTTTTCAATTATAAGCATGTTATAAATCTGTAAATGGCTAAATAATACTTGGATCCCGAGCATAAACACGAAAACAGTAGATCCGAACATCATCTATTCCGTGGCTACTCCTAGAATAGAGGACGGTCACTTGAACAACTAGTTTGTTCAAGTGACCTTTCTAAACGAATAACACGATGATGACTTGGTGGTTTGGGCAATCCCTTTTGTCTAGGATAATTTTTTTTTTAATTCAGGGACATCGAAGGGATCTCCATGGATAAGCTACCGAGGTGAAGTGGGAAGCGAAGTTTCCCCTCTCGGATCAACGATAAGCAAAACCCTTCACTTTCTGAGTATACCCTTTCGCAATAAGCCTTGCTTTGAAGGTTCTCAACCTTCCCATCTATTCCTCTCTTTCTTTTGTAGATCCACTTGCATCCAATGGTTTTTACACCATTGGGTGGTTCTACTAGCTCCTAGACCTGATTTGAATCCATAGATTCTATCTCAGAATTCATTGCACTTTGCCAAGATACCGCATCTTTATCTTTGATTGTCTCGTCATATGTCCAGGGATCAGGTTCATGTTCACTAGGGACCAAATCAGAAGATTCTCTCAAGAACATAAATCTTTTAGGTTGTCTAATAACCCTCCCACTATGATGAGGTATCACCTATTTATCCTCTATGACATGCGGTGCAGTCACTTGTGGTATATCCTCTTGTACCGGTGGTACTGAAGTAGTGACTTTCCCTCTCTATTCCTCTAGAACAATCTTACTCATGGGCTTATGGTTAATCACATAGTCTTCCTCTAGAAATCAAGCATTCGTACTAACGATCACCCTCTGATCTCTAGGACTATAGAACAAACCACCTTTCGTTCCTTTAGGATAGCCTACAAACTAGCACATTTCTGTATGAGGTTCCAACTTACAAGCATCTCCCTTCAACACATGTGCTGGACTCTCCCAAAACTGAATATGTCTCAGACTAGGCTTTCGCCAAGTCCACAATTCTGCGAGAGTAGAAGGCACTGATTAAGATGGTACCAAGTTCAGAATATACACTGTCGTATCCAGAGCATACCCCCAGAATGAATCTGGTAACTCAGAATAACTCATCATCGATCTAACCCATATGAGTCCTATTCCTTCTCTCTGCTACACCATTCTGCTAGGGTGTTCTAGGTGCAGACAATTGGGAATGAATCCCAGCCTCTGATAAGTAATTCCTAAACTCTCCTAAGAGGTACTCACAACCATGATCAGATTGTAGTGTCTTGATACTTTTACCTTGATGTTTCTCTACATCAGCCTTGAATTCTTTGAACCTGTCAAAGCATTAAGACTTGCGGTGCATCAAGTAAATGTATCCATATCTTGAATAATCATCTATAAAAGAGACGAAGTATTCAAAACCACCTCTAGCCTGGATAGACATAGGTCCACACAAATCAGAATGAACTAATTCCAACACATCTTTGGCTCTATACCCCTTGGCCTTAAAAGGCCTCTTGGTCATTTTACCTTCCAAGCAAGATTCGCAGGTTAGGAAATCATCCACCACTAATTAACCCAAAAGTCCATCATCTATCAACCTTTGAATTCTACTCAGGTAAATATGACCTAACCTTAGATGCGAAAGATATGTTTGGTTCATTTTTGAAGGTTCTTTTCTCTTATTAGATTTAGAAAATGAATTATTTATTTCTATTCACATCGTGGGAGCTTTTGGTTCAAGAGTGTATAAATTTCCAATCAAAGTACCAGAATAGATAATCTCTCTATTTTCTTTTTATAACAACTCTGTCATTAAAAGAAATAGAATATGTAGGGTCGATCGGTTGGCCGGCTAGAGTGGGGTGAATAGCCCTCAATCGTTGTACGGTGGAATATAATCGTTCTCGTTGCGTGCTCATCTACAATTGTCGTTAGCGCAGTAGAAATAATAGAAACAATAATAATACTAACAACAATACAAGCATACGCAAACACACACGATATACGTGGTTCGGAACCGAATGGTTCCTACTCCATGGGCGAGCTCACCGAGCTCTAGTTATGCACACAACACTAACTACACTCCTTCTCGACTACACGGCGGAGGTGGAGAAACCTCTCACAAGCTATTACAACAGTAATACTACAAGAAATACAAAGACACTAAGAAATACAAGTAAAGAACGCTTTACAACTCTTTACTTTTTCTTGTTGCTTGCTTTGGATGGCTTTTGAAGGACTGGAATGTAGCAGCAATTCCACTCCAATAGCTTCCTTAAAGTCTTGGCGAAATCCTCCCACTTGAGCTCCATTTATAACCTACATCAAGTTGTTTTTGTAGGGATGTATATTGAAAAGTCTATCTTTTCTATGAACATCTTTATTTTTGAAATAAAAATCACATGATCATTGTATGCATATTTTTATGCATATTGTCTAATACGTTACATTATAGATAATATGGTGTGTGGTGTCACACGGGAGATCATGTTATCCGCTCCTTGTAAAGTATAAGTAAGGCTCACAACCGAGATGGCTTTGGACAAACCATCCGAATGGTTGTAGTGTGATTTGGTATTGGTTTGTCTTGACCATAGAATCACACTAGTGCGCTTTGTGTGTATTGAGCAGGACCGACTTAGAGGTGATTCGATTTATTGCTGACTATATAATCGAATCGGACCTCAGATATTATTTAGTACATGCTCTTAATCCCGATATAATAATGGGCACATATACTTAGTACTCATCTCTATTTACCAATGGGCGAGATTTATAGATTAAATCGATAGGCTCGGTAAGTTGGGAGATGATATTATTTATATGGTGTGCCGTTGATTATAGGAGGAAACCGTGGCCTATATATTAGGATGATGATGTCCACTTGAGGAGCTCATAAGGTTCATCATGTAAACCCTGCAGGTGGACTTGGTCCGGCATGATGAAAAGGTTGAGTGGTACTACTCAAGGAGTTAGATGTTGATTAATTAATGGTCAGTAAATTAATTAATCGATGG
This sequence comes from Wurfbainia villosa, assembly GCA_025175895.1. Classification (NCBI taxonomy): domain Eukaryota; kingdom Viridiplantae; phylum Streptophyta; class Magnoliopsida; order Zingiberales; family Zingiberaceae; genus Wurfbainia; species Wurfbainia villosa. The sequence continues at coordinate 68,494,039 of CM045994.1, read as the reverse complement.
ACAATCGAGATCTTAAACATGGAGAGAAAATGTACAAATAATATATGGAGCTCATATTATCATATGGTGGTTGGTGAGGTAGATCAATGATGAACCTTTAGTGGATTAGATCATCATTAGTGGATCGGACTTTATGTGGGCTTGATCCATGGGTGGACAAGACCCAACTCCTCCTCATGGTCCCTAATGTACCTTATTAACACCTCATGAAGCTTAGATCCAATGGATAGAAACAAAACTCTAAGATCCATAGGTAGAGATTAAATCTCTAAGATCCGACGGTTGAGATTACATCTCTAGATCCGACGGTTGAGATTAAATCCCTAGAACCAATGAAGGAGATCAATTCATGACTTATCCCTAACTCTATAAAAGGATGTCAAGGGTGTTGGCGTGAATTAATAGGTGAGAGCTAGGGTTTTTTGGCGGCAAGGAAGAGGAATCCTAGTTGAGATAGGATTAGGATTAGGGTTTGGAGGCAAGGGTGGCACCAAATAAGGAAGGTATTCTTCTCTTCTTCTTCCTCTTTTGGACAACATCCAGCACCTCTCCAGCCTCTTTTCCAGCCTTGGCCGGTGCCCAAAAGCTCCCTTCTCCTTCTCCTTAGGTGGTGGAAACAAGATATAGGGCTTCCCTTGGTGTCTTGGTTGTTTTCCACCATCTTCTCCTTCACCTAGTTGGTCGGCGACAAGGATTGCTTTAGTTCCTTGTTGGTTGTTTCTAGAGAGGAGAAAAACCTTGTTTCTATTCTTCCTCTTACTTTGGATGAGTAAGGAAGGAAGATTTGCGATCTAGGAGCTTCAACTTTTGGTAGAGCGTCGCCCACACGACGTCCGAAAGGAGGAAGGACATACATTAGAAGATCGAGAGGTATATCGATTCTCTAATTTTTATATGTTACATGTTTGTATTTGTTTTTCATTTATGAGCATGATATAAATCTGTATATGGATAAATAATACTTGGATCGCGAGCATAAATACAAAAATCGGTGATCCGGACATCGTCTATTCTGCGGCTACTCGTTGAATACAGGATGGTCGCTTGAACAACTAGTTTGTTCAAGTGACCTCTCTAAACGAATAGCACGACGATGACTTGGTTTCTTTGGCAATCCCATTTGTCTATGATTAATTTTTTTTAATCCGGGGACATCGAAGGGATTGCCATGGGCAAGCTACCGAGGTGAAGTGGGAAGCGAAGTTTCCCCTCACGGACTCGATAAGCAAAACCCCTTCAATTGGTATCAGAGCTTCCAGGTGAAACCTACAATTGGTATCAGAGCTAGGTTCCATGTCAAGCTATGAATCTCGAACGAAAAAAGGGGAGCTCCCATGTCTAGATCAAGAGAACCACATTAAGTCCTGGTGGGTTAAGGATCGGATGTCAAGCGGAGGAAGTCCTTCGAGGACATATAGGCTTGAGGGGGGGCTCATTATGGTCCTTCGTTTGAGAGAGAGATTGTTGGAGTATGGAGAATACAATCAAAGTCCCACATTAGCAAACATGGAAAAGATCATGTGCTTATAAGATTAAAAGATATCTCAATTGGTATGAGGCCTTTTGGGTGAAGCCCAAAAACAAAACCATGAGGGCTTAGACCCAAAGTGGACAATATCATACCATAGTGGAGATATATACAGGATCTTATAAGCACTTACAATTGGTATCAGAGCCAAGGTTTTCGATTTTGTGTGTTTAGGATTCGGTTAATTTTCATGCACTTTTCATATATTATATGTGCCGTATAATAGTAGGATATGCGTAATTTAACTCTTTTGTTGCAGGCATAAGATCTGACTATTATGGCCATATGTGCATATGTGATTGTATGTGTGTAAATATTTATTTTGTTGAATCCTGGTGGTTGACGAGGCTAGTATTTAGTTTTTGTAAATTAAATACGGCATTGTTTAGCCGCTCTTTATTTTATTTTACTTTCGATCTAGATTTCATGTACACTCCCTCGTGGAGTATAGGATCGATGGATGTAAAATAAAATAGGTTTTAGTCTCGGCTCGGATCTCCGGATGGCTCGTACATGGCGTAGGAGGAGCGGACGAGATGGCGATGCGACGGGAGTCATATTGAAGACAAAAGCCATAATAGTTGGAAAATAATTTATTTTTCATATTTATTGCTTATTATTTGATATGCATGTCGTAGCCTAGAAAATTCCTCATTTTCAAATTACTAAGTGGGAGAGGGATATTTTTATAAATTCCCACGGCCTCCATTACGATTTGACATGTGATGCAAACAAACTTGTGCGTCGGCTCTGAGTGCCTTCCTCCCCATCGGATGAGTTTTTTTGTGGATCACAGGGTCGAATATGGTTATAGGAAATTATTAAGGAGCGTGTGTACTTGCCCATCGTAAGGCACATAACCCGAGATAATTACCTTGGTACCGAGTAATGGTGAACACTTAGATACAAATATAAGTATCCTCCCCATCGGAGTCACTGCTTTTATTTGTAGGGCCGAAGAGAAACCAACTATTAATTTTACTTGTCATTAAGTTAGGTTGACAAGATAGTAAAATTAATGGGTAAAACCTCCTCTTACAAATATAGAATTCGTATACGTCCACACTATCGTGGCATATGATATTCTCGATGTTTGAGGTGTTGTTTGATTTTAAATTTTATTTTTTGAGGAATCAATAATTTTTGAAATCTACATTAATGATCTATGTGATTCTTAGGATTTTCAAAATTGACTTTCAATCCACTTGCTTTGATACTAAAGGAAAATAAACTTACTGTACCCAAATAATGTTGATTGGAAAAGAATCTAGATATTATCTTATCTGCTAAGGAGTACAAGTATGCACTCTTCGAAGAATGTCCTCAAGCCATGGTTGCTCAAAAAGGTTTCTACTTCTAAGCCGAAAGGCAAGAAGAAGAAGAAACAAGGTGAATCAAAGATGGTGGGAGGATCTCTAGGAGGAGTGAAGAAGCCGAAAGGCAAGTACTTCACTTGCAAGCAAGATGGACATTAGAAGAAGGACTGTCCCAATCCAAAGCAGAACAAAGGGGTATCCTTTGGACTAGTCATTGAAACATGATTAGCGGTGTTATCTACCGGCACCTAGTGTGTAGATACGGAAGCCACTAATCATGTCTGCAACACTTTGCAAGGGTTCCTGGAAACCCGACGACTAGCTAAAAGGGAGATTACCATATACTTGGGCAATGCCGTGAATGTGGCGGCTATTGCAGTGGGAGAAGTTTTATTTATCTCTTGATAAAAATAAAACTTATGTTCTGGAAAATTCCCTTTATGTACCTTTATTTAGAAAGAACTGGGTTTCAATTTCTAAATTGGTTATGGATGGATATTCTATTTCTTTTAATGACAGAGCTGTTATAAAAAGGAATAGGGAGAATATCTGTTCAGGTACATTGATAGGAAATTTGTATACACTTGTGTCACGCCCGCCCATTTTCCAAGGGTCCGGAGGGGCGGCGTGTGACGCGACCGTACATACATACACTTCTTACTACTTACAGCGGAAGACTTTAGACACATTTTTTTTTTAAAACATAAACATGCATTGACATATATAGATACTTCTTCTTAGCACAGAGCATGCATCATTTTTTTTTCATAGGTACTTAGTGTAACACCCCCCCCCCCCCCCCCTTCTACTTACACTAGTAAAGGAGGTGTTACTTTACCCTACTTTATCTTACTCTTGGCATAATCAGGTAAAACATGACTCAATCATTTCATAAACTCACATACACTATTTGAGAGTCAACAAATACCTGATTTAAACCGAAGAGTATCAACAACTCGTACCAAGATCTAAACTTGGTTTCTAAGCGAGTATCATAATTCAAACTCTTAACTTTTAACAGCGGAAGCTAAAGAAACAAACCAACTACATTCACATGTTGACACTAGGCTATTTCACAAGTTCTTAACCTATCTAAGCATGCACATTCACTAGAGTTCTAATATAGAACATTCTTAAGTAACTCAACCTCATGCATGGCGATAGTGATAGGTGCATCCTTGACATGAACATCAACGTAATCAACGACACATAACATCAACCCTAACACCTAACATGAAGACTAGCACATAGTTCAAATTCTTAGCATAACATAATACTAGCAAGTTCAACATTCTTAGACACAACATGATCAAACATATAACATGAACACTACCACACGAATAAGTTCGAAGGTCTTAACACATAACAAAATACTAGCAAGTTCAGGATCATAATCCACTGTTCCGCCGCCACACACACCAAGCACTTCATCCGCTGCCCCCCTCTTACTCCCATCTTGCTTTACCCTTATCTGCAGTATAAGGAATGCAAACTATAAGCAATGGAGCTTAGTAAGTACTTCCTATTCTCACAAAACATCGCATTAGGAAAATATGCTATTAGAATACTTGCATGCAACACATGCTCATACTTGCATTTAGGAAAATTCTTCATTTAACATTTGGAATTACTTGCACATGATACAATGATTCAACTTGACATGCATGAACTTAACATATGCAACTTGCAATATATATGCTTGAAATATGCTTCACTTGTAGGAACATATACATGAGACATACTATACTTAAACTTGTAAATATTGTGCTTTGGTTAACTTTCGAAACCATATATACATATATACTTTAAAATACTAATCATCCTTGTTTGGGCAGCCCGGCATTGTACCAACTTTGCGCGCAACCCTAATAGAATTCGGGGTAGCTAGCCACTGAACTTATTAGGGCAACTTAACTTTCAAGGGCGGTCTAGGGCCCGTGGGCGATCAAAGAGCCCGGTACATTCCACTTCAAAGTAAAATACTTCCTTTATATATGACTTACTTATTCTTTTTCATTTAATGAGTATTTTACATGATCATAGCCAGAACCCATATAGGAAGCCTTTCAAGACATTTGATCATGCTCTTTGTCCCCAAAACTCGTAGGGGAAGCATCTTGTGATCTTTACGTCTTGCTTCCAATGACATATTCAAAGTAAAAATACTTCCTTTATATATGACTTACTGATCTTTGTCATTAACAAACATTTAACATGTTCATACTCCCAAAACTCTTATAGGAAGCCTTTCAAGACCTGCGATCATGCTCATTCTCCCCAAAACTTATAGGGGAAGCATCTTTGTGATCTTATGTTTTGCTTCAACATGAAAAATACCTATAAATATATATGACCTACTGATTTTGTCATTTAACCAACATGTAACATGCTCATACTCCCAAAACTTATATAGGGAGCCTTTCAAGACATTTAATCATGTTCTTTGTCCCCAAAACTCGTAGGGGAAGCCTCTTTGAAATCTCTACATCTTGCCCCACGAGAAATATACCTAAAATACCTAAAATTCCAACCAAGGATAATCTGTACAGAACCTACAAATCTGAATAAAACATGATACTAGAAGCTAGATGTGCAAATCAAAGAGTTACTTATGCTATAGGTGAGAGATAGCATCCTAGTGATCTTATGTCTTGCTTAAAACAAAATATACCTTACCTATAAGTCTAAACACACCCATATAATCTGATAAAAACATATTTTTGTCATTTAACAAGTATTTTACATGATCATACTCAAAACCCTTATAGGAAGCCTTTCAAGACATTCGATCATGCTCTTTGTCCCCAAAACTCGTAGGGGAAGCATCTTTGTGATCTTTACATCTTGCTTCCAATGAAATATACTTAAAATACCTAAAAGTCCAAACAAACTTAATCTGGACAGAACATATAATTCCAAATAAAACATGATAATAGAACCTAGATGGGCAAATCAAAGAGTTACTTATACTCTAGGTGAGAAATAACATCTTGGTGATCTTAGATCTTTCTTAAAAAGACCTATACCTCAACTATAAATCTGATCACACACATATACCATCTGATCCAAACATATAATATTCAAAACATATGAAAAGAAGTCAAATAAAACAATCGAAGAACTACTTATACTGCAGGTGAGAGATACTTACATCCTCTCGCTATCGTACTAGTATACCGCTAGGGTTTTTGGTGAGATGAAGACCTTGCCTTGTTCTTTAGCCTTAGGAGTGATCCTCTAGCATATACTAAGCTTGTGAGAAGATTCCCTTGAATCCCTCTCAAGAACACCAAAACAAGGACCTTAGGGTTTCGGATGGGGAGGGAGGAAGGAGGTGGAGTTTGATCCTCTAGCAAACACCAAGCCTTGTGAGAAACTCTCCTTAAAAACCCCTCTTGAGAATCCCCACACAAGGATCCCTATAGCTTGGGATGGAAAAAGGGAGGAAGGAGAATGATGAATTTCGGCAAGGATGAGGAAGAAGGGAGAAGAAGGAATGTGAAGTGGTTTTTGCTTTCCTTCTCTCTTTAAACTCCCTTTAATCTCAACGTGAATGGCTAGGAAGGTGAAAAGAAAAGAAAAAAAGACTCTCCATCTTCTCATGGGGAGATGAAACAATTCTTCACCCTCTCATCTTCTCATTTACCTTCTTTGTATATTCCTTATCTATTCTAGCCAAGAATTATCCTATGGTCTAGTGGTATCAAGGCTATCTCACAATTAGGAGGTTCATGGTTCAAATCCTACCTATAGCGAACCATATTTTATTTTTATTTTATTTTATTTTAAATCTTTTATGGGCGTTAAAAATTATATAATTACTTTGAATAGCTTAAAATTTTACGGGCGTTACAACTTGAACCAAAACCTCCCACGATGCAAATTGAAGTTAATAACTCATCTTCTAATTCAAATAAGAGAAAAGAACCTTCGAAGATGAACCAAACATATCTTTTGCATCTTAGGCTTGGTCACATTAACCTTAGCAGAATTCAAAGGTTGATAGCTGATGGACCTTTGGGTTCATTAGTGGTGGAGGATATCCCAACCTGTGAATCTTGCTTGGAGGGTAAGATGACCAAGAGGCCTTTTAAGGCCAAGGGGTATAGAGCCAAAGATGTGTTAGAAATGGTTCATTCTGATTTATGTGGTCCTATGACTATCCAGGCAAGAGGTGGTCTTGAATATTTCGTCTCTTTCATAGACGATTATTCAAGATATGGATGACACAATGATCTGATCGTGGTGGTGAGTACCTCTTGGGAGAGTTTAGGAACTACTTATTAGAGAATGGGAATCAATCCCAATTGACAGCACCTGGCACACCCCAGCAGAATGATGTAGCAGCGCGAAGGAATAAGACTCTTATGAAGATGGTTAGATCGATGATGAGTTATTCTAACTTGCCAGATTCATTCTGGGGATATGCTCTAGATACGGCGGTGAACATTCTGAACTTGGTTCCATCTAAATCAGTGCCTTCTACTCCCACAGAATTGTGGACTAGGCGAAAGCCTAGTCTAAGACATATTCGGATATGGGGAATCCAACACATGTGCTGATGGCAAATGCTGATAAGTTGGAACCTCGTATAGAAGTATGCATGTTCGTTGGCTATCCTAGAAGAACGAAGGGTGGTTTGTTTTATAGTCCTAGAGATCAGAGGGTGATCGTTAGCACGAATATCAGATTTCTAGAGGAAGACTATGTGATGAGCCACAAGCCTAAGAGTAAAATTGTTCTGGAGGAGTTAAAAAGGGGAAGTCACTTCTTTAGTACCACCGGTACAAGAGGATATACCACATGTCACTGCACCGCGTGTCACACAGGATACACAGGTGATACCTCATCGTAGTGGGAGGGTTGTGAGACAGCCTGATAGATTCATGTTCTTGGGAGAATCTTCTGATTTGGTCCCTGGCAAACATGAACCTGATTCCTGGACATATGACGAGGCAATCCAAGATAAAGATGCAGTATCTTGGCAAAGTGCAATGAATGCTGAGATTGAATCTATGGATTCAAATCAGGTCTGGGAGCTAGTAGAACCACCCGATGGTGTAAAAACCATTGGATACAAGTGGATCTACAAGAGAAAGAGAGGAATAGATGGGAAGGTTGAGACCTTTAAAGCGAGGCTTGTTGCGAAGGGGTATACTCAGAAAGAGGGTATCGATTATGAGGAGACCTTTTCGCCGGTAGCCATGCTTAAGTCTATCCGGATTCTCTTATGCATAGTAGCTCATATGGATTATGAGGTGTGGCAGATGGATGTCAAGACAACTTTCCTTAATGGAAGTCTTGAGGAAAACATCTACATGAAGCAACTAGAGGGATTCATTGCTAAGGGCAAAGAGCATCTTGTATGTAAGCTTAATCGGTCCATTTATAGATTGAAGCAAGCTTCGAGGTCTTGGAACATCCGCTTTGATGAGGTAAATCAGTCTTATGGATTTATTCAAAGTCTGGATGAGTCTTGTGTATACAAGAGATGTGATGGAAACGTAGTGGTATTTCTTGTACTATACGTAGATAACATTTTGTTGATTGGCAACAATATCAGGGTGTTATCGGATGTAAGGGTATTGTTGTCCGAACAGTTTGATATGAAGGACTTGGGAGAGGTGGGACACATCCTTAGGATCAAGGTTATAAGGGATCGCAGGAAAAGGATGTTGTGCTTATCCCAAGATTCATACATAGACACAATTATGGAGCGTTTTAGCATGTAGAACTCCAAGAAGGGTTTTCTACCTTTCAGGCATGGAGTTCCTTTATCTATGGAGATGTGTCCTAGATCATCTGAGGAGATAGAGGAGATGAAGGAGGTTCCTTATGCTTCGGCAGTAGGAAGCCTCATGTATGCGATGCTCTGTACGAGACCAGATATCCGCTTTGCCGTGGGCATGGTCAGCATATATCAGAGTAATCTAGGACAGGGACATTGGACTGCGGTAAAGAATATATTGAAGTACTTGAGAAGGACTAGGTATTATATGCTAGTTTACTGGGCAGACAAATTACTCTCTGTGGGTTACATGGATTATGACTTCCAATAAGATAGGGATAACAGTAAGTCTACCTTAGGTTTTGTGTTTACTTTGGGAGGTGGAGCCATTGTATGGAGGAGTATCAGCATAAATGCATGGCGGACTCCACCATGGAAGCTGAGTATGTGGCAGCCTCTGAGGCGGCTAAAGAAGTTGTTTGGCTCAGGAACTTTCTGATGGACTTGGATGTGATTCCTGGTTTGCCCAGAACTATCACAATTTATTGTGATAATAGTGGTGCAGTTGAAAACTCGAAGGAACAACGAACCCATAAGGTGAGTAAACACATAGAGCACAAGTACCACCTGATACGAGAAATCGTAAAGGAGGTAGAAGTTGTTGTCGCCTAGATTGCATCAGAGGATGACCTGGTAGACCCTTTTCGCTAAGGTCCTTCTAGCGAGAGCTTTGATAGGCATGTGGAGGGAAGGGGAATCAGATGTATGGTAGTATGAGGAGAGCATAGTCTTTTTGTATAAGTGGGAGATTGTAGGAATTTATACTGAAAAGTCTATCTTTTCTATGAATATATTTATTTTTGAAATAAGAATCACATGATCATTGTTTGCATATTTTTATGCATATTGTCTAATACATTACATTGTAGATAACATGGTGTGTGGTGTCACATGGGAGATCATGTTATCGGCTCCTTGTAAAGTATAAGTAAAGGCTCACAACCGAGATGGCTTTGGATAAACCATCGGAATGGTTGTAGTGTGATTTGGTATTGGTTTGTCTTGACCATAGAATCACACTAGTGCGCTTTGTGTGTATTGAGTAGGACCAACTTAGAGGTGATTCGATTTATTGCTGACTACATAATCGAATCGGACCTCAGATATTATTTACAACATTCTCTTAATCCCGATATAATAACATGCACATATACTTAGTACTCATCTCTATTTACCAATGGGCGAGATTTATAGATTAAATCAATAGTCTCGGTAAGTTGGGAGATGATATTATTTATATGGTGTGCCGTTAATTATAGGAGGAAGTCGTTTCCTATATATTAGGATGATGATGTCCCCTTGAGGAGCACATAAGGTTCATCGTGTAAACCCTGCAGGTGGACTTGGTCTGGAATGATGAAAAGGTTGAGTGGTACTACTCAAGGAATTAGATGTTGATTAATTAATGGTCAGTAAAATAATTAATCGACGGATATTCGAGATCTTAAACACAGGGAGAAAATATATAAATAATATATGGAGCCCATATTTTCATATGGGGGTTGGTGAGGTAGATCATGATGAACCTTTAGTGGATTGGATCATCATTAGTTGATCGGACTTTATGTGGGCTTGATCCATGGGTGGCCAAGACCCAACTCCTCCTCATGGTCCCTAATGTAGCCTATTAACACTCATGAAGCTTAGATCCAATGGATAGAAACAAAACTCTAAGATCCATAGGTAGAGATTAAATGTCTAAGATCCGACGGTTGAGATTACATCTCTAGATCCGACGGTTGAGATTAAATCCCTAGAACCAATGGAGGAGATTAATTCATGACCTATCCCTAACTCTATAAATGGATGTCAATGGAGTGGCGTGAATTAATAGATGAGAGCTAGGGTTTTTGGGCGGCAAGGAAGAGGAATCCTAGTTGAGAAAGGATTAGGATTAGGGTTTGGAGGTAAGGGTGGCACCAAATAAGGAAGGTATTCTTCTCTTCTTCTTCCTCTTTTGGCCAACGTCCAGCATCTCTCCAGCCTCTTTTCCAGCCTTGGCCGGCACCCAAAAGCTCCCTTCTCCTTCTCCTTAGGTGGTGGAAACAAGATATAGGGCTTCCCTTGGTGTCTTGGTTGTTTTCCACCATCTTCTCCTTCACCTAGTTGGCCGACGGCAAGGATAGCTTTAGTTCCTTGTTGGTTGTTTCTAGAGAGGAGAAAAACCTTGTTTCTATTCTTCCTCTTGCTTTGGATGAGCAAGGAAGGAAGATTTGCGATCTAGGAGCTTCAACTTTTGGTAGAGCGTCGCCCACACGACGTCCGAAAGGAGGAAGGACATACATTAGAAGATCGAGAGGTATATCGATTCTCTAATTTTTATATGTTACATGTTTGTATTTGTTTTTCATTTATGAGCATGATATAAATCTGTATATGGCTAAATAATACTTGGATCCCCAGCATAAACACAAAAACCGGTGATCCGGACATCATCTATTCCGCGGCTACTCGTAGAATAGAGGATGGTCGCTTCAACAACAAGTTTGTTCAAGTGACCTCTCTAAATGAATAACACGACGATGACTTGGTTGCTTTGGCAATTCCATTTGTCTATGATTAATTTTTTTTAATCCAGGGACATCGAAGGGATCTCCATGGGCAAGCTACCGAGGTGAAGTAGGAAGCAAAGTTTCCCCTCACGGACTCGATAAGCAAAACCCCTTCAATTGGTATCAGAGCTTCCGGGTGAAACCTACAGTTTTCGCGCCCAACAGTCAACTGCCAAAAGGCCCCAGTCGACTGCCCATGTAGTCGTTGTCTCACAACGGCCAGATCCACATTAGACAAGTTCCAACAGATCTCCTACCAGTCGACTGATGATGCCCATCAGTCGACTGGTGACCTTGTAGTCGACTGCCCAGTAGGCTACGGAGCGTTTTGTGCTCGCGATATTCCCATCAGTCGACAGTCATCCCTCGGTAGTCGACTGCTTTCGACATCAGTCGATTGCCAGTCCATGGCAGTCGACTGCTAAGCACAAAACCGTAGTCTAACACTAGTCGAACCCTAGTCGACTTAATGCAGTCGACTGGCACCTATGCCAGTCGACTGATGTCGGGTAAAACCTCAAACACAAGGTTGTTTGAGCATTCGACACTCAGTCTTAGCCACTTGGCCAAGTCCACCTCATCCCTCATGGAGTTCCCCACCGAAGCTCTCTTCCCTCGCCTACGTCCCTCGGATGCGCCAAGCGCACGACTTCGCAATGCCATCCTTCTTGTCTTATGCCCTCGAAGTATGCTTCCCTTTAGCCTCACTCCATTCGCTCCCCCGTCCGGTGGTCCCTCGGATGCACCAAGCACACGGCTTCGCAATGCCATCCTTCACTGACTCAAGGACCCCGAGCCTAGTGAACTTGCCAAGTTTTCAAGACTTTCCAAATGCAGCAAGCGTACGACTTCGCAATGCATATCACACCAAGCACCAAGCGCACGGCTTCGCAATGCTTTGGACTTTTCCACACCAAGCCCCATGCTTGGATTTTCCATGCCAACTCCATGTTGGACTTTCCCATGACAATCCCATGTCATAAGTTTTGTCTATCATCAAAATACTGCTCGAGTCAAACTCGAGTCAACTTGGGTTGATTGCACCAAAAATATCTCCCTTTTTTATGATTGACAAAAATATCCCTCAAGTCTACCAATTCTCCCATATTGGCAATTCTCACATCCCAAATGAGAATTCCAAACCTAATTGATAACTTGGTAACTTCCCCCCCTTTTTGATATTACATCAAAAAGCTCCTCAAGGGTTTCAATGTCTCATGTCCCAATGAGATCTTACAATCTTCCCCTTGGTATCCCCACAATCTTTCTAGTAATAATCCCATATCACTTAAGAGAGGCAACCCAATTTTCCTCCCATGAGGAAATATACATCCATCTTTCCATGATGGATACCTCCCCCTAGAGGCTTGCTCCCCCTTGACCATTGCTCCAACAATGTCCTTGGAGAGTCCCTAAGCCATTAGGAACATTAACCAAATCAAAATTAAGGCAAAGTTCAACAATGAACTCTCATCCACCTTAAAAATGATACTCTCCCTAAACACTTCTTCTAGTCCATGTCCAATGGATTTCCACCCTTTCTAATGCTCTCCCAAGCATGTCCTAGGGTTAGGAGTGGTTAGGGGACCAAAACACAGCTGAACATAGGCCTAACCATCAAGGTTTGCAAAATCGGCTTAGGCGATCATTGAATTGAAACCGATCATTTACCACCTCCCCATCACGATCATTGACCTCCATGGCGGTCGATAATCACATTGTAGTTTTCTGATTTTTCAGAAATGAATTTCTAAAATCCATAAGTAAATATATGTAGTTTTAAAAATCTTGAAAATTCATATGTATAATACTTATCATAAACACTATGGGTGAAAAATATTTGAAAATTATTTTACCCACTAAATTAGGAGATTGATACAAAGTCCAAAAGTTAAGAAAAGCTTCAATATTGATCCCTCTTTGTTTCATCCCATTCAATGGTGATAGCTATCAAAAGATAGGCTTCACCAAGATTTTTCAAAAAGTTTTCAACATCTTTTCAAAACCTTTAATTCAATTTTCCTAAACATCTCACTTGTATCTAGATGTGTAAAACACATTCAAGGCAATTAATCTAGTGAGATGTGAGATTTTTGTTCTTTAATGGTCTCATGCATATTTCTAGACAATATTATTTGATTCCCATCTAATCATGTCATAGTCCTTAATTTCATTTTAGTTTATGCATGATAATAATTATGGCATAGATATGATATAGATAAAGGTATATGCCAAAATCACGATGTCATGGCATATGAATGACATTTTAGCATACATGACATATAAAGAATAAGTCTAAACATGATCATGACAATTTTAGAGATAAAAATGAAAATGATGTCATGACATAGCAAGGCAAATAAATCATGGCAAGTAAAATATACTAAGGTATAAAATACCTAAGTGTTAAATCTGAAATGTCATTTCTAGGAATTAATTCCATTTTACCTTAATACCATCATTCCTCCTAGTGTGCCAAAAACCCAAAATGACACACCAATACCTCTAAGACCTAATTATGCCAATTTAATCATTTTTTAACTTCTCAAGGCATATTGGCACATCCTAATGTGTCAACTCACAATGGCTAGGTTAACTACCCATCCACTTAGGGTGGACACACCCTAACCCATCTAGCGTGAATCGATCACGCTTCTAGGAACCCAATACCTATTGGAGCTCCTTGGGTAAACAAGGTATTCACTAGGGATAACTTCCCTAGATACCTTCCTAATGACCCTTTTAGGCCTTGAAGCCAGTCTTTTGGGTCTTAGCTAAGTCAACTCTAGGGGTAACTCCCCCTTTGACCTTCTTAGTGACTTTCTTGGTTTTCCTTAAATCCTTAGCCACTAAGCAAACACCATGGCTAGTCTTAGGGATTGCTTCCCTATTAGCCTTAGTTTTCCTAGACCTAGATGTTGTCCCATAATTAAAAGGAGCATTATGATATGTCTTCTTGGGCTTAGGTTTGTGACCCAAACTTTCCTTGCCCTTAGACCATTTTTGAACCCTAGGTCTTGATTTTAGGCATTTGACCCTTGAATTGAATTTTCAATAATCCTAAGGGTTTTCTCCATTCTCTCAAGCCTTGACCTCAAGACTTGGTTCTCTAGCTCTAATTTTCCCAATTTTGAATTTTCATTAGGTTTTTGGGAAATGTTCTTCCTCTTAGGCATGTGTCTACCCTTCTTAGTGTTAATGCCTAGATTTTCTTCTATTCTACTAATGGACTCCTTTGGTAAAATATTTCTAGAATTATGAGTCCTAGGTTTGTCCTTAGTTACATGAACATGCTTGACACCTAGGCAAAAATATTTATTTCTACTAGCATGTTTTTCATTAATAATAGCAAGAGAGCTAAAATAGTTCTTAGCATGCTTTTTAATTCTAGAACTAGAAGGTGCATAATTTAAATTTACCTTAGGGTTAGCTTTAGAAGCTCCCCCTACATGAGATACAGCTTCTTGCCCTTTCTTCCTCCCCCTAGGGCATTGACTTCGGTAGTGCCCCCTTTGGTTGCATTTGAAGCACACAATGTGATCTTTGCTCTTAATTGTGGGGACTCCGGCATTTTTGACTTTTGGTGCCGATTGAACCTTCTCCTTAGCCAATTTAGAGCATTTACTCTTGTAATGCCCTTTCTCCCTACACTCAAAGCATATTATATGATCTTTATTTAAAATCATAATACTTGAGTTACCTAGGGAGGTGGTGGAAGCCTCTTGATCACATCTTCTGGAGGTAGATGCTTCGTTTTGACTTTGCTTCGGAATGGAGACCCTTTCCTCCTCCTCAATGCTAGAGGTAGAGGTCTCCACCAAATCATCAACATCTTCAAATGTGATGGGTGCTTCTTCCTCGGCATTCTCCTCTACTTGTGCCGGTTGGGAATTCTCTTGAAATTTCATTACTTTATCCCATAATTCCTTTGAATCCCTAAAATTACCCAACCTAGACCAAATATTGTTAGGAATCAAATCACGAAGCAATTCAATTACCTTGAGATTTGTCTTGAAGTCCATGATTTGGTCTTGGGTCCACCTTGACTTCTCAATTTGCCTATTTCTTTCATCCCTAGGCAATTCAAAACCATTTTTTAGAATTAACATGAAATCGAAATTGGTTTCGAGATCTACCATCATTTTCCTTTTCCACTATAGAAAATCTCCTTCGAATTTTGGTGGTTAGAGGTTGTAGTCGGCCATCTTGCGGTGCTTGTGTTGGTGGTTAGTCCTCGACAAGCTCCTAGTTCTGATACCACTTGTAGGGTCGATCGGTTGGCCGGCTAGAGGGGGAGGTGAATAGTGTTAGTTAAAGCCCTAGAACCAATCATGTGATGGTTGAATAGGGAACATTTTGTATCATATTCTATAAAGGCAAAGGATTGGTTATTATATTTACATCTTGCTTGTGCCAGCTAATTTAAATATAATAATGCCCTAGAAAAGTAGGTTCTTATCTACAGCACATCAATTGGCAGAATTGATTATGAGAGGCTGTAGAGAACACTTTCCTAAATGTTCCTAGTCGAGTATTAATATGCAAGGGCAATATTAATACATAAAGACTAGCATGTAGGTCAATTGATGACTTGATCTCACAAGTCATGGATATATGATATCAAGTTGACACATGGGTATATATTGGAGAATATATACTGAACTGACCCGCCATGAGAAAGTTTCATGGATCGTTATATGAGTGTCATAAACTTTCTCATGTGACTATTGGTATGAATAGTCCTTAGACCTGAAGTCACTACGGTTCCCTACATAAGGAGTTATGTACTTTGGTATCGTCAAATGTCACCCGTAACAGGGTGGACCATAAAGGCGATTACTGGGTATGTAACAAATTATGCGGAGGGATGTGAGTGATGTAGATGGGATCTATCCCTTCCATATGACGGGAGTGATATCGGTGGGCCCCTTGATTGAGTAGAACTACTAAAACGCATGGCCATGCTCGAATGAGTCAATATGAGATATTGAGCTCATTTGTTTGAGTTAGTTTACTCAGGGATCAAGAAACACATAGATTGATCGAGGATGACACGGTCTATGCCTCATTGATCAATCTGATATCAAGGATAGAAGGACACGGTCATATATTATAGTAGTCACGGAAAGGTTAGTCGGATCTTGACTTATCTCGTAACTTGGGTAGCAATGATGTATTGCTAGATGTCGCTCATTGCTTGTGTATCTAAAAGAGTTTAGGTCCACTGCCAACGTTATGAGAGCCTATAGGGTCACACACAAAGAGCATGATAATTAGAGGAATTAGAGTATTCTAGTTTGACTAGAATAATTTGGGAATAAGCTTAAGTACAAAATGGTTTTTGGACTTTAAGCTTAATGAGAATTTTAGCTAATTGATTTAATGAGATTAATTCAATATGTTACCTTATTGATTTAATAAGATTAATTCAATATGATAACATAAGCTTAATTGAATTAATAAGATTAATTCAACATGCATGAAAGCCACATAAGAATGCCACATAAGCATGCCACCTAAGCATCCACCTAAGCATCCACCTAAGCTAGATGAGGTGGAAGAAGACAAATTGGTTTTTGTCTCCTTAAGTGGCCGGCCAAACAAGGATATGTCTCAATGCAATGGATTGCATTGAATGTGTGGAGGTGAAAGGGTTTTTCCAACCCTATAAAAGACACCCTAAGTGGCCGGCCAAAGAGAGCATTGGCTTTTGTTGTTGGTGGAAGCTTTGGTTGTGTTAGTGGTGAGAAAGCTTGGTGGAAGCTTTGGTTGTGTGGGTTTGTGAGTGTAGGCTAGCAAGAAGAGGAGTCTTCTTCTTCCTTTCTCCTTTTCCCTCTCTTCCTCTCCTTTAGGGACTTCTCTAGCAAGAAGTAAAGGAGAGCTCTTCTAGTTTTCCTTTTGTGAGAAAAGAGCGTGCTCGTGTGGATACGTATAGAGGCACGGACACTTGAACGTGCTAAAGATCCAACAAACCGAAAGGAAAAGCGGGATTAACAAGGGCACGCAACAAAGGTAATCCTCTCCTATAAGATAGGTTTGGTTTAGAGAAATTTATTTTATACGAGTTTGCTTTTCCATGGATCACTTGGAAGGATCCTATTTTCCGTTAAGATATGCCATTTGGCATACGAGATTTCCCTCAAATGGTATCAGAGCCACTTATGAAGATCTTATAAAAATAGGTTTTCTCTATTTTATATGTGATATAGAAGTAGGATAAATTTTATTATGAGTTGATAATTGCATTAGCAAATTTTCAAACATAATAAAATATCCAATGTCTTTGAAAAGTTAAAATGACATGGTGCATGGTTATGGCCTAGTCCCAAAAAGTTTGTGATTGTGTGTTGTAATTCTTAATACTACTGCGTGTCGTGCCTTTCTCCTAATATTCTTGTTGTAAAATTAGTTTTAGACTCAATGTAACTCAGTATTTCTCCTTTTGTAATGTACAAAACAAGGATGGAGGGTCCATTGGAAGATGAGGTTACAAGGAGGAAGTCAACACACAAGACAACCAAAAGGAAGCACTTAGGAGAAGATGCTATCCCTAGGTTGACCAATCAATCTTTTCATTGGCTTGAGAAGATTGTAGAATAAGGGCCATAACCATGACACGTTAGTTTAATATGTATGTGATGCATGTTAGTTTAGCTTGTATGTGATGCATGATTAGTTTAGCTTATATGTGATGTATGCTAATATGTATATGATACATGTTTATTTCTTAATAAGTCTAAACGATATGCCTACCAAAGTTGGTACTCACTACTTCCTCGATCATTTGTTATTGGGTTTGCCAAAGCAAAGCAATGCATTTTATCTTGGAGGGTGCGAGTGGACAATCGTGATGTCCCGCCTATCAGTCTTAGTTAAGACTTAATTAAGTGTTTTCTTAATTGGTTAAGAAAGTAGAGGCATATATTAGCTTTGAACATAAGTGTTAACATTAGTTTTGTGTGATTTCCAGAACATCACTTTGTCTTAGAAGTGGTTGCTCTCGATATCCAAGAAGGCCCTGTGCCTCGCACTGGAAGTGGTTTAGGAATAAACACTAAACTAATCTAAAACTTAACCAAAGCTATTAAAGAGTTACATCAGATGTAATTGGCAAAAGATTGCCTACCTAATTATACTACGTCTTGGCGATTAGCCAAAGCTAACTCAAGGCAATTATGATGTGGATCTTTATCCCATATAAATTTATAGCTAAATAGTAGCTATGAGAATTTAGTGGAGCCTCATTTAATTAAAGGCCTAATTAAATGATTTAGGTATGATACTTAACTTTGCATTTTAATGTTGTAGATCACCATGTCATCTAACACGACACACCCTCAACTTGCGATCATCCGTCCTTGAGAAGGACAAGCTCAATGGAGCAAACTTTCTTGATCGGGTATAGGAACTTGAGGATTATCCTCAAGCAAGAACGCATAGTATGTCCTAGAGCGATCTACCCTGAAATACCCATACGGCCACTCGTCTTTGAAAAGGATGCTTATAAGAAGCATCAAGATGACGCATTAGAAGTGTCATGTCTTATGCTTGCCACCATGAACTCTGAGCTTCAGAAGCAACATGAGAACATGGATGCCTATGATATGGTTGAGCATTTGAAACAACTATATCAAGGACAAGCTAGGCACGAGCGTTTTGAAGTGTCTAAGGCTCTTTTGCATGCAAGATGCAAGAAGGAACACTGTAGGAACTCACGACTCAAAATGATTGGGGTACGCTGAGAACCTCAAAGACTAGGTTTTCCATCGAGCCAAGAATTGGCAATCGATGTTATCCTGCAATCGCGGAAGCATACAATCAATTCGTCATGAATTATAACATGAATGAAATTGATAAACCTTTGCTCGAGATTCTCAAAGATGTTGAGAATCACAACCAAATCTCAAGAATAAAGTTAGTAATGTACTAATGGTCAAGAAGGACAAAGGTAAGCGCAAAGGCAAGGGTAAGACCCAAGCCAAAGGCAAGGCCAATTCATCCACTTCAAAGGGTAAAGGTAAAGTACCTAAGGAAGGGGACTGCTTCCATTGCGGTGAGACTGGACACTGGAAGCGAAACTGCAAAGTCTACCTTGAGGAAGTAAAGAACAAGAGAAGTGGGACTTCTGCCTCAGGTATACACGTTATAGAAGTTAATCTATCTATTTCTTCTACATGGGTATTAGATACCGGATGTGCATCTCACATTTGTACTAATGTGCAGGGACTGAGAAATAGTAGAATAATGGCAAAGGGTGAAGTGGACCTACGAGTAGGCAATGGCGCAAAAGTTGCTGCTGTAGCTGTAGGAACATATTCTTTGTCTTTGCCCACTGGGCTTATCTTAGAACTAGAGGAGTGCTTCTATGTACCCGCATTAACAAAGAACATAATTTCTGTATCTTGTTTAGACAAGAAAAACTTTTCTTTTATAATAAAGGACAAATGTTGTTCCATTTATTTAAATGAAATGTTCTATTGTAATGCACCACTTATGAATGGTCTCTATGTTCTAGATTTAGATAACCCAATTTATAACGTAAATACCAAACGGTTCAAATCGAATGATTTGAACCAGACATATCTCTGGCACTGTCGCCTAGGTCACATAAATGAAAAACGCATATCCCAACTCCATAAAGATGGATTATTGGACTCATTTGATTTTGAATCATATGAGGTATGCGAGTCTTGTCTTTTAGGAAAGATGACTAAAACTCCATTTAGTGGACATGGCGAGAGAGCGATGGATTTGTTAGGACTCATACATACTGATGTATGTGGCCCTTTCAATGTCGGGCCAGAGGAGGCTATAAGTACTTTATTACTTTCGATGATATGAGTAGATTTGGCTACTTATATTTGATGAGACATAAGTCAAAATCCTTTGAAAAGTTCAAAGAATTCAAGAATGAAGTACAAAACCAACTTGGTAAGCGTATTAAGCTACTTCGATCAGATCGAGGTGGTGAATACCTTAGTCAAGAGTTTCGTGATCACCTGGCTGAGTGTGGGATAATATCCCAACTCACTCCCCCTGGAACACCACAATGGAATGGTGTATCTGAGAGGAGAAATCGTACTCTATTAGATATGGTACGATCAATGATGAGCCGGATCTACCTACTTCCTTTTGGGGTTTAGCTCTAGAGACATCCGCTTTCACACTTAATCGCGTCCCATCAAAAGCCGTAGAAAAGACACCATATACGATATGGACTGGGAAGAGTCCCAAAATGTCTTTTATAAAGATTTGGGGTTGTGAAGCTTACGTTAGATGTCAAGTCTCAGATAAACTAGGACCCAAATCAGATAAGTGTTATTTTGTAGGATATCCCAAGGAAACTAAGGGATATTACTTTTACAATCCCACACTTGGCAAGGTGTTTGTTGCCAGAAATGCTGTCTTTCTAGAAAGAGAATTTATTTATAGAAATACTAGTGGGAGTAAAATTCATCTTGAAGAAGTTCAAGATGATGATAACACTAAGGCTTCGATGGAAAATGAACAGGAACCACAAAGTGTTGTGGATGAGGAATTTGTTGCCCAAAGAGTTGTGGAGCAAACACCTGTTCAAGTAGACCAACCTCTTCGTAGATCTAATAGGATCCGTCGTCAACCCGAGAGATATTCTTTTCTCTTGACTGACAACGGTGATGTATTGCTTATCAATCTTGACGAGCCTACATCCTATAAAGAAGCTATGATGAGCCCAGATTCCGAGAAATGGCTAGAGGCCATGAGATCCGAAATGGAATCCATGTACACTAACCAAGTATGGACTTTGGTTGATCCACCTGAAGGGGTAAAACCCATTGGGTGTAAGTGGGTCTTTAAAGTAAAGACTCCATGGATGGTAATAAGCATACCTATAAAGGTAGATTGGTGGCTAAAGGATTCAAACAAATTCATGGTATTGACTATGAAGAAACCTTTTCACGATTACGATGCTTAAATCCATTCGGATCATACTTGCTATTGCAGCCTACCATGATTATGAGATCTGGCAGATGGATGTCAAAACCGCTTTTCTGAATGGAAAGCTACTCGAGGATGTGTACATGACACAACCTGAGGGTTTTAAAGATCCAAAGCATCCTGGAAAGGTATGCAAACTGCAAAGGTCCATTTATGGACTAAAGCAAGCCTCTCGAAGCTGGAATCTTCGATTCGATGATGCAATCAAAGAGTTTGGTTTCATCAAGAATGAAGATGAGCCTTGTGTCTACAAGAGAAATAGTGGGAGCACAGTTGTATTTCTTGTCTTGTATGTAGATGACATACTTCTCATCGGAAATGATATTCCCTCACTCCAGTCTGTGAAGATGTGGTTAGGGAATTGTTTCTCGATGAAGGACTTAGGTGAAGCTGCCTATATTCTAGGCATCAAGATCTATAGAGATAGATCTAGAAGATTACTTGGCCTAAGTCAGAGTACATACATTGATAAAGTGCTAGATCGTTTTGCTATGCAAAATTCTAAGAAAGGGTTTCTGCCTTTATCACATGGTGTGAGTCTTTCGAAGACTCAATGTCCCTCTTCTAAGGAGGAGAGAGATCGCATGGATAAGATCCCTTATGCATCAGCTATAGGGTCTATCATGTACGTCATGCTTTGTACTCGTCCTGACGTCTCGTATGCTTTGAGCATGACGAGTAGATACCAGTCAGATCCAGGTGAAAGTCACTGGATAGCAGTCAAAAATATTCTTAAGTACTTACGAAGAACGAAAGAATATTTCCTGATATTTGGAGGCAATGAGGAGCTAACTGTAAAGGGTTACAGTGATGCAAGCTTCCAAACAGACAAGGATGACTATAGATCGCAATCGGGGTACGTGTTTTGCCTTAATGGTGGAGCTGTGAGCTGGAAGAGTTCGAAGCAGGACACAGTTGCTGATTCTACAACAGAAGCCGAGTATATTGCAGCATCTGATGCAGCAAAGGAGGCTGTTTGGCTCCGCAAGTTCATCAGTGAACTTGGGGTAGTTCCTAGCATTGCAGATCCAATAGACCTCTATTGTGACAACAATGGGGCTATTGCACAGGCTAAGGAACCTCGATCACATCAGCGGACCAAACACATACTGTGGCGCTTCCATCTCATTCGAGAGATCATCGATAGAGGAGATGTGAGGATATGCAGAGTACCGACAGAAGCTAACATCGCAGATCCATTGACCAAGGCTTTGGCACAGAGGAAGCATGATGGTCACACTAGGTCACTAGGTATTAGATATCATAGTGATTGGTACTAGTGCTAGTGGGAGATTGTTAGTTAAAGCCCTAGAACCAATCATGTGATGGTTGAATAGAGAACATTTTGTATCATATTCTATAAAGGCAAAGGATTGGTTATTATATTTACATCTTGCTTGTGCCAGCTAATTTAAATATAATAATGCCCTAGAAAAGTAGGTTCTTATCTACAGCACATCAATTGGCAGAATTGATTATGAGAGGCTGTAGAGAACACTTTCCTAAATGTTCCTAGTCAAGTATTAATATGCAAGGGCAATATTAATAAATAAAGACTAGCATGTAGGTCAATTGATGACTTGATCTCACAAGTCATGGATATATGATATCAAGTTGACACATGGGTATATATTAGAGAATATATACTGAACTGACCCGCCATGAGAAAGTTTCATGGATCGTTATATGAGTGTCATAAACTTTCTCATGTGACTATTGGTATGAATAGTCCTTAGACCTAAAGTCACTACGGTTCCCTACATAAGGAGTTATGTACTTTGGTATCGTCAAACGTCACCCGTGAATAGGTGGACCATAAAGGCGATTCGGGTATGTAACAAATTATGCGGAGGGATGTGAGTGATGTAGATGGGATCTATCCCTCTCATATGACGAGAGTGATATCGGTGGGCCCCTTGATTGAGTAGAACTACTAAATCGCATGGCCATGCTCGAATGAGTCAATATGAGATATTGAGCTCATTTGTTTGAGTTAGTTTACTCAGGGATCAAGAAACACATAGATTGATCGAGGATGACACGGTCTATGCCTCATTGATCAATCTGATATCAAGGATAGAAGGACACGGTCATATATTATAGTAGTCACGAAAAGGTTAGTCGGATCTTGACTTATCTCGTAACTTGGGTAGCAATGATGTA
The DNA here is from genome assembly GCA_025175895.1 of Wurfbainia villosa. Classification (NCBI taxonomy): domain Eukaryota; kingdom Viridiplantae; phylum Streptophyta; class Magnoliopsida; order Zingiberales; family Zingiberaceae; genus Wurfbainia; species Wurfbainia villosa. Next base: position 68,470,714 of record CM045994.1, on the reverse strand, counting down.
TTGCTAGATGCCGCTCATTGCTTGTGTATCTAAAAGAGTTTAGGTCCACTGCCAACGTTATGAGAGCCTATAGGGTCACACACAAAGAGTATGATAATTAGAGGAATTAGAGTATTCTAGTTTGACTAGAATAATTTGGGAATAAGCTTAAGTACAAAATGGTTTTTGGACTTTAAGCTTAATGAGAATTTTAGCTAATTGATTTAATGAGATTAATTCAATATGTTACCTTATTGATTTAATAAGATTAATTCAATATGATAACATAAGCTTAATTGAATTAATAAGATTAATTCAACATGCATGAAAGCCACATAAGAATGCCACATAAGCATGCCACCTAAGCATCCACCTAAGCATCCACCTAAGCTAGATGAGGTGGAAGAAGACAAATTGGTTTTTGTCTCCTTAAGCGGCCGGCCAAACAAGGATATGTCTCAATGCAATGGATTGCATTGAATGTGTTGAGGTGAAAGGGTTTTTCCAACCCTATAAAAGACACCCTAAGTGGCCGGCCAAAGAGAGCATTGGCTTTTGTTGTTGGTGGAAGCTTTGGTTGTGTTAGTGGTGAGAAAGCTTGGTGGAAGCTTTGGTTGTGTGGGTTTGTGAGTGTAGGCTAGCAAGAAGAGGAGTCTTCTTCATCCTTTCTCCTTTTCCCTCTCTTCCTCTCCTTTAGGGACTTCTCTAGCAAGAAGTAAAGGAGAGCTCTTCTAGTTTTCCTTTTGTGAGAAAAGAGCGTGCTCGTGTGGATACGTATAGAGGCACGGACACTTGAACGTGCTAAAGATCCAACAAACCGAAAGGAAAAGCGGGATTAACAAGGGCACGCAACAAAGGTAATCCTCTCCTATAAGATAGGTTTGGTTTAGAGAAATTTATTTTATACGAGTTTGCTTTCGCATGGATCACTTGGAAGGGATCCTATTTTCCGTTGCGCATATGCCATTTGGCATACGAGATTTCCCTACAAATAGCCCTCAATCGTCGTACGGTGGAATACGATCATTCTCGTTGCGTGCTCATCTACAATTGTTGTTAGTGCAGCGGAAACAATAGAAACAATAATAATACTAACAACAATACAAGCATACGCAAACACACACGATATACGTGGTTCGGAACCGAATGGTTCCTACTCCATGGGCGAGCTCACCGATCTCTAGTTATGCGCACGACACTAACTAAACTCCTTCTCGACTACACGTCGGAGGTGGAGAAACCTCTCACAAGCTATTACAACAGTAATACTACAAGAAATACAAAGACACTAAGAAATACAAGTAAAGAACGCTTTACAACTCTTTGCTTTGAACCCTTTCTTGTAGCTTGCTTTGGATGGCTCTTGAAGGACTGGAATACAACAGCAATTCCCCTCCAATACCTTCCTTAAAGTCTTGGCGAAATCCTTCCACTTAAGCCCCATTTATAACCTGCATCAAGTTGTTTTGCCGGTGTCATTGCCAAAAGGCCCGATCATTGCCCCTGTAACGTTGTCTCTGGCGGCGGATCTAATTGGACAAGTTCCAACGGATCATCTACGATCGGATAATGCCCATCGGTGGTGACTAATAATCAAGCGCCCGATTGGCTCACGAGCATTTGTGCTTGCGAGATTCCCATCAGTCGACTACCATCCCTTGGCAGTCGACTACCAGGCCATGGCAGTCGACTGCCAAGCACAAAACCGCATTCTAACACCAGTCGAACCCTAGTCAACATGGAGTAGTCGACTAGCACCTATGCCAGTCGACTGATGTGGGGTAAAACCTCAAACACAAGGTTGTTTGAGCATCAGACACTCAGTCTTAGCCACTATGCCAAGTCCACCTCATCCCTCATGGAGTTCCCCACTGAAGCTCTCTTCCCTCGACCAACGTCCCTCAGATACGCCAAGCGCACGACTTCGCAACGCCATCCTTCGTGTCTTATGCCCTCGAAGTATGCTTCCCTTTGGCCTCACTCCATTCTCTCCCCATCCGACGGTCCCTCGGATGCACCAAGCGTACGGCTTCGCAATGCCATCCTTCACCGACTCAAGGACCCCGAGCCTAGTGAACTTGCCAAGTTCTCAAGACTTCCCAAATGCACCAAGCGCATAGCTTCGCAATGCATTTCTCACCAAGCACCAAGCGTATAGCTTCACAATGCTTTGGACTTTTCCACACCAAGCCCCATGCTTGGATTTTCCATGCCAACTCCATGTTGGACTTTCCCATGACAATCCCATATCATAAGTTTTTTCTATCATCAAAATACTGCTCGAGTCAAACTTGAGTCAACCTGGGCCGATTGCACCAACAGAATATCCATCCAAAAATAATTTAGAAACTGAAATTAAATTCTTTCTAAACAAAGGTACATAATGGCAATTTCTCAGAGCCAAAGTTTTATTCCTATAAAAAGATAAATAAACATCTCCCACTGCAATAACTGCCACCTTAGTAGCATTGCCCATGTTGACGATATTCTCCCCCTCAGCTAGTCGTCTGGTTTCCTAGAACCCCTCAAAGTATTGCAGACATAATCAGTGGCTCCCGTATCTACACACCAGGTGCTGATAGATAATATCGCTAAACATGTTTCAACAACTAGACCAAAAGATATACCTTTGTTATGCTTCCGGTTGGGGTAGTCCTTCTTTCAAAGTCCAGTCTGCTTATAAGTGAAGCACTTGCCTTTCGGCTTCTTCACTCCTCCCTGAGATCCTCCCGCCACCTTTGCTCCACCTTGTTTCTTCTTCTTCTTGCCTTTCGGCTTAGAAGTAGAAACCTTCTGAGAAACCATGGCCTGAGCTTGAGCACTCTGACGAAAAGGCCCTCTTCCACCTGGAGTTCTGTCAAAAGCTCCGCCAACAAATACAACCTCTTATTCATCTTGTAGTTCATATGAAACTGATCAAAACTCCTAGATAGAGATTGGAGAATGTTGTCGACCTGGGTTTCCCCATCGATCTCAGCTCCAAAGACTTCCAGCTCATTCAAATGAGCCATCATCTTGAGAACATGATCCCTCACGGGTGTTCCCTCGATCATGGTGGTCGTCATCAAGTTCCTCATGGCTTCCTGCCTTGCAACCCGATTCTGGTGTCCAAAAAGTTCCTTGAGATTAAGCATCATGTCATAAGCAGTGGGCATGACTTGATGCTGATGTTGCAATACATTTGACATAGAAGCCAATATGTAACACCGCACCATCTCATCTGCCTTTATCCACTTCTTATATCTCTCTTTCTCCTTTTCCCCAGAATCATCCATAGGCTTAGGAGGGCATTCTTCGAAGAGTACATACTTGTACTCCTCAGCAGTCATGACTATATCCAGATTCCTTTTCCAATCCACATAGTTAGGTCCAGTAAGTTTATTTTCCTTTAGTATCACAGCAAGTGGGTTGAAAGTCATTTTTGAAAATCCTAAGAATCACATAGATCAAAACATTAGATTTCAAAAAAATTTTGATTTCTCAAACAATAAAATTTTAAAATCAACCAACACCTCAAAACACCGAGAATATCGTATGTCATGATAGTGTGGACGTATATGAATTCTACATTTGTAAGAGGAGATTTTATCCATTAATTTTATTATCTTGTCACCCTTACTTTTTGACAAATAAAATTAATACTTGGTTCCTCTTCGGCCCTACAAATAAAAGCAGTGACTCCGATGGGGAGGATACTCTTATTTGCATCTAAGTGTTCACCATTACCCGATACTAAGGCAATTATCTCAGATTATGTGCCTTCCGATGGAGAAGTACACAACCTCCTAAATAATTTTCTATAACCATATTTGACCTAGTGATCCGCAAAACAAACTCATCCGATGGGGAGGAAGGCACTTAGAGCCGACCCGCAAGTTTGTTTGCATCACATGTCAAATAGTAATGGAGGACATGAATTTTTTTTTTTAAATATCCCTCTTCTACTTAGTAATTTAAAATGAGGAATTTTTTAAAAACACAACATGCATATCAAACAAGAAGCAATAAATATGAAAAATATTTTCCAACTATTATGGCTTTTGTTTTCCAATATGCCTCCCGTCGTGTCACCATCTCATCCGCTCCTCCATACACTATGTACAAGCCATTCGGAGATCCGAGCCAAGAATAATTATTTTAATTTACATCCATCGATCCTATATTCCACAAAGGAGTGTACATGAAATCTAGATTGAAAGTAAACTAAAATAAAAGTGTGGCTAAACAATGCCGTACTTAATTACAAAATTTAAATACTAGCCTCGTCAACCCCGAGGATTCAAATAATATTACAATTACACACATACAATCACATACAAACACACTTGGCCATAATAGTTGGATCTTATGCCTGCAACCAAAAAGTTAGCCTATGCACATCCTACTATTATCCGACACACATAATATATGATAAGTGGATAAAAGTAATCGAATCCTAAACACACAAAATCGGAAAGCGTGGCTCTGATACCACTTGATGGTCGAAGCTTCGCTTCTCGCTTCGCTTCGCTTCGGTCGCTTCTAAACAGTAATCCAATCACACATCCCCAGATAAAAAAAATTTATCCCGGACAAAGACGGATCACCCAAGCAACTGATCCATCATCATGCTATTCGATTAGAGTGGTCGCTTGAACAAACTTATTGTTCAAGCAACCTAACTCTTTTACTCGATTACTACAGAATAGATAATGTATGGATCGCCGATTTTTGTGTCTATCTTCGGGGTCCAGGTAAATTAACGACATACAATTACATACAAATGACATAGAACATGAAAGAAACATAAACAAGAATTATACTTCTTGTTTACCTCTTGATCTTCTATCGCATGTCATATCCTCCTCTTGGACGTTGTGTGGGCAACGATCCTCCAAGAGTTGAAGCTTCCTAGATCACGTTCTTCCCTTCCTTTCTCGCTCTGAACAAATGGAAGAATACCAAACACTTCTTCTCCTATCTAGAGCTGACCACCAAGCTCCTAGCTAGGTTGTTGCCACTGGCCAAGGAGAGGAAGAAGGAAGAGTGGCGTCGACCCTTTCCAATGGAGAAGGAACCGTCGACCAAAGGAGGAGGGTGAAGGGCTCCAGCCAAGTGAGGAAGAAGAAGAGGAGCGCTGGCTAGACCGACCTTAGGAAGAGAGGAAAGACAAAACCTTAACTCTTCCACTTGTTGCCGCCAAAAGTTTCTCCAAACCCTAGCCGCCCAACCTTTTGCTTGCCGCCCAACCTTAGAAGCAAACCCTAGAATTCCAATTCTTCTAATTGCCGCCCAAGCCAAGCCACCTATATTCATATATTTTGCCCAAGCATCCTTTTAATCATGTCCATTGGATATAGGCTTCATGAGGGTTTTAATAGGCTACAATAGGGACCATGAGGAGGAGTTCGAACTTGGCCACTCAATGGATCCGACTCACATAAAATCTGATCCATTAATGATAATCCATTCCACTAGAGGATTATCAATGATCTACCTCACCAACCCCTATAATTAAATCTGGGCTCCATATATTAATTGTACAAATGTCTCTCCGTATTTAAGATATCAAATGTCTCTCCGTATTTAAGATTATGTTATCAGTTCCTTGTAGAGTATAAGAAGAGGCTCACAACCAAGATGGTTTTGGACAACCCATTGGTATGGTTATAGTGTAATTTGGTATTGGTTTGTCTTGATCATAGAACTACACTAGTACACTTTATGAGTATTGAGCAGGACTGACTTAGAGGTGATTCGATTTATTGTTGGCTACATAATTGAATCGGACCTCAAATATTATGGTGTACATGATCTTAATCCCGATATAATAACAGGCACATGTACTTAGTATTTATTTCTTTGATTTACCAATGGGCGAGATTTATAGATTAAATCGATAGGCTCGGTAAGTTGGGAAATAATATTATTTACATGGTGTGATGTTGATTATAAGAGGAAACTGTGTCCTATATATTAGGATGATGATGTCCCCTTGAGGAGCTCATAAGGATCATCATGTAAACCCTGCAGGTGGACTTGGTCCGGCGTGTTGATGAGGTTGAGTTGTACTACTCATGGAGTTAGATGTTGATTAATTAATTGTCAGTAAATTAATTAATTGACAGACATTCGAGATCTTAAACACGGGGAGATATTTGTACAATTAATATATGTAGATCATATTTATTTATGGGGGTTGGTGAGGTAGATCAATCATAATCCTCTAGTGGAATGGATTATCATTAATGGAACAGACTTTAAGTGGGCTAGATCCATTTGGTGGCAAAGATCCAACTCCTCCTCATGGTCCCTATTGTAGCCCATTAAAACCCTCATGACGCCTAGATTCGACGGTGGAAAATGGAAGCCTAGATCCGACGGTAGAGATTAAATCTCTAAATCCAACGGTAGAGATTAAATCTCTAAATCCGACGATGGAGATTGAAAGGAGGCTTAAGCCTACCTCTATAAAAGGAGGGCTAAGGGATTGGGCATGTAACATCTTAGGGAATATTAGGGTTTTTGGCTTGGGCAGCTAGGGTTTGGGAAAAGGCTTGGGCGGCAATCTTTGGAAGGATTAGGGTTTGTTTCCTTCTCTTCCTAATTTGTAGCCGACGCCCATCTTCTTCCTCCTTACTTTGGTCGGTGCCCATATCTCCTCCTATTCTTCTCCTTGGCCGACGGCAACAAGGGTGAAGGTTCTTCCTTTGGATCTCTTGGCCGGCACCCATTATTCCTTCTCCCTCTCCTTGGTAGTCGGCGGCAACAACAAAGAGGAGAAGGTGGCTTGATCTTCCTCCAAAGGGATTGTGTCCGGAACTAGATAGGAGAAGAAGGGAGCTTATTATCTTCCTTTGTTCGGAGCGAACAAGAAAAGGAAGATACGTGATCTAGGAGGCTTCATCTCTTAGAGGATCATTACCCACACAACGTCCAAGAGGAGGATAGGACATATGATAGAAGACCAAGAGGTAAACAAGAGGTATAATTCTTGTTTTGGTTTCCTTTTGTTTCTTTGTATTATGTATGTAATTGCATGTGGCTAATTTACATGGACCCCGAAGATAAACGCAAAAACCAGTGATCTGTAAATCATCTATTCTACAGATAATCGAGTAAAAGAGTTAGGTTGCTTGAACAACAAGTTTATTCAAGAGACCACTCTAATCGTATAGCACGATAATGGATTGGTTGCTTGTGTAATCTATCTTCATCTTGGATTTATTTTTTTTAATCAGGGGATGTAGATGGGATCACCATGCACAAGCGACCGAAGTGAAGGGAGAAGCGAAGCTTTGTAGCTTCAAGTGGCATCAGAGCCATGGTTTCTGGTTTTGTGTGTTTAGGATTCGGTTACTTTTATGCACTTATCATATATTCTATGTGTCGGATGATAGTAGGATATGCGTAGGCTATCTTTTTGGTTACAAGCATAAGATCCAACTATTATGGCCATATGTGTGTGTATGTGATTGGATGTGTATAATTGTATTATTATTTGAATCCTCAGGGTTGACGAGGCTAGTATTTAAATTTTGTAATTAAGTAAGGCATTATTTAGCAACTCTTTTATTTTAGTTTACTTTCGATCTAGATTTCTTGTACACTCCTTCATGGAGTATAGGATCGATGGATGTAAATTAAAATAATTATTCTCGACTCGGATCTCCGGATGGCTTGTACATCGCGTAGGGAGGAGCGGATGAGATGGGGATACGACGGGAGGCATATTGGAGAACAAAAGCCATAATAGTTGGAAAATTATTTTTCCATATTTATTGCTTCTTTTTTGATATGCATGTCATGTGCTAGGAAAATTGCTCAATTTTAAATTACTAAGTTGGAGAGGGATATTTTTTATAAATTCTCACGACCTCCATTACGATTTGACATGTGATGCAAACAAACTTGCGCGTCGGCTCTGAGTGCCTTCCTCCCCATCGGATGAGTTTGTTTTGGGGATCACAGGGTCAAATATGGTTATAGGAAATTATTTAGGAGCGTGTGTACTTCTCCATCGGAAGGCACATAATCCATGATAATTGCCTTGGTATCGAGTAATGGTAAACACTTAGATGCAAATAGGAGTATCCTCTCCATCAGAGTCACTGCTTTTATTTGTAGGGACGAAGAGGAACCAAATATTAATTTTATTTGTTAAAAAGTTAGGTTGACAGGATAATAAAATTAATGGGTAAAACCTCCTTTTACAAATGTAGTATTTGTATATGTCCACACTATTGTGGCATACGATATTCTCGGTGTTTTGAGGTGTTGGTTGATTTTAAAATTTTATTGTTTGAGGAATCAACACTTTTTTGAAATATAATGTTTTGATCTATGTGATTCTTAGGTTTTTCAAAAATGACTTTCAATCTGCTTGCTGTGATACTAAAAGAGAATAAACTTATTGGACCCAATTATGTTTATTGAAAAAGGAATATTGATATTGTCTTGACTGCTGAGGAGTACAAGTATGTACTCTTTGAAGAGTGTCCTCCTAATCCTGTGGATGATTCTGGGGAAATGGAGAAAGAGAGTTATAAAAAGTAGATTAAGGCTGATGAGATGGCACGGTGTTACATTTTGGCTTCTATGTCAAATGTATTGCAACATCAGCATCAAGCCATGCCCACTGCTTATGACATGATGCTCAATCTCAAGGAACTTTTCGGACACGAATCGGTGCAAAGCGAAGCCATGAGGAACTTGATGACGACCACCATGATCGAGGGAACACCCGTGAGGGATCATGTTCTCAAGATGATGGCTCATTTGAATGAGCTGGAAGTCCTTGGGCTGAGATCGATGGGGAAACCCAGGTTGACAACATTCTCCAGTCTCTACCTAGGAGTTTTGAGCAGTTTCGCCTAAATTACAACATGAATAAGAGGTTGTATTCGTTGGCAGAGCTTCTGATAGAACTCCAGGCGGCAGAGGGGCTTTTTCGTCAAAGTACTCAGGCTCAGGCCATGGTTTCCCAGAAGGTTTCGACTTCTAACCCGAAATGCAAGAAGAAGAAGAAATAAGGTGGAGTAAAGGTGGCGGGAGGATCTCAGGGAGGAGTGAAGAAGCCGAAAGGCAAGTGCTTCACTTGCAAGCAGACTGGACATTGGAAGAAGGACTTCCCCAGCAGAAAGCAGAACAAAGATATATCATTTGGTCTAGTCGTTGAAACATGTTTAGCAGTGTTATCTAATGGCACCTGGTGTGTAGATACAGGAGCCACTGATCATGTTTGCAATACTTTGTAGGGGTTCCAGGAAACCAGACGACTAGCTGAAGGGGAGATTACCATTTACTTGGGCGATGCTACGAAGGTGTCGACTATTGGAGTGGGAGATATTTATTTATCTTTTGATTGGAATAAAACTTTGGTTCTGAAAAATTTCCTTTATGTACCTTTATTTAGAAAGAATTTGATTTCGGTTTCTAACTTGTTTTTGGATTGATATTCTATTTCTTTTAATGACAAAGTTGTTATAAAAAGGAATTGGGAGATTATCTGTTCTGGTGCATTGATAGGAAATTTATTTACCATTGAACCAAAAGCTCCCACGATGCAAATAGAAGTAAATAACTCATCTTCTAAATCTAATAAAAGAAAAGAACCTTCGAAAATAAACCAAACATATCATTGGCATCTATGGTTAGGTCATATTAACCTAAGTAGAATTCAAAGGTTGATAGCTGATGGACCTCTGGTTTCATTAGTGGTGAAAGATTTCCCAACCTGCGAATCTGTCTTGGAAGGTAAAATGACCAAGAGGCCTTTTAAGGTCAAGGGGTATAGAGCCAAAGATGTGTTGAAATTGGTTCATTCTGATTTGTGTGGTCCTATGTCTATCCAGGCTAGAGGTGGTTTTGAATATTTCGTCTCTTTTATAGACGATTATTCAAGATATGGATACATTTACTTGATGCGCCGCAAGTCTGAATGCTTTGACAGGATCAAAGAATTCAAGGTAGATGTGGTGAAACGTCAAGGTAAAAGTATCAAAATACTACGATCTGATCGTGGTGGTCAGTACCTCTTGGGAGTGTTTAGGAATTACTTACTAGAGGTTGGGATTCAATCCCAATTGTCTGCACCTGGCACACCCCAGTAGAATGGTATAGCGGAGCAAAGGAATATGACTCTTATGGAGATGGTTAGATCAATGAAGAGTTATTCTGAGTTGTCAGATTCGTTCTGGGGGTATGCTCTAGATACTGTTAGTAATATATGAGAGATGTCCTAAGGCAATCGCCTTATGTATGAACCATTTATATGATAAATGAAGATTCACTATTTGAGTATACATGTTTTATGTATTTGATTGGATCTTAAACTCATTTACTGAAAGTCCACGATATGATTCACAGCATGAGAGAATTTGTGATTGGATCACAACTAGTGAGTATCTCTACATGTGTAATTGTGATGTATCGGAATTATCCCTAGTCGATGAATTGATGGATTTGGACACCATCAATTCTGTCGAGACTAGCACGAGGTATACTCCTTGGTGTATCCAAGCAGCTGATTCTCACTAGCTGGAGACATAGTGATGTCCGGAGTTAATCGTGGATGCTAGTTATGGTAACTAGTTCATTGGAGTGACCAGCCGTAAGACTTCATATGGTTCTCTGCATATATAGATATGTCAATGAAGTTCTTACTGTAGCTTAAGTGCGATGTTCCTTTGACTTGCGGTATTCAAGTCATCTTGATCATGGAGACTTATGCTTTGACATCTTAAGCAAACATCTCTAAGGAGATGTGGACCCGGGATGATTGGGTATAAGTCAAAGTGATCGAAGGTGTTTGAATAGCCTATAAAGGATTCACCACTCCTTGCGAGGAGATGTATACCCATGGCCTCTCGTCGGATTGTTACTAAAGTCTTTGGCCAAAGCATTACATGTTTAGAGTAAAGTACTCTTCAATACATGTGGAGTAACTAGAATCCGTAGGACGAGGAAATGATACTTGGGCTAGGTGTGACGTAGTCAGCCTAGTGGGGACTGACACTATAGACCATGTCCTGAACCAAGTGGGTATAAGATGAGAGAAGGGAATGGGGCACGAATCTTTCGAGCTGCTGAAGGGTTTCAGAAATAGTTCTGGATCAACCATTGATCTTTTCGGTTAATTGGGGATTATGATGTACTACTAGGTGCCACTCATGATCGTTCTATAATTAATGGTTAATTATAGATGGCCAACATAAACCGAGAACCTATTTGGTCACACGCACAACGAGCGTAATCCAATGGATTTAAAACGAGCTTGAGAATGGGATTTTCAGACCGAGAGAAACTAGGTTTGGTTGGACCAAACTTAAAGCGAGCATGAAATCGTTTCAGTCGCAATGGAAGCGTGGATGGGTCGTGTCTTATGAAGACATAATGGACGAACCAAAATGGTTTGGTTCTAATCCAATGGAGGAGAATAAACCAAAGCGTTTGGTTTATTTTAAACGAATGAACCAAAAGATGGTTCGGTTCGTTTTAACTTAAAATAAACCATCATGGTTTGGTTTATTTTAACTTATACTAATGGAGCGGGTTAACGGGCTTTATGGATATGATCCATTAACCATTAAGAGAATTAGTTCTCTATAAAAGAGGGCTTAAGGGATAATTAAACCCTACTCCAAAAACCCTAGCAAGGAGTTGCCGCCCACCCCATTGAGGGAGTTGCCGCCCAACCTCCTTTGCCGCCCAGCTTTTGTGCCGCCGTCCAAGTCCTTGCCGGCGTCCAAGCTTCAGCCGGTGAACCTCCGGCGACCCTCCGGTGATCTTCCTAGGCTTCGGTGAAAAGGTGAGCACTTGGCTTCCTTGTTTTGGCCGGCGCCTACTCCTCCACCAAAGCTGTCCAGTTTTCTAGACAGCTTGTTCTCCTCTCGTCGGAGCGTCGTTTGGACAACAGTTAGAGCTCCGACAGTGGCTAACTTACCGGGGATTCGATCTCCGGTAATCCTCCGAGGTGGAGGACGAAGGATTCGTCAATTGGTTGACGAATACCTCTCCGGAGAAGCGAGTTTTGAGGACTCGATTTTGGATCCGAATTTGGATTCGGATCGTGATCATCTCTCGATCATGTCGTCTTCAACACGAGGCTAGTAACCCGTACGAAGACGAAGGTCGTGATTAGTGAAGTCATCCCGAGGATACTCGGCGTGGATACGGATAGAGACGATTCTAGCGAGGATCGTTCCGGTTGATGCCGTTCCCGCTACACGTCTTACGAAAGGTATAACGTAGATAAATTTCCTTTTATTGCAAATTTAAATTTACGATTATGTCTACACTTGTTGTAATATGCATGCGTGTGTTGTGTGTGTTGTAATAAATGTAGATTTATTATTTATTTTGCTTCCGTTGTGTTCATGTTTACGAAACGTGATCGAACACACACACGCCGCGGTGCCGGAAACCCAACAGTGGTATCAGAGCCAGGTTGTGTTTCGACATAATCGTAAAAATGGTTTTGCGATAGTCATAATGTATTTCTGGAAATTTTCTAATTTTGGAAATTTAGAAGTATTTATGGAAATTTTTCAATTTTGGAAAGTCTAGAAGTATTTATGGAAATCTTCCACTTTTGGAAAGTTGGAAGTATTTATGGAAATTTATACTTTCCATAAATAAAATATTTGATTAGATTTTGGAAATTTGTTTCCTAATATAATCATGATTTGATTTGGGAAATCAAATCTTAAAATATTTTATTTCCATAAGTAGTTTTAATGATTTAGGAAATTGGTTTCCTAAATAGATTTTCCTTAATCAAATAATTCCATGAATAAAATATGTGATTAGATTTAGAAATTTGTTTCCTAATTTAATTATGATTTGATTTGAAGAATCAAATCTTAAACATATTTTATTTCCATAAATAGTTATGACATATAAGGAAATTATATACATGACATAATTGTATGTCATGTAATTGCATTAGATGCATAACATTATGCCATGCGTGTCGTGACATGTAGATGTATGCCATGTATGTCATGCGATGTAGATAATAGTTATTTGCATGCAAAGAGGATGAGACATAAAAACCCTTAAACAATATTAAAACCTACACCTTCCATTAATATGGTTAGAACCAGAGTTCCGTTTCTTGTTTGGGTTGTTGGACTCTCTCCAAGCCCGGCTCGAACCCGAACATGTTCAAACCATGGAATAGTTTAATACTAATATGGTAAGAGTCAGAGGTCAATCGTTAGCTTTGGTTGTTGGACTCTCTCCAAGCTAGGCTAATTGGTTGAATGCGCTCTAACCATATTAAAACTATTTCCCGATTAATGGGTTGGCTTTAACCTGGAGCATCGGCTTGTTGGACTCTCTCCAAGGTCGATGTAAAGGGAGGTGAAGTTGGGTGCTATGCATATGATGCATACTTGTTAATGTGTTAACAACCCGATGTATGTGTGAACATTCAATTAGTTGATAGCACATTGTGATAGTTGCATATACGTGATATGTAATCGGTATAGTTGATACCTACCGTCGTAGTTATGAATGGCTTGTTGGACTCTCTCCAAGGTTGTTCATAACTATAATGGATATCAGCCCATTCGGAGATGGACCTACGATCTCCCGAAGTGATTTTGGGGTTTTTGAAATTCGAAAAAAATGAATGGGATTTATAAATGTATATTGATGCATTTTAAAATTATTTTCTCATATATGCTCGCTTTGTATTTCTAAAATTGATCATGATGTCTTTGAATTTGCGTTCCATTTTGGATTCGAATAAATTGACTGGGCCGAACTTCTTGGACTGGCTTAGAAACTTGAGAATTGTTCTCAAGGGTGAAAAGCTTGCGTATGTCCTCGAAGCGCCTCTTCCAGCCCATCCTAGTGACGATGCAACTCCGGACCAATTGTTGGTCTATCAGAAACATGTGACTGATTCTGAACTGACAAGTTGCATCATGCTAGTCGTGATAGAACCCAAATCTACGAAAGCAACATGAGCATATGGATGCTCATATCGTAGTCCTTCATCTTTATGAGTTGTTTGATGAGCAAGTGAGATTCGAAAGGTTCGAAGTCTCCAAGCTCCTCTTCACCTCTGGGATGCAAGAAAGGTTCATCTGTGGTACTGCTCAACATGCTGAAGACTGTGGAGCCTTCTGAGAAGCATGAGCAGGGGACGGTGTTGTTAGTTGATTCCTCGAAGAAAGGTTCTAAGAGGGAGTCAAAGGAACAACAGAAGGGGAAGAAGAAAAAGGCTAAAAAGGCCGAACCAGCTCAAAAGGGCACTTGCCATAATTATGGCAAGTAGGGCCATTGGCAAAGAAATTGCAAGATTTATCTTGAGTCCGTGAAGAAGAATAAGGCATAAGATGCTCCATCTTTTCACATATCTTTGTTATTGATCGTCATTCTATTTCCTCAGAAACTTGGGTATTAGATACTGGGTGTGGCTCACATATATGTAATGACATACATGGGCTAAGGAATAGAAGAAGACTCGTCAAGGGAGAGTCAAATTTACGTGTTGGGAATGGAGCAAAGGTTGCTGCACTCGCCAACGGAACGTATTTGTTGAAACTCCCTGCAGGACTTGTCTTAGAACTGGACAATTGCTTTTGTGTTCCTTCGTTGATAAAGAACATCATTTCTATTTCTTGTTTAAATAGAAATGGGTACCATTTGACTTTTAGTAATAATTGTTGTTACATAAATTTGAATGGAGTTCTTTATGGGTCTGGAACTTTAAGCAATGGTGTTTATACGTTGGACGTATCCAGTGACATTTACAATATCGAAGTGAGCAACACGCATGCTCGAAAGGATAATCAAATAGACTCCTATATGTGGCATTGTCGTCTTGGCCATATAAGCAAGAAACGCATGTCCGAATTACACCGATGTGGAATTCTGGAATCGTTTGAATTGGATTCATACGATACATGCGAATCATGCTTAAAAGGCAAGATGACTAAGTTACCTTTTACAGGAAAAGGTGAACGAGTGGGAGAGTTACTAGGTCTAATACATACTGATGTATGTGGACATATGTCAACTCAAGCATTAGGAGGCTATAGCTACTTCATTACCTTCACCGATGATCACTCACGGTTTGGGTATGTGTTCTTGATGAAACACAAGTCTGAAGCCTTTGAAAGGTTCAAAGAGTTCAGAAATGAAGCAGAGAAACAACATGACAAGAGTATTAAAATACTTCGATCGGATCGAGGTGGTGAATACTTGAGTCAGGAGTTTCTTGATTACCTAAGAGACAATGGTATATTGTCTCAATGTACTCCGCCCTATACACCACAGCATAATGGTGTATCTGAGAGGCGTAATCGGACCTTGTTGGACATGGTCAGGTCAATGATGAATCATGCGACTCTTCCCAAGTCCTTTTGGGGTTATGCACTTCAGACAGTTGTTTACTTGTTAAACAGAATGCCTACCAAAGTAGTCTCAACTACTCCATATGAGATATGGAATAGTAAGAAACTTCATGTATCTTACTTGAAGATATGGGGTTGTCCTGCTTATGTGAAGCGGACTGTATCAGACAAATTGGATGCTAAGTCTGATAAATGTCTAATTGTTGGATACCCTAAGGAAACAAGGGGTTACCAATTCTATCATCCTGTGGAACAAAAGGTGTTTGTTTCAAGGCATATTGTGTTTCTAGAGAAAGAGTTTCTCTTGCAAGAAAACAGTGGGAGTGTCGTCAAGCTTGAGGAGGCTCGAGAGGCTTAAATAGACATTAATGAGATACCTGGTGAAGCACAACAGCCGATAACTCATAGTGATGAGCAATCGGCTGGACCTATTGTAACACCACATCTTCGTAGATCTGGTAGAACACGCAATATTCCTGAGAGATATGGATTTCTCATAAGTGAATCGAACGACATGTTACTCATTGATGATGAGGATCCTACCAGTTATGAAGAAGTGCTGACTAGTTCAGAAAGGGATAAGTGGCTTGGTGCCATGAAGTCGGAAATGGATTCCATGTATGAAAACCAAGTATGGAACTTGGTTGACCCACCTGAAGGGATAAAGCCTATAGGGTGCAAGTGGGTTTTCAAGAAGAAAACTGACATGGATGGTAATGTGATACCTATAAGGCTAGATTGGTGGCGAAAGGATATCGTCAAAAATAAGGTGTTGATTATGACGAAACCTATTCGCCTGTAGCTATGCATAAATCCATTCGGATGCTCCTGGCCATAGCAGCTCATTATGATTATGAGATATGGCAGATGGATGTGAAAATAGCTTTCCTTAATGGAAACCTGCTCGAGGACGTGTATATGATACAGCCTGAGGGTTTCACATCGGTTGATAAAACCAAGGTATGCAAATTGCGAAGGTCCATTTATGGATTGAAGCAAGCATCCAGGAGCTGGAATATCCGTTTTGATGAGACCATCAAAAGGTTTGATTTCTCACAAAATCCAGACGAACCTTGTGTGTACAAGAAGGTTAGTGGGAGTGCAGTCGTGTTCCTAGTATTATATGTTGATGACATATTACTTATAGGAAACGATGTTTCAATCTTACAGTCAGTTAAGGTTTGGTTATCCAAGACATTCTCCATGAAAGACCTGGGAGAAGCAACCTACATCCTCGGGATTAAGATCTATAGAGATAGATCGAAACGGTTGCTTGGTCTTTCGCAGTCTACATATATAGACCGAGTGCTAAAGAGGTTTAGCATGTCGGAATCCAAGAAAGGTTTTCTACCCATCAGGGATGGGATACACCTTTCGAAGTCTATGTGTCCGCACACAGAAGACGAGAGGATTTGCATGAGTAAGATTCCCTATGCATCCGCAATAGGATCTATCATGTATGCTATGTTATGTACGAGGCCCGATGTATCTTATGCTCTGAGTGTCACGAGCAGATACCAGTCTGATCATGGAATGGATCATTGGGTGGCTGTTAAGACGATCCTTAAGTACTTAAGAAGAACTAAGGATGTGTTCCTAATATATGGAGAAGAGTACATGGTGATACGTGGGTATACGGATACCAGCTCCAGACAGACAAGGATGATTCCATGTCTCAGTCTGGGTATGTATTCACCTAGAATGGAGGCGCAATAAGTTGGAAAGGTTCCAAGCTTGACAACTATAGCGGATTCTGCCACTTAGGCAGAATACATTGCAGCTTTGGAAGCAGCAAAGGAAGTGGTTTGGATCAAAAGTTCATCTCTGAACTTGATGTGGTCTCATTAATGATGCAAACATGTGCTTCGCCGCTATCATCTTATCAGAGAGATCATAAGTAGGAACGAAATACAAATCGAGAAAATTCCCACTGAAAGGAACTTAGCGGATCCTTTGACTAAGGCATTACCTCAAAGTAAGTTTGAGGGTCATGTTATAGCCTATTGTATTGGATACCGTAGCGATTGGCATTAGGCCAAGTGGGAGTCTGTTAGTAATATATGAGAGATGTCCTAAGGCAATCGCCTTATGTATGAACCATTTATATGATAAATGAAGATTCACTATTTGAGTATACATGTTTTATGTATTTGATTGGATCTTAAACTCATTTACTGAAAGTCCACGATACGATTTACAGCATGAGAGAATTTGTGATTGGATCACAACTAGTGAGTATCTCTACATGTGTAATTGTGATGTATCGGAATTATCCCTACTCGATGAATTGATGGATTTGGACACCATCAATTCTGTCGAGACTAGCACGAGGTATACTCCTTGGTGTATCCAAGCAGCTGATTCTCACTGGCTGGAGACATAGTGATGTCCGGAGTTAATCGTGGATGCTAGTTATGGTAACTAGTTCATTGGAATGACCAACCGTAAGACTTCATATGGTTCTCTGCATATATAGATATGTCAATGAAGTTCTTACTATAGCTTAAGTGCGATGTTCCTTTGACTTGCGGTATTCAAGTCATCTTGATCATGGAGACTTATGCTTTGACATCTTAAGCAAACATCTCTAAGGAGATGTGGACCCGGGATGATTGGGTATAAGTCAAAGTGATCGAAGGTGTTTGAATAGACTATAAAGGATTCACCACTCCTTGCGAGGAGATGTATACCCATGGCCTCTCTTCGGATTGTTACTAAAGTCTTTGGCCAAAGCATTACATGTTAAGAGTAAAGTACTCTTCGATATATGTGGAGTAACTAGAATCCGTAGGACGAGGAAATGATACATGGGCTAGGTGTGACGTAGTCAGCCTAGTGGGGACTAACACTATAGACCATGTCCTGAACCAAGTGGGTATAAGATGAGTGAAGAGAATGGGGCACGAATCATTCGAGCTGCTGAAGGGTTTCAGAAATAGTTCTGGATCAACCGTTGATCTTTTCGGTTAATTGGGGATTATGATGTACTACTAGGTGCCACTCATGATCGTTCTATAATTAATGGTTAATTATAGACGGCCAACATAAACCGAGAACCTATTTGGTCACACGCACAGCGAGTGTAATCCAATGGATTTAAAATGAGCTTGAGAATGGGATTCTCAGACCGAGAGAAACTAGGTATGGTTGGACCAAACATAAAGCGAGCATGAAATCGTTTCAGTCGTAATGGAAGCGAGGATGGGCTGTGTCTTATGAAGACATAATGGATGAACCAAAATGGTTTGGTTCTAATCCAATGGAGGAGAATAAACCAAAGGGTTTGGTTTATTTTAAACGAATGAACCAAAAGATGGTTCGGTTCGTTTTAACTTAAAATAAACCATCATGGTTTGGTTTATTTTAACTTATACTAATTGAGCGGGTTAACGGGCTTTATGGATATGATCCATTAACCATTAATAGAATTAGTTATCTATAAAAGAGGGCTTTAGGGATAATTAAGCCCTAATCCAAAAACCCTAGCAAGGAGTTGCCACCCACCCCATTGAGGGAGTTGCCGCCCAACCTCCTTTGCCGCCCAGCTTTTGTGCCGCCATCCAAGTCCTTGCCGGCATCCAAGCTTCAGCCGGTGAACCTCCGGCGACCCTCCGGTGATCTTCCTAGGCTTCGGTGAAAAGGTGAGCACTTGGGCTTCCTTGTTTTGGCCGGCGCCTACTCCTCCACCAAAGCTGTCCAGTTTTCTGGACAGCTTGTTCTCCTCTCGTCGGAGAATCGTTTGGACAACGGTTAGAGCTCCGACAGTGGCTAACTTACCGGGGATTCGATCTCCGGTAATCCTCTGAGGTGTTGGACGAAGGATTCGTCAATTGGTTGACGAATACCTCTCCGGAGAAGCGAGTTTTGAGGACTCGATTTTGGATCCGAATTTGGATTCGGATCATGATCATCTCTCGATCACGTCGTCTTCAACACGAGGCTAGTAACCCGTACGAAGACGAAGCTCGTGACTTAGCGAAGTCATCCCGAGGATACTCGGCGTGGATACGGATAGAGACGATTCTAGCGAGGATCGTTCCGGTTGATGCCATTTCCGCTACACGTCATACGAAAGGTATAACGTAGATAAATTTCCTTTTATTGCAAATTTAAATTTACGGTTATGTCTACACTTGTTGTAATATGTATGTGTGTGTTGTGTGTGTTGTAATAAATGTAGATTTATTATTTTTATTGCTTCCGTTGTGTTCATGTTTACGAAACGTGATCGAACACACACACGCCGCGGTGCCGGAAACCCAACAGATATTCGGATTTGGGGGAGTCCAGCACATGTGCTGAAGGCAGATTCTGGTAAGTTGGAACCTCGTACAGAAGTGTGCATGTTCGTTGGCTATCCTAGAGGAATGAAAGGTGGTTTGTTTTATAGTCCTAGAGATTAGAGGGTGATCGTTAGCACGAATGCCAGATTTTTAGAGGAAGACTATGTGATGAACCACAAGCCCATGAGTAAGATTGTTCTGGAGGAATTGAGAGGGGAAGTCACTACTTCAGTTTCACCGGTACAAGAGGATATACCAAAAGTGACTGCACCGCGTGTCACAGAGGATACACAGGTGATACCTCGTCGTAGTGGGAGGGTTGTTAGACAACCTGATAGATTTATGTTCTTAGGAGAATCTTCTGATTTGGTCCCTAGCGAACATGAACCTGATCCCTGGATATATGATGAAGCAATCCAAGATAAATATGCGGTATCTTGGCAAATGCGATGATTTTTGAGATAAAATCTATGAATTCAAATCAGGTCTGGGAGCTAGTAGAACTACCCAATGGTGAAAAAACCATTGGATGCAAGTGGATCTACAAAAGAAAGAGAGGAATAGACGGGAAGGTTGAGACCTTCAAAAGCAAGGCTTGTTACGAAAGGGTATACTTAGAAAGAGGGTATCGATAATGAGGAGAGTTTTTCGCCCGTAGCCATGCTTAAGTCTATCCAGATTCTCTTATGTATTGTTGCTCATATGGATTATGAGGTGTAACAGATGGATGTCAAGACTGTTTTCCTTAATGGAAGTCTTGAGGAAAACATCTATATGAAGCAACCAGAGGGATTCATTGCAAAGGGCAAAGAGCATCTTGTGTGCAAGCTTAATCGGTCCATTTATGGATTGAAACAAGCTTCGAGATCTTGGAACATCCACTTTGATGAGGTAATCCAGTCTTATGGATTTATTCAAAGTTCGGATGAGTCTTGTGTATACAAGAGATGTGACGGAAACGTAGTGGTATTTCTTGTACTATACGTAGATAACATATTGTTAATTGACAACAATGTCAAGGTGTTATTAGATGTAAGGGTATGGTTGTCCAAATAGTTTGATATGAAGGACTTGGGAGAAGTGGGACACATCCTTTGGATCAAGGTTATAAGGGATTGCAGGAAACGGATGTTGTGCTTATCTCAAGCTTCATACATAGAAACCATTTTGGCTTGTTATAGCATGCAAAACTCCAAGAAAGGTTTTCTACCTTTTAGGCATGGAGTACCTTTGTCTAAAGAGATGTGTCCTATAACATCAAAGGAGATAGAGGAGATAAAGGTGGTTCTTTATGCTTCAGCAGTAGGAAGCCTCATGTATGGTATGCTATGTACGAGACCGGACATCTGCTTTGCCGTGGGCATGGTTAGCAGATATCAGAGTAATCCAGAACAGATACATTGAACTGCGGTAAAGCATATATTGAAGTACCTGAGAAGGACTAGGGATTATTTGCTAGTATACCAGTTAGATCAATTAATCCCTGTGGGTTACACATATTTTGACTTTCAATCAGATAGGGATAATAGTAAGTCTACCTCAGGTTTTGTGTTTACTTTGGGAGGTGGAGCCATTGTATGGAGGAGTGTCAAGCAGAAATGCGTGGCAGACTCTACCATGAAAGCTGAGTATGTGGCAGCCTCTGAGGCGGCCAAAGAAGCTATATGGCTCAGGAACTTCTTGATGGATTTGGATGTGATTCCTGATTTGCCCAGAACTATCATAATTTATTGTGATAACAATGGTGCAGTTGCAAACTCGAAAGAACCACTAACCCATAAGGCAAGTAAACACATAGAGTGCATGTACCACCTAATATGCGAAATCATAAAGCGAGTAGAAGTTGTTGTCGCCTAGATTGCATCAGAGGATGACCTGGTAGATCCTTTCACTAAGGCCCTTTCAGCGAGAGCTTTTGATAGGCATGTGAAGGGAATGGAAATCAAATGGCAGAATGAGGACAACATAGTCTTTTAGTATAAGTGGGAGATTGTTAGGATGTATACTGAAAAGTCTATCTTTTGTTTGAACATCTTTATTTTTGAAATAAGAATCACATGATCATTGTTTCCATATTTATGGTTATGCATATTGTCTGATACATTACATTGTAGATAACATGGTGTGTAGTGTCACACAGGAGATCATGTTATCAGTTCCTTGTAGAGTATAAGTAGAGGCTCACAACCGAGATGGTTTTGGAAAAACCATTGGTATGGTTGTAGTGTAATTTGCTATTGGTTTATCTTGACCATAGAACTACACTAGTACACATTGTGTGTATTGAGTAGGACCGACTTAGAGGTGATTCGATTAATTGTTGACTACATAATTGAATCAGACCTCGGATATTATGGTGTACATGCTCTTTATCCCGATATAATAACGGGCATATGTACTTAGTATTTATTTTTTTGATTTACCAATGCGCGAGATTTATAGATTAAATCGATAGGCTCAGTAAGTTGGGAAATGATATTATTTACATGGTGTGTCGTTGATTATAGAAGGGAACCGTGTCCTATGTATTAGGATGATGATGTCCCCTTGAGGATCTCATAAGGATCATCATGTAAACCCTGCAAGTGGACTTGGTCCGGCATGATGATGAGGTTAAGTGGTACTTCTCATGAAGTTAGATGTTGATTAATTAATTATCAATAAATTAATTAATTGACGGACATTCGAGATGGTAAACATGGGGAGATATTTGTAAAATTAATATATAGAGCCCATATTTATTTATGGGGGTTGGTAAGGTAGATCAATTTGTTGGGATGTATACTGAAAAGTTTATCTTTTGTATGAACATCTTTATTTTTAAAATAAGAATCACATGATCATTGTTTGCATATTTATGGTTATGCATATTGTCTAATACATTACATTGTAGATAATATGGTGTGTAGTGTCACACGGGAGATCATGTTATCATCTCCTTGTAAAGTATAAGTAAAGGCTCACAACCTAGATGGCTTTGGACAAACTATTGGTATGGTTGTAGTGTAATTTGGTATTGGTTTGTCTTGACCAAAAAATTACACTAGTACACTTTGTGTGTATTGAGCAGGACCGACTTAGAGGTGATTCGATTTATTGCTGACTACGTAATCGAATTGGACCTCATATATTATATTGTACATGCTCTTAATCCCAATATAATAATGGGGACATATACTTAGTATTCATTTCATTGATTTACCAAAGGGCGAGATTTATAGAGTAAATCGATAGGTTCGGTAAGTTGAGAAATGGTATTATTTATATGGTGTGTCATTAATTATAGGAAGAAATCCTGTCCTATGTATTAGGATGATGATCCCCCTTGAGGAGCTCATAAGGTCCATCATGTAGGAGATTTGAGACCGATAGAGGGGGGGGGGTGAATAGCGTCGCGTGATGGAATTTGTTTCGTTTGTCTCTACAATTTCGGTAGCACAGCAGAAATAGAAATAATACAATAACGAAATAAGACAAACACAAATACACAAGTATTTAACGTGGTTCAGAACCGAACGGTTCCTACTCCACGGATTGGGCTCTAAAAGCCCTAGCAATGCAAACACGCACTACTAATCACAATAACTCCTTCTCGCCACAAGTTGGAGGTGGAGAAACCTCGTACAAACGATCTTACAACAACAAGAACGAAATACAAGCAATATACAATGCAAATACGAAAGACAAATAAAGAAAAGACTTTACAAAACTTGTTTTTGATTGCTTGAATGCTTGGTTGCTTGCTTGCACTTGGAGACCTGATTTGAAGTAACAAATCGCCCCAATAGCTCTCAAGAACCGAATAGTTTTTCCTCCATCACGAGCTCCTTATATGTCTTTGGAAAAGTCGATCGATCATTCTCGGGACCATCGATCGTGATGCCCTGTTGTCGTGAGACAACAGATCCATCTTTGGATAAGTCAGCGGATCTATCATCGGTCGTGATGATACCCATCGATCATTGTTGGAGCCTTCACTCGACGATCGAGTCGACTTCGTGCGTGCGATTTCCACGAGCACGGTCGGTGATCGACCGATCGATTTGCCCACATATAGCGATCATTTGCTAGGCCCGTCCGCGATCAAACCCTAGTTGACTATGCGGTCAGCGCACATGGCACGATCTGGCACACCTCAAACATGAGGTTTTAGCCCAAGTATGGTTCCCCCATACTTGCTAGACCACCCTTAGCCTAGACCTAAGCCTTCTAGCCACCTCCATCAGCCTCACGCCTCTCAGATCCCTCCAAGTCATCCATGACTTGTTCATCCATCGCGTTAGCCTTAAGGTGCTTCCATCGGCTATGTCATGCTAACGATGTCTACACCGCCAAGGCACATTGGACTTACACCTCCAACCATTGGACTTATGCTGCCAAGACTCCCGCTTCGACTTTACGTCCCCGATATCAAACCCCTTGGACTTCTCAAATGCCAAGACTCAAGCTTGGACTTTCCCTTGCCAACCCATGTTGGACTTTCCATGCCAAGACCCATGCTTGGACTTTCCCAAATTCCAAGTGTCCCACTTGGACTTTCCATGCCAAGTACCCATGACTTGGACTTTCCATAATCACATGGTCAACCCTAGTCAACTATCAAAGTCTCCCTCGAGTCAAAACTCGAGAATGGTCAATTATAAACTGGGTCGATTGTATAAATAATCTCCCCAAAAAATCAATAGATATTAATGTCAAACATCAATGTCAACTTACTTTGTCAAACATCAAAACATCACTCGAGTCAAACTCGAGTCTGGTCAATCGTGACCTGGGCCGATAGCACCAACACATCATGTAAACCCTGCAGGTGGACTTGGTCCGACATGATGATAAGGTTGAGTGGTACTACTCATCGAGTTAGATGTCGATTAATTAATTGTTAGTAAATTAATTAATCAACGGACATTCAAGATCTTAAACACGGGGAGAAAAATGTACAAATAATATATGGAGCCCATATTAACTTATGGGGGTTGGTGAGGTAGATCAATGATAATCCTCAAGTGGAATGGATAATCATTAATGGATCGGACTTTATGTGGGCTTGATCCATTGGGTGGCAAACGTCCAACTCCTCCTCATGGTACCTATTGTAGCCTATTAAAATCTCATGGAGCCTAGATCCAATGATGGAAAACAAAACTCTAGATCCGACGGTGGAGATTAAATCTCTAGATCCGACGGTTGAGATTAAATCTCTAGATCCGATAGTTGAGATTAAATCCCTAGAACCGATGGTGGAGATTAAAACATGGCTTAAGCCTAACTCTATAAAAGGGGGCTTAAGGTGGGCGGCAAGGCATGGCTTGGAGATTAGGGTTTTGCCTCTCATTAGCTTGGGCGGCAAGAAATCCTAGGAGGGTTAGTGTTTGGTTGGGCGGCTAGGGTTTGGGAGATGGAGTGGGCGGCAACAATAGTAGAGGTTCCCTTCTTCTTCCTAAGGTGTTGCCTGCACCTATCTCTCTTCCCTCTACCATGGCCAGCGCTCAACCTATTCCTCTTCCCCTCTTCTTTGGCCGACATTAACTAGGTGAGCTAGGGTTAGGGTTTTTGGCGGCTACAAGGTGAAGGGTTGGTTTAATTTTGTTGGTGCAATCGGCCTAGGTCACAATTGACCAGAGCTCGAGTTTGGCTCGAGTGATGTTTTGATGTGTTTTGATGTTTCGACAAAAACATATGACAATATAATTGTCATGGAAAGTCCAAGTTGGACACTTGGCATTTGGGAAAGTCCAAGTCCTGAGTACTTGGCAAATGGAAAGTCAAACATGTGTTGGCAAGGAAAGTCCAAGCATGGGTCTTGGCATGTAAAGTCCAAGCATGGGTCTTGGCATGGAAAGTCCAACATGGGTTGGCATTTGAAGTCCAAGGGGATTGATATTGGCGGCGTAAAGTCCAAGCGGTAGTCTTGGCAGCATAAGTCCAATGGTTGGCGGCATAAAGTCCAAGCGGAGTCTTGGCGGCGTAAGTCCAATGTGCCTTGGCGGTGTAGACACCGTTAGCATGACATAGCCGACAGAAGCACCTGAAGGCTAGCGCGATGGATGAACAAGTCATGGATGACTTGGAGGGATCCGAGAG
This sequence comes from Wurfbainia villosa, assembly GCA_025175895.1. NCBI lineage: Eukaryota > Viridiplantae > Streptophyta > Magnoliopsida > Zingiberales > Zingiberaceae > Wurfbainia > Wurfbainia villosa. Next base: position 68,445,021 of record CM045994.1, on the reverse strand, counting down.
GCGTGAGGCTGATGGAGGTGGCTAGAAGGCTTAGGTCTAGGCTAAGGGTGATCTAACAAGTATGGGGGAACCATACTTGAGTTAAAACCTCATGGTTGAGGTGTGCCAGTCGACTGGTGCCGTGTGGCAGTCGACTGGACCGAGTCAACTAGGGTTTGACTGTGGGTTATGGCCTAGCAGTCGACTGCCATAGGTTGGCAGTCGACTGATGGATCGAGCAATCGACTGATCGTGTGATCATTCGACTGGTGCTCGAGAATTCGGCCACAGAATGGAGTTGAGACTCGACTGGTGGAGTGAGGACTCCATCAGTCGACTGATGGTCACAATCAGTCGACTGATGGTAGTTCCGTTGGACTTATCAAACGTGGAACTAGCCGTTGTCTCACGACAACAGTGGCATCAGTCGACTGATGGTCCCGATCAGTCGACTGATAGACTTTTTCCAGCACAGGTTGAAGCTATATATGGAGCTCGTGATGGAGGAAAAAGAAATCAGTTCTTGAGGGCTATTTGGGCGATTTGTTGGTGCAAATCAGGTCTCCAAGTGCAAGCAAGCAACAAAGCATTCAAGCAATCAAAACAAGTGTTGTAAAGTCATTTCTTTACTTGTATTTCATATTTACATTGTATATTGCTTGTGTTTCATTCTTACTGTTGTAAGATTTATTGTAAGGGGTTTCTTCGCCTCCGACTTGTGTCGAGAAGGAGTGTTTATCATTAGTGAGTGCGTGTGCATCACTAGGGCTCTTTAGAGCTCGATCCGTAGAGTAGGAATCGTGCGGTTCCGAACCACGTTTTATCATTGTGTTAGCTTGTTGTCTATTTCGTTATTGCTTTTATCATTATATATATTCCGCTGCGCTAACGAAATTGTAGACACAAACGAGATCTAATTACATCTTGGCTAATCACCCCCCCACTAGCCATTCCAAATATTCCTAACAAGTTGTATCAGAGCCCGGGGCTCTTCTACGGATTAACAACCCGGAGTCAAGAAGCTAGAGGGAAGAATATGGATTTCCAAGAAAAATTTGGTGACGACGTCAACATCCTATCTTCCTTCAACCGCGAACATTTTGCGTATTGGAAAGGTAGGATGGAATATTTTCTAATGACGAATATAGAAAATTGGTTTGCCGTGACTATAGGTTTTGATGCTCCGAGAGGAGAAAACGGCAAAATCCTCAAGATGAAGAGATGGACCGAGGAGCAACGGGAAAAATTCAAGACAACCGTTAAGGTAACAAAAATGTTGATTGATTTGATACCTAACGATATTTTATCCAGATTAGGAAGCTATAGGGATGCCAAGGAGTTGTGGAACAAGTTGATCAAGTTCCACGACAATCCCGAATTGGTCAAAGAAGACTTGGAAGAGGAGGAGACCGAAGAAGAATCATCATCATCCTCACAAGAAAGTGAGGAGTCAACTTCCGGGTCGGAAGAGGTGGAGGAAGTGGAAGAAGCATCCACCTCAAGGATTGAGGGGGAGGACAAAATCTTCATACCGGAACATCGAGAAGAAGAAGCTTCAACATTCGGTCAAGATGAAGAAGCCCAAAGTCCAATTCCGGTCTCCACCACCATCGGTAACTCAAACACCTCAATTCAAAATAAAAATAATATAATGTGTTTTGGGTGTAGAGAGTATGGGCACTACAAGAGCAAGTGCCCAAAGAAGGTTAGAAAAGCTCCACCGGCTCCAAAGGCCAAGGATGTCGGTCCCTCAAGTCAAAAGAGCAAGGAGCATATTATATGCTTCAAGTGCAACTCAAAGGGGCATTACCGGAGCCATTGCCCAAGGGGGGAAAAGAAAGGGCAAGAAGGAGCAACACAATTAGGGGGAGCCTCCAAGGCAAACCCTAAGGTAAAATTTATTAATGCACCTTCAATTTCTAGGGATAAGAAGCATGCTAGGAATAATTTTAATAGTCTTGCTATTGTGCATGAAAAGCATGCTAGAAATAATAGATATATTTGCCCAGGAGATAAGAGTGTTCACTTAGGAAATAAGAAGAAATTTGGGACTAATGTCCCTAAAAATATATTACCTAAGGAAAGCATTAAGAAAATAGGAGAACATCTAGGCCTTAACCCTAAATGGACTAGGCATATGCCTAGGAAGTCCAATGCCCATGGTTTAAATCAAAATTCTAAAATTGGGCAATTAGAATTAGAGAACCAAGCCTTGAGGTCAAGGCTTGAAAAACTTGAAAAGACCCTTAAGATTATGCAAAATCAAATGCAAGGGTCAATTAGTCAAACTTCTAGGTCCAAAAGTCAAAGTCAACCCCTAGGACCTAAGAGTCAAAAGTCAACCAAGGGCAAGAAATGTTTGGGTCACAAACCTAAGCCTAAGGTGACTTATCATTGTGTTCCATTTGACTATGGAACACTAACTAGGTCTAGGAAGACCAAGGTCAATAGGGAAGTCATCCCTAGAGTTGACCATGGTGTGTGCCTAGTGGCTAAGGTTTCTAGGAAACCTAGGGAAGCCACTAAGAAGGTTGCAAGGGGAGTTACCCCTAGAGTCAACCTAGGTAAGACCAAAATGATCAAGGCTAATAAGCCTAGAAGGGTCATTAGGAAGGTATCTAGGGAGGTTATCCCTAGGGAATACCTAATTAACCCTAGGAGCTCAAATAGATTTTGGGTTCCTAAGAGCGTGATTGATTCACGCTAGATGGGTTTAGGGTGTGCCAACCTTGATTGGATGGGTAGTTAACTCAACCATGGCAAAGGTGTCACTTTAGGTTACTTTCAAGGTTATGGTTACCTTGGAAATATCCTTGAGCCTTAATTTTAAAGAAGTTTAGGTTGTGTCAATATATATCTTGAAAACATGAAAATCAATAAAATTGACACGATCTAGATTTAGAGGTCATAGTATGTATCTTTGATTATTGGCACATTTTGGAAGGTCATGTATCAAGAATTGTGTGGTTAAGATGTAAAAGTAACATCTAGAGTGATACTCAAGTACCACACAACTTGATGTCTTGTATTCACCATGCTTCATATGTTTTACCATATGTTTGCATGGAAGGAATGTCTAGGATAGATTACATCTCACAAAACAAGTCTTTTACCTTGATTGTGTATTTCAACACTTAGAAAGGGTGAGATGTTAGGTTTTGGAAATCATTGAATGTTAATGTTTGCAAAAATAAAATAAAACATTAAAATATATTAACAAATACATGAATAAAAGTATAACATCAATACATTCGATATACAAGATCTAACCTGATAAAATGGAATAATTAAGATGACGAAATCGAGATTTTCTGATTTTGAGCAAATCGAAATCGATATCGGCGATCGATTGTTATCGATCGGTCGATAACTTATGTAGCGCGATACGATACGGCCATCAGTCGAGTGCTAGCTCCATGACTCGACTGATCGAACATCAGTCGACTGATGGTACTGTTCACCGAGGTCGAAGGCCATCAGTCGAGTGCTCGACGAACAGTCGAGTGATGTGCACATCAGTCGACTGATGGGCAACATCAGTCGACTGATGCTACTGTAGCACGTTACAGAAGGTTCGGCAGTCGATTGCCGAGCCGGATCAGTCGACTGTCGGCTCGGTAAACCCGATAATAAACCGCCATCAGTCGACTGATGCTCCACATCGATCGGCCCGAATCGCGTTTTAAAGCGCGAACCGCTAGGGTTCGGCGTCTTCACGCGTGCGAACTCTTTCTTCTTCCTTCGGTCTCCGATCGGTCTCCCTCTCAGGCCAACTCTTAGGCGTACCAACCATCCAAAGTCCTAGGTTTGATAAACAAACCTCTCCTCTTCCATCTTTGACCTATCTTGGAGCCCTAGTTCGCGCGATTTAGGGTTTATTTCTCTTGTTCCGTTTAGGGTTCCGGCGTCTGAAGCTTTCCGGCGATCCTCAGCAACATTTGAGTCTTCCCTCCGGCACACACATTCAAATGGCGCCTAAGTAACGATTTTTCTTTCCGAGCCCTAATTTTCATTTCCATTACAATTAAGGTTTATCTAATCGTGTATTGTTGCCATTGCATGTCATATCATCACATTGCATTCATAATAGGAGAGCCCATAGGAACGATCCACCCGAGAGTGAATCTCGATTGTACCAACCTATGTTGGTTAGGTACATCGATAGGAAGTTTTTCAATAGGCATTGTAGTGACGTTATGGAATTAATTGCATACTACAATCTGATGAAAATTGTCTTGTGCACGCATCCAATTAATGATGACCTTATTAAGGAATTCTATCAAAACCTTAAAAGGTGGATGGCGGTCCTACATACACTACTCGCGTTGCAAAGCGAGTTAGAGTTCACTCTGCGATCTGCGGGAGTTTCTAGTGTAGGCCTTGAATAACACCTTTATCTTTTACCCTACCATGGACTTTCCTCTACGAGCCTTTTGATCATATCTCTGGAGTCCATGCATGAGCATATCTTTGGGTATCCTCGTCCACTGGCCCAGAATCTATTTCCTATCACCGAGTTGTCAGCACCTGACAATGTCCTCTACAAGGTCATTGTTGGGTGTTTTCTGCCCATTGTCACTCGGGGTCTGGCCAAGATTCGGCCTCCCCATCTCTTTCTTCTATATGCCATGCGTCATCGATTAGACATAAACTTTGCATTGAACATTTTCCCTTTGCATTGTGCACTTCACTTCCCTGTACAAGGAGAAAGTGCATATGCCATTGGACATATCATCACACGGCATGGCTCGACTCGTGAGGCATCAACATCAATAGGGCTCTCTGCGGCGCTATCGGAGGTGTCTGTTGTATATCGATTCGTAACTTCTCATTAGCGAAAGCTACGGATGGAGGCGGGCAGATGGAGTTGGCGCCCGACCACCACCGAGGCACCAGAGCGGCCTCCTCCGCCACCCGAGAGGCGGCGAGGACCACGAGGATCAGAGACCAGCGATGAGATGACCGGATGCAGCCAGACACATCGGTATGGTCGTCCGATCGTCGTGGCCGGAGTCGACATGTCGGCGGATCGGTGGACTCTAAGTCATCGAGATCTTGGCGAGCGAGGCATCCTTCGCGTCTCGATAGGATGGAGGAGTCCCAGGGCCGCATAGAGCAGCATCAGCTCGATATGCTAGAGATGATGCGGGCCTGGACTCTGAGTCAGCAGCCTCCTCCGCCGCCACCTCCTGCGGACGATTAGAGGATATTAGATTTTTTTTTGTGGTTGTCAATTTTTGTAGTGAGATTGAGCATAGCCAATCTCCATTTTGAATGTAAAAGACAAATTTTAAGTTAAATGAAATCTTTGTTTCTGAAAAATCTTGTGTGTATGAATGAATAGTTGTATAATTGTATTGCTATCATATACCATGTCATGACATTGTTTAGGGTTACTTTAGATGTCATGTTTTTCTTAAATTTCATCATATGTCATGACATCATGATCATTGGCCATGTTTTTAATAATGCTATTATTTATGCCATGATCATACATTCATGCATTAACTTGATTAAAATTGATTTAAGGACTATGGCATGACTTGGAGTCCCATTTATAAGGGAATCAAGTAGAGTTGCCTTAGGAAAATGCATGAAACCCTAGATTAGGGAGAACAAAACCCACATCTCACATCTAATTGACATGTATGTGTATTTATACACTATAGATACATGTGAGATGCTAGGATATGAGTTAAGTTCAAGGTGCATAGTTTTTGCATCTAGATGAACTAAAACTTATCTAATTTTAGTTGTGGATCATTGGGAGAGCTTGTGTACAAGTCACATACATAGAGCCCAAGGAATATGATCCAAGATAAGGTTTTGAAAACATTTTAAAATCAATTTAGAAAACCTTGGTGAAGTCTATCTTTTGATAGCAATCACCATTGATGAAGTTGATACAAAGTAGGGCCAAAACATTGAAAATTTCAATGGTTTTGAACTTTGTACCAATTTCACTATTTAATTGGTAAAATAATTTTCAAACATTTTTCACTCAATGTATTAGTCGTAAGTATTATACGTATCAAATTTCGTGATTTTTTGATATACGTATAATTAGTTATGATTTTTCAAAAATCATTTCTGATAACTGAAAATCGGGATTTTTGAGTTATCGATCAGCTTCTACAATGTGGCGATCGGTGATGGAGGTTCGATCGTGATTTCTGAATCACTTTCATTTGGTAGCTGATTTCGGGGTAAACAAGGTTGTTTAATCCGATTTTACTGATTATGGTCCCTAATCACTCCTAACCCTAGGATATGCTTTGGGAAGCATTATAAAGGGTGTAAATCCATTGGATATGGATTAGGAGAAGTATTTGGGGTTTTTATCAATTTTAAGGTGTTGAAAAGTTCAATGTTGAATTTCTAACCTTAATTTTGATGGTTTAGAGTTCCTATTGGCTTAGGGACTTTCCAAGGACATTGTTGGTGCAATGGTCAAGGGGGAGCAAGCCTTTAAAGGAAAGAATTCATCATGGGATGATGAATGTTTTTTTTATGGAAAGGAAAAATGAGTTTTTGTGATACCCAATTTGGAAATTGGGAGAGTAAATAGGATTGCCTCTCTTGAGTGATATGGGACTTATCACTAGGAAGATGGTAGACATCCTAGATATTTTTAGACCAAGGGGGAGATTGTAAGATCTCATTGGGACATGAGACATTGACCTCCTTGGAGAGAAGACCTTTTTGATGTTAGTCAAAAAGGGGGAGAATGTTTGAGGGAAAACATTTGGAGAGTATTTACCAATTTGGGATAATTGGTAAAGAATTGAAGTTAGTATTCTAACTCAATCATTTGTTTGGTTTTTGTCAAACATCAAAAAGGGGGAGATTGTTGGTGCAATCGGCCCAGGTCACAATTGACCAGAGCTCGAGTTTGGCTCGAGTGATGTTTTGATATGTTTTGATGTTTCGACAAAAACATATGACAATATAATTGTCATGGAAAGTCCAAGTTGGACACTTGGCATTTGGGAAAGTCCAAGTCCTGAGTACTTGGCAAATGGAAAGTCCAACATGTGTTGGCAAGGAAAGTCCAAGCATGGGTCTTGGCATGTAAAGTCCAAGCATGGGTCTTGGCATGGAAAGTCCAACATGGGTTGGCATTTGAAGTCCAAGGGGATTGATATTGGCGGCGTAAAGTCCAAGCGGTAGTCTTGGCAGCATAAGTCCAATGGTTGGCGGCATAAAGTCCAAGCGGAGTCTTGGCGGTGTAAGTCCAATGTGCCTTGGCGGTGTAGACACCGTTAGCATGACATAGCCGACGGAAGCACCTGAAGGCTAGCGCGATGGATGAACAAGTCATGGATGACTTGGAGGGATCCGAGAGGCGTGAGGCTGATGGAGGTGGCTAGAAGGCTTAGGTCTAGGCTAAGGGTGGTCTAGCAAGTATGGGGGAACCATACTTGAGTTAAAACCTCATGGTTGAGGTGTGCGCCGGTCGGTGCCGCGTGGCCGATCGACCGAGTCAATAGGGTTTGACCGTGGGTTATGGTTTAGCAGTTGATCGCCATAGGTTAGCGATCGTGATGGATCGAGCAATCGATCGATCGTGTGATCACCGACCGTGCTCGAGAATTCGACCGCGTAATGGAGTCGAGACTCGACTGGTCAAGTGAGGACTCCATCAGTCGACTGATGGTCACAATCAGTCGACTGATGGTAGTTCCGTTGGACTTATCCAACGTGGAACTAGCCGTTGTCTCACGACAACAGTGGCATCAGTCGACTGATGGTCCTGATCAGTCGACTGATAGACTTTTTCTAGCACAGGTTGAAGCTATATATGGAGCTCGTGATGGAGGAAAAAGCAATCAGTTCTTGAGGGCTATTGGGGCGATTTGTTGGTGCAAATCAGGTCTCCAAGTGCAAGCAAGCAACCAAGCATTCAAGCAATCAAAACAAGTGTTGTAAAGTCGTTTCTTTACTTGTATTTCATATTTACATTGTATATTGCTTGTGTTTCATTCTTACTGTTGTAAGATTTATTGTAAGGGGTTTCTCCGCCTTCGACTTGTGTCGAGAAGGAGTGTTTATCATTAGTGAGTGCGTGTGCATCACTAGGGCTCTTTAGAGCTCGATCCGTGGAGTAGGAACCGTGCGGTTCCGAACCACATTATATCATTGTGTTAGCTTGTTGTCTATTTCGTTATTGCTTTTATCATTATATATATTCCGCTGCGCTAACGAAATTGTAGACACAAACGAGATCTAATTACATCTTGGCTAATCACCCCCCCTCTAGCCATTCCAAATATTCCTAACACATTTCTCTTCTCCAAGAGTTGGTCGATGCCCATCACCCTCCTTGATTCTCCTTTGTCCGGTTCCCATATTCCATATTCTCTTCCTTGGCCGGTGGCAACATCAAGTCCATTGACTTGGTGGCCGGTTATAGATAGAAAGAAGAGTTTTGTTTTATGATCTTCCTTTGTTTGGAGTGAACAAGGAAAGGAAAATTGATGATCTAGGAGGCTTCGACTTTTGGAAGATCGTCGCCCACACGACGTCCAAAAGGAGGAAGGACATACAATAGAAGATTTAGAGGTATAACAAGAGGTATAATCTTGTTTATTTTGATTAGTGTTCTTTTGTATTATGTCTATAATTGTTTTTAAATTATATGCATGTTGTATGTTTTATTTGTGGCTAAATTTACTTGGACCCCGAATATAAACACAAAATTCAGAGATCCTTACATCGTCTATTCCGCGGCTATTCGTAGAATAGAGGTTGGTGGCTTGAACAATAAGTTTTTTCAAGTGACCACTCTAATCGAATAGCACGATGATGAAACGGTAGCTTGGGTAATCCCTCTTGTCAAGGATAATTTTTTTTTATCCAGGGACGTAGAAGGGATCGCCATGAACAAGCGATTGAGATGAAGTGGGAAGCGAAGTTTCCTACCTTCAAGTGGTATAAGAGCCACAGTTTCCAGTTTTGTGTGTTTAGGATTCAGTTACTTTTATGCACTTTTCATATATAATGTGTGTCGGATAATAGTAGGATGTGCGTAGGTTAACTTTTTGGTTGTAGGCATAGGATCTAACTATTATGGCCATAAGTGTGTATGTGATTGTATGTGTGTAATTGTATATTTTATTGAATCCTTGGGGTTGAAGAGGCTAGTATTTAATTTTTGTAATTAGATACGACATTGTTTAGCCACACTTTTTATTTTAGTTTACTTTCGATCTAGATTTCATGTACACTCCTTCGTGGAGTATAGGATCGATGGATGTAAATTAAAATAGTTTTTCTCGGCTCGGATCTCCGGATGGCTTGTACATGGCATAGGGAGGAGTGGACGACATGGCGATACGACGGGAGACATGTTGAAGACAAAAGGCATAATAGTTGGAAAATATTTATTTTTCATATTTATTGCATATTGTTTGATATGAATGTCGTGGGCTAGAAAATTCTGCAATTTTAAATTACTAAGTGGGAGAGGGATATTTTTATAAATTCCCACGGCCTCCATTACGATTTAACATGTGATGCAAACAAACTTGCGTGTCGGCTCTGAGTGCCTTCCTCCCCATCGGATGAGTTTGTTTGTGGATCACAGGGTCGAATATGGTTATAGGAAATTATTAAGGAGCATGTGTACTTCCCCATCGGAAGGCACATAACCCGAGATAATTACCTTAGTACCGAATAATGGTGAACACTTAGATGCAAATATAAGTATCCTCCCCATCGGAGTCACTGCTTTTATTTATAGGGCCAAAGAGGAACCAACTATTAATTTTATTTGTCAAAAAGTTAGGTTGACAAGATAGTAAAATTAATGGGTGAAACCTCCTCTTACAAATGTAGAATTCGTATACGTCCACACTATCGTGGCATACGATATTCTCGGTGTTTTGAGGTGTTGGTTGATTTTAAAAATTTATTGTTTGAGGAATCAATAAATTTTGAAATCTAAAGTTTTGATCTATGTGATTCTTAGGTTTTTCAAAAATGACTTTCATCCCACTTGTTGTGATACTGAAAGAAAATAAACTTACTAGACCCAACTATGTTGATTGGAAAACGAATCTAGATATTATCTTAACTGCTGAGGAGTACAAGTATGTACTCTTCGAAGAGTATCTTCCTAAGCTAGCAAATGAGCTGGAAGTCCTTGGAGCTGAGATCGATGGGAAAACCCAGGTCGATATCATTCTCCAATCTCTACCTAGAAGCTTCTGACAAAACTCCAGGCGGTAGAAGAGCTTGTTCAGGCTTAGACCATAGTTGCTCAGAAGGTTTCTACTTCTAAACCGAAAGGCAAGAAGAAGAAGAAACAAGGTGGAGCATAGGTGGTGGGAGGATCTCAGGGACGAGTGAAGAAGTCGAAAGGCAATTGCTTCACTTGGAAGAAGGACTGTCCCAATCTGAATTGGAACAATGGTATATCCTTTGGTCAAGTCGTTGAAATATGTTTAGCGGTGTTATTTACCGGCACCTGGTGTGTAGATACAGGAGCCACTGATCATGTCTGCAATACTTTATAGGAGTTCCAAGAAACCCGATGACTGGCTGAAGGGGAGATTACCATTTACTTGGGCAATGCCACGAAGGTGGCGGCTATTGCAGTGGGAGATGTTTCATTTATCTTTTGATAGGAATACAACTTTGGTTCTGGAGAATTGCCTTTGTGTACCTTTATTTAGAAAGAATTTGATTTCAGTTTCTAAATTGTTTATGGATGGATATTCTATTTCTTTTAATGATGGAGTTGTTATAAAAAGGAATAGAGAGATTATCTGTTCTGGTGCATTGATAGGAAATTTGTATACACTCGAACCAAAAGCTCCCACGAAACTCATCTTCTAATTTCAATAAGAGAAAAGAACCTTCGAAGATGAACCAAACATATCTTTGGCATCTTAGGCTTGGTCATATTAACTTAAGCAGAATTCAAAGGTTGATAGCTGATGGACCTTTGGGTTCATTAGTGGTGGAAGATTTCCCAACCAGCGAATCTTGCTTGGAGGGTAAAATGACCAAGAGGCCTTTTAAGGCCAAGGGGTATAGAGCCAAAGATGTCTTAGAATTGGTTCATTCTGATTTGTGTGGTCCTATGTCTATCCAAGCTAGAGGTGGTTTTGAGTGTTTCATCTCTTTTATAGATAATTATTCGAGATATGGATACATTTACTTGATGCGCCGCAAGTCTGAATGCTTTGACAAGTTCAAAGAATTCAAGGTTGATGTGGAGAAATGTCAAGGTAAACGTATCAAGACACTACAATCTGATAGTGGTGGTGAGTACCTCTTTGGAGAGTTTAGGAATTACTTATCAGAGGCTGGGATTCAATCCAAATTGTTTGTTAGGGCAATCTCTTACCGTGATAAGGTTTTGATGTGTGTGGCAAAAGGTTTAAGTTAGTTTGTCATGTTGATTTGATATGTGCGTTGAAGTCGTGCAGGACTTAGTAATTCGCACATGGAGCCGTGGCGAGTTTCACATCTCATGACTCGTGCCTTGAGTCGGTGAAGGATAGCTTTACGGAAGTCGTGCGCTTGGAGCATCCGAGGGACCGTCGGACGAGGAGCTTGGAGTGAAGCCGGAGGAAGTAGACTTCGAGGCAAGAAATGCGAAGGAGCATTGCAGAGCCATGCGCCTGATGCTGCCGAGGGACGTGGCCGCGAATGAAGAGAACTTCGAAGGCAAGGGACTCCGAGAGTTGAGAGTGAGCGAATGTATCCTGGGAAGGGGTAGCTCTTAGGTGAAACTTGGCCATTTGGCCAAGTGTCGGATGAGTTGGTATAAAACTTGAGTGCTTGGCGGCCATGGGTAGGATCGGTGATGTCGATGCGATCGATTGCCGAAATGGCGGTCGGTGATGATGACTAATCTTGTGAGCGCGAATGGAGTCGACTTCGCGGAGCACTCGACTGATCGAGCATCAGTCGACTGATGGTAAGATCAGTTGACTGATGCCAATACCGTTGGATGAAATCCAACGTGGAAAGCGGCCATTATTGGGCAACGGCTACGCGATCAGTCAACTGATCGAGGGCATCAGTCGACTAATCCTGTGACAACGGGAAGAAACCCTCTTCCTTTATAAAAAGGAAGGGGATGAGGCTTTGGGAGCAAAATGCTTATGCTCTAACATTCTCCCAAAGTTCCCTAAAGCTTTCCATCCTCTTACTTGAGCTTATTTCCATTATATTTGTAAGAGGAGTGTTTTTGTGTAAAGAGGCTACCTCCACCTAGCTTTGTGCAAATGAGAGATCTAGTGGATAGATTGCGGAGTGATTCACCGTGGACAAATCAGACCGTGGATTAGCGGCGTAGCCGTGAACCACGTTACACCATCTTGTTAGCGTTTGATTTCTTGTATTTCTATTTGCTTGTCTTGCTTTATTGTTTCCGTTGCGCTAATCTCTTTGTAGATGAGCAAATACCGATATCCAACGTTTGAGGGCTATTCACCCCCCTCTAGCCGGCCGCTCGATCCCCCAACAAGTGGTATTAGAGCCAGGTCGCTTGTCGAGGACTAACCGCCGCAACAAGCATTTCATCAAAAGATGGCCGGCTCAAACATTCACCCACCGAAGTTCAACGGCGAATTTTCTTGGTGGAAGAAGCGAATGGAGGTATTCTTCGGAACCGATTTTGAAATCCTTTTAATAATGGAAAACAGTTTCGAGTTGCCTAGGAACGAAGATGGGGAGCCATTGGAAAAATCAAGGTGGAGCAAGAGGCAAAGAGAAGAATACTTGGCAAATTCAAAGGCCAAGCATCTTCTATACAATGTCCTCCCTCAACAAGAAGTCAACCGGATAGGAGAGTGTGCTAGCGCCAAGGAAATGTGGGAGAAGTTAATAGAGATCCATGAAGGCACATCCGAGGCAAAGCTAGCAAGGAGAGATGTCCTTCGCTCCCAATTGTCAAATATCAAACTCGAAAAGGGAAAGAAGGTAAAATCTCTACATTCTAGATTTAAGGAAATTCTAACGGGTTTGACAAGTGTAGGTGAAAAGCTCTCCAACCGGGATATGGTAATGAAGGTCATAGATGCCTTTCCCCGGTCCTCAAGATGGAGCTCTATGGTGGATTCGTTCTACATCTCCAAGAACTTGGAAGTAAGTACCTTGGAGGAGTTCTTCTCAACAATGGAGCTCCACGAAACGAGGCTTGAAGGAATACAAGAAGAGCCAAAAATCCAACCTTCAAGAGGAGTAGCATTCTTTGCAAATAAGGGGAAGAAGAAGATAGAGATCCCCTCCTCCTCCGATGATGATGAAGCATCCTCCTCCTCCTCCATGGATAGCACAGAAGAAGCGTATATGGTAAGGAGGGTAAGGCGTGCTTTAAAGGGTTTTCATTTTAATAAATCTAATGATAGGAATAGAAGACCAAAAGGTAAAATCATTTGCTACAATTGCCAAGGAGAGGGACACATAAGGGACAATTGTCCCCTCCTAAACAAGAGCAAAGAAGAGAGGAAGAAGAAAGAATAAAAGAAAAAGAAAAAGGGGAGTAAAAAGAAGGAAGAAGGAAAGAAGGCCAAGGAAAAAGGAAAGGGTATGGCTCTCAAAGCAAAGACATGGGATGACCTTGCTTCCTCATCTTCATTTGAAGAAGAAGAGCATGTCTATTCCAACCTTGCATTGATGGCCTTCGACGACTTGGATTGCTCTTCCTCCTCTAATGAAGAATCAAGCACAAGTGAGGAGAGCTCAAATGAAGGGGGATCCTCCTCTACATCCTCCTCATCCGAAGAAGAAGAAGAGGATATGGAAACTATGGTAACGAATTTAACTCCTAAGAAAATAGTTTCCATGGTTTCTAGCTTAACTAGGGATTTATTTAGAGCAAAGAAGAAAAATAAGAGCATGCTAGATCAAATTAAGGACTTAGAAAATAAACTAGAAAAAGCATGCTTAAATCAAAATGAAAATATTTCTTCTAGCTTAAATGATGCATGCTCACATGAATATATGCCATTTAATGTTAGTGATGCATGTATAGAAGAAATTAGGGCTTTAAGGGAAAAGGTAGATTATTTGACAAAAGCCCTAGAAAAGTTCACTATTGGCTCCAACACATTGAATATGATAATTGGGAGTCAAAGGGCAAGTTTTAATAAGAAAGGCCTAGGTTACAAAGAAAAGAAAAATGAAAAGGCCTATAAATGCCTAATTGCTAGGGGACAAGATAAGAAGAAAGTAATAGCTAGGAAATGGATCCCCAAGGAGTTTCTAGTGAACCCCATAGGAAAGAATTTGTATTGGATTCCAAAATCCATCCTTAAGGGTTAGAAAAACCCTAGGATAGTCAACCATGTGGACTTGACCTATATCATATCTTTGGTTGACTTAGGATGGCGGGACAACATTTTTAAATAGTGTTAGGTGATGATAACATGCCTATAAATAGATAATAATGCTTAAATCATGATGATTAATGTAATTGCTATGTATGTTTGCAATCACGATTTATGATTTTGAGATTTGGCACGTCATCATGAGAAATAGGGTTAAATCATGCCTTAGGTGATAATTTGTTTATTATCATGACATAATACCTAATGCATGATAACAATTCAATGAATTCATGTGTTTCATGATCATAATGAAGAATTAATTGATATATGCCTTTATGATCATGAGGTTTGTTAGGTTGATACTTAACCTTGATAGAATTGTATGAATATAATGGTTAAGTATATACAAATACCCCCTAGGATGCATCTCACACTCACCATAGGCTACTTTGATTGAAAACTTAGCATGGGTGAGATGTTAGGATGATACAAATGTCCACTAATGCCTATTGCATTTAGATGGTCATTTAAAGTATCAAAATAGCAATAATAGATCAATCATGGGGAAGACTTATGTTTAATTCATAGACATATTGCCCAAAGATCATGGTTGGATATTTCATATGTTTTCAAAACAATTTCTTACCTTAAAATACATGTATTCATGTTTTGAAACAATTGGATGCAAAACTAGGTGTTAAACTTGATACTATCATGATAAAAAACCTAGTAGTTTTTAAACCTTTTGGATTTTTGGCAAATATGTGAAAATATAATGATTTTTCATAAAGACCTATTTTTCACTGATAAAGAATCTTACAAGAAATATGTTCCCCAAATTTCATGATTTTTCGAATTTTTTGGAATTTTTAATGCATTTTTGAAATTTGGTCCGAAAATCAGAAAGTTCTGAAATTCGCGTGCGGTCGGTAGTAGTCTGAACCCGATCATTGATGGCTAAAATCGAGCATGAAAAGGCCGAATTCAGGTTTTGGACTAATGTTTGGTATTTTTCTCCTATTAGACTTGATGCCATGAGTTTATAACTTAGTGTTAATCTTTTTGATGGTGTCAAAGGGGGAGAAATAATTATGTTTAAGTAAATTGTGATAGGGGGAGAAAATTTGTATGAGGAGTTTCATGGATTAAGGGGGAGTTGCATGTTGCTATATCATGTTTATGTTTACATGCTTTCTTACCTTAAAATTTTTATCAAATATTTTTACCTAACTTAAACGGATTGCCACAAATCAAAAAGGATGAGATTGTTAGGGCAATCTCTTT